>JBAMHV010000009.1:15460005-15491009 GCA_037177535.1 Pseudomugil gertrudae | reverse complement strand
CACTTTGTATCTCATTTTTTTATGAACGCCCCAATTGTTCTATTGTTGTATTGATTTGTTTTTTGTTTTTTTGTTTTTTTTATTTTATTTTATTTTTTTTGGTGTATAAAAATGGAAAACAAATAAAAATAAAGTTACAAAAAATAAAAAATTAAATAAATAGTGCAGCGTGCGCTCTACTTTGACAGGCAGATATATAACTTTACATTGTTTTTTTCTCAATCATTTTTGTGACTTTTGTAACTTGCCATAAACATATTTTTATCCTGATCGGGGATTTTAAAAAATGTATTTGTAAAAAGACACTTCAAATGAACAACATTAAAAACCCCAGTAGTTTTTGTTAGAGGTGGACAGTCTTTGGAAAGGATTTCAACCTGTTCATTGTGCTTTCTATTTAACTGTAGCAGGTTCATTACACCTTAATCAGCCCATCCACCTAATTCAGTCGCCAGTGGCAACAGCTCATAAAGCAGTGTTGTTGGAAATTAGCTTCAGCTTTGGGTTAGTTAATGCAACTGCTCCGATTATGTCCTGCTGGTATTTATTGCAGCGTATTTGATCATGTGTGCACCAGTTGTTTCCAAAAAAATAGATTATAGAGCTGTAAAAGTTGGACTAGAAAATGAGCTTTTCTTCCAGTTAGTCCTCTGTGTCTCACTGACTGGCTTGTTAATCATGTTCATTCATAAGTGTGGTAGAGAAAATTGAATTTAGCTGGACAGAAGCATTCAGCTAATCATCACATTCCTTATAATACTCTACTGTCACAAGCCACTTAAAGCTATAGGCAGCAAAGCTCAGAAGCTTCCTCTTTGCATCGTCACTGAATTCTGCGAGCCATGTGAGCTGACAACACAAGATGCCCTTTTTTTTCTAGATTATTCTCAACGTAACAGTGATCACTTCATTTAGGCTATGGAGTAAAACATTTAGGGTATGGAGTAAAACATTTAGGGTATGGAGTAAAACAGTTATTGTATTCTTGATAATAATACTTGGAAATGTCAGAAAGAATGGCTCTGAAATGAAAAAACATCTTAAAGCACAAAGTTAATTATGGATGAGGGAACTATGACCTAAACATTCAAAATGTGGACTTAGTGAGAAGCTTAGTAAGCTTCTGGTTTTCTTGTCTCCTCCTGTAACGGGTTGCACAAAATGAGCGCATGCATACAGGTACTTATGAACAATCTGCCCTGCACCTTTTCACTTCCCCCTGCACACTTGGTTATGGAAGAGACTCGTGAGTTTGAGATCTGTGCCAAACTGCACTGTTAGAGTAGGGAGGCCTGTTTATCAGGGGATAAGACTTCAGAAAATCTGAGCATTCAAGGCTGGAAGTGGGTGAAAATCCATGTATGTGGCATTAGATGTCCCATAGCCAAATCAGAAAATGATGCTACAAATTTAAATGCCCACATTTTCTGTATAGTTGTACCATTTTTATGCCACAATACAGAATATACTGCCAATATATTTAATCAGTGTGAAGTAATCAAATGCAGTGCCATGTACATAATTCTTCTTGTAGAGTTTTTACAGAAAAATATGATGCAAATGAGTTACACATAAATATGTCAGCCAACCACTAAAACCATTCAGTCGAGTAGCGATGACTTTACTGTTTGATTTACTGATGCTTTGAGTTAATGAATGACTAAGATTTAATGGGTTTTTTCTTTTTCTTATCAGGCCTACATCTTCAGTACTTCTTCATCAAGCAAAACATGCATCACACTATCTTCCTGATGAAATACATAATCATATGACTTTTCAGATTCACAGACACATGCTAGCAGTTACTTTGTGAAGTTTGTCTCCTCATTAATACGTTTTAACGTTATGAAACTGATGTCCAGTGTATGTTTTCATATGATGTAAGCCGGCTCTCTGAAACTTTTGACTGGTACTCCATACTCTAAATGCATACCTAAATAAGTGTTTATTAAATGAGCAATACCTATTTAATGCACCCTTCATTACTAATTAGGATATATCTGACCATTGGTTCTGCCTTTGCAGCCAATAAATTTGTGCATGCAAAAGTGGCAGTGCTATTTTCAGCCCTTTAATATCCTCCTCCATTTAGTATGTTTTTTTCTGGGTCAAAGAGGAGCAAACAGTCACTTTTCCCCACAACCTCTTCCCAGAACATTGCCTTGGTTCTACATGGGCTGTTCGTGTATTGAAAACTAAACAAGAACCGATTTATGTTACCCAAGCTCATCATATCTATAGTGATATTAACATCCTTAATCCTTATTCTCATCTGCTGTGCTCATCAGAATGAAGGAAATTCACAGATTACACACAATCTTTAGGCATTTGACTTGAGTTTCCTGACAGACTGAGCCTCTCCTCACCATTCCACATTTCCCTGGTAACTCTGTAACCCCCGAGGAGGCTACCATCTGAATACTGATGTATTCATTCCTTCAGTCCAAGCACAGAGAAGAGTCCTAATCCCAACGGCCCTGCGCAAGGACGTCTTCCCGAACCATAATCACCCTTACATCTCTTATCAGCCCAAGCTTGGAGTACATGATTAAAAAGTGGCCAGGACATACTGCGTCTGCACCTGGGATATGACTAGTCCCTGCAGCCGCATGTCAATCAAGCTAAGAGGTGCAGATGTGCAATGACTCATGGCCTCTACTAACCAATTAGGATGATGGGAAAGTCACACAGCATACGCTGAACATTTATAGCTATCAATCCAAAAAAAAATGGCCCTCATAACAGGTACAAGGGTATGTTGATGAGAACTGTAGGAATAAAGGTGATCTTTAAACTCTATAAGACAAAGTGATGACCAGAAGAAATGAAGGAATCAGTCACTGCTAAATCAAACAGTCTGAATGATAATGCTGAATCTCAGCCTTTAGATCAGGCAAAGCGAAGCAAAGGCAAGACATAAAAACTTAAATCAGAACAGAAAACAGACATGCATTTGACTCAACCATCCAAATAAATATAACTAAGGTAGAGGACATTAAAAGAATTGTCACAATGGATGCTTTGGGCTGACATCCTCGCTCTCAGTTAGCTACTATAAATCTTAACAAGTACTTTTCTTGGTATAAATCAGTTTGTAGGACACAAAGGACACAGATAAAGTAAAGTTCGTGCTCCTTAAACTGAAACAACTTGATGCATTACTATATGTGCTGTAAAATCTTTCCAGTTTGTTTAAACCTGCAACAAACCATTTATAAAGTTCACACCAAAACAAAAGTCTAAAAACAATAGGAGTTTTTTATTTGTTTGTTTTTGTGTTGTTTTCCTTTTTTTCTTCCTTTGTCGAAAGAACAAGTCAAAGCAACATAAAGGTTTGATGCTTGGAGCAAATGTTTCAACATTTCTGCAGTACTCATTTGGATAAGCTCTGAGCTGCTAGCAGTAAGTAAGGATACGTTATTCATGTTTTGAAATTAAATTAAATCTAATTTAATTATATTAAATTAAACTTACTTCATTTATGCCCCGAGGACAGTTGAAATGCAATCATATGTGGAAAAAAAATGGAATTCAGAGTGAAGCTAATGCAATAACAGCTATGAACACATACTAGTCAGTAGCCTACAGCTTGTAATTGAACAAATCTATATGTTGTTGGAAAGACAGGTCTGCAACATTTATCAGAAAATGATTACTGTGGCATCATTTTCACGCTTACTTTATTTTTGTTCCTTTTAACTTTCTGTTTTCTTTAAACCAAAATTTAAAAAAACACCTTAAGAGATATTTTCCCTTTTGTTTCCACGTTTGACTCTTTTTACCATTTCTGGAGCTCTGCCTCTCAACAATGTCCTTTTGAAGTCAATCGTGTTGCTGCCCTGCTGCCACTAACCTAACTGCAGCATATCCCTGCAACAGTTTCTTCTCAGTAGCAGTAACCTTTACAGCTTTTTGCTGCCCTGTCTCAACGTTTTTTCACACATGCATCTGCCATCAAATTTAAGATCAGTTAATGTTATCAGTTAACAATGATATGTGTCACTTTGAACAAATGTTGTAAGGGTCTAATGCCAGTAAAGTATTGGTTTATGAGGTCTGCTCATAATTCTGCTTTCATATCGAGTTTACAAAGTGTACAGATTCTTTTGAAATCAGGATTATAATAGTATGTCAAACAGTAGTAAAGCTTGAATATACACACCTATATCCATACAAAAGTGTGTAATCCAGGCCATTTGGAGGTGAAAAGACTTTTAACTTTAAAAAAAAACACTGGAAAGCCAGTAAGAGGCGACCTGGAAATACTAAGAAAGGCCCAATATTGAGCAAAAACTATTTTCCTTGTCTGCAGAACTACAAAATAAATTTGGATATGATTCAAAAAAGTATTGATGTTTGATAAAATTCACATTCACAAATCAAAGTAAAGAGCAATGCTGCCAGCAGAGCTGACTGGCATACAGGCTAGCAAAGGGGAATTGGGGCGGCACGGAGCGCTGGTTCACAAGACGTGGAGCTTTAGGAGTGATGTACCAGGATCAATTCCAACATTGTTCATTTTACACACACACCACTGGGACAAGTATTCAAACAGATTATTATAAAAGTCTTCCGAGCAGCGATTTAAAGAAAAATTATGCCTGTTTTTAATTAAATAATTATTTCTTAATATAGTATATTAATATTAGAGGCCATATTTTTTATCCAGCTAATCACGGCGCCAACATTAAAGCCCACAGAAATCTATGTGAAGATATTCATTTCAGTCATTTTTCAGGCTCTGATTTTATCTTTTATTTTCTGACATATTAAATTTTAAAACATTTGTAGACCTATTTCTTTTTAATTTGGAGTAATAACGTGTCACAAGACTTTACACTGAACATGTCCATGGCTTCTATCTTGCATTTACATACTTGTAGCTGTTAAATCAGAACAAATAAAAAGAGTTAAAATAGCAATAAATATGGATTTGTTTTGGGTTATTTAAGAATTGTCTTATTTCTAATCTCATTTCCGTTTCATATTAATAAAGCGTCATTTCATTCAATTTAATTTCACAGTCACTAAGCATACACAGCCTCTGCTGCTGAATATGTTCCCAAGATTTTTTATTGTTTTTTTAAAGCCTGTGGATCTCATAATAAAAAGGTCTGCAGTCTGAACGTGAGCCAGTATTTTACTGTACATGTTGTTGAAAGTCTTTTCATAACAAATGTTAAAAGGATTAAATTGATTCTCCTTCATGGACACAATAAAAACAATAAATAAATCAAAAGTCATGGATTTTGAGCTGTTTTTTTTAAAACATGCTTTTTGTTTATTTCCACTCTTCTTTGTCATTTGCTTATTTAAGGAAACAATGTACGTCATGCTGTGCTCTTTGTATTGATGGATCTCACATTAACTCACATGCTGTAGCTCAACACCAGACTGTCACAAAGTGGTAGGTAGGGATTTGCTGCCATGGCAACCAGATTCATACAAAAGGAAAGGACAGCTGAAATTTCCAACTCAAAGTTTTATCTCTGCAATGTGCTCAAACGAGGGTACTTCTTAACACATGTTCAGACCTAAAAAGTGTTCTTACCTCACAAAGGCTGTACAGATTATAAATATAAAACATTTGGTGGTTAGTAATTTCATGTTTTTCTTCTTGCCATGTTTTTGTCCTGCACCTGTGCACAGATTTGTATTTTTTTTTTACCTGCCAAGCACCACACAGCCTGGGAATGTGCAAAGACACAAACATTATATTACAACTGACTGTGCAATTTACATTTTATTATTATTTAATTGTCCAGAACATTTGAATTGAAACCAGACTGTGGTGAAATGTTTTAAAAAGTACAACCAAATCAGGTAAATTATACAATGCAGTATAAATATCAAGCATCAATTAAGCAATTTGTGAAGTTAGAAATTAATTATGGATGATGTAATAATAAAAAGTGAGTATGATCCATTCAGTCTATTTGTACATTGCTTAGTTTACAGCCTCAGGACAGGGAAAATCTGAGCTCCTTTATGGCATGGAGAATGAAGCCTTTCCTCTACATCAACATAGCACATACAACAACAAAATAATGAATATCAGCCTTCTCTATGCTTTAAAGTGAGCTCCTTTTAAAAGAGGCCATTAAATCCATTCAGGTTACCAAAAGGGGTTTGTTACGCTGAGTGGCTGCCAGTAGTCTGACTGAATACACCAGCTTTAGTTTGCTTTTAAAGAATAAAGTCAGAGCATTTGCACATTGGTAAACTACATTCTGCTGAGTGGTATGTGAGGAGAACATAGAAACAAGAGCTTTCTTAACTCAACCAGAACAAAAGAGCCCTCATCACGGATTCATGATTATGCTATAGATGAGTAATTATCCTCATTCTGCATTAGTATTAAAACAAGTAAGTAAAAAGTATCCAAACTCTAGTATATAAGTAAATACAGTAATAAGTGTTCATTTGTTTTCCTTTTAGCCATCCAGCAGTAGTCATACGGCTAGATGTTTTTATGTTTCATACATGTACTCAGGCGTTGGAAGAGTCCTTCCAGATATTCGTATTCACTTCAGACTTCTTTTTCACTCCTGATATTCATTCCTGACTTCTCTTTTCAATTGAAATACTCTCACCAGCTATGCTTATTTTAAAACATTCAAGTGTGTGCCTGTGTGTGTGTGTGTATGCAGACTTGCATCCAGCACTTCATTTCTACCCATTTATGATTCCCAACCTATGTTATTTTCATTGTTTAAGTTTACACAATTAGAATTCTACATACACTGTTAATAAATTGTGGTTTTATTGTGGTGTTTATATGTTCATTTGCTCCCCTGCAGTAAATAAAATTCCACTGATCTTGTTATTAGTCCTGCTCTGGACAATATTATCCCGAATTATTGTTATATAGACCTTTTTTTAAAAATTTATATTCATATATCCCTAAAATGGTCCTGTCTCGGGCTGCACGGTAGCACAGTTGGTTAGCAGCACTGTGGCCTCACAGCAAGAAGGTTGCCGGTATGAGCCTCGGTTGGAGTGGGGGTCGAACCGGGAATCTTTCTGTGTGGAGTTTGCATGTTCTCTCCGTGTTAGCGTGGGTTCTCTCCGAGTACTCCGTGCTTCCTCCCACAGTCCAAAGACATGCACCTTGGGGATAGGCTATTTGGAGATTCTAAATTGTCCATAGGAGTGAGTGTGAGTGTGCATAGTTGTCTGTCTATGTGTCCAGTCCATGTGATGGACTGTCGACCTGTCCAGGGTGTACCCCGCCTTTCGCCCATTGTGAGCTGGGATTGGCTCCAGCACCCCCGCGTTCAGGGAAAAAGCTGTAGAAAATGGATGGATGGGGGTCCTGTCTCACATTGATTAGGAATAAAAAATCTTTCAAAAGGTCTCTGGATCCAGATGGTGATCCAGATCAGAAATTAAACCAAGACCAATTCTCAGAAAAAAAATCCTAAAAATCTATTCAGACAGACATGCAGTGACACAGAGCTCCATGGGTACTAAATAAAAGCCCTCCAATCAGAATTCCTGACCCTTCAAACTAAGAGGACTTGGATCTACACTGTTTATGTAGATATACGTCTAAAAACCCAATAAAAAATTTGAAAAGTCATATGATAACATGACAAAACAATCTGTGACTAAGTGTAAGTAGTTCATACTCACTAAGAGCACACTAACCCGACACTAGTGTACTGGGGCCAACTCCCAGAATTACCATTCATTAAATGGCTGCAAGTGAGTGGATGTGTCCATGACAGCTGTCACAGCTTATAAAATCAACCATGGCAGAATAATTCACCTACTTCATTGAACACAAGTCATGACAGCTATAGCTTTAAAACACTCTTGTTATTTAGTTTTAATACTGTACTAATATCCAATGCATTTTGTAGTTTTTAACTACCTCTGTACCTACATATGAGTATTTGGCTCTACCTTGCAGGCTGTGTCTATAGGAGAAACATGCACAATGCTGTTCATACGATCTCTATCTCGGTTTTTTTCTTTTCTTTTGGCCTGCTCGTGCTTTATCTGTGGAAGCCTGCTTTGCAAATCCATCTTCTCGTTTATCACTGTCTAAACATATGACAAGAAATGCAATGGATATGGATCATCTTTGACAGACAGCTGAACCGCTCCCAAAGGCACACAGTGCATGCAGTCATGTCCAGTGTTGGAAGAAAAATGTGGATAGAGATAAACTCAAGTGGAAGCACATACATACATACTGTAGGGCATGACCTGGTATTACTCACACCTCCCACCTGGGTCTCAAAGATACTACATGACAAAAAAAAACACTTTTTTTTACCAAAACAACACCTAGAGGCTCTTCATCGCTTATCTACCAGGATTTGCCCCTTTCCTATCGACCTCCAATGGCAATTTTTTTTAGCTTAAATTATATTTGGGGAAAATACTGAAGCAAGTCTGTAAGATCATTTATCTTGAGCGTATTCAGGTTGTCAAAATGCACAGATGTAGTAGTACAAGGGCACCTATGTAAATGACTTATCTAAGCAGTATGTTCCCCCAGTTGTTGTGTACATGCTTCAAGGGCTAAAGGATGGATGTGTGGCAGCTGGTTAACCTTCACAACTTTGGAGAATTGAGCTCCCTTGTCTAATCCATCAATTGATCAAGAATGCAATGAGACCATGAATCTTACTTTGCTTTTCTTGTCAGTACATTGGAAATGGCCCTTGCAGATATAATATTATTTTTGTTCTGACTTATACAAGTCAGAGCATAAAGCTTTTTGCTTCAATGATTTTTTTCTTTTTAGAGCACAATTACAGACTTTATATACTTTTAGGTCTAATTCTTTAGCAATCCTTTTAATAGTGGATCCAACTGGATCAATGGACCAATATACTACTGCTAATGACTAAAATCACTATTAACCTCTTTTTTGTAGTTTTTATACTAGTTTGTATAGAGATAAATTGTGACTGTGTCAGTGTCAGTCCTCTCCAACATACAAACACAACTTAACCAACTTAAAAAACAAAATGGCTTACTGAGCATTAAGCTAAACACATTAACTGAAAGATCTGCTTTTTCTCCTTAAAGTTGGATCAATTGGTAGCAAAACATATTCTTATAACTTACTTTATTATATATTCTGGAGGTAGAAACATTGCAATTAAAGCTTAACTGCAAGTTATTATAAATATAAAGTCATTCTGGTCTTACTCCTCTGAATCACTGCACACATTTTTTCAGCAGCTTAAACAGATTTGATGTCCATCTTTCTTACTTAGGAAGTTAATGACAATGAGAAAATGATTATAAGCATGGCTGAGGTCACAAAGCTATATAACATAAGCAATTATAAACTCTGAAAATGACATTTCTTCTATCGTCATTAGAGATAAGAACTGTGAGAAAGTGCAGTTTGTGTTGGCTAACAATGAGGTCAGAGGAAAACAAAGTACTCCCACTTAGGCAATAAGCTGTCAGACAAGGACGCTGTGTCAAAGGTGGTAAGTTCAGCTAGAAATTCAAGAAAAAAAAATCCATAACAGATTAGCAAGATGTATAAGTACAGGTGAACTATCTGACACCTCAGCAATAATATCCTAAAGCTTAACTTCAACCTCTAAACATCTTCCTTAAATATTGCTATGAATGCATGTATATGTGGTAGCGGTTGACGTCAGCTAGTTGGAGAGATGTACCTGAGTGGCATTAGGATGCAGTGTTTATCATGTGAAGGACATTGTTAACATAACCTTGAGGGAACAATTCCACCAGCTCAATTTGCACAATAAATATGCTAAGCATGACCTATGGGAGCAAGAATGAAAACAGGAAGCCTGTTCTGAAGATAGGCAAAATAACCTTAATTCTAAAAGGAGCAAAAGAAATCCATATTCAGTAGATACTGAATTTGTGTTAAATTGTTCAGTCTTGACTGTGTGCAAGCGACAGCAGGCTAAATGAAGTACGGCAGATGCAGAGCACTACAGCATTGTTCCAGCCCTTTTCCAGGAAAAGACACTTTGTTAAGGACTAATGATTTTTGCTGTTCGCCTCATTGTGAGGCAGCAAGTAGCTGATGATAATTAACCTTTGACACTAATAGACAAGACCGCAGAAACAATGCCATATATCCAAATGCTTTCACATTTAAAAGTGTTTTTAAGATGTTTTGGGTGAATTAAGAGAATTTATAGACAATTCAAAAATACCTAAAAAATGTACCTACAATACATGACTTGGTGCACAAAACCTCCCTCTCACGTTGGGCTGCATTGGTGTACACAATAATTATCCTTTTACAATGAATGCATGCTTCTTATTTAACTTGTGCAAATATTTGCTTTTTAAAATAGTTCACCTACTAACTAAGAAAAGAAAGTTATAGAAGCTTCTAAGACAGGAAGTTTAGGGAGGCAGGACAGCAATCCAATGATTCAAACAGTGTACATATTCACTCGAATCACCACTACCAACTGAAAACAGAGATCATTAATTAAACTGTAGAACTACGGATTACAAACCCTTCAGATCTCACATTTCTAATCTCTTATCTAACCTCTTCTTTCCATGGCAGATTAGAGCTGTGATTTAGATGTGTGAAGAATTTTTTAAGTTCTTCTTTCTTTAAATGGAGTTTTCCACCATCTAGTTCTACCTTGATTATAATGACGTATTTTTGTTTATAACAGTGCAACCTTTCACAGATGGTTACTGAAAAAAACAGCTGGATTATCATAATTATAAATATTTATCATGTTGAAATTCTTCATTATGTTTATGTGGGGATTTGTGGAATAAAACACTACCTAACTAAGAACAATTTCAAATAATAAAGATGATTGTTTTTCCTCGTGAGCCTGCATTGGAATAAACTGGCATTGACTATGGATGGATAAATGGCTGAATGGATTTGGAGATCTCTTGTATTTTATCTATTGTTGTCCAGAAGCCAGTGAATCTGCTACATTTACCGCCTGGGCAAGCAAGTGGCGAGTCGGGAGGGGAGAGTTTTTACTCAGCTCAAAATGGGCCATGAGCCGAAGCATCAGCTGGATGACCCTTAAATCCTACAGCTTGTTTGACAGGAACAGCCCCATTTTACCCTGCAGGGGATGCAAACACAAGCAGATAAAGTTAGAAAAAGTTCTAACTTGATAAATAACCTCGTGTTGATGTACGGCCTTTATCTAGAGTCATACCTGCACATTAAAATGATTTCACAACTTCAGCTGGTTTTAGAACTTGGTACAGCTGTTTGAGGCGACCTCCAATAGACAGTGTTACACTTCAGACTACAACCTAAAAACAAATGCAAAATTATGACTTTATTATTAGCTTGTCATTGTTATTTTTTAAATCAGTTTTACTTTGAATTTTAATTTGGTTTTAATTGTGAAAAGCACTTTAGTCAGCTGGGGTTGTGCTAAATGTGCTATATAAATATAGTTTTAATTAGACTTTAAAAGGCCTACACTTACTTTTGTTTGATACAGCCTTCTTCCACCAAAAAAAAACATTTACCCTCCATTTAAGTGGCAAACTTAAATCTATCCCTGCTCTTCCATTCTCCTCAGGTGATCGCCCAGCTGATTAAAATGGAGCAGACCCAGTGTCTGTGAACCAAATCTGGCCCATGGCTGAACTGTAAAAGTTAGGCAAATCACAGACACTATATACTGTAGAATAGACAATAAATTACCCATTTTCAAGTACACCCTAAAGCAAGAAGAACAAAAGTATGTGTGTGTGGGGGGGTGAAGGGGTACTTAGACTTAAACACAAAAGTGTCTCGCATGCAACAATCGACCTGTTTAAGCCAGATAGACAAAAAGAACTGTCCTTGGTTTCAACTAATTGTCAGCTGCTGCTCAGCACACCAACTGTCAGCACTGCCTCTCCAGGCTCCCTTAAAACAGTGGGACTATTTTGCAAAGCTCAGCAAAGCACGCAAGTGGACTCTGGAGTGCAAACATAAACAAACAGCAGCAGAAATGTGTGCAGATGAGCAGAAATGTGCAGTAACACTTTGCTTGTCTCATAAAAATTTACCAAATGCAGCACTGAAGTTCACACACAGGAACTGAATTTGACCATATAAAAACTTCCAACTACTGCAGAATTAAAACTAACCCGAGTCACAAACACAGAGGCTCAAAAGAGAGAAATACCCCATTGTTTAAGAACCTGTGATGGAGACTTAATGTGTTAACATACCTTCTGCTAATGCGACTGAGACTCAGCAAAGCTGTTGAGTTGTGAAGCTTAATTGGAGAGTGTTGCTCAGCTGCATTGCTGCTTTTCTGTTTTTTTTACTGTACTTCAATAAAGTTCTCTCACTTTTTCTCTCTCTCTCACACACACACACACACACATATATATATATATATATATACATTTTTTCCACATTTCACTGCACTACTTTATGTGCTAACCCATCAACAGTTAAGCTAGTTCACTTTCTGTGTACAAGGATAACAGAACTTAACATTTAGCTATGATAACTAAGTTAACTAACTAAAAGTTCAAACTAAAACATTTGTTAGAATTTACTTTGGCCATTCTTTGTTAGCATCAGGTGTCATAACAGGCTTTTGTCACAACAAACATTTTCACCTGAAATTGTACAACAAGCATGGGTGTGTTAAAGGCTGCATTTTATTAAGATTTTTGTTTTTCTGCACATAAGCAAGGTGTGCAGCAGGTGCAGAAATGGAAAGCAGACCTCATTAACACACCTGTGATGTTTTTGTGACTGTTGTGATACTGGGCTATATAAATAAAACTGAATTGAATTGCATTGAACTGAATTCTATTCAACCAGCAAATTACACGTGAACGATGTGTCCAATAAACCTTGGCAAAAAACAAAGCAAAACAAAAAAACAAGTCATGTTAATTTGGTTTCAGACCCACCACATTAGTCGGAATATGATCTTGAGTAATACATTTTGTCATAACTGTTTTCAGGAGTTGCTAACATACCAAAACACCAGCACACACACTTTATTCTATTCTATTCTATTTGGCAGATGCATTTATCCAAACCAACTTCATGTGATCAGCAGTCATTTTTTAACTATAGCTATTAACCTAACATACATGTCTTTCATATGTTTTATATTTTGATATTATATTTATATTTTATTAATATTTTATGTCAACATTAAGTACTAGTTACACTGCATATTAAAATTATTTTCAATTTATCAAAATGTTACAGTTTGCAGCCGAATTCCTGAGTGTGTTTCTTTCTTTTACTTTGTAGTATTTGCTTTTATTCAAGTACTCATCCTTTTACCCCCATTGCTAAAACTGAGATTTGAATCATTATTTGTGGAAACATTTGACATCAAATATCTTAACTTGAACTGCTACGATAACAAGCACATGAACATGAAACAGATCAAGTCTTCACTGATTTATAACAGAAGCAGCATCAAAGCAGCCAGTAGATGCTGTGAGTGTGTTTTTTCCCATTTTGAGCTCAACATCATAATTATATTTAGCAAAAATGCTGAAATCAGCTGGTAACTGTGAAAACAACACAGAAACTAATGTTAAACCATCAGGGGGAGGGATCTTTCTCATATCATTCCTACTGAAACAAACTTTATAAAAAGGCAAACTCACTTAACAACACGTTTGAACCCCCCCCAAAAAAATATCTATCTGTGTGTCTCATTATCAATAGTCTTACTTTATCAAAGCCCAGCAAATGACCTGTTTTTCTTTCATTGTCCTTTAAACAACAGCATCAACCTGTAGATGCCAAACAACGCGCACTATGGGGCCACAAGGTGGTGCCAAAATGGGTCCGAGTGTTCCCCCTACCCTCCTCATGACATCACGTTATGTCATCTCCCCAATATTTATTTTAATTTTTTTTTTAAAGAAAGGCAACATAAAAAAAATACTATAAAGTAAAAGTCCAGCCTCTGGGATACTTTATTCCACATCGACAGACGCTTAATTTACACTTGATCTAACTCACTTAAACCTTGATCATCGTTCCGGGTTGAAACACCCTCGACTCAGCCTCCTAACATGCTCATGATTTGGGTTTCCTCCAGTCACTGCTACGCAAGGACTGTTTCCATCCACCCCAACAAGCAACAATGCGCCCCCGCAAAGAGTTCACCACGATGGCACAAGAGGAAAGGAGCTGCGTGAAGAAGGACATCTGTCAGCTAAACAGCTGCTGACTAACACATGACCTGATCAATGTCTCAACTTCTCCGGCAAAAAGAATCATCTTAATGTGTTTTACTGGTCGTTGACGCAATCTGTGGCTTTCTACATTAAACCGGTTACGCACTGGTTTGCGTTAAAGCTTTAAAGCGCAGCAAATTCCCAGTAAAATGTCTTACCTGCGCTGCCTCGTCTCCAGGTTTCACATAAATTCTCTTTACTTTGGCAGAGGTTTGCGTGTGTGTGCGTGTGTGTGTGTCCGCTGCCTGTTGGGGAAAAAACCCGTCGATTTGGCAAGAAAAGCGTAATTGCAGAGTAACTCAATACCCCCCCACCACCACCACCAGTTCTCTGGATCTTCCGCACCTCTCTCCACCGCCGAGGCTCTCTGGACAAGAAAGATGGAGAGATGAGACGTGTTGCCGATCAAATCAACAGCAGTCCAGTTAAATCTGCTCTTTGGGTGGTCAGATCATGCCTCGCTTCATGGGGCAGTAGCAGCAGTGAACAGCAAACCTCCACATCCCGAGGAGTTTTTGGAAATATCCCTCTTTACTTTATCTCTTGCAAAAAATCAGTCCTTCTCTGGCACAGTTGTCTTCTTTCCGACAGTCTTCATCAAAAGTGCCTGAAAATCCGAGACGCCTTCTGAGTTGAATGGTGGAATCTACCAGCGACGCCGGTGATGCTGCGTATCCCGCATCCCACTGAGGGAAGAGCGCAGGGAGAAAGCCAGGCAGTGCTGTCGCTAGGTGCAAAGCTCCTCCGACAAAAGAGAGCAGTCAAACACACTGTGCAGCCCACAAAACGCCACCTTTTACACATCATATGCTGTAGCATCAGCAGAAGCCTCCTATCCGCTACTGCAGCCCGGTGAGATGCAGGGCAGACTGAGGTGCGGGCGAGGTCTTCGCTTTTCTCTCTCTTACGCGCACATCCACAGTCAGAAGGGGATGCTTGACGCCTTCCTGGCACAGCAGACGCTCAGAGGAAGAGTCTTGGTGTATTTTATAGAAGCCTAAAATCTCCAAAGCAGGTGAAAGAAGCACAAGTGACAAAAAAGCTTTCCCAGAAAATAATAATAATAAAAAGGCTTATAATAAAAAAAAGAGGAGTATGTCTTAAATGTGTTTTTATGCTGAAAACAAAGTTTGTTTGCAGTTTTAACAAATGTAGATGACAGTGATGCTTTTATTTAGTTTATTTTTCAAATCAAGTGGATACAACAACCTACATGTTCTACCTGCTGCTCCTTAGGAAAGCTTCGAATGCTTCAAGTAGCTATTTATTGATCTTGTGTTCAATAAACAAACATCATTCTGAGTTTGATTGCACTTTTGCAACGCATCTGTCAAGATCTGTGAGGATTTTAGGGGTGCACGGTAGAGTAAAGCTAATTTTTAATCATTCCTACTCTCATTAGAGGTTGCCAGGTATACATGCACTTAAAAATATATCTACTCTGTGATGAATCACAGACCTACTGTAAATGTCTGTTTAAGCACCTACCACTGTGGTAAAAACTGAAGGTTGATGTAACTCACAAGGGGGTGAGTAGACAACTGAGAGTAATGTCTTTTCACCCGCAGCTAAACACCTTACACCCACAATCACTCCATAAAACTGACATCATACCATGACATACTGTCAGTGAAGAGATGGCTAAAAGGAAAAAAATCCAGTCAGATTAAAATGACTTGAAAACAAACTCCAACTGCTCTCATGTTGAAAAAAAATGAAAATAGGAAAGTTTTCTGTTAGATTCAAGCACAAAAACATTCCCTCTGTCCAAAACAACGGTGTTATGGTTACTTACACTGCACTGCTGATAGCTTGGCTCTCTTTAAAGCCGACAAATATATCCAAACCCAGCTTCTCCCCTGTTCTCACTCAGAAACAAACTGATCCTTTTCAGTAGTTCCTGGAATGAACATTACTTGGCAGAACTTCAGGCCACAGAAAAATGTGTCATCATCTTTTGTTAGAAAGGCTAAATGTGATTATTACCTCTATCTTTAAGAGCTGACACATTAACAGAGCACCATTTTGGGCGCTGGGGGGGAAACAAAAAACCTCTGGAGCATTAAATCACATCATCACATCTGCTGCCAGAAGCAGTAATATTCTATTCTCTAATCATAAAGTCACTTTTTTTAAACCTTTAACTTTCAAGTAAACAATAAACATCTTGAGATCTGTCACATCCTCTGTGGTATGTCATGCCATTATGAGAAAACCTCACACAAAAACCATACCAGTGACTTCCCAATCTCAGTGCTGCTGCTTTTACTACATCACTGCTTCCTTTTAATGCAACCTTTACCTCAGATCACATTCCTTCTGTGTGAAATATTGTTCAGGTGATAATAAAACAGGCCTCAACTCTGGACCTGCCTATAAGCTGTTCGTTCTGTTCAAAGTCCTGTGATCTTCAGGCCCTACAGACACACACTGCTTCTTGTCATTCTGACCATAGGGGACTTTACTATTCTGCTATAAAGAATAAAGGCTACAGTGGAACAGAACGGAGCATTACATGAATTTAGTTTAGAGATTATCATAGATGAAAAGGCAGAGAGAAAATAGTACTGTTCCACCTGCCAAATGGTCCTCATTATATGCCTATAGTACTTTTCAGCCTGAGATTCTTGTCACTCACACAGGCACAAAGAAACCTGCTCACTACCCATGCCAAAACTGCCAAAATTTACCTAATTTAGCCTCCTGGACCGTGCCAGGTTATTCAGTATGCAGTATTAAGCTACTAATCAGAGTAATGAGGAACAACATTTGCCAAAAGTCTCATAATGACACATTGACATGCTGGATCATGACATAATTGACCAAACATTTTTTTCAAGACGTGTGTGGAGAGAAGAAACGGCTGATTAAAAGGTGAGATGTTTTGTTGCCATTTCCTAATTAAAGTAATGCCATCTGCCCTACATAAACAACTCGATGAATGTTTTTGTATTTAAGATTCACATGCAAAAGAGATCTCAGTGAGACTTCCTGCTTAAATAAATAAAGCCGAAAGCAAAGCCAGAGCAGTCTGCCAACATTGCAACCTTTACTTAAAAGAGATTTACTCACAGAATTTCACAAGTGTGCCATTAAAAAAATGTACAGCTGGACTGCTTTTGGATTTTAATCTTTACCCATCACCTGCAGGTGTGTTTACATATAACCCAAGGAATGATGGGGTTGTGAATAAATCATAGGCTTCTGTAATGTGCGCTAACACGTTAACAGATTTACCATATGCTGCTTTGCATTATGGTGACTTTAATTAGCATACCGCACAGTTAGCTACACATCGAGTAAATCATGATTAATGATATTCAATAGCAAGAAATCAACATGCTTTAAGTGAATGTCACTCAGGTCATATCCATCATCCATATGTGGCCGTAACTGAAATGTAATAGAACATTTTTGTGTTGTAACGCAGGCCGAGAGCTGGTATGAAATTTTCATGTCTGCCCTGTGGGACAAACACATAGCTGAACATTTTGCCTTGTTGCAACTTTTTAAGTGTACTTGTTAAATAATTATTATAATCTAGAATATCAAGTCTGTCCCTAGTAAGAAAAATCCAATTATATCCCTCTGATAGCTCAAAGACATGCAGACATGCCTAAACAAAAGAGAAAAAGCTGCATCAGACATTTAAAGTTGCTGTAAAAATGGGAACATTTAGTCTTTTAGTTAGTTTAAAGCCACACGTTGCATTCAGTATCCTGCAAATATTACTAACGTTGTAATATTTAATGTCGGTAGCAGGTGCTGGCGCCTGAAACCACTAGCCTGGAGCAGAGATGGACATGATAAGCTACAGAGGTTCGGTCTTTCTTCATATCTCCTTCCTTCAGTCCAGCCGTCAGACTGAATCTTCATGGAGGAGACGTTACCTGAGGCAGTTTGTCAGATTTTCTGCAGTTCCCTCGTCCTGATTAGGATATGATCATTCAACCACTATTGGCTATTTTTTTTACAATTATACGAAAACCGAGAACTTATTTAACATAAAAATGAGTTCAGTTTAATAAGTGAATATATTAATATATGTCATTAAAATACTTTTATAAGTGTCTGCTGTTATTATGATACTGACTGCTGGTTTATAACACGGCCGTCCTCCTGTGAGAAATCTGCTCTGGTGATATGATCTTAAATAACAGCTGGCTCAAATCAAAGCTTTAGAAAAGCACCTCACATTTGCCTTTTAGTTCTTGAACAAAATTTCAATCTGAACATTCCAGCGCTGCCAAAGTAATTAGATTTTTTCTCCTCATCGCTGTTAATGCATCCCCAGGTTTTCTCCTACAGCATTTATGTTCTTGGAACCTCGTCTAACGTAGTGTGTAATATTTGGGATGAATTTCCTCCGGCCAAACTGAAAGTAAAAGTGCAAAAATGTTCTTTACTCTCCGACTAAAGCTTCATCTGTTTTTTCTGTATTGCATTCTGTGTTATGTGTTCTAAGGAATGTGTTTTGATAAATACCTTAGATATTAATGTATAAATGTTCATTTAATTAGGTTTTTTTGTTGTCTCAGGAAGTAACAACTGCCTTATTCCTGTGTGTTTGCCTTTTTTTTTTTACATGATTTCACTTTGTTTTTCTAATGCTGTTATATTTGTACCCTTTTCCTGCTTGGCTTTGACTTATCTGATTAAATGATCGTCGTGACACCTTCATTCTGCAAGCCAATCAGCCTGCTCTCAAAAACACATTTATTTGTATTTCTGTTTGTGTCATTTTGTCTTTCAGATGGTCGTTTGTACAACATACCTCCTCCTCTTTGTGCCTCATGCTTGTTCAGGAGATATCTGTCTCTGCAAACACAACTCTACCACCACCAGCATCTGGGGACTTGCCCCATTTCCAGTGGGACATGAGCATTGATCAGAAGCAGGGAAAATGTCCTGCTATGGTGTTTCATCACTCTAATTGCTAAAATTCTTTAATATTAAACTTCGAGAACATTAATATAAATCCTTGTAAGAACCATTATGTGAAAGCCACACATATTAAAAAAAGGTTGCTTGTCCACTGGGATGAGCTTCTTGTCTGCACCGAGGCACAAAATGTGCTGCAGTATCAGAACACAAGGTAAGTATGTCAGCATTAATGGCTTCACAATTTGCTCCAAGAGCAACTTCGGCAAAATTCTAAAGTAAACATTTTTAAAAGGATTAACTTGTTTTGAGTATCTATTTTTGAAGAATGATGCTGCGCTACTGGCAGCCTGCTGCACAAGCTCTGGTCGTGTCCTTTTTTATCATCTTGAGATTTTCTCAGAACTTTTAGCTTTTTTTCCCCTCTCTGATGTTTCAGGTCAAAATCTGCACTGCTTCCGGTTATGTAACTGTTGCCCCAAATAAAACCCCAAACCCAGATGATTGAACTGAAGACATTCCAGATGGAGGACGGCATGAGCAAAATAAGGACAATTATTGGCCGGTGATGTTCTCAGAAAAGGTCTTTTTTTTTTTAGAAAATCTTGAATGTATGAAATGACCAAACCTGTTTACATTCATAAATATGCCTCCTCAGTCAGATATTTAAACAAATGAAAAATAATTTACACTCTCTTGCAACTGTTACATTTGTAAAGACAAAACGAAAATCTATTTGGTCCTTGCAGGTGTTCAGATTAACACATCCACATGAAATGTTAGACCATGTCATTATTTACCCAACAAAAACTAAACTGGGAGTGATTAAAAAAATTAGGACACATCTTTAACATGTCATTCTTTGAACTGAGTAAACTTTATTGTGCTTCTGTGAACAGGAATGATGTTCTGTTCTTTGTTGCAGTGTTGAAGAAGCCTCTGACTGAACACACTTTGATGTTTACCATCATTTATGTACAAGGTGTACAGAGTTATTCTCTATGTTGAGCAGCTTTTTGCAGGTCTTTTCCAAATTCTTTTCCACTTAATCCAAACCAGTTTTTCAACAGAGAGCTAGAATTCTTTCCCAGTCTGTTCAGTCTCTTCACATTAAAATGAGGTGATTATTCCCATAAAATTCAACATGGATGTAGATAACATCATAATTCAAACTCCAGTATAAGTAACCTGTTGTGTGCTTATTTGCTGATTTGGGTAAGGCAGGAATAATTTCTCCAATGCTTTCTCTACACCTGTCGGTCACACCTGCGCCACAGGTCAGTGACCTCTGATCAGTGGGTTGTGGGTTCATTTCCCACTCTGTCTGAAGTCTGAATGTGTCCTTGAGCTAGACACTGAACCCCCAGTTACTCCTGGTAGCCAGACTAGGGCCTGTATGGCAGCTCTGTCGCTATCAGTGTGTGAATGTGTGTGTGAATGGGTGGATCTGTAAAGCGCTTTGGTCATCCAGAGATGAGAAAAAGCACAATATAAGCAAATGCCATTTACCGTTTCTGCATATGGGCAACTTAAGCCCAGATAGATGAGATTTTTTTTATTTATTAGAGCAAAGCAGGATGTCTTTTATGGGATGTCTTTGAATCCTGCTTCAATGTTTTGTGCAAGCCATGAATGTGTTTGCACCGTCATGTCCAAAGTGATGAAATAAAAAGCAGCATAAGTGCAGTGTGATCTGCACATACCAAAAACAGAACAAAAAAGCACAGCTTAACTATCTCGAATGATATGAATCCAAACTTCAATGTTCCACCCTCATCGTGACTCCGCCTATCTGTTTGGCAGTGCTTCTGAGATGTCTGTGAGGCTGAATAGTCTGAGAGCAGGGTTTGCTGGAGAAGCATTAGAGTCTGGTAAATGCTTCTGCAGCCATGTCTCAGCAAAGTCTCTAAAGTATAAGGAAGAATCACTCAGGCAGCACAGTTTTTAAACTAGCAGGTAAAAATCTTGCAAAAGTAGATGCTTTACAGGGGAAAGAAAGATAAGAAATCACAGCTAGATTCTAAATACACACAATGTTATATAAAATCCTAGTGGAAAACTTTTGTTCCACTGCACTTTAAATGCCTTTAGAATTTGTTTATGTGCAGCCTCTTAACATTTCACTAGTGTTCTCTTTTTGTTGAGGCCTGGATTTTGGAGCCTTGCAAAACCTTGATTATTTTCTTTTTCAGCATCTCTGTTGTTGCTGTTTGTATTCATTGTGCCATTTCATGACCCAGTTTTTAGATGTCAGGCATCATGTCAAGATGACCTCAAACTACAGAAGAAGGTAAGTCCGATCTTCTTGTTGAAGCATCCATTTCTGCAATGAGAACTGAAAGCTTGTATAAACTAAATCATACCACCTCACACATCAAATCAGGAAATGTGAAAAGAATTGGTTTCAACATTACTGACACGATAAGATAAACAGCATGAACTAACAGTGTTTCTACCAGTAAGCAGTGCAGGAGCAAATGGGAATAGATGTCCAAATAACTACTGGACAGTGCTGATTTGCTGGTCAGTACTACCTAAAATGTGCACATCTGATGGGTGTGTTTAGTTTAGGCCTTGCCACAGTGGTGTTCAACTCCTGGTGTCAGATAGATTATTAATGGAGCACGGAAATAAAAAATTCTTTACTGTGAATGAAAGACTTGCGAGGCTGACACATTGACAGCTGTGCAGCATTCACTGAAGCACAGTAGAGTCTATGCTTTACTGAGTAGCATCAACAGTTGCACTAGAACTGGAACTGATGGGGAAATGAGCCATATAAGAATAGATGACTTAATACATATTGTATGCAACCATGTCAGAGTCTACCACTGTCTCAGCCACTGGATATTAGAGGACTCAGTGTGGCCGGATTTATGATTGGAAGACTACATCTGACAAATAAACTATATTTGAACGAGAGCCATTTTATAATTAGACAGTACACTCAAACTGCAATAGCTTATATTGACAAAGTCTTAAATCCCACATGAACCGAAGCCCTGTGTTAGGTAGGATGGATGCGAATAGGGATGCTAATGCTGAAGTGGCAGGACAAGGGTATAGTCACCTCATATTATGCGAACAAGGGTGCATGGTGCAGCTCTCTATTAATGACACATTTATGCTGAAGTCAGGGATAGGGTGCATCCCTGCTAGAGTATTGATTGAAGGAATCTGGCAAGGTGCACTGAGCAGGAATATTCACTGACAAATCAAAACACGGATTGTCAGCTATTCCTCTCATTAGCATTCAGAGTGTAATTCTGTTGGCAGATGTTTTGGCATTGATTCACCCATTAGCCTGGGAGGTTCCTTGTCTATGAACGTGCCACGGTGAACTTCGCTGTAAACTTTTCGAATCAGTATCAGTGATCAATCACAGCTGTGATTAAAGGAGGGTCACACATGACTTCAACATGTCATAAAAACACGCTGGTATCTAAAAATGTTGAGTGTGAAGTGAGAATGTCTGCCTTACATATTCTTAATCATGCCAAAATATATCTGTAGAGCAATTTAACCCTTGTATGGGGAAACTGACATAATAATAGTAATAATAATAATAATAATAATAATAGACTCAATTTTATGTAAATGTTATGTTATGATAGAGCCTTTTTCAGATTTTGTACCTCATTTGACTTTTCAAATATAAAATTCTTTATATGTACGTTCTAAATAATCCTGACCATGAGTGAAGGGCATGCTTGCAACTAGAAAGTTTGGGTTATGTGACTTTCAGAAGGATCTACGGAAAACTTGTTTTGCATGACTCTTGCTCATACCCATTCCATAAAGCTATTTGCATTCAAACATAAACAATAGTTACAGACATTAGAAATATTTAAACCTAAATGTCCTTGTACCTTTCAGAGCTCATGACTCAAAGATATCTCAAACATTAGCTCTCACTGATGCACATTTGGTGAATATTTAATGAAAAGAGAAACACTGCCACCTCATGCTGCTGTTCTATTTGCAGAAAGACTCTTGGTGCCTTACAAAATTGCCACCCTTTCTGCTTCAAAGCATGGCAGACTCTGCATCACCACATTGATATTTATTGGGGGAAACATCACGGCAGCATTGGGGTTGAAAGCGGTCAGTATGTTTTGAGGTGGTGTGTTTGTATTGCACATTTGACATATAATAATCTTGGTTAATGTTCAAATAATCAGCATCATACAGCACAGATGTCCAATGTTTATTCCATAGTCTTCAGGGATGATCAAGTTTCTGTTAGATTGTAACAATCTGCAGAGTATTTGTTGTTGGATATATTACGCATGTAACAAGTATATGCACATAAATCCTAAGCTCGAAGTTAACATTGACATAAACCTACGCGTGTATAAAAGGTGTAAACCCTTAACCATGACATGTATTGAAGATTTATTTACAACGTTCAGCATGCAATTCCTGACACCTCATGACCAGTTAGTACATATGCATTGGTTATGAATCAAACTACTGCAGCACCAGTACACCCATGCTGTGTTCATGTGTCAGGCTGTGTTACATAGAATCCATCTGCATGTACCATAACACGCTGTCTCCAACATTACCTTCCAACCCCAAAGGTCCTGGAGTATTTTGAATTGTGTAACCAAGTAGTGTTGTTCCTTGTGCATCAACAAACAGAATAGATCATCCTCTTTTCTCAGACTGACAGGAGGCTATTGGCTCTGGCTTTCTACCAGAGGCCATTGAGAAATGGAAGACATAACATAAGGGATGAGGGGAAAAAAAGGAGTTGGTAACAAGAAATAAAGCGGTAAAGAGGAGAAGAGTTACACGAATTTGGAGCAGCAAACTGAGAAATCCTTTTTATGTTAGTGCCAGAGCTGAGCCAACCCAAACTCTTAACTGTATGTGACAGTTCTGAAAGCAGTCATACTGCCAGATGTCGCCTGAATCTGAACTGTGCGCTGCAGTTCATACGAGTCTCTACAGAAAAGCTGCTGCTAAGTGTGGTGAGGAAAACCATGGGTCATGTACTTTGTTTGGACAATTTTGTCACTCTAAGCGAACCATTACCCAGCAAACAGGAGAGCAGTATCGCATTCAACAAATAGAACAGGTAGTTAAATGTTTCTCTTCCAAAGCTGGGGAAATGAGCAGTGATAAGCAGGTGTTTGTGACAGTGATGGTTTATGGAATAACTTGGATCATTATTTGCAAGGCATCTGACTAGCAAGTCGGTGACAATGTTTGAGTTGCTACAACAACAAAAAACTCTCAAAAACAGTTTTTGCATATCAAAGTTATGTTGGAAGGCAGCTGGATTCAGTCAAACCTGTAAAAAAAAAAAACCCAGCTGAGGAAACAAGACTGAATCCAGCAAACAACATTGTGGATATCTTTACACACGTTATAGATTGCACTGTAGTTCTTTAGTGTGCAGCTTAAACAACTCCAGCCTACTGAGGGATTGTTTTAGCAAAAATATGTTAAAAGTTAAAGTGCTGGTGTATCATCACACGACCACTGCTTCCTTATATTGTACAACCTGCGGTTTTGGAGATGCTCTGGCCTATTTCATATGTGCTACTGCTCACATCTCCTGCATCGAACGCATTGATTCTGCACAACAACTCTCCCCAATCACCTAGCAGTGAGATACCCACGGTGTGACCGTTTGAGCCACAGGAAGGAAGTATTTCTGAAAGAGTAGTTTGGGAAAATTCACCGGTTAGAACACACCTGTCCTAATGTTCCTGAGCTCAGGTAATCAGATCTTAATGTCAATCACCAGCCCTGACTTTACTAAAGGTTAAACAGAACAGATCTCAAAGATTTCACCTGCGAGCGGAGCAGAGGATGTATCGGCAGAGTGCAATTATGTAATCAGACGAGTGCATCAAAGCCACGGGCACACTGACTATCAGTGCCTGACCTCCATGAACAGGGACAAATAAAAGACAATTATAGAAGTGCTATTATCTAAAATGGCTGTTTCTTGATAACTTTATCTGCTTAAAAATATTTTTTTTTAATAAAGATCAAAATGCTTTAACATGTGAGAAATGCTAATGTGCAGGTAAGGCTGTAGGGCAAAACACCTTTTATTCAGTCTCATGGAGATGAATAACACCAGTTAATAGCTGGTCTATGTTTACTTCCATTTCTTTGCTAAATATTGTCCTTGTGAACCAGTTTAGCAGGATTAAGACCCTGGACTGGAGTCATTTTCTGAAGGACTCTTAAGGGAATCTCTGCTCCAATAGGTCTTAAAAGACAGCTCACCTTAAGGCCTTGCCAAGGATAATTATGGTGTCCAGTGAATTTGTGCCCTATTCAAAAACCAGCTGGATGTAGTCATGACTTAAAGCGAGCGGCAGGACACCATTTTGAATGTTTCAAATGACTAGCTTAGTGCCTCCAGCTTGTGGAGAAATAACACAAGACAAAAAAAAGAGTCATTTTTAATTCCTGTCAGGTTTTGTTGTTATTCTCCACATCTCTGTCTTTGCTCACTCTTTCTTCAGGTAGATACATTCCTTCCTGATGTCGGAATCAGTATAGGAGCTTTATTGATCAACACTCTGCAGGAGCATGGCAGCCAGATTAAATCACCTGACCCCAGCTTGGTCTTTCAGCATCCACTGAGGACTCAAAGAGGCTTGCATTGCTTCTTCTAATCTAATACTGGGATGCAGCTGGAGCTGTGAAAGCTGACCAAGGTGACGCCACCAGCCCTCCCTCCCAGTGTTGCCTCTTGTCACGTGTGCTGATCAGACTTACCCAGAATTTTGTCATGGATAAATTCATATTACTGTGAGAAACAACAGGAATCAAATGGTCAGATGATGGTCTCTTGATGCACATTTATTTATAAAACATTTCTCTATTGGCCTCAGTGAATAGCTTCTGGTTTCTTAAAAGTCTCACCTACACCTGGAAAAGATACACTGTGCTCTCTTGCATCTCAAGATTGAAATTGAAGCCTATCTTAATTCGGTGCCAACATACACTGCCAATGTAAAAGAAACCATTTCAGCTTGAAAAGCTCATGTAAAATTCATGCTCATGCTTAAAACATAAACTAAGCCAGTGTTTGGGTATCAGAAACTCATAAGAGGACAGCATGTTGAAATTATGGGTTTGGGCTTTAAAGGATACTGCAAAAGCCTGTCTAAATGGCAGAGGCTTACTAAGAATGATTACACAATTAAGTCAGCTGTACATGCGCCGTGCAATATAAGGAGACTCATGATTCCTAGATGACTCATTGTGAATCATGACTATGACTGTGTGCTGGAAATGTTTTAAATAAAAGGGAGGGGTGGGGATGCCACAAACTTCTGGAAATTATTTCCAGGCAAATGTGAGTCCACAAAGCATAAACAGCAGCATCAATCCTCATGTATAAGTCCTGAAGAGAAAGGAAATAAAAGGAATATTCTACTTTTAATGGCTGAAAGAAACAACCAAGCTTCAGTTTTGTGCTTTGTTTTGAATATCTAATAGACAGTCATAAACTGAAGACAATAAATGACTTTACTGTGTCTCTTCTCAACTAAATCCAGCATCAGTAAGAGTGCAGCGAGCTTCATTCACTGCCATCAAATGCCCACAGGGCAACAAAGAGCAGCTGACTCCAGCCATATGTCAAGCAACCCACTTAAGCTTTAAACATCTTACTTTTGTTTTCATGTCTGATCTTATCCTCTGCCGCTTGTTTTCATGGTACTGGAAACAAAAACAAACACTGTCTGTCCAGTTAACCTGGCAGGACAGAGGCAGCAGCTGTGCACCTCAGCAGTGCCGGTTCCCAAAATCCAGAGAAGCCCGACTGCCAATAGCGCCATTGATTTCTGCTGTGCCTCTGAGGTACGCTAAGCCTGGGTGTGCTCTCAGGTCACAGCTCAACAACTCATCACCTATGCACTGCACCCGCTGGTTTCTCTTTCAGAGCACACTGAACAGAGACTGATGGCAGGATGCCTGCCTGAAGCTTTTCACCAAGACACTCCATCAAAGTATGGTGTGGTAATTAGACAGGGTTAACGCCAAGCCACAGGTGCCTATTCATTATTGGAGAGGTTGATTAAGAAGCATCCCACAGCAGCAGCAGATGAATGAGTTCAGGTATCCTTTCTGTTGTCTGGTACACATGAATATGTGCTCTTTCAGCGGTACATTTTTAGCATAACCCTCTCATTTTAAGGAGTCAGTTCATTTATCTCTCTGCATTGGCTGAACACATCCTGTCCATGTCTCGCTGTTCTGCATGGGACAGTGATTACCAGAGGATGGATTATAAAGACTGTGGGGAGTGCATTGATCTTCAGTCCAATTCATCTGATTTTGGCGCTTTCTCGATGGAGGGGGAGAAGTGCAGCATGAAAATCAATTATAAATGGTCAGGGTCTCCGTTTGGGAAATGGGGTATAATTGAGGTGATTGTTTTGCATGAAAGCATCAGCTGCTTTTTTAATAGGTACGATGTTCATATGCCTGAACAACCTGATTATAAACACTAAAGTGGAGCGATTCACAAAATAATTTGTTTTTACGGTAAACAGAATAGTAGTCCAGGTACAAGAGCCAATGTTTCTCAACAAGAAGATTTGAAGTTTGACCCTCAGTGGAGTCTTTTTATGAGTTGTGTTTATTTATTTATTTGACAGGGACAGTGCACATTAATAGCATTGCTGCAAATGCACCAGAATTAGCTAAAAGGCTATTTTCCATCCAGTGTCCCTGGACAGATGGTAAAATTATCTCCCTAAAAACAACAATAAAATAATCAAATATTATAGTGACTAATACAATTATAGATCACAGTAAAAATAGATCTAACAACAAGAGGTCTGTTCTCTTTTATTCCTTTTCTTCCACAGCCACAAAGCATGTTATGTTTACTGGTGCTTCCAAACTGACCAGATGTGTGCATGCATGCAAATGTTGAAGTGCAGAGCAAAAAGAAATAAAATAAATTTGTCCTATACTTTCTGGGCTCAAACAAACATCATACATCATTCTTTTCTTTTGCTAAATTTAACATGCCTTTGTCTTTAGCATGAGGTGAAATTATCACTTAATAATATTGCACTATAAGCACACAAGTTGAAAAATGTATGCAGAAGTGAGAATGTGATAAGAACATCATAGAAACAAGTTCAGAGCTCATTCAACCCAATAATGTGGTAGGACTTAAGTTGTAAAAGATTAGCAGTATGTTGCAGGAATACAACTCATGATTGACTACAATCTATGTAAAACATAACCATCTTGCAATTTCTGCAAACATATGTGACACTTATATCCTTTGGGTGAACAGACAGGGCTGGTTCCTTTCTGGCAATCTGAGATTATTCCACTTCTTACCCAAAGGCAAGAAAAATATGGGCGAGATAAAGAGGGTATAGAAAATGGATGGACAGATTAAAATGTAGATCTTGTTTTACAGTATAAAGAGAAATAATCATTTTGCAGCTGTAACAACCATTTGCAAGCACTTTTGCCAGTTTTTTGCAGAGAACGTTACAAAGGAAGGACATATTATTGCTTCTTGTTTCACTTGTTAGAAAAATAACTGGTTTTGATGAGCAATAGGCAACTAGACAGTGATTTATCACCTACAAATACATCCCTACCGTGTCTGTTAGAGAAGCTACCCAGAGGTAATGGAGGAAAATAACTAATCATTTTGTTTACTGATCTTAAGACTGACCTAAAACAACCCTCACACAGGGGAGTGACTGATATATTGGCAGGAACAGCAGCTCAGGATGCTGCAAGTGCATCCCGCTACAAACACACATGAATACTGATGAACAGTGCGCTATATCAAACGTGAAAAATGAAGCATAAACTAAACTAAAGAGTAGTGAAGCTGAATACGTCACTGTGTGACAACAGCAGCTGTAGCAGGCATCCAAGCAGCAACAAAAACAAGCTAATTCTATACAATGATGCAGGGAAAAACATTGACTGCAGACAGGCAAGCTGATGTGTAAATATAAAACACCTGAAACATTAGCATGGTAATAGATGCACTACTGGATACATTAGCATATTGATGAGAAACTCTTTTGTGGCAGAAACGTGCACACCCAGATCTGCACGAGGGTGTTGATGTGAAACTTGATTTTTAGTCAACTCTGAACAACACTTTGCAAACCCGATCACAGAGATGTGGCGGAAAAAGCTGCCATCCTAGAGAAAAAGCTGCTCGTTTCCTTTACATATGAGCTCTTTCGTCACAGACCTGTTATCTCAGTACAAAGGCCCCTGACAGTGCCTAACACGGATCTCTCAGAAAGGACTCACTTTCTTTCTTCTTCCTAACTCACAGAACTGTTACAAGCTGAAGGAGTTCGAGGAAAAAGCTTCTTTCATCTGAGCTTGACATGGACTTTCCTCCTGAAATGCTCTGATGTGACTGACACCTCTCTCCTCTTTGTCTTTGCCTTTCCAATTAGCGTGATGACAGGTGCATGTGGAGAAGCAAGCTAACCAATTACGACCCCTATCTTCTACCTCAGTCATCTTACAACCTGACACTGGCCACTTCCTTTCTGTTAGTCTTAATTTATTAGCTTTGTTCTGTTTTTTTTTCCCCCCATGTCTATCTTGTCTGGCCTCTCGTTGTCTTCTTTTAACATATCCCATCTCTCTCTCTGCTTCACTGCAGCATGACCACAGTCAATGACAGAGCGAGAGAAAAAGAGGGAACACTTCAGGCTTCTTTCTGTTTACTTACTCAAATGCACAAAACAAATAAGCCGCTAGTTATAACATCACAACAGGTAGCAGTAAACCCAAAGAAAGTCACATTAAATTCTGCACAGCTCTCTGCGGGATTCTTTTAACACAGCTTTATTTCATTATAGAGGCCAATGGGATGCATTTCTTAATCCAATTATTTGTCAGAAACTAGAGTCAAATATATCTGGAAGATCAATAGGCGCCCTGGGTTATTAAAAATACTGATGTCACTGCAGGTTTTAGGGTGGGTCTTCTCCGTGAGATGTTTAATGGAGAAAGCTTGCCACCTGCTGGTAATGGGCATCACTTTGTCTGTGTCCTTCATTGAACCTGTTGTGGCTTCTTCAGAACAGCCCAGCACCCGGACACTCACAGCAAGTAAAAAATACTGTATCAAAGTTAATTTGATTAAGAGGAAATACGGCAAATGTTCAAATATCTTGACGATAATTCAAGTCAAGCAGTCTTTAACCCATTCATTAAGCTACTTATACAAGTGAGCTTTTAAATGGCCAAGGACCAAGCCCTGCATTCATGTTAGATACACTAAACTCTTACATCACGTGGTTCAAGAGGGAGTCATTTGTGATTTTCTCTAAATGCCTGTTATTAGATAAGTGCTACAACTATTTCCTTTTGAGTCCTCTGTCAAACTGGAGTCAAGTTCCCACTGATTGAATATCCTCATATCATCCTCCCTTTGCCATAACCTTGAAATGTAATATGTGTCAAATCTAATTTGAGGAAAGCCCAGCTGACTGGTCTGCAGTCGGAGTGTGTCGTCCAAGAGGTATCCAAGAGGTATCCATATGGGATCCATTTCAAAGGAGCAGGAATGCAGAAAGTTTATTTCTAAATCATATGACTAAAGGATGGCAGAGGATCAATATATCTTTTAAAAACTGCTGAATAGTTTGTGTTGTACATCAGTACGTAGTAGTAAAAAAAAGTTTCACCCTAGTAAACACTAAAGAACTGCTCAAAGTTTTCAATTTAAGCCACTGATTCAATATGAAATGAAAAATACTTTATTGATCCCAGGGGGAAATTCAAATTTTTGTAGTTTTTTTAAATACAAAAAATAGTTAATGAAGGGTCTTCGCTGTTCTTGCCGGGATGATCCATCCACACAATATGCCATTTAATCCATAACACACTCATTCAAGCTGTTGATGTCATCTCCATGAGGACCACAGAGGACACTCCAGTCTGCTGTCTGGAAGCACCATCTCAGAGCA
>JBAMHV010000009.1:15440814-15453559 GCA_037177535.1 Pseudomugil gertrudae | reverse complement strand
ACATACACACACACACCGGTATATATTGAATTTAGTAGTTGTAATAATAAATTTAATATATTTAATATATATTAATTAATATAATATTAATTTAATATATAATATTTTAATAAATAAAAGTACTAAAATAAAAATTTCAATTTTATCATTGCATATCGTTAATTAAATCTCGTTATCAATGTCTTTTTTATTTTCTGAAAATCAAATGGCTAACTGTGGTTAAAAAAAAGCCCTGTTTGCAAAGACAGTAATGCACCTGTGTACTTGACGATGTTGTCCAGTAGTAAGGGGTACTTTGTGAGCCGCTGCATCTCTACAGGAATAATGTCCTTAAGCTGCAGTCTGCGACACAGTCTGTTACTCTCTGCCTCCTGCAAATATTAAAAGAAAAATACTGGGAGGTAAACTTAAAGTTGAAGGGTTTAATGCATTCACAGTCATCAGTTAACCTAAATAATTTAATAAACATTCATCCCAACAAAGCAACACAAGTGTATTTTACGTTTCAATGTATCATGGTACATTCGGAGCCTTTATTTAGCGGAGTAGCTGGCAGCTTGAGGAAAGCTTTTGTCTGCGCTACATGAGTTATAAGCAAGTACCTGAATGAATGAAGTGAACTTGGAGTCCTTCTTCTGCTTGGTCTTGATGATCTCCAGAGCAAAAGGCTGGTTACTGCAAAATGTTGCCACTGCCTGCTTGATCTTCTCTTCCTCTCCACCGCTGAACTGTACCCAACCAAACCAAGACAAGAAAGCAGAAGCTTGGGCAGTCTGCGTCTGGATGATTTGGCAAGGAAATGTCTTGCATTCAACCACTACAATAAGTAGCCAACTCCCAGAAAGGGGGGTAAGGCTTATTTTATTTTACCAAAGACGGCTTAAGGTTCACTGCAGACTAGATCAATGCTCAGATCCCTAGGAGGCTGCTTACTCTGCTTATCCCCCCATACAAAGGATTCAAACCTCACATCGAATATATAACAAATGATAGAGAGATGCGTAAATGTCAGCAAAATCTAGGGCATCTTCTGACACGCGGGTCTATTCAGGAACGAGTATCTATCTCGGATTTGCTTTCAGTTCTAACTTTTCTTGCTACCGAGAGGGAGAGATGTGCTGCAATTTCATGTTTTAAGTTTTCCCCGTCAGGCTTTCATTACAAGATAGTGTGCAGTGGATGAAAAAAAAACAAAATCCAATAGAGTACCCATTTACAAAAAAACATGATGGAAAAAACATTCAACTGAGATTAATTAACATGTGTACAAAGTCAATTTTATCAAGCTATTTGGGCAAAGACTGAATTTTTTAGAGCACAATATGTTTTGTTTCAACATTTGTCATCATAAAATTTAATCAGTGTAAAAAATATTGTTTGATTAAAAGTAATTTCCTGCTCGACAGTTGTACTCACCCATGACAGCAAGTCATCGCCTATCTGGTCTATCACTGAAGACTCATTTCTCCTCCGAACTGCTGCCATTTGATCAAGTATTGAAACTGAAATTCAAAGCAGATCCGTCATTGGACAGTTAGAAGGTCTGTATAAGTGCGGTAAGGCATAGATAAAAGTCTGACAGGGCTGGTGTGTGTGTGTGTGTGTTTACCATGAAGCTGTAAAACGTCTTCTAGGTTGGTGAAGATGTTTTTTATGTCAGCAGGTGGAAGGATTGCATCTTTGGAAAGCTTCTGATAGAAAACGTGATCTAAAACCTTCAGCATTCGCACGTGTGCACGCTCCGTGTAAAACAGCTCTGCAGACAAATTACATTAGAAGTTAAATAAAGAGCGCACTGTTCACACAGCTCAGTAGAATATACTGTTGTGTGCGTACCATTGATGACTTCCTGTCTCTTGATTTCATGAGGCCTGAGACCTGCAAGCACCTCTTGTCCTACTAGCTGCTGCCAGTTTGGGGGATTATGCTCAGAGTCTGTCCCTTGGTCGTCCTCACTCTGGACATCAGCAGACCCCAGTCCGTCGAGTCTAGCACAACAGAAAGTAAACTTTTCATTTAGGTGAAAAAAAGCACATTTCTCATCTTATCCTTTATTTTAGGTAGTTTTAAGGCAACAAAGTCCAAATGAATAGCTATGCTCACCTTTGACTGGCTTTTGGTGTTCCCTCATGAACTCTATAAAAAATATATCAACAGAAAAAATCAGTGAACTAGACACACAGACAGATAAACACACAAAGATGTGACTGCAAATCCACCTGTCACATTCTCTGTCATCCTCTTGTAGTTGGTCCAAGCTATAAAGGTCCAAGTGTGAAGCAGGGTATGACAATCCATCCAGAGGGTCTGACGAAACGCCGTCACTAAGTCTGGTGGCACCTGGCGCCGGGGTCCCACCTAACAAACAGGTAGAGCTTAATGAAGCTTTTCTTGAAGATAATATTAATGTAGTTCCACCTCTGCTGTGGCTCTCTGTGTGTTTGTTTCCAATACTTGGAGCACAATTTTTACAAATTTAAGGAGGCTCAGATTGGATGGTCAATCACTTTGGATGACAGCCAAAGAATTTGACTCGTGGTCACTAAAAGGTAGATCAGAAGAACTTTTAAATTATAGTTTTATATAGTAGTTTTATAAAGTATTACAAAGTATTCATTATCTGTTTTAAGTCTTAAGTAACTAAAATGTGTGTGAATGTATGTTATTTATTGTACAAAGCTGAACAGTGAAGGAAACATTACTGTCCCACACCATGACTACATGTGTGTGGCAACCAAAAACCAGCCACGTGACCACCACACGTGTCCCACAAGGAAATGGTTTTAATACATTCCCAGTCCCCTCCACATATTTAGATCCCTTTGGAACCACACAACACTTGCCATAACCAACATCCAAGCTAACAACTGACATTTGATTCACACATGACCCACAGGACACATGCCAGTGCCGAGTGGTATAAATATCCAGCCATGATTAGGCCCAAATGTGTTCGCTATCAGGGTGGAGTTGCCATATGTCTGATATGCATGTCCTAATCAGTGTTAATCTGTCTTCATCTAGCAGATGGGGACCCAAAACATCTCTGTCTGGACTTTCTTTGTTTTTCTTTCTTCAAACACATCATGTTGAATCTGGAGACAGCTGCAAAAAGCTGTAAGCTCAGGTAGAACTACTTAAGCTGCTATATTAGTAACTAGATAACCAAAATGTCAGTTAATGTGGCTGCATCTTCAACTCATATTGTAGCATTTGGAAAGAGGAGCACGCTCTAATGCGTGATAAAAACTTGCATGCTTTAAGGTCGATTTATACGCTTGGGTCAGGTTACTTTTATTTGACCAAACTTTATGGATTTTGTCATTTTAGTTTTTTATTCACGATGGTAATTTGGGTTTATACTACAAAAAAGTAAAGTTAAGCTCAGACTGTCCCTTAGAAAACAAGCTCTGGCTTGGTTGCTGGCATTAATACAAAAATTATTTTGGGCGTTTCCCAATTATGTATAATCTTTGTTAAATTATAGAATATTCTTGTATCTGTATTTAATACTAAACACAGTGTTTTACAGAATGCTTATGTTAGTAAATAATGCACCATAAAAATAAATGGTTTCAAATACAGGCTCTAGGTAATGACTGGTCTGTTATCAGCTCCAAAATACCTGATAAGAGTACCAGATAATTGGATCTGTATTTTAACACCACAACAACTCAGACAGCAATGACTGACTGGTATGTTTGGAAGGCAGTGTTTACTATTGCATAGCTTTGCACAGTTATAATGAAATTGTTCAACTGAACTGTAAAACAGAAACAGCTCTGAACTGTAGCAGACTTTCTAGGAAAGCTAAAAACAAAACACACACACATTGTGTGCAGACCCAGTTAATTGGTGTTTCTGTCCTTTCCTCTGATGTCTGTCCTGTTTCTGTCTTGCAATTTTTTTTTAAGTGACCAAACGTTCATTATCTACCCACACACTTATACAACAGACACAGAAACCTTCCCATCAGTAGGCCATGGCCTGTTCTGACTGCAGGTCGACGCAGACACACTTCAGTAGAGCTACTGCCTAATTGCTCATAAAAAGTGAAGGTCATTCAAAAGGGCTTCACTGTGGTCTGTGCATTAGTCTAATGAGGAGCCATAAACAGCTTAAGAAAAAAAAAATCACAACTTCAGAACTACATTTTTCTTATTTAATTAAGTCACTTACAGACATCGATGTCTCGGTTAGTATCAGAGCTGTACGCGGAGCTGCTTTGAGATGAGGTGTTGACAGGCATGGAGTTTGTGAGTTCAGATCCTTCACTAGATTGGCTGACTCTCAGGCGACTGGGTTCCATGTGCTCAATTGTCCCCAGTGTAGGCTGAGACAGTTGTTTCTGAGGCCGGGGGCGATTGTCTAGGGAACAGAGAACAGTTTCCACAAAACTCCCCAAGTACCCATGTCATTTTTAATTATTTAAGCCTCCTCACTTACCTGATGCTGATTCAATGCGACTCGACCGACGCTGAGGTCCAAGAATACTAGGAAATCTTTTCTTAACTTTCTCGTCTCCTTCCTTGTCAGTCTTGATGGTTTTCTGTAGTTTATGAAAAACAGAAAGAGACAAAACTGTCATGTGAGCAATAAAAGGGAGTTAAAAGCAGCTTGTTTGATAAAAACTATGATACCTTAATCTTAGGGAGAAAGCTGATCCGAACCCGTTTAGACTCCAGACTGCGAGGTTCCTTAACCCTCACACCAAGGTGCTTCATGTATGTATAGATGACATACTGTATTGTAGTGCTAAATTAGAACAAAAGTGCCACATTTAACTGTTTTCTTCATTTCTACCAAATATAACAAGAAGATGCTTAAATATGAAGCCCACGGCTTTGCATACAGAGATGAGAACCATATGTCACACCAGTCATACTCTCAGAATTTCAACACAAACCATCTGGTCTGTGCTGTGGACCATATGGCATTTCAAACCAGACTGTTTCAATCAGTCACACTTTTGAATTATCTATCTAAACAAACAGCAGAAACTACACATTTTCTTTAAGAGAATAACCAGATGCTTAATTTGTAAACAATGGAAAGTAGAAGGTATCTAAGTATTACTGTTATGGTAATGAATTACTACAAGTGACATAATAGTAAAATATTGCTTTTAATAATTGATGTAAAGGTAACAAAAAATGTGATTTAATCACTCAGGCCTAATAAAAGGAGAACAGTTGAATGCTTAAATATTCCTCTTTACGTGATTTAATACATTTAAGAAAGATGCCATTAATCAACCCAATGTTACTAAATGTGTGTTCTTACCATCTCTCTTCCTCTGTGGTTTGAGTTGTTGTAGATAATCTGTAAAGAACAGAGAAATATATAGATTTGAAAATAATGCAGTGCTTAGAAACCTTCTGGGTGCATGCGTCACTGCATCTGCAGGTGCTGCTTACAGAATGTCATCTATTTTGTTGATAATATTTTCAGCATATGAACGTTCTCGCTCAGCAGTGACACGGTCTCGGTCTCTTTCCTGGTCCAACCGAGTCAGCTCTACTTCAGCCACCGTTAGACCCATGCTTCTCTTTTGCCTACAAGCATCAACACAGCAGAAAATCTGCGGTCAGTTTGATAACGCTTTAAACCATTTTTACTCATGAAAACTCAGAATCAGATAATAGCTGTGAAAACTGCAGCTTGTGAAACCAGATTTTGATCACACAAATGCACTACAGAGCAAGAAATCCTATGAATGAAAAGTACTCATGACTGGAAATAAAATGACCAAATATGAATGCTACTTGAAAATAACAATAACCAAGTTGTGTTATTGCATAAACTGGATGGAGCAGTGAATAAATAAATAAGTACTTTACAGATAAATAAGACAGGAAGCTGAACGGTTGCTCAGATATACATACATACAGTCATACACGTGTGTTGTAATGTAAAATTAATAAGACACTATTACAGGTAAATAAATAAATCAAATACACATACAGCATATATTAGAATCACTACATTTACCTGAAATCCTCAAGATTTTTCTGAATCTCAGTGAGCAGAGAGTCCTGCAGTATTTGGACATGTTGTCTTTGTATTTCATCCGGGACTGGCTCTGGTCGCCGCCGTTCTGCAAAGACACATACAAACACTTGCACACCACATACCAAATATCTATGTGCACACTAAATACACTGTTTTAATCTTAAGCAAACATTTGGCACCATCAGATCATGTTCCTTTCAAATTACAAGGCCAATATTCAAAGAGCTTCACTAACAGGGACCCAGATCAATAGAGGTAAAAATGTTGATTAAATAATCACTTCTTCTCTTTTTTGTTTTAAAGAATACTTACCAATATCAGCAGAAATTGATTCAGGAATAGGTACTTTTAAATTCTGCAACAAAAAAAACCCATTTTGGTTAAGAGACAGTAACTAAGGATAAAAATGTCTATATGAGTGTGTGTGTGTGTGTGTATATGTGGTGGGAGGGGGGCATATTTGTGGGAAGGATATTGTGTGGTGTTCTTGATTTAATAACTTGGTGTGTGAAGGTTCAATCGTAGCTTAAACTTTTTATTGTGTAAAACACTGTGTTGCATGTGCATGAAAAGTTCTCTTTAAATAAAGTTTGATTTTATTTTATAGTTTAAAAACAACTTTTGGTTAAAAAATTTGACTATAAACAAATCTAGCAGGAAATTACATTTACAAATATTAATTACATATAATTCCACAAACACTAATAAGCAAGAAAAGTCCATTTGCTGTAAATATACCATCTTCTACTTAAAAAATTTACCGTTTGTTAGGTTGTCTTCCCACTAACAACTTAGATTTTGTGAATGTCTCAGCAATGCAGATGTCACACAGTAACACAGAAGACTACATTTATTCAGTGTAGTATTGTGTGCATGTTGTGTGCCATACGACAGACAGCCATTGCATGTAATAAAAAACAAACACTTACTGCTGCCTTGTCCATGAAGAAGGTGTGCAGGTCCCGTCTGGTCTCTTTGGAGTGGGTCTGCTTATAGAGGTCAGTGTAGAGGTAGCACAGCTGAACACAGAGTATAAAGATTATTGATTAAAAAGAACAATAATAATAACCCCACCTGTAGATGGTGGCAGGTTGTGTGAAAACATGTCATTGATATATTAAGCATATGACATGAATGGTGTGAACAAAGGGTCTTACTACAGGAGCAGGGTCAAACTGAGAGATGACATGATGAAGAAATGCTGCAAGGTGGGCGGGGCGAGACTTGAGCTTCTCAATACTGTTAAAGCTGTTACACTGGCCATTAGTCTGAAACATAACAGTTACAACAGTTACTTCAGATTTAGGCATGGTACAACTATTTACCTCGCTTTGATATAATCCTCTGACAGAAGACACAGACATTAACATTGCCAAATTAAAAAATAAACATACCTGCTCCTGGTCTGAATCAAAGCAGTCATCTTCAGCGCCAATGATTTGTGAGACAAGGCGAAAAGAGGAAGGATTGCTGACTGTGGTGGGAGACAGTGAGTCCTGCAAAGAGATGTGTGTATTGTTAAGCTACCTGTCTCACCTTTACAAATAAAACTCCCTCACATGGCATTTATTTGAGAATTTGAGTCAAAACCTACAGAACAGAATAGAATTAATCTTTATTGTCATTGCACATGTCACAAGTACACAGCAAGGAAATGTAGATAATGAGGAGAAATAAAGGAGCTAGTCCAAAGAGTTCAGCTACCAGGTCAGTAACATCCTCTGTCTCTGGGGAGTGGCAGGAGTTGAAGCTGTTCCTGGGTGTACTCTTTGGACTGGAGATGGAAGACTCTCCCTGGCTCTCCGGAGATCCGGGTCCAAACACCCGAGACATCTACAAACAAGATGGAGCATACCAAAATAAAACAGAATAACCTCAGTTGTAAAAATAAATAATACACACACACAACTAATAAATTGTGATCATATAATGAATCAGTTTTTATACAAGAACCTTAATCTAAAGCATATAAAGTGGTGTAAATCCCTGAACTGGTCTTGTCTAGACATAAAAAAGCAACAAAGTAGGTTTGATCTACTAGAAATGGTAAATTTACTCCATATTGTTTTACAATCATTATTGTGTTGCTTTATGATAACTCACAAGTGTGTTGCTCCAAGGCAGGTCTGTGCTGCTGTCTCCTTTTGGGGCAAATGTACGCTCCGTCGGAAATACGCTACCATCATTTGTGTCACCACCTAAAACAGCCTCCTGAGGGTTCATATATACAATTTGTTCACAATAATAACAGACATGAAATATTCACAGCCCTCATAATGAACACATCCGAATGAAATCACATGCTTAGAACGAAATGTATGAATGTATCAGTATTTTTACTGTGTAATTCCATTAATATAAAATGTTATGAATTCCCAAACAACAGACTGATATGGTGATACACTGCACAGAGCTCTAGTGATGTAAAATAAGCTCTCATGCAGACACAATAGAGTGGCTTCCCACAGAGAAGCCTGATCCTCTGATGGGATCAGGATTAACGTTTGTCTGGAATGATCTCCACATGCTAAACACAAAATTATACAAAAGATTTATTAGACGTTTCTATGAGATTCACACCTTTGCATTTCCTGTTCTTTGGCTAAATTTGCAAGTTGGTACCTGTGTTGCCCCAGTGGCCTTGAAGAGCTGACCCTGCAGCTGAGGAATGTGTTTTTTTGCTTCATGGATGTCTTTCAGTAGTTTGGGGGAAGGGTTCTTGCTGTACTCTTCCTTCATGACCTAAACAGCACAAGATGAGATATCAAAACAAAGGCAGGATCAGTAAGTCATTGACATTAAACTACAGTTAGGCAAATGCAATCTATCATATGATGACTCTGGATGCTGGATGTCTGTATTGGAAAACTGAGGCAAATACAGCCTTATTGAAAATCACACAATGAAAACAGTGATTTCTCACTTAAGCACATAATTAAGCACTTAAGCACTTATTTCCAGCACAAAACAATGTTTTGTTTGTTATTTTTTAAAACACAAGACATAATCTTTTGATTTTTAAAATAAATATTAAAACATTCATCAAAAGGGTTTAATCTACATTTATGCACAAACCTACAAGGAGAACAGCATCACAAGGGATGAAATAGGCAACAGGCACTGCTGTGCTAACCTGCAGGTCCTGCTGTTCTCTAGAGAACATCTTCTGCAAGAGGCCAGTCTTGTGGTTGCTGACACTGTTATTTTCATCCTGAGGAGGAAAGCAAAATAATGGACATAGAAATTGAATATTGAGTATTTCAAGTGTGTGTTAGACTACAGCATAAAACAACAACAACAAAAAACAGGTATTTAAAAACAGATCTGATAAATCAATAAAGATAACCTAAGACCAAATAATTAGAGGAGACAAGTTTGTGCCAGGCAGTACCGAGAAATACAAAAAAAAAAGTCTTTAGTACCCATGTTGGTTGTGGTGAGGAGAGGCGGTCTTGAGGACTGTATGGGCGTTCCACTGCAGGGGAGTTTGGAGATGATATGTTCACGCCCAACACTTCAGGCTCTGTTTCATGCAAAGGGATCTGGGCAAGTCCTGGAGGACGTCCCAACACTGTGAGGGCTACATATGAGCCCGCTAGAAGAAGCACCAGCAATTATTAGTCATATCTATAAGTTTTCTTAGATATATATTCACTTGAAATACAACCATAGGAACTAACATTTGATAAGTTTCACCACTTCAATGTGATTAGAATGTGTAACAAGGGTCCCGTTAACCTGAAAGACAACAATGGTGAATTGATGAGAAAGCCAAGCTCCACTAGATGACATAACATAATGCTCCCAGTATAAAAAAATATACCAACTGTCCAGAAGGTGGCAGCAGAAAACAGTGACACCTGGAGTTTAAATGAACAGAAGTAGATGATCACAGTACCTTGATAATCCTATCTCCTGTCTGAACACCAGCACGCATAGCAGCCCCATCTGGATGACCAAAAAGAAAAAGAGCATTAATGCAACTGAAGAAGCAGGAAAAGACGTACAACAAACGGAAGGCTGAAATAAATGTTGGGGGATGGGCTGCAAGGGGGGGAAAAACAAACAAACAAATCCCCAGAAAACATGCAAAATATTGTTCACGGTTAAGTTAATTTTTGAGCACAATGAATAATCTTTATTGTCTTGACAGGCCAGATGTAGCAAAGTGCTTATTTTCAAAGACCATAATAGTGGTTATATTACTAGGAAGACCTGTTTCACAGCTCCACCCCAAACAAAGGGATTTAAGCCCAAGACAGCTTATTATGAGAGTCACAGCTGACTCCATAGTCAGCAGTGTATAACTATAGTAGTATGTCAACCAAAAGCAAACTTATGATCTCCAGATTTATATTAACAGAATAATAAAAAATGTTTTTTTCACATAAATAAGAATAAATATTGTAAGATCAGATAGCAGTTTGGCACAAGTGGCAAGCAAAATAGGTATAAAAACTGCCAAGCGATGATGGCCGTACAACACGAGTTCTCCTTCAGTTCCTTCCTCTTCTTTTTCTCTCTACAACTGTAGAGGATGTGGTGTTCCCTGTAACTTGACGACAGTACTACATCATCCTCTATAGACAGTCAGGAAATACTGTAGGCCTCATATGAATCTGTGTATGAAGGCCACATATGAAAGAAGTTTGCTTTAAATACACTGAATTGAAAAGAGTTGGTTTTATTCAACAAATTAAAAATGCATCTGGATGAAACATCTGGATCAAAAGGGTTTATACACACACACACACACACACACACATATATATATATATATATATATATATATATACACATATATATGTAAAAACTGACAAGTCAAAAATATGTCAGAACATGGAAAAATAGAGTTAATCTCTAATATGAAGACAGACCAGACAGGTTCAATGTCATAACATCTGATTCTTTCTCCTTTTAAGTTTAAGGACTAAACTTTACCTTCTTTGACAAGCTGCACAAACACTGGGTTGTCACCACTGACAGTGAGCCCAAAGCCATTTTCATCTTTCTGGATGATTACACATCGCTGGACCAGACCTGCAAGTAAAAACACACAAGACAGACCAAAGACAGGAAGCCAAGTTTACTTGTCAGTGAAGTCACTAACAAACATTCTGAGAAATTAAACTGAGTCTCATGCTTATTTTTAATGCTAATTAGACCTAACTTTAAACATAAAGAACACAAATTTCTCTGAATAAATAAATGATAATGAAATTTTGCACCCGTTAAAAGATAAAAACACTACTCTTTTGCACTTTTATGTTTGTTTTTTTCTCTATGAAAGAAATACTGGTTACATTGTGTTTCCCTATTTTTTTTACCACCGAAACTAATCTAACCAAAGCTGTGTTTACAGGCAGTCCAGATAGGAGAAACATCTATTAAAACCATACATGAACACGGGTATTGTTTTTAAACATTTGAACCTATCAATTACACCAGCAGTCAACCTCCAGTGGTCTCAGGATAATGACTGTGTTCAGTAGAGAATGCTTATTGCCATTAAAACATTTTCAGATGCAATATTTTATGTATTTGAACATATTAAAATGAGTTACATCTTGTTTACATTTTATTTTTTGATTAGACAACAAAAAAATTAATTTAGATGTAAAAGCTAATAGTATAAGGGCTTTATATGTGCAGTGATATCACAAACAGATCCAACACAACAGACATCAGCTCGGATAAAAGGTCCATTACTTTACAAGGTCAGTGTGGTGTTTAATACCAAGTTATCTAAAATCAGATCTATGAAAAATATTTAGTTATTGACCCAGGCGAGAAACATTAACTAAATAGTGCAGCATCAACAAGAGGGAGGAGGACACATCAATAAGAATGAAGTGAGTGCCGGGGTTGGAAATTTGAGGGAACAGCAACAAATACAACAAAGGTTGGGAGGCAAATGCAAAGAGGGGGGAGGAGTCTAGAGAGAGGGTTAGATAAAACTTAGGGGTCAGAGGGACGAGCAAGAGTGAGCTAGCATGGAGTAAAGAAGTGGATGAAATAACAAGCTGGTGTGAATTTGCCCCTAAATGAACATTTGAGCTTGTTTCAATGTATAAAAATATTTTGAAAAACATCAGTAAGAATTTACAAAGCATGAGGGGAGATAGTGCTGACATAATAACTGCTTAGGTTAAAGATCATATTAATTTACTAGTTTTATTATTATTCAAAGATTTGTCTGATATTAGAACAGTTCCAAACAGTTTCAAAAACACAAAAATATTCCACTGAATAAAATTATCTTTAACAAAAATATTGAACCTTTCCAATCACAAAAGACCTCCAGTCCAAAAGCGTAAACAGTATTAAAATCTAAACAGTAAGTCGAGCTCTGAATAGTTTTCTGTAATGATGGCTTATCGTCAGTAGCTTGTCTCAGCTGTTAACTGATGCAGGACCAGACACAACAGAAAATAGAAACCACACCTTTGCTTTTCTGAAAGTGACAAAGATGTATGCTACTGATAAACTGTACTAGACAGAAACTAAAATGCCATTGTTGACAGATACCTTAAGAATCTGTTTTGTCAATTCACTCTATGCGAGATCAGACACCCCCTATCCCTCATTTGGTCAGAAATCTCACATGAAGTTCACAAAGACTGTTTACACTCTGACCAAGAACGATTGAGTTTAATGTAATAATGTCTGCATCCATTATTTAATTCGTAAACTTAGGTTCTTATATATCTATATATATATATATATATATATA
>JBAMHV010000009.1:15410605-15423103 GCA_037177535.1 Pseudomugil gertrudae | reverse complement strand
CGTCTTGCCACTGAATGTTCCTGCATATTTCCGCCATGCGAGGCTGTGTTGTGATTTGGATGCCGGTGAGTCCTGTCAACTAATTAGCTGAGTTTCTTGCCGCACGGTCACATGACTGAACGCAGTCCACTGATTGGTCTCTGAAAGCACTGAATCAGCAAATGACAACTTTTATGTTTTCCGTCTATGTGCCATTTGTTTTCAATGTATAAATACTCGATAATGTAAAATTGCACATCTTCAAAGCAACATTTACAATATTATCTTAGGCGATATATACATTGTGGGTGGGCCAATTTACTATTTGATCCTTGCATTGCAATGTGACATTACAATTTAGGAAGAAGGATGGAAGTCTGTCCTCTTAAAGTGTCTGGGTGGCAGATGGTAAACAAAAGCAATATCAGGATGCTAGTAGGTAATCTTGCACCAGGTTACTCAGAGTTTGAAGGAAACATTTAGATTTTTATGTGTTTGGTGTGTGCTGAATTTAGTTATGATATGAATAAATTCTACATAGTTGAGATAAAATGATTTAGTTACTTGAATTAATGGATACTGAATGGATTATAAAGTAGTATAAAGGTAGCCAGAGTGAGGAATAAACAGAGGAAAAATTTTTTTTTTAAAAAATCATGATAATCACTTAATTTATGTAGTCCCCATGATTTAAATGTATTCTTGCAATCCTGAGGTACCTAAGATTGCACACTCCCATGGTAGACTATCTCCAAAATGTAGTATGTTCTGCAGCATCTGAGGTAAAAATGAGTAGTATTTCAATATAGCAGCTTAATCCAAACTGATTAGTGTCATCCATTAATAAAGATTGACCTGAAGTGCTGGTACACTTTCTATCAATTTACTCTTGAGGCTACAGTGACCTCAAGTACACCAACTTCTATTAGCAGAGAACAGCTGCATGAATACAGCTGGTACTTTCTGCATTGCTGTTGCAAAAACAGACTGCCAACAATACATATATCAAGGCAACTTTTGGCTATGTGCTACCACATTGAGCATACATTTTAATAAACTATTTTCTATGACTATACAAAAGAAATAGTTACATGTAGAGCGCCAAACATACCTGCAGTTAGTTATTGTAGTCACTGCTTCAAAGCTATCTAGGTATATATTGATGCATATGAACTTTAAATTATTTAGCCTGAGCTTTCATTGTTGCAGTTTTAAAGCAAGCAAAATAATTCACAGTCCCTTGCACCACAAACTCCTGGACTCCTGGCACCGAGTGGTAGCATCCACTGTGTAGTAGATATGAAAGCAGTGTGGTACAAGTGAGGCTAGATAAAGTGGAGGACTAGTTGTCTCCTGTTTCTCAGGCAGACATTATTTTCCATCACCTCTGCAGAGCAGCTGTACGATGACCCCAGCTGTGAGCTCTATATGTCGACATAATGAAAACTGTGGAGTGACATTTTAGCTACGACCATTTAAAAACTGAAAATCTGAAGGATTTATTATAAATTATTATTATTATAAATTAAGAGGCTTTTAAAGCTAAGTGGAATACGTCATTCTTGTAGATTTGATTTTATTCAACTTTGTGCTGATAATCACAAAAGAGAGAATACTGATCATAAATTTATAAATACTTTCAAATCCTCCCAAGACTTCATCAGGTTATAAGATCTTCTATACAATTATAGCAAAGTAACTTAAGGTATTTCTACAAAATCCTACTTATACAATATTTATCATTTCACCCTTTTATGTACTAGATTATTTATAAATCTAGGTACGCATACGATACACTTTTGTTTAAAACAATTTGGTCAAACAAGCTAATAGATATCAAAAGGTGGAAATCTCTTAAGTATGCCATGCTCCATCTATCCATTTACTATCCGAAATGGCCGGGATGGCCAAGCTTCTCACCCTAACTCTAAGGGAGACACCGACCACCCTGCGGAGGAAACTTTTTTTGGCCGCCTGTATTTGCGATTTCATTTTTCGGTCACTACCCACAGCTCGTGACCATATGTGAGGGTAGGAAAATAGAACAACCAAATTGAGAGCTTTCCTTCCAGCTCAGCTCATTCTTTACCGCCACATTGCATTACTTTGCATTACTTCAGACGCCACACCAATCCACCTGTTGATCTGAAGCTCCATCCTTCCCTCACTCGTGAACAAGGCCCTGAGATACTTGAGGCAGGACCCCACGCTTAGAGGACACTCCACCCTTTTCCAGATGAGGAACATGGCCTCCGATTTGTAGGTGCCAAATGAAAGCACAAAATGAAACAATGAAAATCCCAAACTGCTGAGCAACTGAAGTTTTACATTAAGCAAGAATGGGAAAGCACTCTGCCTACAAAGCTTCAACAATTAGTTTAATTTTTTACCTCAAATTGAGTGTTGTTAAAGGGAAAGGTGATGTAAAACAGTAGTTAAGTTGTCCCTGTCCCAGTTTTTTTAATTTGTTGTAGGCATCGAATATAAAACAAGTTAATATTCGCAAAAAACAATAAAGTTCACAAGATTCAACATTAAATATATTGCCTTTGTAGTACATTGAAGTGAATATAAGTTAAAAAGGATTAGCAAATCATTGTATTCTGGGGATAGACCTCACTTTCCGTAAAAAAAACGATACTGTGAACAACAACTCGATTTTAAAATCTCCAAAAGAAACTTTGTTGTCAGAAACCAAACAAGCACTGTTAACACTGAAAATGTTTAAAAAATGGGGCAGAGATGATCCCTGTAAACACAGTATCACAACATGCTAGTTTAGGTCGTCCAAAACAAAACTAGCCACTCACCAGATTTTAATTCATCATTTCAACATCAGCATTTCATTCCCAGTAAACCTTCGGTAACGTTTAGGAGAAGTGCTGTAATGAAATAAAAACATTCCAGTGGCGGTGGTGTAAAATACTCTTTTAAGCTCAGATGGACCCTGCGCATAAATTCATCTACTAATGGGATCCAGTTTTCTCGATTTAGTGGAAAAAACAGAATGCAGAAATGACACAAATGAAAAAGATAAAAGCTGTTCCTGGTTAGCAGATACTGCAGCTGTATTTTCTCTGCACTCCTCCCTGACAATCAGCCAACATAACACCTCATTGAGGTACAACAGAAAAAACAACCAAATTTCAACCAATACGGATAACCAATATTTTTCTGCTGGTCATGACCGATAACCGATAAGTTACCAATATTTTTATGTTTACTATAATCTGTGGTTTGTGCTGAATGCAGTGATGAAAAACTAATATTTAAGTAGTGCCGCGTATCTGTAACATTAAATGAAAGTTTTGGCCTTTCAAATGTTTATTTTTTTCATGTCATAGCACAAAAATGTTGTTATTAAATCAACAAAGTGCATCCTTTAAAAACTGTAACAAATGTACATCTTATCTCAATGGTACCTGTGTCTAAATATGCAATTATATATACTAACATACTGTGTCAGCATCAATTACAAAATGTAATCCAATATATAAAGTGCATCCTCAATAATTAGGTCATTTCTGTAACCTTTTTGCTGTCTAATAAAAAGTTTTACAGCATTCTGAATGGATACATTGACCCTCTGTTATTGTTTTAGCTTTAGCACCGCTAGCGCTAGCTGCTACCGCTAGCGCTGTAGCTAGCAGTAGCAGAAGCAGCTTAGGATTTTTCCTATACTGCTTTCGCTACAATGACAATTTTCCAGGTGAGCTATTAGATTTGTTGTTTTAAAGCTTGAAATATTCCTCTTTCCTGTCAGAATTATGGCTGTAATGCTGTTTCATGTCCTGCTATAATACGACCAAATTGCTCATTATTAGTCATGCAGTGACGAGGCCAAGCCATCTTGGCCTGCTTTATGGCTGTGTTGTCTAAATAAAATAACCCTAAATTTTAATATATTATCAGGGATTTTTATCGGGAAAATGCATCTATCAGATCAATAAAAAAAATAACTTAAATCAGCAGATATTTTATTGGCACGATAAATATTGTGCATCCATGTGTTCCACAAATGCATCTTGGGACATTAAAGTTTGGATTCTTTCTAAAGTATATATCCAATAAAAAACCTGGCATTTACTACTACTTTTCTTACTTTATACCAAAATAAATATTTAATTATTTATGTCCAAACAGGATGTGCATTTCAACTCAAGCATAGTTGGTTTAAAAAGTTTCTTTAAACTTGTACTAAAATTGAAACTTTTCCTTTTACTAGTGAGAAACTTGTTCCTATAACTTAAATGTATGTGTTAGCTCTCTTTTTCATCCTGAGGATGCAAGCTTTGCAGCTTCCACGAGAGCATTAAATTGCTTCTGCGGACTCGTTTAATGTACAGCTCAGAGTAGCTGACGCAGCCTCTTCAGTATCAAGGCTGATGAGTTGGAATAAAAGCATGCTGCATTATCAGGGAAGATTGCCAAACATAGGCGATGCATACAAGCAGACCAAGCTGTCAGATACTCATGAAAACATTTGAGCAAACAAACTCTACTGCAGTAAGGATAACATCAGGTTTTAAATGCATGTTATTGTCAGTCATTTGTGACATAATGACCTTACTTTTCAATATACAAGTACACTTGATATGTTAAATTTTTTAACTGATTAAGAAAAGAAAAAATACATTCTTGAAAACCCTTTTAAGTTCTGACTGACTGTTCACCGTTAAAACTAAAATAGACTTAATTAGGACAAATTACGAGTAAAACTATAACCCTATAACGGTACAAACTCCTTCAAAGACAGTAAAAAGTTCAGACTACTCAAACAAAACTCCCTGAACAAACCTATGTTGACAAGACCTGTGGAGGAATACACAGCAGTTAGCAAGTTTGGTCCCATTGAATGCTTTTGTTTACTACTAGTGATGTCACCAGCACCACTTCCCGGGAGGGCCTCAGGAGGGGGGGTGGTGGGAAAACGTGGAGATCAGCAGAACTCTATGACAAAGAGCTAACAACACACTAAACTGGCCTACAGGCTAGCAGCCCAACCCCAATAGATGTAGGATGCACAAAGCCATCAAAGCCAAAAAAAAGACTTCACGACATCACACACACGCAGAGGACGACTAAACAGAGAGGTGCAGGTGAACTTAGAACAAGGATTTGACATTATTATCTAATATTTTGGAAAACACCCTCAAAAACAGCTGCATCTTAAAGGCCAAGACTTGCAGTTCTGCAGACATTTGCTACCATGTATGGCCAACACTTTGGTCTGTAACTGTGTTACACTCCGTTTACACTGGTATAATGGTCTGTATCATGCTCTACTTGCAGGGTAAAATGATGACTATTAGAGCAGCAACCCCAGAAAACCAAAGTACATGAGCCAGCTCAAGGGAATATTATTAGACAAGACATTTGCGTAGCACTGTTTAAAGCCGTCACACACCAGAAATGACCACAAGGGCTGCATGTTCTAAAACATCAAACAGTATTATAAGAGCTTATTTACCTGGAAAAAAAATCTATAATGCTTTCAGAAGCATCTTTATATTTTATTCTTCCCCACGCATATCCTCTATCATTTAACGGTTGTCACAGGTTTGCAATCACAGAAAACTGAGATATCTTTTCCAGTTCAATCAATGCTGTCATACGTGTAATGTCTTGGTAATGTTAACGCACATGCACACACACCCATTAAAAGACACCACAATAGCAGTTGGTGCCAGCCACTGTTGCCATCACTGCTGTGGGGGAAGGGGGTCATGTAAAATGGGTTGGGCTTTAGCCTCCGGCTCAAGCTATAAGGATATTCACATCACAACCTGTGCAATAAGTTCCCCTCTATTCTGAGAATTAACATCCACATTCGACTGAATTTGCCTGCTTTACTTGCAGGTATGTGTGATTCAAGAGTCTTGATGTTATGCACCATCTTCGCTTCTGTTAAATGACCAGAGTAGCAGAAAACCTCCTTTTCCCCTCTTTTTTTTATGCCCAAACACAAAACCACAGCAGAACTGAGATCATGCAAATCAAAGTATATTGATACACACTACCAATATCAATGAAACAGGGTGACGGTACACACTAATCCCTTTCTGCATTAGTAGATTCTTCAGACCATAAAACATTATTTATCCCCCCACCCCCCGAAGCTTTGATTTTAAACTGACAGCTGCCTTGGATAAAGTGATTACTTCATGGAGCAAAGGTTTAGTCTAAATCCAGAGATTGTTTTAATAGGTGTAGGAGAGGGTTAGCTTTAAAGGCTTAGAGGTAATAGTGATGTTGAAAGGTGTACAGGGATCACAGATGACTGTTTCATTGCACACAAACAGTGACAGGCATTCTCACTCAAGGACAAGTAGTAGTTTCTTGTAAAGGACTCCATTACCCATGCTGAAATCAGCAGTTTCCATTTAGAGCTGGTGCCTTCCCCTTAGTAACGGAATAACATAGTTATTACTGAGAATATCAGCACAAAATAGATGTTCATAAGGCATATTTTCATCAGACTGTGTTTTAGGATGAGCATAACTTTTGCTAAACATCCTGTTTTACAACTCTGTGCATGTGTTATAGCAGAACACCATACTATACCTGTCAGTGAAGCTGGACTGTGTGTCACTCATTGGGCTTCTGGTTCTAGATTTGCAGCAAATTATATCCCATTTACATTTTCCAGAATATGGTGGGTCGATTTCCTGGAGTCTTCTTCTCCGTCATTCGTCTTAGGCAGGGGTTTTAGGAAGGCACGTCCAAAGACTTAAATAAAAACGCTTTCTATGTGATGTGTCAACAAGTACCGTTTGTCCAAATGAGGCAGCAGGAAGGATTCTTCAGTGCAGACCTTAAAATGTGTCCTGGGCCTTGGTCGTATTAGCTGTACAGTTCGATATTATTCCACCCATATATTGCCAGTTATATTATATATACAACTCCAGGTGGAAAAAACTTGTATGACCTCCTTGTGTGACTCCTTTACAATCACATCCCAGTTTTCCGCCGGTAGGAAATGTATAAACAATCCAATGTACCAGACACCTTGGCCCTGCGATGTAGTCCGTCTGCCACCACCCTTGGTCGGCCGAATGGCCTCGGTGACTAAATGATCTTAAAAGATGCTGGAAATTCCTTTAGTCCCAGTTGGTATTCCCTGCTCCAAGAAATGCCCGTCTGTGACTGTGACGACAACTCTCCCGTGACCATGAGAATCGCTCAATAATGGCTTTAAACGAACCGTGTTAGAAATTAGCAAAACTGCGGCTAATGTTGTAGACGTCAGGATTCAAAATCCAAACAGGCTAGAGGATTATTTTCTAGAATAGCACATTGGGTTTGGAAAAACCTTTCTCACGGAAAGCTGGCAGTCGTTGAATCTCACCAACTACCAGCTAACAAAACAGAAGAGCTCTTTCAGTAAAAAACTTTGCTTCGTGTGCTTCAGTGTAAACTAAGCAAACTCCCGTTCACAACAATGGCCCGACTAACAACCAAAAAATGTAAGTACAACACCTCATGAAGGTTAACTGTCTGGATATCGGTCTCCGTGTTCTGTCCTTCAAAAAGTCCCCTTGAGCAAAGAAAATCCAGTGGTCTGCTAGCACAGCGCTACGTCGCTTGACTCCATGTTTCCCAAATTCAGTGGTTTCTCTGCAGAATTCCCGTGGATGGAAAGCAGGCTAGCTTTGTGGCCAGCTAACGGGGCACAAAACAGCCCCTCCACCGTAAAGCACGACACAAAAATCCACCACGGGGGCTTGAAACTCGCGGCCGACGTTAAACGCGTTGTTTTCCCGACGAAAGACGCTGTTTGTTGAAAAGCATAACTTGTGGAAAGGTACCAAAAATTCCACTTTCTGCCGCTAGCAACGCCCAAGCCCGCTACCAGTTGGGAGTCCAGTAGCGCTTCCACTAACCACTTCCGCCGGGAGATGGGAAGATTCAGGTCCACTGCTGTAAAACTACTCAAAATAATAACAATAGTACCACCGCTACTGCTGGGATCATAGTGAAACACTGCTTGGTGTGTAGTATAAATAATAAAGTAAGTTCAAGTACTTCAATTTAAGTTTATTAAAACGATTTAAAGCTGTTATTGTGTTATTTTGGTATGTCATGGTATGATATATGTGGATTATTTGACCATTTGTTAGACAAAACTGTGTATGTGAGGCATTGATGAGTGAGAAAAGAAATATCTACTATTTGATGCTTCAATCAATTGAAAAAGTAATGCTTGATTGTTTGTGTTTCCATGGTAAGGACATCATTTTTAGTATTTTCCATTAAGAGGGTATCTTGCTATGTAAAATTATGTGTACTTAATGATTTTAAAGGCTCTCTGCTTTTGGTTGTTGGTTCACTGTATGCAGTCTCATCCTTAAGAAAAAACTGTAAAGAACCAAATATCACTGTTTGTTTCTGTGACTGAGTGTGAGCAATAGAAGAGAGATTAAAATTATTTAAGTCATAAGGCACAAGCACAAATCTTCTGAATAGACATCTGTGGTCAGTTCAGGCAATAATCCTTACCTCTATGATTGTTTTGAACATTTTTCTGTATTTTATTGATACTCATTTTTTATTCTTGCAGCTTATGTTTGTTATAAATAGTCGGGAAACCTAAATATAACATTTCTTATCATTATGGAGGTGGATAAATGTCATTTTTCCTGCACCACAACAAATCTCTCCTAATCCTCACTTTATAATTGTGCATTTTGATGCATTTTTTTAAAGAATGGTTAATCAATCTTACTTTGTTTCTGTCGAGTTAATGCTGGAAAGGTTAACAAACCAAAACAAAAAATGAAAAGTATCTTTAAACGTTTCCTTCTTGGTCATTTTTATATATAACTGAAATGACGCCATCATGTGGACACTTTGTGTAACTTCAGTTTCAGCATCTGACACTGATTCGAGGTAATGAATCCATTTGTTTTATAATTATTGGGTTTCTTAAACACAATAATAACATCCTGTGCTATTTTATCTGTTTTATTTCACTTTGTTTTAAAAAGGAATTACAAAGAGAAACATGGAGACTCCAAAACAAAGATGGTTCAATGGAACATAGTTAGTGTTTTTTAGAACAAGAGAGAGAGAGAAGAAAATAAATACATTCATAAAACTAAGGCACATACAAGTGTGTTTTATATGTTTATATTTTATATACCGTAACAGTGGCAGTGAGGTAAACAGTACTCGTACATCATCCAAAGCCTGTTACCAGCTACACCTGTGAAGGTGTTGATGAAGAATCCTGGGCGTTCTTCCAGGAAGGCATCTCTTACGCTTGCAGTTGAGATGTCGAGAATGCTCTTTATTGAACAAAATGCTTCGCAGTAAACATTTTGATAGCAGCGTTTTCCTGTTTGAACATCTTGTGTGGCTTTTGGTAAACCTTAGTGAGAGAACATTTGCAGATGATGCTGCTCTAATCAGCAAAGACAATTAGTATAAAATGATGTTAACCCACAGTAGCTTGGAAGTAGCCCTCAATTTATGCCACAAACAAGGTTTTTAAATAAAAGCTTTAAAAAGATGTATTATTACAACAACCAATCACTGTCAAAAAAATCCAAATTAGGTATTAAAAACATTTGGCTACCAGGAAGGCTGATGTTCTTCCCTGCAAGCCACAATATGCAAACTTTATCTACACTTGCACAGGCGCAACCTTTTAGGTCAGTTATGGCAATAAAAAAGCTATGCACCTCTAAGTCTTGCACTGGTCCTGCAAGACAGGTGAGGACGCAGAGGAACACATTACAAAATCTTGAGAAATTGTGCACATTTGAGCACATTGCAGTAAAAATCCTTGTGCAAAGAGCGACCAATTCTGAGAAGGGAAAAGCTGGTGGTTTGGTAGGTTTCTTGGCATGCGACGATGCTGCAGGCTCAATTATTTTATTCACATCCCTTGTGATGGTCTGTCATTCTCAACTGGACGTAAAACTAAAACGATGCAACTCAAGTCGCCAAATATTTTTAAAAAAGTTCAAAACTGGTAGCATCTGAAGCATTTTGAGACAGTGACATATATGTGAGTATCAAAATGGAACACAAAGTGATAGCAGTATTTATACTAGCCAGGTCTTTTTTGGTTTGTGAATCCATCTACACAAGGGAAATAAAACCTGTTGTGTTGGAGCTGCAAAGAGGAATTCATGCAGCAGGTAAAAACCTCACATTAAAAACTCTTTACAGTTGTCTGTAATCCCCTTAAACTCTCTGATGTTCCCACCGTTCCCTGAGTAAACCTTTCAAATCTCTTCAAAGTTTGTCTTGCATCAAGAAATAAATTTTAAAAAGAGACAAAATGGAAATCGCTTTATGAAACCAGTAATTACTAAAGAAACTTTTCACAAGCCGGACATGTAAACCATCTCTTTCCATGTAGTGAACTTCTCTTTGTGTAGCACCACCGCACATGACGAGGCCCCAGTTCACTGCAGCTGAAAGCAACATGTGTCTTTACAAAGTGCTTTGGTTCTCAGTTTAGTACACGACATCAGTGCTTGTTTGCTGCACCTTTTAAGTAATATTCCCATGTTTTTAGGTGCAACAACTCCACACATAGTAGAGTTTTGGAAAATGCACAGGTTTTAAGCTTAAAAGACCTAAAACATAGCATATCTATAAAAAAAATTCCCTTTAATTTGAAGCTAACACAGATAAAGCTGATTTTTCTTCCACTATACACGGAGTGTGTGGAGTAAAAAACACAAACAAACTGATTTCCTTTAGAGATTCAAAAGGCAATCAGTCCGTCTTCCCTTCATGACCATTAGCGGCCACGATATGATGATGGCTTTTCTGCTGTTTGTACCAGCTCTTATACTTCCGCATGGCAAATCGAACAATGTCCACCATAAAGACCCAGGACAGAGCATACATCGCCACTCCTCCACACTTGATGAAGAATCTGGGCCTCGGCGAGATCAGCTCACAGTACAGCATTGTGCCTCCCACGAAAATTCGCATGGCCACAAACAGCAACACAAACAGGACGTCTACAATGTCCCCCAGCAGAGTGCCGTAATATCCTGTCTGTTTGAGGAACCAGCGTGCCTGCAGGAGGGGGTTGGTGATTTCGCTGCCGAAGAGCACTGCACAGGATTCGATGCCAGACTCCCCCAGCCAGAGGGTCAACAGGATTCCCAGGATGCTCATGGTGTGGTGGGCCAACATAACGGCTCCCTCTGTGCGGAAGTACACACACCAGGCCATATCAAAAATGAAATAACCCAAGCTCAACACCATGGCACTCATCTGCAGAGGGGTGTTCTTAGTGCCTGGAATCCACAAACACAAACAGAGACTTAAGTTCATTTTCAGCGCAAACAAACAGGATTTTATGGCCACTGAGACTAAACTATTTATCACTGCAAAAAGAGGCGATCATTAATATTACCGTGAGAGAAAAAAAACTACTATAAACCTTTAGTAAGTGTGATTTATTTTTGTTTACACAGCATTTATTTTAGAGCAACCTAAAAACTACTTTTACTATGAATCAAGTAGTTTTTGCTTGTTTCCATGGAAATATTTTAACTGAAAGCTGTTTAACTGATTCACAAAATTTTCCTCTTTAGCATCCTCCTTTTTTTCTTACATATTTTTAATGTATGTATATATTTTTTTTTAAAAAAAGTTGCATGTTGATCATTCAAAACAAAGCATTGGTGTCATACCTGGATGTGTGAAAGGCCAGGGTCCATCCACATAGCCTATGTATGCTGTGATGCAAACTGCCAGGATGCCGTGCACCAGGGTGACAAGGCGACAGTTCCATTCGTAGCTCCTGGACCCGTTTACTTTACACAAGAAGAAGTAGAATGATACCCAGCAAGACAGGCACAGGAGCGCGCACACTACAAGCACTGCCATGTTTCCTTCTGAAGACAAAACAAAAACTGCAGCTAAAACCAGCTACAACTAAACGAGCTAAACAAAGTTGTCAATGTTCATTAGAAGCTGAAAGAAATCCAAGGAGGCACATATTGCTGTGTAATATCGCTTACAGTAGAAAGACAGAGAAAGACCATCCGAAGGCTGGCACTGTGCAGTCTTTGTGAGCCACCAACAATTAGCCTTTGCTTGAACTATAATAGTACTATAGTTGGCTGGCTGAGGGTCTGGTGGGGTGAGGGGGACGTCTCTTCTTCTGCTGTGACGTTTGTACAAGGAGGTGAGACTGTGCGGACAGACAGTACCACCCTCTAAGGACAGAAACATGATGTGCACTTGATTCTCAAAGACTTGAAGCTCATTTCAAAACTGGATGAGAGGTTACTGGGTGCTGGGCCCCAGACGGGTTCAAATGGGGAAATAAGCTGTCAACAGCATTCCTTAAAGTCACCAATAAATTTAAAGTCACAAATAAACTTGTGTTGTTGAAAATGCCTAGTATTTCAGTATTTATATTGATACAGAGGATGTCAAAATATCAAAAGTAGTGGTATTATTGTTTCACAAAACAGTCTTCTTTTAAATTAAATTTTAGCATATAGAAACAGTGAATACCTTACATTTTGACTTTATATTATA
>JBAMHV010000009.1:15391620-15410344 GCA_037177535.1 Pseudomugil gertrudae | reverse complement strand
AGGCTATTCTCTTTGTGTGTGTGTGTGTGTGTGAAATTACTGATGCTTTCTGAATTATTAAGGATATGTTTAAATTTGCTCCCATAAAAAAAGATCCAAAATCCAATCCAACTAGTGCTTGCTTTTATTATTATTAATTATTATTTATTTATATATTTCTCAGCAATAAACTGCTTTATATGGTCATCATTGGTCTTAAAGTGAAAACGTTGCTTTTAAGTTTCACATTTTTACAAAGCTTTGTAGCTTTTCCTGACATGTGAACAAACCTACAAATTGATTGACAACAGATTGAAAGGAGCAGCAAAAGCTTATCAATAGTTATTATTTTAAAGAAGTAATTTTTTAAAAAGCTATCACAACAATGTAACAACCAATGTAACACCGGATCTGATAGCAGGCTAACAATTAGCAAGCTAAGGTTACAGTGCTCTCAAAGCACTGTTTTAAATACTGACACGTTCACAAATGCAATGAAATATTACCTTTAGAGTAAACGTGAAGTACTTTGTATCCGTTTACATGCTGTGTGTGTTGTTTCCTCAGAAAAGATACTGGACAGGTGACTAGCTGCTATTTGTTGTTCATTCTGCGCTGGTTGCAGACGAAGCGTCTCTCAGCATCATTTGATTCCGTCTGGCCTCTTTGGTGCTGGGCTGTACAAAAAATATTATCCATCTGATGTTACATTACCTAATATGGCCCAATTATATGATCCAACACAACATAGTAAATATATGCTAGTAAAATAGTAATACTAAAAGCATCTTTACTACGCTGTGCAAGCTTGTATAATCTTTTTGGGACAATAGTGACACCTAGTGGTCGTTTACAAAAACTACATGTCCTCCATCAGCAACAGGGGAAACAGCATCTCTGCCTTTTAGATAATTTACTTTTTATTAAAATATAAATACCCTACAAAGATCAGTAAATATATAATCCCCAAATATACACAATCAAGTTCAATTCAGCATTCATATAATTAAATTAGTAGCTGGACAGATACCACATGGCTGTTTCCCTGAAATGGATTGTGCATAAAAACTGGATCGATTGATAGAATAAAAATTGTTCCATTTCCCCTTACTTTCTACGTTTTTGTCTGAACGCTTCTAAAACATATGCTTAAATGATTGTACAACTTTATCTGCAGTGCAAAGTCACACTTTATTGAAACAATTCATGGAAAACAACTCTTGAAAAAAGTACATTACCTAAATTGCTTAAGTTTTTCTTTAGGTTGACTTTTTTTTTCATCATATTCAAAACTCTGTCATGAAAAAACAAATAATATGTTTAACAACTTAGTCTATAATTACATAGCAACAAGATCAGTGGAAATGTTAAGGCACTTGATCATTACAGAAGGCCACAAATGGAAATATTTCACTTATTTGGTTTTTAGTTAGCTAGACATACAAACATAAAAAGTAGAACATGAAATGTCTGTCACAGAAAAGGTCAAAATAAAGAGAGGTATTTCAAACTTCTACTTCAACCTGTTACTCTAGAGCGAGAAAGCTTAATTTGGTCCCATATATTTAGCAAGTGCTTATGGAATTAAACATAAAATGAACAGGAATTTGAGATGCATACTTTGTAAGCATTAAAGAGTTAACTTCAGCAGAGAAAAAAAAGATTTTCTGGCAATGGGATGCAAAAGAAAAAAAATTAAGTAGTACAATGAACAACCAGAAGATGGAAGCATAGATTACTAAAACGGCTCAATGTAGATTTCAGTTTCCAGAGAGTAAAATAGAAGCTCCTAGAAAAGATTGTTTCATTGTGATTTATTTGGTGCTTTAAACTTCAGTTATAGGCACAAATTAGGTGGGTCAATTTGACTAGAACTACCTTACTAAATACAAAAATAAAGCTATTTATTTATACGATGCAACCACAAAGTCTTGGCAACCTTGAATTGACATGAAGATGAAAAACAGCATCTAAAAATCCAAGAGGTTCATATGCACTCATCAGAGTTTGAATACTTCTTGTTATGAGGCCTTGTGGTTTAGAGCGGTGGACTTAGGAGCTTGTTTAATGCAAAAAACAAAGAAATAAACCCGATTAGGCTATTCTGAACATATACAAAAACAGCCCTCTATAATATACTTTGCAATCACAATAAATAAAGCCAGCACTTAAAGGTATTGTCTTTGTCAGGTCGTTTATTTAGCGATAAACAGGTGTTTAGCTGGCTGTGCAGTTTTTCACAGAGCTTTTTTTTTTAAAAGAAAAATAAATCCACCATCTTTTCTTTCACCGGGATGGCAGATTGTGTTTCTGTAACTCCCTTGACAATGAGTGGGACTCTGTTGTTCCTCTGCTGGTAATTTATTAACCACAAATGCACCGTCCAGCTTCGTGCACTCTGTAGCTTGTTTAGGAGGTCGTTGTCGTCATGTGTCATTTGCTCCAAATCATTCACAGAAAAAAGGCACAAAAATTGAGAGCTTTTAAGCAAAGTCTGACTGAAGCCTAACGTGGAGTTTCCGTCCTGCCTTGAAAGTTTCGGACTCACGTGAAACCCGGATACATTTCTGCTCCAGCATGCACCTCTGGGTCTCAGAAAAGCTTCACTCTCATACAAACCGCAGTCCAGTGGTACTGCGTTTACTTTGAATAGCATGGGTGGGGAAGCTCTGGCTCGGCCGGGGATGAATAAAAACACAAGCGCATTTCCTCAATCATCCCGAAGAAAATGCTAGGTTTCCTCATCCCAAAGACAGAGCTGTTTTTGTGGAACATAATATGTGAAATGGTATCCCTTGCTGCAGCTCTTTATGCCACACTTGTAGGTGGAGCCTTTGCCCACGGCGTCCCGGCTGCGGCAGTACTTCAGCAGACACGGGTACCACTCCAGACGCAGGCTGTATGTACAGAGACATGGCTGCCACAAGTCTTTCGTTGAATGGCAGGCCTGAATGCTGGGCACCTCTGTTGTTTGAGGCAGGACTTCAAATACAGAGCCGTCCACTCCTGGAATACAAACAGAAGCATTATCATCAGTGCTTGTGGCTTTTGAAACAGATGCCATCACTCCTTTTCTGATTTCACTCAATTAAAACTACACTGACAAGGAGAGGACAAACAGATTGGCTTTAAAAAAAAAAAGAGGGGAGATGGTGCAGCAAAACGAGGGCTTTGTTATGCTAAGGACATGCTGCTATGATTCTCTCTGCAGATGAGGGTGCTTGGTGAACTATGACCATCAACATTGTTTTCTTTATAACACAGCTGTCAGTGGACAAAAGTGCTGTCATCTGGATTCTCCTCAGCCTAAATAAATCCAGTTTTGTTGCTATCAGGACTCTGGATCCACTGCAAACTGCCTTTAAAAAACAAATGGTTTAATAAGTCTCAATGTTTTCAATCTAAATTGTGATGGTAAAAGAGGAACGTTTCTATGGTTTAGTAAGATTGCATCAGAAAGTAAATCTTTATATTTACAGAGCCTTGTTAAATACAAACACAATGTAATATATGGCTAAATATAAGGGGTTAGAAACAGGGACGATCGGAGGTGCAGAGATAAAGAAAATAAATGTACAGAAATAATCTAAAGATCATGAACCATCCTGCATTTATGTTTTAATAGCAAGCTACCTTTGTCCCTCCAGTGTGTGACATCTGCCTCCCTGGTGTAAATGGCCTCCTGAGCTTCGCTACACATGTTATGGATGTGTGAGCTAAGTTGCCAGGCCCGACTGAGGTTGACCGCCACGTCCATCGTCAGCTGCTCCAGTCCTCTTCGCTCCTCTGCCAAGCGAATAGCTTGTGGATTTTTCTGGGGAAACATCATAAATTATCTAAATTCTCTGTCATTTCACTATGACATGAAGCAGGTGCACAATGTGGGGGGAGTAGGAGGGGGGCGCGATTATGTGCAACAAGGCATTTTAAGCCCTATTAAAAAAATGTGCTTCTTCTATTTAGTATAATAGATTTTAAATGGGAAAATATAGTAAAAAAAATAAAAATAATACACTAAAAATGAAACTCTTCAAACTTAAATTCCTAATTAAATTTTTTAATGATTCTTTATGAGACGAGACCATTTTCAGCAGATCCCTACAAAATTCTGGATAGTTTTATTCAGAACATGAAAGAGATGATATCTGGAATTGTCCTCACTGCAAGAGAACAAATTAAGATATAAACATGCAACAAACACCACAATATTTGAAAGTTACTGTGGTTTCATTAGGAATAAATCTAGGAACCTAATCATGTATAAAATAAATGTAAGACTATAAAAGAGTAGAAATCATAATATGAGCTGCTTGGCGGAGGTCTGTACTTTTATTAAAAAAAAAAACAGCCTTTAAAGAGATCACCATATGTAGCTATAAAAACTATTACATATGGCTGGGATACTTCCTGGGTTTCTTAGGGTAAATAATCTTTTATGCAAGTCTGAAATTGTATTTACATATGCTAATTAGGTTCTATCTAAGCTTTATGAATGTACAAAAGAAAATGTGAACCTCACAGTACGCAATGGTGAAGTATGTGTAATGGGTGGGGGTGGGTGACCCTTTGTTCATGATCTGAATCTGTATGAATCTCACGAGTCCTTTTTTTAATGGACAGAGCTGCTTCTAAAATCCTGCCTTTGGACACAATGCGTTTTGAATTCAATAATAATGAAACTTTCATTTCAAGTTTCATCAAAGTATCACAGACTTACAAGCTACATGTGCTGATGGATTTGCAAGAGATCAAAATTCATGCACAATTTCATTAGTAGTTAGTAGTTCGCTCGCTACCGTCTTTGGATTTGGAAAAATAAAGTCTGGATTAAATGTCTGAATTAAGTGATGTGAGGTTCAGAGGGCAGGGATAGACTTGCTGTCTATGCTTGCGTACACAGCGACGTTCAGCTGCATCTGTGTACATGATGCAAACAACGCAAGCATGGGGACATGTTTTGCTGCAAAAAAGTTCAATACTGGAGGCTACCACTAGGGGCATGATGTACCAACGTGACTCTAAACTAGTAAAAAGGTTAATCTGCCAGTAACGCTCTACTTCCATAGCATAGCAATAAAACAACAGTTTATCAGTCTGTTGCTAACTGTGCATGTGTGTTTGTCTCTGTGCAACAGGACGGAATAATTCTAAAAGCAACGTAACTGTACAACAATCCTCCTGAGACTCTTTGGATTGTGCTGCAGAAAACATCACACAAATCATTAACGTGGTATCTCTGAACAATTAATGCAGCTGTGAATATGTATACCAGTGTTTGTCTATTTCAGGCCTGATTGTGTAGTTCGCAATGCACAGGTATTTTCTCTTGTTTCGCTTGTCCAAAGACTTAATTTTCTTTCTCCCTTTAATAACCAAATAACTCAGAAAGAGGTAGAAAGCAGTTGCTTTGCGTAATCTGCTGTGTCGTACCTGTCTGAGCCGAGCCATAGACTCGCTGGGGATGATTTCATTGCGGTTGAGGCGAGAGATGAAGCACAAGGCTTGGTACTGGTTCTGTCCTCTTTCCAGCTCACCCAGGATCAGTGCTCGGAATATCTTCACATCCTGCAAGAGGCCGGAGAGGAAAGTTGACTGGCTGAATAGATAAACAGATGGTTCCTGAAGGATATTGTGGTGTTTGAGGGAAGGCTGTAATAATTTACTGTTTATATGTGCAGCTCATACAAATTACAACAAATATTCTCTCCACAGCGGTACATCATAGAGCACTTTTCCAGACATAAAGTCAATGTGTAGACTTAAAAGACTGTCTGTCTAAAAGACTACAGTCTGCTCAAAGAGTAGTTTATATGCACTATACCCATAAAGACCCATCTGACAGTTTGTTGATGCATTTTATTGTCTGTAGTGCTGGACAATGTTTCTCTACTCATGCTCTGGTTATTTGCACTGTCAAATGAAAACTTCAGGTCCTAAAGGTTCACACATGTCCAAAAAGCCAGGCACAGGCTGTGCAAAAAGGAAAAAATCTGATCGCTGGAACGTACAAAAACTGTTTCTGTTGGCACATGTGTGAGAGATCTGGCACCAAACTCAAGGCCAGAAAGACTTCGGGTGGGGGGGTGTGTGTTTGCAATGCATGATGGGAAACTCCAACGGTGGGGAGAGCCAGACCAGCAGACCTGTCTTCCTATTCATCAGACACCCACCCCCCACTTCAGCTTCGGCACAGATTCGCATAGTCCCAAACACCCCTCCTCCACTTTTCACACACCAGTCTGAAGTAAAGAGGCTGCTGGGGAGGAGTAGCAGTTTGAAGGCTTTCAGCTCCTGCACTAGAGGCCCTCTGGGACAAATAAACAGCCCCGAGATAACCCCAATGGGTTCTCCTTGAGCTCTATGGTCCAACTTCCTGCACAGCAAAGAGAAGAAAATACAAAAAAAAAAGTACATCCTGGCAAAAAAAGCAGTGCATTCTGCCTCACATGCGTTCACGCTCCGTCCTTCTTAATACAATGCTTTGCATGGTTACTGGTTCTTCACTCTAGAGCCACTTTTGTTTGTGAAAGAGGTTTTTGGCAGACACACAATGCAATCAAGAGTATTACACAAGAAGATCATGCAATATCATTTGACCTTTGGTAAGAAAACTACTGAGAAAATATTGATTACATCTCAGGGTTCCAGAGAACGCAGTGTCAAAGAACCAGAGACACAGGCTGTGGAAACGAGACAGCTCAGCTGTTTCCACACAGAGATAATAATAAGACAAAAGCTGAAATGATTAAAGAGAATGTCGAGGCAAGAGGGGTGTAGGAATGCGTATATCGCTGTGAACAGAGTGAGACATATGAAAGGAGTACAAAGCTGACACAGAGATGGGCAAGGAACTTCAAATGTGGGGAGACGTCAAGGCCACGATTTTAAGACCTCCCATATTGCAGACACATGGCGCTACTAAGGGATAGAATGTGTGTGTTTATGTGTGTGTGCAAAGGCAGAAAAAAAAAAGAGGGAAGACATTTGTGTCAGCCACATGGATTTGCCTCAGGGCTCTCTGGGTAATTACAGAGAAGCAGGTTAGTTCTACCAACTCTGCCTCTTTGGAAGCGACTCAGAGATCTCATCTTCTGATTAATGATTGTTTTTGCCACAGTGCAAAGGCCGGGCAAAGCTGCTGACCGTGGCAGCGACTTTTATAGATGTCTCAAACTCAAATTATCTCTGTACAACAATAACATCTTTAGGGGGTTCTTTTAAAAATTGATTTCTTGCAAAGTGCAATGAGAAAAGTCAATACCACTCTCATGTGCTTTTATGCCAGATGCATCATTATGTTAAAAGGTAAGCGGGCAATATGCTTACCTTAACATTAGGCTTGCAAACAGGAGGAGCCAGCGAAACTCACAGCATGTTATATCTTGTTTGTTTAGCCCATAAAAACCAGCATAAGTGCGGAAATCTGTTGTTTAAAGGGAGTGTAGTAACTACCCATGTAGTAACTACATAGTATTATGTGTAGCTCCTTCCATCTATACAGAAATAATCCAGCTTACAGTTCTAGTTTTACATTATGAAGGTAAACGGGACCATTTTTCATTCAAGAACATTGTTTTTGTTTAAGAACTATGTTGCATCACCTCTCATTAGAACAAAACTGGGAGTTTTAGTTCATTAAAGGGAGCAACTGCTGTTACTGTTTAAAAGCAGACATATTCATGTTCATGGTCTCATTTGTCTGCGTTTTGTCCCACAGCTTCCCGAATGTTTTCACCCCAGCATATCTTAAAGACTCTCACGCCCATAGAAATCAGGAATGGATTTAGATCTCTGCAAATGTGAAGCCAAACAGTAACATCAGTGGAAATAGCTGCATGCAAACCAGGCTTTTGATTCCAATCAGTCATTTTGCTCAGGTATTGGGCAAGAGCAAATGAATTCCAGTCAAAGGAGGCCCGTTCTTAGATTTCTTAGCAGGTAGGTGTTGCTTCATAAGTCAACACGGCATCTAAAAGCAAACAGTAATAACGGCGACATCATCTTGACACCATCCATTGAGGTAGACGCTGCTGGATTCAACCGCTTGACGCTCAAAGAGAGAAAAAACACTTCCTTCTGCCAGCAAAACCAACACATGCTGACTCATATGTATATACACTCAGAGGAATGATAAAAGAAAGCACAGCAAGTGAATAAAATGTGCAGCGCTGTGATGAAAGGAGGCAATGCACCTGTTGCTGAAATAACATGGCGATATCCAGATACCAGAAAGCTGGTACCAAGCCATCTCATCAAACAACAGCTACATCTAAAACTCGTCTAGGTGGGTTAGATGTCTGCTTTTGAAGTCTGGGCTTCATAAAAACGTGCAGATGAGGAGATGGGCACATTATGGGTATTGTGACCATCATATATTTATGTCCATTTTGTTGTACACTGTTTTTATTGTATCTTTTTATGTATTTTTTTTACTCTTTTATGTGAAGCACTTTGTGACTCTTTTGCTGTGAAAGGTGCTATATAAATACATTTTACTTACCTACTTACTTACTTTTTTACAAGATAAATTAGTATAATAAAAGGCAGGAGGCTTTCTGTGAACGCCAGAGCTAGTGATGGTTTATGTTATGCAAACATTCATCTGTTCTTGTACAGATCCAGTCAATTTCTGATTAAACACCCATTTACATTGTAGTAAGGTAGCACAGCTAAAGCTTGAAAATTTGAGTATGAGAAAATGTAGAGCAGGACCAGTCCTTGAGGAGGTGAAGACATTAAAAAAATAACATTCCCGGTCTAGCTGGAATTGAAGGCCTGTAGAAAAATTTTAGAGAAACTCAGCACATCTAGACATGAGGAATTAAAAGAGCAACTTTAAACTCTTAAAGCAGCGCCATCATCCAAGGACAGTTTAGCCTCAAGTTTTCCCCTCCTTCAACCAGTGCAGCATAAATGTCAGCATGGCTATAAATAATGTACACACGTACAGATTCTATAATATTGCTCTCTTACACCCAGGACTCAGCGGATTTGCAGACACACTACCACTGGCCAGCAGCCAAACATAAGTCTGTATTCATGCCGTGTGACTAGTGGGACATACTAAGACTTGGTAAACAGGAGAGTGAGTGAGTAAGGGCTTGTTTCACTGGTGGTTACCTTTAGTGGGCCAGATTATTTAAGAGGTGCACAAAAGCCTATTCACACACTCACATGGTGCCATTTACAGTGAACATTCTCTGTCCCTGTAATCCAGTGAGGCAAACCCAGCCTCTGTACTTCATATGTAGTTCACTGGCTGTGAAATGAGAGCTTTTTATTAATGCAACAGAGTTTAGCAGCTATGAGCATGTTAAATGAGATAAAACTACTAAAAAAAAATGTGCACATGCTTTCTAGTGGTACACAGGCAAGAATTTCTAACATATACACACACACACAATGTACAAGGACTCAGTGTGTTAGTAGCTGTCCCCTGTGTAGGGGGTTCTTCCTGTTTTCAAATCCCCTCTAAGACCCTGTCAGATGATAAGGCTGATGGCTGGCTGTGGACCACTGCTGGTCATCCACACACTGATGAGTCATTTGGGACCAGTGTGGCTCAGTGTGACTAAAAAATGACTTTTTAACCCAGTTATTAGAGCTGGATCTTATTGGATGAGCTCTGTGGTTGACTCAATTGTTTTCTAACAGACATTATCAAATGTTATGTTTATGCTGGAGTTCCCAAGCCAACCCCAGCGGCTCGCACTGCCCTCTAAAAACAACATATGGATTTATTTTGTTTGGTGATAAGGGGGTATTTGCCTTGGAGTAAAAACGGGTAGTCAGTCAAAAAGCGCAGGTGTGGGCAGGGATTAAAGATCAGTTTGGAAGACAGTCAGAGACACGCAGACAAAAGGAGCAGAAAAAAAGCTGCTGAGCTAAGAAATGCTCGAGTTGGAGCTAATTACAGACACTCCAAAGGAAGGAATGTGGAGTCGCATTTAGGGCTGGTCACACCTGGCTGCCCAAAGAACTAACCAATTAGTAAACAGAGACAGTGAATGGACAATCACAACACCGGAGGCCATGGAAAGAAAGCCGTTCCCCTTGGCTATTCTCCTTGCAACAAAGAAAGGTAGCTTTTGCTATTTCTAAGGCGTCAATTCAAAGTCAGATACACAGACGCAAAACTTCAGCAAAAGTCTTAATTCTGCATTTTAAAGTCTTAAGCTGTGCTAAATCTGTGCCGACCATAAAGAGGGGACCTATTCATTCAATCTGGATACAATTACCTAGACATCCAAACAATTTAGGGAGACTTTGCATTCAGGAAATGAGAAGAAGGTAAACAGAGAGCGCTAACTGGGAAGGAAATGAGACAGATAAGCTGTAAACAATAGAGATGGCTTCAGTCCCATTCAGGACACAAATATTGTTCTGCATCATTTACATCCTGTTGCAGGAGAAATAAAAACATCAGTTTCATTATTTACGCATTAAAAATGTATGACATCATGCAAAAGCTATTTTTCTTTATTTGTTTAAATTGTTTAAAGCTTTTAATTTAAGTCACCATTTTCCATTACGTACTAACTGTAGGAAACCGTTTCATGATTAGAAAGGTGACTCGATAGATGAGACTAAAAAGACATGACATAAATATTTCCCCAAGTGTGCACCTTTGTCCGTTCACCACAAGAATTCAGATTGAACGTAGAACACAAGAAATCGGTCTAGAATGAACCAGGCTGCACAAGTCAAAAAGGAAACGCTTATGCATTTGACAGAGGGACATTTCAGGACACCATGTGCAAAAACAGGACAGAAAGTTTGGCACAGTAAGTCCTTTGTTTTCTTTAGCTGTTGCCAAATGCAATCTTTAAACCTCAACGGTAGTTGGAAATGTAGCAACTATGTTCATTACAAGCCAATTCTGCAGCCTGCTTCTCCATCAAAGATGCTTACCCAGCAATCACAGATCCCCCCGTCCTTCATCACCGAGGAAGAAAGTTTTAAAATACACATGAAAGCCATCTACCTCATTCTGGTGTTTTATCTTGTTTTTTTGTTTAATTATTTATTAAATCACCAGCTTTGTAAATGAAGATCTGGCCCATTGGTGGAAGGGGAACAAAGGATAAAGACACCAGCTAGAGCAGGGGGGCTATGATAGGCCAAAGGGAGACCACGTGGAGCTGTGAAGGGCCACAACAAGGCCACAGATAAAGGGTACAAGAATTCAGTGAGCTGGGAATAAAGAGCGATCAAGAAAAAGATGGGTCTATCCAAGTTCACCTTCAGAAAAGACAGCAACCCTTCGTATTGCAATGGAAGATGAGCAGACGTGTTGAATTACACTGTTTTTGTTTTATAGGCTAAATATTACAACAGGAAAGTTTCACAAAATTAGGAAACATGTCTGGAACTGAAGTGCTCATCATTACATTCAGTTCACTTTGCATTCTGAGTGACAGATGACATAAAATAGTCCTCATGGTCATATAGCAACACTTAATCAAAAGCAATCTAATTTGACTTTTTTGCAGCAAGAAGTAAAAATAAATCCAACAGTACATGTTGCTTTTTTTATTTTATTTTTTACAGTTTTGGTAAAAAGGGCTTACATTTAAAAGTCTGCACGCCCAGGCTCTCGCCATATTTTCACAATTCTGGCTTGTATTTTTCCTAATGAGACTCAGATTGTTGCATTCTGGGACAATTTACACAATGTTTCATATAAAGTCAACACTCATAGCTTTGCGACTAACACAAGACAACGACCGCTACTGTTGCGCACTGTAACTTTACGCTCGTTACATATTTGGTTTTGCTCTCAAGGCCACAAAAACAAGGAAGAAAAAGCTGTTTTTGGTCAGGTTGGGGAGTCCAATATTGTGCCAGACGAAACCACATTTGTTTTTAGTTTCCCTTAGCTAGGCTATTTTTCATGAATTGGCTCATATTGATGCCTGTGAAGCACCCTGAGATGACATTGTCATAAAGTGACATGACATACAAATAAAGTTGAATTGCATTGAAATGCTGCATTAGCTAAATGAATCAGACCATTAAAAAACACAAAAAAAAAACACTCCACTCTCCCACCGAGGTGTCACTGCATCAAGAATTACTGAAGGAGAAGGCAAAACACAGCCAAGAATATAACTGCAAAACAAAATCAGATTAAAACATAGAGCTGCATCTGATCCAAGCAGTCAGGTTGATTATATTTCATTCTCCCAAGACCCAACTGTGAACTATTTCTCCTGGCAAGCATTACCCATCATCCCACAAATTTTTTGTTGCATGTACCCATAATGCCCTCTGTTTTGTAGTCTTCTTCCTATATTTGTTTCAGTTGAAATGGAAATGGTAAGCTTTTTTAAAAGCTTATAACAGAAGGTAGAATACATTTTATGTCATCATTATATCCTAAAACATTGAAACCAAACCAATGATGATAGATCAGGGGAATGACATTGTGTAATGTTACAAATAAGTAAAGTGGCATGAAAGCAGAGGCCTCCTAATTTATTGCAAAGACCATGAGTGTTCTTTTTGTGTCTGTTGTGTGTTTTAACTTTAGATATTTTAACCCCTGGATGACTTTGGTGACTCACCTTCTCTTTTTGGAAAACCGCCATAGGAGGCGTTCTCATGAACAACCGTATGTCTGAATCATAGGTGACACTTGCCTGCAAAGAGGACTTTTACAAGTCTGTACAAGTTTGTACAAGTGACAAAGTAGGATGGTGTTTCGTAGTTGAGTAAGAGTCAAGGTGTGGCCGCCAAGAGAAAAGAAAAGTGACTGTACTGACTTGCAAATCATATGAAATTCCCAAAATCAGGGGAAAAAAAACACTGGCAGTTCTTGTCAAACGGTGGCATTTCCCACATGTAGAATAAAAAAAAACCTCAATGGCAGACTTTCGACACGGGAGAGTATGTTTAATAGCTTGTAAAAAAGTCAAATGGATCGCTCTGTACATCTGAACAGGACACACAGAAAGGCAACCAACAACTTTCAGCTTGATGTGGGGGTGTGTGACAGCTCTCCAACTCAGCGAGCTTACTGTTGGGCGTGCCCACAAAGCCTCCATGCTTCAAAAGACAATCACTGCTGTGAAGTGACCTGAGGAAAACACAACCTAAGCCTAAAACACAATCTGCATCTTTCATGGGGGACATCAATTTAGAATTAATTGAATGGCTGACGCACTCACATCACACTGCCATTGTTTACCAAATCCAGACTCATTTCACATGTTAATTCTAGATGGCATCAAATGGCCTCAAGTCATCTGTTGATCCTTTGACCCCTCAGCCCAACAAAAGGTCACCTCAAGCCAAGTCTGCACTGATATGGATTCCCTAAACACTGAAATCTCCGATGTGATCGCACTCAACAACAGCTTGGATGGATTATCCATCAATATTAAAGTATTTCCCCAATATTTCTACTCTTTTTTTTGTGAAAACCACAGAATGTTCCATCCACAGAAGTAAAACACCAGTGCAAACATTAGTGTGGCTGGAAAGCTTGTAATACTTCCAAAACCATGTCAAACCAAATTTCCTGCATCCAAAGATTTCCTGATCAAGTTTTTTTTATATAAACATAAAAACACAGCTCGATTCACATCCCCTGCAGTTCTAACAAAAGCACATCTGCATATCTTTTAGTAAGATGTGTATTATCGCATCAATGAGATAAAAAAAAGCTTCATGACTCACATTCCTGCATTGATCACACTCACTAGTTGGACATGAAAGCAAGACAGAACAAGCTGATTAGCTTCTCTGACAGTTTCTGCATCTGGAACGACTAAAAACAACACTTCAAATATGCGAGACACTTCCCTTGGATTCATCTGTGAAACATGGTTTATGTGCAGTTCAAGGTTTCAAACCGGGATTTGTTGCAGTAGTAACTAAAGAAAAAAAGGAGCAGATCTGCACTGAATTAGGCAGCTAGGAAATCGTCCAATACAAGCTTACAACCGCATGTGTTCACCTTTATGTCATGTTGCAGAGCAGTACTTTCCGTCAAGCATTAACTGCAAACAGATTATTTTTCATCATTTAGACATAAATACTACAGAACTCAGCTAAGCCACTTTCATAAAGTCGCTTGTATTCACAGGAGAAAGTACTGAAACGGTATTGTAAACAATGATATGTAACCAAAGAAGAAGTGAGAGATAATCAGCACATTTCCCCGAGGCTTGTTTTATACAAACCATAAAAAATGACACTTCCTCAGTGGGTTGATCCGCATGCTAAGATTTACTCAAAAGGAAACAGAGGTGTTGTGAGCTTACTAAGCCACATCATCTCTTCCATATGTCTACATACCTTCAGTGCAAACGCAGCGCTCCTAAAGTTACTGTACTGCACTAATTCTCACAGTGATTCATTGCTTGGATAAGGTTGACTGCATCTCCTCACATCCAGACCACTCCACTGTCTAATGACTAACATTTACTCTGCTTTAGCCTGCATTCACAAAGAAACAAAGGGAGAAAAAGATGTTGTCTGCTGGATATTTTTCAAGAGTCATTTTAGAAGCGTTTCCATGTGTGTTCAATAAAAACGGATCATTCTTTCACACAGTACGTGAACCTGTACCCCTGACAGTCTGGCTGTGAGGCATCACTGTAACTCCATCATTGTCTTCCTGTTTCAACACTCTTCTTCCGTGCATTACATTTATCTCGACTGTGTATTCATGGCAGCGGGAAGTGGCAGCTCGTCCAACTTTCCATAAATCATAAGGAGACTGCACAAAAGCTGAATGGAAACCACATGCAGGACGAGCCAGAGGAAAAAGACAAAAGACTGAGATGCAGTGGCAGGGCAACAAGGCCGACCTACGCCTGGAACAGATAAATCAGTAAAATGATCTATGAAACTTCAACTAAACCACATGTGCAGATTTTTGCGTGAACGTGCGTGCACACACGCATACGCAAAGGGATGCAGCAGTGCCAGGACACTTCCAGCTTTCGGTTTATGTCTCTTTCTGTTGGCGTGTCACCGATGATTGGGGGCGACGGCCTCGTCTCTTTCAACTCGAAATTAGCTGTTTTGGTTAGTGAAGCAGGCGTGCAGATCAAAAAGGTCAGACATGCCCACTTAATCCTGGTAAATCTCCCCCTTCACATCTCGCCAACCCATCAGCTTCTGTGTGACAGCAACCATCACAGAGACATGCCTTTGCTGGAAGACCACCCCCCTAACTCTCTCTCTCTTTACGCAAAGCAGTTGTAGAAACCCCAGGGCCAACAATTTCATGTAAGTCAGAGTCATTGTGAACATCATAAATGCAAACATGGCCAGGGAGACACTTGATCTGCTAGTCCCTTTAGAAGAATGCTAAATTTGGCCACTTATGAACAAGCTCTGGGCTGGGTCCATGAGCTGCAGGACGTTTGAGGCCAATTGGGATCTGTGGGTACACATGTCTAAGGAGCAACATTAGACAGTAGCTTAGAGCAAAGGTTCAATGCTGCTGACTAATTTCAGCCTGGACAAATTTGGGTCTGATCTCACGAGACAATGAGGCAAAAAGTGTCCTGAAAAAAGTTAACAAGCAGAAATTTACTCATAGTTTCTTATTGTGTTCTTGGGGGAACTAATGAAGTGAAGTTTTAGCAGTCACAATTAAATTAAGTGCTTTTTTTCTACTGAAAACCTAGGCCTCTTTGTGGCTTTTGTACAAACATTACATTACTTCATACCCTAAAGAATGGAAACTGTATTATATTTTTAAAATGCGCTGTTAAAGATCACATTTATTATTTTACAAGGGGTCCTCCTGGAGACTTCCATGATCCCAATCTATAACCATAAAGTCCAGTTCTGGCTCAGATTTGTGGCTTATCCAGTTCTGCGTAAATTCAGCGGGGTGTCAGGATGAGCTGGACCGATTCTCACCTGTCTGAAGTCCGCCACAAAGGTGATGAGCGTCCCATCTCCTTGCTTGAATTCGAGTGATATCGAATCTCTCTCACTGTCCGCTTCCAAAACCTCCTCGGTCACAAATCCGTCGGCGAGCCGGACCCGGACCCGCAGCTCTGAACCGAGTCCCACAGCGACCACCAGCACCAGGGCGCACAGACGGGTCAGTATCCGAACTGAAGCCGCAGAGATGCAACTCGCAAACATCCCCGAAGACAAGAAACTGATTCCGACAGAGTAAATAATCGAAGCGAAATCCGAAGATCCGCGTTCATATCCCCAAACTGAGCTGCGTTCTTGTCTATAGGTCACTGCTCCATATGGTGCCGTGTGTGTGCCAGAACTTCCTAGAATTGCGAGCACAAGTCATGGATAATCACACGGCCATAACCCTTTTAAAAAAATCACTGCTTTTCACTCCTGGTAGCCTACTTTAATTCAAAGTGTCGCTCCGGTGTTGCTGTTTGGATCATGCGCACTCCGGTTCCCTCCTCTCTCTACAGCGGACAGTCCGATGATGGCACGTTGCTTCTCATTCTGCTTTGTGTTGATATCTTTTTTTTTTCCCTTCTATTTTTTCCTCCTCCTTCTGAAATTCGTGCAGCCCCGTCACTTCCTATCCTTTGGCATCACACTGCTGGCCCGGCCTCCAAAACTTTCTGCGGTGCGCACGAGTATGTGAGAGTGAGCAGCAGAGTGAGGTGTTGATAGTAAACTCTTAAAGCCATACCACCCTCTGAAAACTCTGCCCATCCCCCTGCAGACCCCATGTGATCCTCCGGCACTCAGGCTAATAATACCACAAACAATTATAAGAAAGGTGCTGTGAGGTTTTGTAAATCATTGCTTTGGAGATAAACACAAGGCATGGACAAACTAGTACCTGCAGCTAGTGGTAATCATATCAAACAATATGTATGATGCATAAATTAAAACTTCAAGAGAACATTTTCTTTATGTGAGATGCTTTATAAAGTTTAGATATAGAAAAAGCTAGTGATTTATTCCAACATTTTCTCTCTTAACTCATTTGTTCTTTGCATTTCAGACATTGAGGCTTAGTTGCATCTGAACTTTACACCATTTGAAAGAAAATTAGCACCACAGAGCGTCTACTAAAATGAATTCTATCATTAATTACCATTTTCTCTTTGACGCAAAGAAAAATAAATAAAATATGACATTTTATCCCTTGTCTGTGTGCACCTGCTCCTCATGCTCGCACTAATTCATCTGTCAACTCTTGCATTAATGAATTTAGTGGCAAAACGTTGTGGAATATTCTGTCAGATCATTTTTTATTTTGAAGATTAAACATTTTTAGCAGGTTTCAACAGAATAAGAAAAAGTACAGTTGCTCCTTAATTATACTCTTCTATGTTATTTGATTTTACTGTGTCTGCAAGTGACAAGTGAGAGCAGCATGACACAGATAAAAGCCCATTCACTATAAATGATTGTTGCTGTATATGTAAGTACAGTATGTGTCCGTGTGTGACATCCTGGCAGTGTTATATTTATTAACTGATGCACTGCATTCTGGGTGGCCCAGGAACCAGATCAGGGACTCAAAATGCGCGTCAGCGTAGCGTTGCTGGGACTCAGAGGTGGTCGGTCCATTGAAGGGGAAAGCAAACAGAGAGGTCATAAAGCAGTGCAAACATTGTTAGGTGGGACTGGCAAACCAAGCTGGGCCCTAGATCCTAATTGATTTGAGTAGTAGAGGCCAGGCAAACACATCCCTTTGTGATGGAGTGTATCTCAAGCATTCACCAGCTACATCTCAGTTAGGGCTTTCAGCCAGATGGGATTTTGGGCCAAGAAGCAGTTTAAAAATACACATTTTGTTTCTTATAACTTATGATCCAAATTCAATCTTTTATAAATGTGTTTGTAAATTGATATTCCTACTTCACTTTTGAGTTGTCTCAATGATAAGCTGAAGCAGTAATAGTTTTGGCGCTGTGTTTGAGATGATGCATGTGCTTGTTGTACTCACTCCAGAAACACACACAGCAGCAGTGCAAAGTTCAGTTGCTCCATCGGGCCAATTGCCTGCTCTGACTAAAACTGATATCAAACACAGACACAAGCTTCAGTGTACAAAGGGTGTTTATGATTAACTAGCACGGTGCTCTTTTGTAATTACTCACACAATGAGTAGTGGCCGGTTATCTATTTCCATGTCTAAGCTGACTGGTTTTAGTGTGTCAGTGAGTCAGAAAAGCAGAACATTTCTTAAGAACATGTGTGAAACTGTCCACGTTTAATCTGTATTGCATTATTTAACTATGTGTACAGATAAATTTCAGAGGATGATTTTTAATGCAGATGCATGTGTTGATGACAGCTTCAACGCTGCAGTCAGTTTAATTATTTAATCCAACTCTGACTCAGTTCAACATTATCAATAAATCTCATCTGTCAGTTAAACAAGTCAAGCGGTGGTTAACAGTACAGTTCCCTGTACCAGCGTTTATGACAATATGCCATCTTTCATGGTGTTTATTAGGGAACTGACTTATGAGCAACTATAACTGAAAACAATTAAAGTTATAAAAGAAAGTTTGTGTGAACACAAAACTTAGTTCTACTGGTTTGGCTTTCAAAATGAGGAAATAACTCTTGAGTTACATCTATGATATGTTGTAGGAAGCACATTTTAGCTATATGTTGTGTATTAATCTAACACAGAAATATAAAACCAGCATATATATATGATATAGATCTCATCCTGAATAGACTCACCATTATTTTTCCAGACTTAGGGCCAGATTTACTAAGATCTCAATTTGCGTGTACTAAATTGCGTGTGGGATCTAGAATTTAGCGTGTGGGG
>JBAMHV010000009.1:15376728-15391520 GCA_037177535.1 Pseudomugil gertrudae | reverse complement strand
TACTTTTTTTAGCGTGCGCAACGAGTTTGCACGCGTTTTACTACACGCAAACCTTTAGTAAATCTGGCCCTTAGAGTATTCAAGTTTATTTATAACAAGGCTACATAATCTTGATTTTAAAGGTCATTGTATTGAATTTTAGCTTATTGTTATTAAATATATCTTGATTAACAATCTTTAACTAATTATAGATCTGTGTCCAAGTGTTCCTTCATTTTCAAAATCCATAGAAAAAGTGTTGAAGATATGTTGTTTCTCCATTTGCAGACAATCATCTCATAGCTGCTTTTTAAAGATGTTTGTAAAGATGCTTCCTATAAGATGTCAGTGTTGCATTTAATACTATTGATCACTTATTATCAGGGAAAACACACACACCCAACTGTTTTAAATCATGTGCATTTGAAAATTTTGGTTTATGAATGAAGGCATGAGATTAAATATAGGATGAGAATCTAAAATATACTTGTCATTTGCATCATAAAGTAATGATAAGAAACTGTAAAAAGTTAAACAGCTATGCCGATGACACTGCTATATTTGTCACCAAAGCCAGACTAAACATACCCGTTAAACTACAAAAATATCTTGTAGACATAGAGAGCAGGATAAGTTACATTTTTCTATTTCTAAATTCAGACAAACATAAAATTAGAGTGAACTTATGTAACATACTATCTAATTATACCTTGTCATTGGTTCACTGTTAAATCCTTTTCATACACAAACGTTAACAGCAAGCTCCTTCTTAGAAATCTCGTAGCATATTATCCTAACAGTATGCTTCACACTGCAGGCTTATTTGTGGTTTCTGTTTCTAAAAGTAGAATGAGAAGCAGAGAACTTCAGCAATCAGGCTCCTGTAAAATCAGCTTTTGGGTTCAGGAGAGAAACAATACTTTTAGTCTTAACATTCTGCTTGCATGTATTTGCTTTCTGCAGACATGCCTGGCTGCAGGACAACATGTTTTTGATCTGGAACTGGGACCAATCTGACCAGGATATGTTGTTTCTCACACTCATTTCATTGAGTTGAGACAAGTGGCTGCCCTCCTTGCCTCAGCTTCAGTGGATGTTTTTATCTAATAAAGTCAAATTGTGGGTATGGTTACATGATGTTTTTTTATTCTGAATGAATAATTTTGAATGAATAAATGAAAGTAATTGTCTTTGAGTTTACATGAAAGTATTAATTCCAAATTAAGATTTACATGGACACACATTTATTCGCCTTCCCTTAATTCCATTGACGGCGGATGTGATGGCATATGTATACCTGAAGAAAACAAACCCACTTCCTCCTTCTCAACATTTATTTACATCAAAAACCACATAATAAGTGCCATTTTTGCTTTAAAATTTTGAAGTACTAGCTCGATACAAGCATACTACTTACAGTATGCTTACTACAGAGTATTGAAGACGGGAGACAGAAACCTGTGCATGTGTATCGTAGTGGTGGGAAAAGTTAACGAGCACGAGCAGAATGACTGAAATTAACTTAGAGCAGAATGAAGGTTTACATTATTGAGAAATTAACTAATTTGGCTTTAATATATCATTCACTTTATTCATAATTAACTTTATTTCCGAATGATTAAAAAATGTATTCTAATATAGAGGAAAGTGAGGAAAGAGGAAATGACTTTTGAACATAATCCAACCAAATTTAAACTGAACTTTCTTTTTTTCTGTAAGTCTAAAAGTCATTGCAACTTTCTCTTGACTGATCCAGCCAAGAAGCTGTTTGCATTCCTCGAGGCAAACTCTGTGAAATAGACACCCTGGTCTTGCCCTGTCAGTCTCCTGCAGACTTTCCGTGCATTCACTTTGTCATCCTAAAAACACAGCTGCGGGAGTTCATTATCTTAACACATTTAATCTGGTCATCTTTCTTATGTATTTGAAATAAGAAAACTGTTTTTTTATGTCAGTTTTTTCTACCACCTCCCAGCAGCCGCAGTTACAATGAAGGTGAATCTAAACGTTCTTTTACATTCCTTCCTAATGATAAGTGTTAGCCTACTGGAACAAAAAGGTCATTTCAGTATTGTCTGAATGTGGTAAATATTGCCATGTAGTTATCTAAAATTCAAACTACAGTAGAAATGTGCAGAGTAACATTTATTAGAATATTATGTGGTTGTGAAAAATCCCCACAAGCTTTACTTCAGGAAATATAAAGAAATGTCACCCTTTGATGAAGGACAATTGTGTTTATTTGGATTGACTAAGCTGACTTGTTAAAGCTGCATTCCTGTCATGTGTGTGAGTGTGTTGACTTGCACAAAGTGAGCTTAAAATGGTTGCATTTGACGAGGATTTGTGCCACCCAGATTGAGATTTCCACAAAAACAGCCATTTTTGCTGTGAACTAAAAGCAAAAGGAAAAAAAAAAGAGTTGCCTGGGTGTTTTGCAACTAATCGGGTTTGTTATATTTCAAATAAATTGTGTGGTTGGGATTAACAGCATCTGGAACACTTTTCTTTCACATATGTGAAAAAAACACCAGATAGAGCAGGACAATATTGACACTGTGTACTGATCGCCATCAGATACACCTGTGCAGTAATACTCCTACTACTCCCAGTATTTTCCTCTGTAATGGTCTGCTTGAACAAAGTATTCAGAGATAATCACAAAGCCTCCAAAATCAACAAGCTGATGCTTTCACCTCAGCAGCACTGCAGAAAGAGGTGGGGGAGAGAGCCAAGCTCTGTGGTTGATCTGTAGTTGATCTCTCTCCCACACAGATGCCAGAAGTGTTAGTGTGTATGTGTGTGTGTGTGTTTCAGAATGAGCAGTGTTTACATTGGGACTGCGAGAGTGCTGAAGCTGCTTTCCAGTCCGCTGATGATATTTTCATATCTGTGTCTCCCTTCTTCTCTTCCCTCTGTTTAACTGCTTTGCCGACAGTGTGTTAAGGCAGCGACCAGCTGCGCTGCGAGATCCCTGCTGTTGGCTGACTGGAGATATCCCCTTTCACACTGAAGGGTTCAGGGGGCCACAGTAACCCGTTTGGTGCACAGGCATGCATGGAGGAACAGACAAAAAGCTGGATGATGATTTGGAGACATATTAGAGAAAAGAGAGACTTTTTTTAAAATGCATGCTGCATAAATAAGTGAATGTTACATCAAGATGAAAATATAGAAAAAACTTCAGTACTAAATGTACTTTATATTTATTCATACATTCAAGGTTTTGGAAATTTAACTACCAGTACTTTAAAAAAAGAAAAACAAATTTTTTTTAGCTATTCAGGTCAGCATCCCATAAATAGCCACTAAACTTTTCAATATTCAATTCTTGCTACCCTTTTTAGACTATAGTCATCTTTGTTTCAGCCTATTCGAAACAGTGCGAGAGCTCACAATTGGCCCTTTTTCATTGGTACCTACCATTGTGATTAAAAGTTTATAGACCATTGAGACTTGGCCTGATAACACAAATTGGTTTGAACTGCTAAACAGGTGACCACCCATACCTGTGATCTGTCTGCTTGTAATCGGTGTTGAATAAAAAATGTTCAGTGAGTTTCTAAGCTACTGAAAGACCCTTCCACTGACTACTCCGACCACTGTCATGGTGGTTAAAAGAACTGTCAAAAGATCTGCAGGAAAAGATAATTGAATTAAATAAAACAGGAAAGGGAAAGAAGAAGATATCCAAGGAACTGAGAATGCCAATCAGCAATGTTCAAACTCTAATTAAAAAGTGGAAAATGAGAGATTCAGTTAAAACCAAACAACGATCAGGTCGACAAACAAAGATGTCTGCCACAGCGGTCAGGAAAATTGTTCGCGATGCAGAGAAAAATCCACAGACAAATTCAGCTGAAATACAGGATTCTCTGAAAAAAAAGAGGCGTGAAAGTTTCAAGGTGCACAATAAGGAGGCAATGGATGAATGGGATGCATGGTCAAGTTGCCAGAAGAAAGCCATTACTACACGGATCCCACAAAAAGTCATGCTAACACAATGCCAAACAACACAGAGACAAGCCTCAATACTTCTGAAACAAAATTGCTTGGAGTGATAAGACCGAAATTGAACTTTTTGGCCACAACCATAAACGTTACATTTGGAGAGGAGTCAAGAAGACCTATGATGAATGCTACACTATTCCATCCATCCATTCATTTTCTACCGCTGAACGGGGTCGCGGGGGGGCTGGGGCCCATCCCAGCTGTCAACGGGCGACAGGCGGGGTACATCCTGGACAGGTCGCTAGTCCATTGCAGGGCCTGCTACACTATTCCTGCTGTTAAAACACAAAGCCAAGTGGACCCATCATGGGCTACAGCAGCATAAAGTGAGGTTCTTGAGTGGCCATCTCAGTCTCCTGACCTTAACAACATTGAGCCAATATGGGGAGATCTCAAGCATGCAGTTCATACAAAACAGCCCAAGAATTTACAGGAACTCGAAGCCTTTTGCCAAAAAAAATGGGCAGCTTTATCATTGGACAAAATAAAGAGCCTCATCCACAAATACCACAAAAGACTTCAAGCTGTCATTGATGTTAAAGGGGGCAAAACAAGGTATTAAAACCTAGGGTATGTAAACTTTTGATCATCAGGGTTATTTGCATTTTCTGTTGTTATGATTTTAAAAATGTAAACACTACTTATCCTTTATATGCGCTGAAAAATGGCCAAGAAATCATACATTCTGCAAGGGTATTTAAACTCATGAGCATAACTGTATACCTGGCTGAACCTTTGGATTTTTAGGGTTTTCTATTAGACTTATTTGGGTGTGTCTCAATCAGTGCACCAACACTACTTTGCACACTATGTAGTGTATAAATGTCAAAGTAAATGCATTTAAACATAGTGCGTGAAGTAGTGTTAGTGCGCTGATTGAGACACTGCCTTAGACTTGACTTTAATAATCTGTCTGGGAGGACACCCTCAGGGAAATTAGCTAGCACCCCCAGGTACTTGGAACCTACTGAACCAGTCAAGCTGAATTGAACCAAAACTATGATGGCCAAGGAGTGATCTCACCGGGTGAGTCATGAGAGCAACTCCCTCCCAAACGTTCCCGCATTTATTTGAAGTGTGTTGTCTTGCTGCCTACAGCATGTTCCAGCATGTACAGCCTGGCTTATTACTGTTACCTTGAGTCTGACAAAAAAAACACGACTAAGCAGCATGTATACCGTTACCTTTATGCCCTCTGTACTGTCACATTTGTGCCACTCACAAATGACATCAACTTTATTACGTAATGTGAATGTTGGATAACATTAAAACACGATTTTGGATAAGTCACACACAACAGAGAAATATTTCTGTGGCCGTATCTAGCAGGGGTAAAGTCACGCTATATGCTGCTCTGGTTCCAAGGCACACATCTTGAATGACGTTAGGGTCATACAAACAAATCAATGTGAACCAGTGGTCATTCACAAAGTTACAAAGATCTAACGAGAGTAGATTCAGGTCAAGTGAAGAAGTATTACTGAAAAAGAGACTTTGCTGTATGAAATGACAGTGGCACTGGGTAAATAGCTAATACCTAATTTGGCACTCTACAAACAATCTCTTCTACTTTTCTGGCTGTATTTCTCCAACAATTATTTAGATTTTTTTTACAACCATTCTCAATCAAGATGCTACATACAGTACATCCATGTGGTCTTTTTGTTATGTTTATTATATAAAATGTATGTACTATGGCCCCTCTGCTCTGGCAAGCTGTGTATTTTTTCTGCAGGTGTAGCATCCTGGCCACCACCTATAGTTGTAATTTATTCATCAATTTAAATAATAAGTTGTTAAGTTGTTAGTTATAATAACTGAGGATAATATAAGTCATCAGACACATACACCCCCAGCTGAGCTGGTGTGTGACATTGTTGTAGCGTATAACAGCTCTAAGGCATGTTTATGTGTTAGCAGAGGAAGTGTTAATAGTAGATTCTGCATGATGGAGAGGGGTCCCCCTGTTCTTCCCGTTATCACACTGATGAATGTGAGAACATTTCTCTGAGGTTTTTTACTCTGATCTTTTGGTGCAATTCCCAGAAATTTTTTTGTAGGTCTTCTGGAAATCATCACTCCAGGGAAGGGCAAAGGGTTATCTTATTGTTCCTCCACTTGTACAAAAGTTACCCTTTTTAAGGGGTTGGAATGTTTTATGGTGGGTTTTGTCATATTTTCTTCAGTCTGATGAACATGTACAACCTGTTGACAGAGAGTCACAAAATCTTAAATTATTTTATTCTATACAAGCAAACACATTGTAATTAATACAAGTTATATGTTTGTTTGAGGCAATGCTACACCCACATAAACATTTGGAAAATCTTTGATAGATGTTTGTCTTTTATATAACACACAGTGCACACTGAAGTCAAATAACACAACTAATGGTCTACTCCCTTACTGCAAAACAACTACCCTGATTACCCCTTGCAAGTCACATGGATTTGAATACTTTAGTCATTCATACACATAACAATATTGGATCATTTGTGTCATCAAATAAAATAGTCACATTTAATATTTTATGTGCTTTATGTGCTGTCTTTTTGTACACATTGGATTTTTAAAAATGCAAACAAAAAAACCCCAAAACAAAACAAAGGTGTATCCTGCTGCTTCCTGGTATCTAGGGGGCTGAAGACAAGTACATTGTGTCTAACATGATTTGTAGCATAGTTTTATACCATAAAGTGATGCAAAGGGTCTCAGAAACCATGTATCAAGTATGATATGTTTGTCTTAACAGGGTTAAACACTTAAACCTATAGTTTGTTAATTAACTGTTTTTTAACAAATATAAATACAAAGGGAATTAATTAAAAAAAAGGCCAAGGATACAAACCATTGCTAAGTGTCTGTGTCCTTTGAGACTTCAGGCAGCACCAATCAAAGACATGTTTTGTGATCAAACCATCTGAAGACCATTTTAACCTACCAGAGTTTGCAACTGAATCCAAAAATACAACCTGAAACACAAAAAGCTATTTATGAACCCTTTGCTGAAAATAGCCAAGTTTTCTGACCTTTAGTGCATCTGCATTATTCTCTGATGTACGTCGCTTTGGATGAAAGTGTCTGATAAACTGTCGAATAGAATAAAATAGAATCTCAGATGGACAGACAATGGAAATGTTCCTTGGTCAGTTAAGTCCATGTTTCAGTTGCTTTTGGGAGTGATGTGTTCCTGGAGAGGGGAACCAATATACATTGCATATGAGGTGGGGAGATACTTACATATTTCTGAAAAGTAAAGTTGATGTAGTGCTGTATATTTGTTTTTTTAAAGCAATACGCTTCTATCAAGGCAACCTCTTATTCTGGGAGGTCTGTAGTTGTTTCAGCTGGACAATAACTGGCCTTGTTCTACTTACAACACTGTGACTCCACAGATACAGTGTGTGTACATGCTTTAAAGGCCTGCCTGGAGCCCAGATCTGCTCTCCCATTGAAAATACATGGCATGTTATGAAGAGGGGGAGAATCAGAGAGCAGGAACGACACTTTGTTATCAGCTGAAATCTTGATGTCAGCGGGAATGTGCACACACTGTTCTTGCAAAGTGGCAACAGTTAAACTCCTCAGATGCCAAATGATCAAAGATAAAGATTTAAATGGATGAATAAATTACAAGCTGTGGAGGAATGGCAACCTGGCAGGGTGTACTCTCCCTCTCGCCTGTTACTTGCTGGGATAGACCCCAGCTTCCCCATCACTCTGAACAGAAAATAAGTGAATGAATTTTTAAAAAAATAATAGATTTATGTGTTTTAATTTTCTTTAGAATTACTCCCAACCTTTCTGGAAACTCAGATGCATCCGGTTACAGTAAAAATTCACTGAAATTGATAGTCGGCATCACATAATCTGATGCACACGAATGCTTATTTAATTTTCCTACATCTTTTGGCTTTACTCATGAGGGGTGGTATCCAGATGTTCCTGTATGATCACTGACAAAGTTTACAGAAAAACATGTTGACAGAAAAAGAAACTCTTTCCACTGAACACATCACACCCTTGCACACAGTACCTCATCCCACACAATCACTTGTTAGGAGAGAACTCCATGGAAATTCCCATAAACTTAATGATAGAGAGTAGGGATTACAAAAACAGGAGGGGGGGAAAAAAAGGTTGAAAAAATAAATAAACATGTTTGGGCCTATATCTTGGAGCATTAAACCCCACAGTTAGAATCTTTCCTGGCAAGGACCCAGCAGAAGATGAAAGGCAATCCCACTTTAAACACAGGCGTAGTAAGTATCATTTATCGCTCCCCACTGTGACAAGGCAAAGCATAGTTCAGGTGGTGCTGCCTCTCTCTTTGTTTCTGTAATATTCATGTACAAATACTTTGAGCCTTTTTGTGTGTGCACTTAAGGTAATTGAGATGAGAAAAAATGTCTCACTTCTACGTTATGCACACACATCTGACAAACTTTTGCACGCTTTTATGCAAACACGACGATTACCACATTTTCTAGAAATAAGACGTACAGTTTCAGACCACTGCAATGAAGGTGACTTATTTAATTTTGAGTCTTACTCAGTGTCTCTCTGTGCGCTCCCCCAATTAGTTCGATGAAAAACTGAGCAAACAGGATGACTTCACCTTCAAAACAGCCAGACAGATTATGGTCTAGATCAAGAGGGTTAAGTTTATTGTCCTGTATGTAAAATAATTTTGGTTGGAAAATTGGAGCTTCATGCTGGATGATGGTTGATAGACGTCTTCAGCTTCTCTCCATGCTTCAGATGGTGTTGATTAAAGTCTTGGTTGTAAGGAATCACATGACTCAGAAAACATCTGTTTTGGATGTGAGGTAGCTTTCCTCAAAATTTAATTAATCAAACTCTCAGCCTGCTGGGGTTGGAGTAGAAATTACTGCTCATTCACAGTGGGGAGCTTTTAATAAGGTTGCTGGGAGTCATTTAAAGGTGAATCACAGTTCCCAGTGTCCTCAGTGGTTTTAGTCAGCATGTTGAACTTCAAGTCAAAGATGGCCTCCATATTACTAAATGACTGATTTAATTTGCCCAAAAGAGTTATGTTTCTCCAGAAAACCATATGTTTGTGTTTTCGGAAAGGAATTCATTCCCTACATCTCTCTCTGTTATGCTATCTCAGTGAAGCAACTTGTCTACACTGATACTTTGTCAAAATGTCTTTTAAGTGTAAGTCAATAAAAGTCCAAAGTTTTATTAGTCAAGGTTTCATACTGATACGTTATCAGTGTGTTTACTTAGTAGGGAATGTTAGTGTCTGAGGTTTTTGTCAATAACCCATTATAGCAATGACATAGTTTATTTTACTTATCTTCTATTTTTACTGTTGTTATGTTGATTCTCATATATATATATTAGATTTTAATACTTTTTAAATCTAGTGTTTTCCTCATGGGGCTCCTTAACACCAGGGGGCTTTGCCTTTCTGGTCTGCATGGATTGTTGTCATGGGGGGCTGGGGGTGCTGCACTGCAGCCCTATGGCTGTGCTGTGGACCCCCAGCTTGCTCCAGCCTTGGCTCCTCCAGTGATCACACCCTCTAAGGCAGTGGGTGGGCTGGCTCCTTGTGTGAATGGATCCACATGTTCTTGTTTCCTCACAACAGTGTCAAGCCAGATGTTTATTTCTATCAACAATTTTTTTTTATCTACATTCAGTTAGGAGAGTAACTAAAGATTACTAAAGATAAATTACTTTGTGTTGCTGGCTGCATAAAAAGTGGTTTATAAATAAAGTTAGTTTTGATTTTCTGCTGGACTAAACGTATAACATGGTAATACCATCATTAATACATGAGTACTATGAGTACTTGTTTGACTGTAGACAGAAGAGAAACGCACTGGACTATGGGAATATGGTTTTATGTGAATGGTGAGCTTTGCCGATTACTTAGCTCATATGTTTATGGATGTATACTTGGCAAGTGTGAGCATATGCATGCAGTTTATGAGTTGGAGTGGCCAGAGGGAGTGTATGACTCTCAGCCTGACTTTGTGTGCCAGCCTGGCTCTCATTGAAAAGGAGCTTGAGCTTGCAGGCAAGGGTATAAAGCAGTAATCACTATCAACACACACACACACACACACTTACTTTTAGCGAATGTTCTGGAAAAAAGGTTTGCAGAAAATGTTTCGTCCCTCTGTTACTTTGGCATGAGGTTCAAATGGAGGACAGGAAGTAATTTTCTACGCTGAAAACCACACCAAAAGCTATTTTAGTTTAAGACTTTTTACACTGATAAACATTGCAGCTGAGGATGGAAAATGCAACAAATCAGCCTATCACTGATGTGTGGTGTTTAAGAGCAGATTAGGTAAAATGAACTGTATCTATTCTGTTATATTTGCACATTTGCAGCCTCACATAATACTGCCAGTTCAGGCTGCCAGTGTCAGTCTGGAAAGCCTTTGGGAGTCAATCTGATCTCAAAGAAATAATATGAAATAAACACGAGGCCTCAACACTTATTTATGTGTTTGTGGCACAAAATTGTTCAAAATGACAATGATCCAGGACCATAGAAATTTGAGCAATGTTATGTCAAAGGTGAGGTTTTGCTGTGTTTGACTTTTCTGGTTCCTTAGCAACACGTAAAGGCACAAGTTACTTTTTCTAACAGAAAATAATGTCTTAACATCTTTCTTGTAATTAACACTGGTACACTATGAAAGTTTTTATTCCTAATAATATATTTTTTGTTTGTGCAGGTGTGTGGTTTGACAGTATCAGATTATTTTGAATGAAAATGGCCACTAAAACAATCCATGATGGCCTATTTATACAGTTTGGTACAGATGCAGGGTCCAGTTGAAGAGGCATTTAAAATCAGATCAGAAAGTTTGATAAAAAATTTGGAAGATACCTAATTCTAATGTAAAAAAAAGAAAAGAAAAACTGAACTACATTGTGAGGAGCAAGTCCCATCATCGTAAAGAGCTGAAACATGTGACAACTGGACCCACATGGGCAAACAACCAAAAATACTAATAAAAAGTGTAAAAGAAATAGCCAAACAGCATGGTTTGTGTTTGTTAAGGCAGTTCTGTCAGCTCTGTGGAGCATTTCCCCATCCTAACCAACTCAAATTAATACATTTATTATAAGGTTAATTATATGTTTTTGTTTATACAGCATATATTCTGGTATTAATGGGCTAAGTGACACCAGCATATGAGGATCAGTACTTGTGTTTGTTTGATAGTGGAAAAAAAACAGAGGGAAAACAGAAAAAACAAACATATGAATAAATAACGTTGCTTGATGCAGGATTATATAAAGTTCCTCTTTAGTATGTGTGTCTTTGCATTCGTTTTAAGAGGACTATTTGCCAACACAGTAATTTCCATCTGGTACAAGCCTTTAAAAACCCAGAATATCCTCTGGAGCATTGTCATAAAGCAGTTGTTGCTGCTATTATCAAAATGAAAACTCAGAAAATCATCATCATCATCTTTAATAGTGATTAGCATCACTTAAACCAAACTTATCCTAATTCTACTTCAGCCCCATGTTATTACCCCAAGAGAGATTACTGAGAAACTAGATTAAGGTACTTTCTACTGGTGCTCTTTACTGGTTTGTTTGTGTGTGTGTGTGTGTGTGTGTGTGTTTTGGTGACCCCACACCACATGTTTCTGCCATTAGGCCTGCAGTACATGCTGTTAAGGCTGGTGTGATTGCCATGTAGCCAAGCAGTCACGGTACAGTAGCTGATGTTCTGATAAAGCCAGCACACAATCAAGATACTTGCTTCAGATTATCATGCTGTAAACAAAGTGGTGCAGGTTTCTGCCCCAGTGAACATCTTTAATATGTTGGGATTAATTCTTCACTGTCAAATGGGCTTATTTTTTTCTTTTGATATGTGTCCACAACAAAAGAATTACAGTAAACATATAAATCCTGGTCTGTCTAGACAGAAATTACTTAAATCACCCCCATTTTGTATGATAGTATGATAGTATAATGCTGTATATCAGTGCCTTCTTATCATCACTATTTAATCCACACAAATGGTGTTTTCTAGTCTGTTTCACTGGAAAAACATTCATTTTATTGCTTCTCTCAAGAACAACAACAGCACAATAAAATATCTTTTATTTTAGAGGACTATAATTGGTAAAATTAGAAAAACGTAAAAGCTGTGGTTCTTTCTCCTGCAGCATTTAATTAAACGTACGAATCCCAGAAATTTGAAAGTAAACGAAAAGCTTTTGTTTAAATGCATGTTTAATGTTAAAAAAGACTACAATGTTATGATTTAAGTAAAACAAAAATGCCTGCTGGCTTCCTAACAGAAGATGAACATTTATCCAATCAGACGTGCTCTGTTTTTGTTATGTTGAGCAGAAAGTGACCTTTTTAAAGGGGACATAACATGCAAAAGTACACCTTTTTAGCTCTTAAATACATGTTTTCGTGTACTTGTAAGTGTTTAGGAATGCATAAAATGTAAATGTATTCCCTCCTGATGCTGCACATATATCTTTATTTTCTTTTTGGTCATATTTTTCAGTCTGTTTAATTTTCTCTTCTCTCTATTACATTTTTAAAAAATCTATTACATCACAGTATTTGCTGTGGGTTTGCCAAATAAGGTCGTGGACTTCCTGGTAATCAAATTTGTGAATCTGATACGTTGACATTTATAGTAAACTTACCAATAAAATGTTTCTCTGCCAGGAGATAGCGTATTGCTGCTATCAAGCTAAAAACATGTCATAACAGGCTATAGTTTTTTAACAGGTCATACTTCCTGTGACCTGGAGGGGGGCGGGGCATGACATACATCGTTCACATTTAAAGAGTTTAAAGAGTTGCTCTGAAGACGCACTTCAGAACAGAGTTATAAGGTGTGTGTGGAGCGAGAATAATCAGGAATTCAGACCAAAGCGTTGCAGTTCTATTTTATACAGACAATAAATTAATGTTTTACATGTTAAAAGGAAGGATTTAAAAGCACGATATATCTCCTTTAAATGAAATGCAAACTCCATGAAGGTGACCTTCTTTTTTAATCTTGAACAAAACAATCTCACAGCATCAGAATGTCTAAGACTATTCTCTGACAACGTGTAGCGAGAGTAAAAGTAACTATAGCAACAGGATTTTACCTCAATATAGGGACCAAGACAGACAAAATGCATCGTAAACTATGGTGGTAAGGGGGTACTTGATATGTGCACTCTCTATAAATGTACAGCATTTGAAAATCAGATCTCTTTAAATTTACCAGCACCAATGCTGCATTTTTTTTACATTTTTCTGGGAGGATTGTTGTAATATTAAAGCCCCAGTGTAAAAGAATTACTCACATCTATTTGTTCGCTAACAGAATGCAAACAACCAAGCCATCCTCTGTAAGCGAGAACATCACAAGTAAGAAATAAACTGCTATGGAAAAAATGTGTCTGCTGAATGACATTAGTTACAGAGACATGTTATGAATAGTCATATAACATAAATTATTACTCAGTCTTACTTAATAATGCCATGCAATCGGGTATAACCTGGTGCAACCATAGGCTGCACAAAATACAGGCATATTTCACTTGACTGCTGTTTTTCTGTAGCTAGCCTTAATTACAAAGACCCATTCAATATGGCGGCGACACTGCGTTACGCACCAGAGCACAATGAAGCTTCCATTTATGGTGTGGTGCCACCAATTTATTTATAAATAACTCATTCTAAGCTTAAAGAAAGCTTTTTTTATGTGACCCTTAAAAATATCTATACATGAAAGCAATATCTGATTTCAAAAACTTCAAATAATCAAATTAGTTGTACCTTTAAAAAAGTTGCTTATCAACTTGGTCATGACAGACAGACAGAAATGCTAATGGAAAAGCACATTTTTGACCCCATGTAGTACTAAATGTTTGTGTTTTTTGGATCCCATAATTCTTACATTTGTGTTTCATAGAATTGGTTCAGTGACAGTACTGACAGTACTGTTTGATTTTAGATAGTAGGTATTGTATTTGTCTTGTTTCTAACTCATCAAAGAACTTCTTCTGTGGCGTTTGCTCACACTGTAAAAAATTAACATGCTTGCAGCTTCAGAGTTCACTCCCAGAATTAAAGTAGCTTGTGTCCTTGGTCCAGATGACATGAGGCCATTTGAACACATGAACAAAATGTCAGACATCAAGATTACAGATAAGCAAGTTGGACTAAATCTGAGTTGCATAATGTAGAACCTCTACACCTCTACATTACCCCACTTATTTGCCCATGATAACCCTAGTTAAACTGAAGTTACAGCTATGAGTATTGCTCATAGCTATATATTAGATATAATGGATGGATGGATAAATGATAAATTGATGGAAAATGGATGTGTGGATAGATGATGGATAAATGAATGGTTGGATGGATGATGGATGGATGGGTGGATGGAGGGATAAATTGATGGTTGGATAAATAGATAAATGAATGGATGATGGGTGGACGACAAAGAGATGGATGATGATAAATGAATGGTTGGTTGAATGGATGGATGAATGCATGGATTATGGATGGATGGATGGATGGTTGGATAAATAGATGGATGAATGGATGATGGATGGATGATAAAGGGATGGATAGATGGATGGATGGATGATAAAGGGATGGATAGATGGATGGATGGATGGATGGATGAATGAATGGATGGATAGATGGGTGGATGGATGGATAGATAGATGGATGGATGGATGGATGGATGAATGAATGGATGGATAGATGGGTGGATGGATGGATGGATGGATGGATGGATGGATGGATGGATGGATGGATGGATGGATGGA
>JBAMHV010000009.1:15354135-15376628 GCA_037177535.1 Pseudomugil gertrudae | reverse complement strand
GGGTGGATGGATGGATGGATGGATGGATGGATGGATGGATGGATGGATGGATGGATGGATGGATGGGTGGGTGGGTGTACTTGATGGGAAGATTGAGAAAAATGCCTAAAGAAAACTTCTACAATAATTGGGAAGTATCACATTCCACTGACTCAACTGTAGACCAGAAACTGGAAACATAGCATTTAAGGCCAGTTTTATCAGGATGTTGTGCAGGTGTCTCAGAGCCCTGTGGCTGCATGCGTGAGGTCTTCCTTGCTTGTAAAAGAAACAAAACTGTCAAAGTAATGTCAGTTTTTAGGCTTAGTTGTTCCTCTTAACAGACCAAACATAATGTGAGGTCCCTGTTGAGGGAGAAGAGTATAAAACTAGATAAAAGACATGTTGATTTCCAGAATTTCTACAGCGTTAAAAAAAAGACATAACTTCATTTTGCTGCCTCGATTTATACCAACTGCCACTGCTCTTTGTTCCCTTTGCCACAGTGTCTTAAGGTGCCTACACAAAAATGCAAGACCGGTATTCACTGTTAACTCTCTCTTTTAACCTCTGACTTCTTGCCATTATCAGCAGGGCTGTTACTGTCTCCAGTAAATCTAACTTGTGTCCTCACAGTCTAGTGGTGAAACAAGAAGCTTGGCATTCTGGTAAACGTGGGCGTCAGAGGAATGGGGACATCTGTGATGCTTTAGCTGCCCCTCCCGCAACCATGCTTTGTCTGTGTGATGTGTTTGCCCACATGAAACAGGTCTGTGCTGGGCCGTTGTCTGGCCACCAGAGAAAAGTTTGAATGGCTGACTCATTCCTCTGACTGATACCACTGCACACAGTCTGTCATGTCACAAAATATAACCTGGAACTGAGATAATGAAACAAACTGCCGGACAAGCTGTAAATACAAAAAACAGAACAGTGAGGCTTTTGATGGTTTGTTTCAGTGAAATATGTTTTGTATTAAAATCAACCACATATCATCCACCTACTTCTGTTGCTAGTTTTAGACAACCTGACAGCAAAATCCTTTGAACCAGTCTTCTGTTTTAAGTCCAAAGGGCTTCCTTTTTACTTACTATGGTCACTTTTATAGGCCAGTTTAAAATATATAAATGTTAAAAACCTGTTTTTTAATATTGTCTTGTTTTCATTGTTGACTCATACGAAGCACTGTGGGATTATGTATCTTGCAAGGTGCGATATAAATAAAGTTTTATTTACTACACTCATAAATATTCTTCTCTTAATGGGTCTTTTGTGTGGGCAGGACACATTAAACTAAAGGAGCTGTTTAGTCAAGGTTCTGCAGAGCCCTTTAAAGATAAAGCCTTGCAACCTTTAAGGTACATATGTTCACACAGCTATCAGCATATGACTAGCTATATGTAGACAAATCAAAACATCATGCAGAAACATTTACAAAGCACTAACACTGATATTATGACAGATACAGTTTCATTCTGCCTCATGTAGCTTTGTAAAATGTATTTTTTATCAGTTTCAATCAACATTCCTGTGTATAGGCTACGTCGTTCTCACATGCTCATTTAATCTGATAAAGTGTGATAATTCCAGATAAAAAGGCTTAAGTTGGATCAAATTACCCTGTTTCTTTTTTAAACTTTCTCCTGGCTCAGAGATCAGAATTTGCTAGACCAACAGTGTAGACTTGTGATCTATAAAAGCTGTGGGAGGTACCGGTAGTTGACATTTCTGCTTGTGATGGTAGGAAGTTCCAAATAAGGCTGCATGGATTTACATAAACGACCTAGATTTTTGAGAAAATCAGAAGAGGCTAAATAAAAATCACTGGATGTGCTCGCCCCTAATAGGGGGGGAAAACTGCCTTGTAAAATAGACTGGTTTGACACACAACTTATTATAACTGGCAGATATAACTGGCATGAGCAGACTGACCACTGCTCACATGTTAGGTTGGGATGTGCTGTTCAATGTGTGTATCCAATGCAAAATACCTGACAGATATCTAGCTGATGATTACTGATTCCTGCTTATTTGTCACTCTTGGTGCAATTAACTTAAAATTCTTAGTTACATCTTGTTTTTGGTTATCTGTCACTATGTACTGGGAGAGTTCTAGCTGAAGGACACATTGAGAAAGATAAGCTCTAGTGAAACATCATCAAAGTCATAAAACATTCATTGCGGAGCTAAAACGCTTAAGAACATAACCAGTATTACAATATTTTGATTCACATGGAAAAAAACATGCATGTGTTTTGTACTTTTTAAATCATGCATTTTGTTTTTTACATATATGCAAATAAACAATATCTAACAGAAACATTCTTGCAAATTAGTAAGCTGTTGTACTAGGTATCAGGAAGCAGAACCCGGATGTAGGATGCAGGCAAATCAAGGAACCGATGGTTCAATAAGGAAAACAAAAGGTAACCACAGTTTAGCTAATACGTAAAACATTATTATAAAACCACATCAAAGATGACCCTGGAGGAAATAACGGCAAGGATAGGGTGAAGCTACAGGAAGTAACACAGGTACAGCATACACTAGGGTGAACTTTATAAAGATAAAGCAGGAAACACAGAAGTCATTAGACAAGACCAGTAATAAAAGGACAACAGAAATCAGCAAAAACTCAATCAAAACAAAGAATGACACTATGATAAAGTGTCATTGTTTGTGGATTATGCCAAAACTAGATTGAATGTCATTACAAAAGTGCCACACCTTTCTTTGCATGGCGCAGTCGGGTATCATCCTCACCCTGTGAAAGTCCTCCCAGCTCATTTGACCTCCGCTGAGGCATTTTTATAATAACTAGAGTATTCTCTTTCACGTAAACAAACAGGCTTACCCAAGTATTGTGGCGTTTTATTATTATGCAGCCTGAAGGGAGAAAAAAAACACAGCATTTTATATATCCGCTACTTTAATTAGTGTTGAGCTCTTTGTAACATCTAAGTCTCCAATGGCATTTTACAGGCTGGACAATCTGTCACATGTTTACACTGAAATGAGAAGAGTTTGTGCACAATGAAATCTAGTTGGAAGTAAAACTGTTGAAGCAAAAGCATGCATTTGTTCTTAAAAACAAGAGATATAATAAGACTGTCTGAAATATGACAGAAATTCAGCATGTTGTCTTAACTTGTCAGTGAGGATCTCTTTATTTGAGGCACAAGTGCTTTAATCAGTGGCCATGCAGCAGAGTGCAGAGCACCATCCTACTGTGATAAGACAACACGTTGTTTGATCTGGGCATTCCTGAAAGCTAAATGTCAATACATTCTGTCACGCTATGTGGAAAAGGTATCAGGTAATTACTTTCATTCAGGCAATGCACGCTAACTAAAACATGTTTACTCCCTCTCATCTCAACAGCCACAACGACATGTGGTTGCTTTTTTCCTTTTGTTCCTTGTTGCCTCCAGAAAGTCATCATGAAATGAAAATATTTTGTTAATTCAAGAAGGATTACTTCTTGATTACTTTAATAATAACTTATTAAAAGATAAAACCATGAGTTACGTCTGTGTCGTAAAACTCAGGAAGAACGTGCACAACTTTTACAAACAAAAATTAAGTCAAATTGCAAATTGTGGGAGTGTTAAGTGTAGTTTATTAATTAAACTGCATTATTTTTCACAAACAAAACGTCTGAAAAAGCTGCAGTAGGTATTACCTGTAGCGACTCATGCTGCTTATTACTTTGTAGTGGTCATGTGATTTCATTAGAGCTATGCAGGTGGTATTCAGAATGTGTTTGAGGAGGCCCTCAGGTGAAGTAGTGAGGGAGTAATTTACAACATGTTGGCATAAAAAAAGCAGTCATAAAAATACATTGGAGTACCTGAAGGTAAACCACCAACATCTGATGGGTGTAAAGCAAGCTGTTGAAAGACAGAGGGGCGGGTTGTGGGTCTCGGTAAATAGCACCTTTGGTTGGAACTCTGAATAACGCAACCTCTCAAATCAATATGCTTTTTTTTAGTTTCCTATGTAAAGTTTGCATGAAAAGTCAAAAGGCAATCAATCAATCAAGAAGTGACAGTGGGAGAAACAGGAATGCAGCATTGCGAAAGTTGATATGAAAAATAACAGGAATAAACCAGAACGATTTAACACCCAGGGAGTGTGTTCAAATATTTTTACAGATGATTTAACCTGCCAAGACCAGCCAGTAAAATATTTTCTCATTACCAGCAGCGGTGTGTTTGCTGTCAGTGATCTAAAAAACTGCGAGTCACATCCAGTAACTATAGAGCTGTATCCCAAAACAACATGTAGGGATGGCATTATATTGTATCCTGTCAGTTATGCTGCACAATTTCTAATATTTGTGAACTTTCTGAGATAATGAGGCTTGTTAAATTTTGTTTTTCTTTATGTCTAAACGGAGTGCAGAAATCAGCTCAACACAGCAGGACGGAAAAAGAGGTCCCAGCTGTCTACTGAAGAGGTAGATTCAGGTTTCTGCACTGAACTGAATCTAGTTGTTTCTGTAGGTTTTAAAGCCCACGTGTGGGGCATTGTGGCTGCGGAGAAAAGCTGAGCACACAGTGCAGCTGTTACGATCCTGGGGATGAGCAAACATGGAGGAGATGGTGGAGATGAATGGACCCAAAGCAAGCAGAAGGCAGATGATGCAGATTGATGATATTTATTATAATTTACAGAAAACACCGACCAAAGAAACCAGACTAACTACAACTAATGAACTGTAGGGATAAAACAGAAACCGGGAAAATATATATAAAGCGGTTGAAAATGGATGGATGGATGGATATATATATATATATACACACACACAGACAGAACTAGCACAGGTGAAATGAATTAACTAAATGAAACCAGGTGAAACCAATAAACGGGAACACAAGAAAGCTAGACTAAACAAACCAACCAAAATAAAGCAGGAAACACTAAAACACAAACCAAGCTATGACAGTACCCCTCTCTTTAAAAGAGACGTCTACTGGACATCCCAAACAAAATATAGGATCAGGCGGGTGGCCCGGAGGCCGCAGGGATTGAAGTCCGGGCTCTGGCGGACAGCCCGGAGGCTGAAGGGACAGGGGACCGGACTCAGAAAGACGGCCCGGAGGCCGAAGGGACAGGGGACCGGACTCAGAAAGACGGCCCGGAGGCCGAAGGAACAGGGGAACTGACTCAGGCGCACGGCCCGGAGGCCGAAGGGACAGGGGTCCTGACTCAGGAGGAGCGTCCACCCACGGGACCTCTTGGGATCGGGACACAAGAAAGGCGGCGGCGTGGACCTGGGCTGGTTCTCAGGCGGTGCGGACCTGGGCTTGTTCTCAGGCGGCGGCACGGACCTGGACTGGTTCTCAGGTGGCGGCAGCGTGGACCTGGGCTGGTTCTCAGGTGGCGGCGAGGAGCTGGGCTGGTTCTCTGGCGACGGAGTTGAGCTGGGCTGGTTCTCTGGTGATGGAGAGGAGCTGGGCTGGTTCTCTGGCGACGGAGAGGAGCTGGGCTGGTTCTCTGGTGACGGAGAGGAGCTGGGCTGGTTCTCTGGACGGGGACCTCGTGGCTGGAGTCGGCGGCTGCTGGACTCGAATGGACGGGATCGCTGGCGTCGGCGGCTGGGATCGATGGGACCTCGGGACTGGAGTCGGCGGCTGCTGGGTTGGACTGGACCGGATCGCTGGCGTCGGCAGCTGCTGCTCTGGACAGGACCTCGGGACTGGAGTCGGCGGCTGCTGGGTTTGACTGGACCAGATCGCTGGCGTCGGCGGCTGGGATCGATGGGACCTCGGGACTGGAGTCGGCGGATGCTGGGTTGGACTGGACCGGATTGCTGGCGTCGGCTGTTGCTCTAGACGGGACCTCGGGACTGGAGTCGGCGGCTGCTGGGCTCGACTGGACCGGATTGCTGGCGTCGGCGGCTGGGCTCGACGGGACCTCGGGACTAGAGTCAGCGGCTGCTGGGTTTGACTGGAGCGGATCGCTGGCATCGGCTGTTGCTCTAGATGGGACCTTGGGAATGGAGTTGGCGGCTGCTGGGCTCGACTAGACCGGATCGCTGGCGTTGGCAGCTGGGCTCGACCAGACCTCGAGACAGTTATGCGTGCCGTTACTGTATTTTGATCAGGCGCAGATTTTATATTCAATCCACGCCCACATTTACAACACACACACAAGCATACAAGTGTGTATTTTTTAAAAAAAAAAAGCAGGAGCAACACTGAGTTTGGTTGTGCTTTATTTAAGTATTGATTCACTAACATTTTTTTTACGCCAACTTGTAATCAGTCAAACCCATCAAAGTCCTCATCCTCTGTTTCTGTATTGAACAGCTGTGCTAAATCTCTGTCAAACATGCAGGTTCACTTTCTTCACTACTGTCTGTGCTGGCTGATGAAATGATGCCGGCTTTTGCGAAAGCTCGAACAACAGTTCCAGCAGACACATTATCCCAAGCATCTACAATCCATTCACAAATTGTAGCATAACTCGCCCGGCGCTGCCTTCCACTCTTATTGAAACTGTGGTCTCCATCGGTCATCCATCGCTCCCATGCCGCTCGCAGCCTTACTTTAAACGGCCGGTTCACACCAATGTCCAGCGGTTAGAGTTCCTTCGTCAGTCCTCCCGGAATGACAGCAAGCTCAGAGTTCGTTTGCTTGACTTGTTTTTTTTACATCGGCTGTGAGATGGGCACGCATAGAGTCACAGATCAACGGTGACGGTATGTACGGTATACCGGTACTAAAACACACACACAGGGCGCACTGCACCATAGGGCGCGCCGCACATTTTGAAGAAAATCTAAGACTTTTATATGCACCTTATAGTCGTGAAAATATGGTAAATCACTTTTTTTATTAACAGGGTTTGACACAAATATTTATCAGTGTAGTGTGAACAAAATAAAGATGGGAAGATGCTTTATTCTTTGGAAACACACATCAGGTATTACATCAACAGCACTTTATTGCTAGGGTTCAGTGAATCTCACTTGGTTGCATTTTATTTTTCTAGCAAAGCAAATGGCTATCACATTCCTACATTTTCCAGAACCTTTGATCCATTTCACAAACTTGGCATTTTATCAAATCCATGGCGTCAATTACAACATATGTTTTCCTCTCATACTGCTGGACCTCTAAAGAAAATTGTGAAGAGAGCACAACATAAACACCTTGAATCTATGGGGAGGTCAGCAGGTTCCACCTGTAACAATCTCTGCGAAAGTCTAAGTTAAAGCTGAAAATATTCCTCCACATTCCCTCATTTTAGTTTGGTGTGTGGTGGAGCTGCCGCTTTTATATCTTGCCTTCCTGCTCCAGCTGTCATCTTCAGAATGCAGTGCAGAATGACTTCACAGGGGCCTCACTCACATTTTTTCATGCCATTCCTGAATTTGATCATGAAAGACGATCCCTGCAATGAAATAAGAGTTGAAAACAAGCAGAAAGAAACAGCTGGGTCTTCAGGACAAAAGCTGAAAGCAACACTAGGCTGGAACATGCACTGACAGTTCAGCTCATCCAACACTGACTAATACCAATAACTGCCTCAGAACTTTTACATGAGTGAGTCTGGTGATAAATTGCTTCTATTTCTGTGGAGTAAGTGAAACAAAGCCAAACAGGTTGTTGTGTAAACAGTAATTGTACCTTTCACTATAAAAAAAATAAAGTCAAAACAGTTGGAGGAAAAATAATATACAATAATAATACAATAATATACATTTTCACCATTCTGGTTTTGCCTATGACAAGCTGAAAGACCTCATCCTCTGAAGTTGCAGGAATTATTTATAACACAATTTTACTCAGTGATGTATTTGGCTTTTCCTTACTCTACCTATCCAACAAACCATCTGGATGATGCTTTGCATAAACGAAGGATCCAGGATTACCCCATCAGTATGAGCTCTCTGACAACTAAAAATTCAATCCAACATGGTGAAAAGATGCATATTCCTAATGGTCTGCTTTGTAGAAATCATTGAGCTGCTGTGAAAAGCCCAAACAGAAAACTCATAAGACTCACACCAAATACGAGAGCACAACCAAACAGTCAGTTACTTTTACTTACACAGACACAACTGCACTCACTCACTGCAGAGCTTACGCCGTCTTCCCGCCTAATCACACAGTTTCAGTTTTTTCTTCTGTGCCTCATTGAACAAAAGATACCTTTATGTTAGCAAGTGGTCTGACGAGTGTATGTAGCTCTTAAGTGCATGTCTGTGATTTCATGGATCCTCACTGTGTTAGCTGAAAGAAAGCTTGATGATACTGGGCACATCAACCTGCATTTCTTTATGTATTTCTTGAAACTCTTTTTTCCCTTCTTATTTTAGAAGAGTTTGAATGGACTTTGAATTTATTTTCTCTTTATGTTTGCTAATGCTAAACATGCTAACTTTTAATAACATTGCTAATTCTAAAACTAATGCTAACTGGACTTTAGAACAAATGCATTTATTGTGTTAGTTTGACAAAAATCCGCTTTTTAAAATGTATTTAGGCATAGTGGTCTAACTGAACTCTTTTAGGTGATTTTTTTTTAATACACAGAAACCAGCTCATGGTTGATTAGCTCATTTATTTAAACATTAAACTGGACTCAAACTGGCCTCTGTGCATGCTCCATAGTGACATGGGAGAAAAGCTGCTACAGATGTTAAAGCGTAACCTTTATGTACTATGTGTAAATTAAATGTTTTAAAAAGAAAATATAAAGCTCACAAATGTACATAACTGTAAATTTGCCCAATTTAATGCTCAGTGTGGTGACACTTTACTAAATAAACAACTTTAAAGAGTGTAAAGGGCTTATCAATTCTTCCAGCAAAGAAGTAAACTTCACTTAACACCACCTTTTATCCGTCTCTTCAAAGTATGAACTGGAAACCATGGAGGCTTTGAAACAGCCACAAGCTCTTCTATTGTTTGCCTTTTTTTCTGGGTGGTAACAGGTAACAGGACTGTGGTAACAGGACTCAAAAATGGCTGCTCTGATTTAAGGAAAGCACGCTGATTCTAACTGCCACATAATTTTACATGAATCAAACCACAGTTATCACTGTTTAATAATATTTCTACCAACAGAAGATCCTGAATATTCCAGACTGGAACATAAAAGAGAACATTTATTTAGAAAATTAGGCCTAGATGGATTTTCTTTCTGACATTAGTGAAAACATGAATGTTTTTCTGGCCCGGACATCAAGCTCTGTTGACTATCTCCGGAGTCTGAGAATAGAGTGAGTAGTTAAATATTGATTGTTGATTTGGGGCCATTTAAGCAAAACTGATTTGTTGTAGCAATTCTGTAGCAATTATACCGAGTGTTATCATGCCAGTTTTGAACTGAAACTGCATATTTAATGTATGACTATGAAATTTGTATTTTACCTCCCAGTTCCATTGTGAGACATTACTATTATCTCTACTGCTCCAAACTATTGGCAGTCTTTGATAAATACATGGGACAGCCAGACTATTGGTGTGGTGAATAAAACAATAGATACTACCTCTGTCATGGCATCTTCAAGTTGCTTGAGCTCCTCATAGTGGTCGCGAGAATCTCTCAAAGGCTGAACCATGAGCTCCTCAATTTGAGGAAAAAGCTAGTTAAAATAAAAATAAATAATGAATAGTCATTTGAAATTTGGAGAAAATAAAGAAAAAAGCACAAGACAGACACGAATCCTACCCCCATGACCGTCTCAAACATTGGGATGAGAACAAACTTGATGAATCCGATCTGAGCAGTGGGTTTGGTGACTTTATCTCTGTCCATGAAGGGAGCCACTGGAAGACCCTCAGATTTCTCTCTGTCACTCTTAATGTCAAAAACGTGGATGCATTTCCATTTAGTTCAGTGCACTAAGGTTTTCTCTTTAAACTGACATCATTGCTTTAAAAAATGCATTTTTGGTTGGAGTCACCTGCATGAAGTACTCTTCTAGTAAACAGTCGACCCACGGCTCAGCTACCTCAGTTGGCCTCACCTCGTTGGAAATATCACAGCACTTGATCAAAACCATCCTCAGCTTAAAAAAAACAAACACAAACATGTGCAAAACACAAATTACTATATATACAGAGTAGTGTAATAAGCAGTAGCTGAAGAAAATATGTACATACACATGTTACATGCTCTATCTTGCTGAAGTCAAAGTTGCCCACGTATTGCTTAAAGGTTTCTAGTATCTCGCCGTGTTTGGCCATGTCAGTAGCCAGGATGAGGTTGATTATTGCCTGGAAATCACACAAGAGGAGTCATAGTCTATCTGACATCATATATGCCATGTCAAGTTCACTTCCAGTTTTGCTATTTTAACTGTTAGAGGAGGATGAATGTGAATGATAAAGAAACATCCCATCCATTAGAGTCAAGCAGAAGCAGCATTCATATCATTAGGAGTTAAACTACACTATTTTCTGACCCAAATACTTTGAATCATTTCCATGGTACATTCATCATGCACATTCTTGGAGATGTTCTCACCCTGCAACATCCTCCAGCTGGGAAACTGCACTTTACAACTTTACAAAACAGCTGTTTGCTTTACAGCCCTACTTCACATGACAGCAGTTTGGGTTCAACACATCTGAATGTGCATCATGTCTGATTTAACCAAGAAACCTTGGAGGGCATCATTGGAAGAGGTTGGGAAATAAAAGAAATAGTAGCAGCACAAGTGATAGGTCAAAAGTTAACATTAAAGTGGCTTTTACTGGCTGGAGTAGGTTCAGAGAAGTGATAGGAGGTGGATGCTGAAATCTATACGTTTAAATCTTAATTGTTCAAAGGACTGACCTACAAAAATATTGATACACATATATTTTGATGATGATCACAGATAAGTTTGAAGCTGGTTTTCTTTGTCAGATGCAACAGCAAAAAATAAACATGTGTTATTTCTGTCTAACCACTCATGTTATTGATGTCTCATATACTTAGAAAAAGCTATGAATTAATTGTCAGATATGTCGGCAGAGCCATATACTTAAGTTTACTCTTAATATTTCTGTTGAGCTATAATGAAAAAATGCACCTTACATGAAAAAACTGCCCCCTTGTGGTTGTAATTTTGAGGAGCAAATGTACACAGTATCTTTAAACCAATAATCTGATCATTGTTCTTTCAAAGTGACTATCACTGATAATTCTCCAAAGGCTTACATAATGGTCAGGATTTTTTTAATCATATGATCAAGCTTTATTTAGAAAAAAAGAGAAAAATCAAGATTTTAAAACTGGCAGAAGTGACATGGTATAATTGCATAATCTTCAGACTGCCATCTAGATACGTTTCTGAGAGAAGTTAGTAAAGCTCAGTGTGTTTCTCGTGATGTAGCTGTAAGGTTTCCATGCATATCAAACCTGTCGGATCTGTTTGAATGCTTCAGGATCCACATTAGCAAAGATGTTGCATTCAGGAAGAGAAAGGATCTGGAAGGCCACAGCACAGTGATGGTTCTCCAGTGGGGAGATGTCGTTGTAGCGCACTGCCAGCTCTGTGCGAGCATTGATTTGGTACCTGATACGGAGAAGACATTGTGGAATGGATGGATAGTAAATTCTCACGAAGCTCTGCCGATAAAGGAGGTTCTCACCTGCCCAAAACGCCAACCAACAACAACACGATTATCGTAATCAGCTTGTTTTCATACCTGAACTCTTTCCAAGCTGAACTAGTTTCACAGTTCATCTACAACAATGTTTTCCAGAAGATGTCAAAACATAGTGGGGGGTCAGTGGGCATCTGCAGTGCTTTATCTGTCAGCATGATTACAAAACAGTGAGTCTTACGTGTTGTTGTAGCCAGGGTGGTCCAGGTCATGACACACAGCAGCTGTCATTAAAATCCCCATGTCTGTGAGTGTCAGCTTATCCTGGACAACAGTAGAACAGTAAAGGTGTTATCTGGAAGATGCTACTTGTCTTGAAATCAATTTTTGCCAATTCAAAGGAAGGTGATTATATCTTCTCAGATCAGACGTTTTGTGTCTGAGGTTTTATGTTTAGTACAAGCATAAAACACAGATAATTCAGTTGAATGATATCCTTGAAATGCATGAACACACACTCACACATACCTGGAGGTTGCAGAGGTGGAGCATGCCATACATCATTTGACTAACACAGAAGCAGTGACGAAAGTTGTGGAAAGGGTTGTTGCGGTAGTTCTCCTGAATGGCCAACTAGAAGACAGAGAAGAATTCATGCAGTGTGCTGATGGGAAAATCTTAAACCAGTCATTGTACCGTTTGAAAACCACTTGTTATACACATCAGAACTCCCCTTGGCCCCTCTTCTACTGTTTTAGTTTTAGTCGACTGTTTATACGGCATTATGTGTTTCTTTTGACCTGTTAAACTGTAATTTTACCAGCCAGCGTTTCAGTGTGATGGGGTTCATGTTGAACTCCCTCACGAGCCCCAAGTCATGGTACATGTACTCCAGACAACTCAACATCTGCAGCCACAAAAGGAAGAGAAAGGAAAGTCAGATACTTGTCACTAGATAATACACAGAAATGGTTGGAAATGCTTGATGAGCATCAACAAACCTCATTGTGTTCCCAGTGCCAGACATCAAATGTTGGCTTCTTCAGAGCCTCAATCGTCTCCTGAGAAAGTGTGTACTATGTGGGGGGTGATAAATAAATTCACCACAATGTCAGAAGAGGTTTCAGGCCCTCAGAAGTTGCTACCTTTTAATAATGATCGTAGGATATGTAAGAGGAGACATACCTTCGGGTAACTGGGGACATCTCGTCTAGGAGTGACCTTCCTTCCATCGTCGGAGAGGCTGTATTTACATGGAGAATTTAACTTGAGCTCAGGATTAATGCATCTCAATTCATTGTTGCCTGTTTCTCTTTCTATTTATATATCTGTGTATGTTAGGCTTCCAGTGACTAGCTTAATTTCACCTGCTGCAACCTCTTGAAGTGACCTCATCTCGTAGCTTCCTCAAATCGTTTTTACACTTCTCTATTTCCACTACTTTCAAGCCTTCCACTGAAACAATAAAAAGAGAATCACTCCTTAGAGAACGTGCTTCCTTTGAGGTGATGTATTAATACCACAGTCATGATAAAATATTACTTTCAGTGTGTAAACTCATCACTCACTTTCCACTCTTTTCTCCAGCATGGCCAACCTGTTGGTGACCTCTGTCTTCAACTCATTGATGTGAAAGGCTCTGTGAGAAAAACACTTTAGTGATGAGAATGGAAACCTGGACTCGGCTGTAAAGGGTTGTGAAATGGAAATGTCCAGCTGTTAGCTATATGTGTGAAATAAGTGTCAATGTGAGAAGGGTTTAGATAAGATAAACTTGTTACCTGCTGAACTGCTCGGCCACCTGGGACAGCACGCTCTGAAACACGTCTTCCCTGTCTGCACGCATAAATATAAATCTGATCAATCATGATAACCAGGACTTGCATTTACACTCACTTTACAATGCAAAGATATGCAACAGAGTTTACCTCCAAGTTGACTCGTAGACAGCGGGACAACTTTGTACAGAAAGCTGTGAGGAAACCAGGCGCATTTACAAATTTAGAATGACTACATCACCTTTTAATAAATCCCTTCTTTTAAATGATGCAGTTTTATAATTCTGCTGTACTTTGGAGAGTTGGTAGGCATAGTAGGATCAATGGAGACCATGGCACCTTCTGGATTCACAACTGTGATGGCAGTGTTCCTGCAGTTAAAGGATGAAATGAACAAGTTGAAAACACTCTGTTTGAGCTGAGTATTTTTTTTCCATGAGGCCATATACATACACACACATTTATATATATATATATATATAAATCAACAGGCCCTGCGATGGACTGGCGACCTGTCCAGGGTGTACCCCGCCTCTCGCCCGTTGTGAGCTGGGATTGGCTGGGATTGGCTCCAGCCCCCCCCGATACCCCGTTCAGGGAAAAGCGATAGAAAATGGATGGATGGATATAAATCAGCAATGATTTTGTTTGGCTCATTTAATTCAATTAAGTTAACTTTTACACCAGGATGTGTCAAGACTGACCTTAAAGAGCATCTGTTATACCTTTGTAGTAATAAATGTACATTTGCATGACACTCAGAGTTCCTGATGTTATACAGAGGCAGAACTTTGTGAGACGTTTAGCAGATCTCAGATCACTTCTTGCAGCTGCTTCCGTGTTAAAATATGCCCACTTGTTCACTAACTAACTCATTACTAAATAGTGTTGACAGCTGCTGGTGCATTTTGAACATCCTTGCAGCTGTGTCATATATTGAGTTACATGTTGCATAAATGGTGGGAGGATAGAAACACACTATAAATGAGGTGATTGACAGCATAGCCCTGCTGATTTAGGCTGAAAACATGTTATAATTAAAATGCACAACACTGATATAAAACTTTATGACATAAATACCTGTGTTTTAAGCATTTTCATACATATTTTAAAACATTACCTATACTAGAAATCACCCCTAATATCAGTGTTATCACATTAAAAATTATATTTAAGTGGAACAAGTGCTTAACCATGCCATGGTTGAGAAGGATCAAGGGTATTTGCTCATTAGGCTTTCATTATGGTTACATGCACACAGGTGAACTACATCTCAGTCAGTCTGCAGCTCAGATTTATCTGGTCATTCATTTGGACTGTTGTATTTGCCCGAGTATACACACACACACACACACACACACACACACACACGAGCCAAAACTGAATCATTGTATATTTACTTACTGCACTGACATTGTTCACGAGTGTCTTCAGTAGGGATTTTATGGTAAATCAGGATTTTATCAGAGCAGTGGACATGGCATGTTGCAGTTTCATTGGGTATTTTGCCAAATTACTGAGCAATTAAGCTGTTACAATAAAAAATATACAAAAAGACAAAACTCCTATTTTATCACCTGCCTCATATTCATAAAGCTTTTGCTGCATCATGTGTGTCTTTATTTACATGTTGGATATTTTCAGCCCCAAACACTTATTAAAGTGGCTTTTTGGATTGTTTATTTGAGTTTTTTTGCAAAATCTAAGAGACACACAAGAATGAAATAGTTCTATTATGGAGGGTTAATGGAAAACATTTATGTTTATAAGGTTCTTGTGAAAACGGCCTCTGTGCATTGGGCCTTACTCTACGAAGCAGTCACAGAAAGCGGAAAGGAGAAGGAACCAAGTCTCGTGCATATTTTATTATCCTCGGTGAAAGCAACAGAGACTTACGAAAGCGGCAACAAAATCTCACTTTTATCATGTATCCATGCTTTGATGTGCATGACTAATGCAGTGTGTCCTTTGATCGCCCCGCACATGTATTTGTTATGTATCTGCAGCTTAACATGCTCTACCTTTATCACTACTCTCCCATATATTTGTGCATATTTCTGGTACAGAGAAAATGTCAATAAAAACATAAACGAAACCAAACAACAAACCTGGGAATGTTGGATGAAGAGCACAGAAGCTCTTTGATGTCACACGAGCTGCAGTGCCGGCTGAACACCACCTGTAATGTAAACACAGCTTTGTTAACTCATTCAGTTGCTCCTTATATACATTGATAAACCTGCAGATGTATAGTTATTAGCTAATGACACACCTAAATAAAAGCATGACTTGATTAATGAATGCTCAATGCTCAAACAACCCGCTATGTCATTTCCCTAAGTACACTTGCACACACACACACACTGCAACTTTATTTGAAATATAAGGCCTTAGAGTTCTGACAGGTGAGGAAGGTTATCCAACTTCATATGTTTTAAGACATCCAAGGCACATTTGGGTGCAGAAAGGTGGTTAGAGGTGGTTGAATAGGGCTGAGTCATGGATCATCATGGAGATCTTAAGGATGTCATATTCAACCAAATCTGCAGAGTTTACAAGCCCTTGCACAGCACATACAGCATGTGCACAGTCTGTCTGTGGAATTGAGCAAACAATCAGTCGCGGCCATGTGCTCAAGGCTCTTGAACAACATGTGTCTTTGCCAGCTCTTTATATGAAGCACTCAACATCATCAGATCAGCGAGTGCTTTGCTTATCTGTCTGAGTATTTTGAAACACAGAGACATGAAATTTGAGCTTGATCTGTTGCAGCAGTATTTGTAACCGACATTATTTGTAATTTACTTCTATCTATAAAATTTCTAACATAAATTAATGGCAGTGCATAAGCAAATTAATAATAGATGTTTGGTTTGTGTGTGACACCTGTGGGACTCCTGTAACTGCGTCACTGCCTAATTTTAGCTCCTACTGAGGGGATGCAAGTCTGCTGGGAATGTCAAGGTTAATTTTAAGATCGTAGGTGTGAATAGATTTCAAATTTCCATTCACACCTTAAATAAGCAAACATATTTGAAATCTTACATACTTGTTAAAACAATTATAAAAATGGCTGATACATCCCATCCACTACTCATCAACATCTATTTTAAAGCTAAATAAACATGATTTAATGCACTTTCATGGAAACACAGACACTTTATGCCCTTTATGTGTATGTAAAAGTTGTATATTCTGTTTCAGAAACTCTGTCTTAAGAATATTAAAAATAAATCTAAATTATAGATAGAATACAAAAATCCTCACCATAACAGAACACTTGCAAAATATAACAATTTTTATCAAAACTTGTGGTCAAACCAGCTTATCTCAAACATCTCAAGTTAATTTCTAAAGCTAAGATATGAGGTTATGCACAACTTTAACAACATAAAGAATGAAAAAAGACTCTAAAAAACAAACCTTCTGCACCTTTCCATCCACATTGAGGTAAAGGGTTCTGGGGGCATAAGAGGAGGAGCTGGAACCCATGCTGACCTCCACTTATCTTCCTTCCTTGGAGTCCTGCTTGATAAAACAAGATCAAGATCTGCTGGTTAGACAAATAAGAAACAGCATCTCTAATCTGATTATGTATGTAACCGTTGCTGAATGTGTACAAATGCCTGAAGAAAGAAAGAAAATGAAATTAGCGCATTGAAAACATACGTTTGTCTGGTGAACTCACAGTGTCGGTGATGCTCCTTCCTGTGTGGAGATTGGAGGTAAAGTCTCAGGTGTTGAGGATGCTGCTGACTCACATGGAGACAGACAAGCACGTGAAATCTGAACGCTTAGGAGGGGAGAAAGGTTGTGAGTGAGCTGGTAATGAAGGGCATATGATGGTTATGAAGCACTCTGAATTTAATTGGCAGTCGCTCTGGTTGCCATGTGACTGTTGCTATGGATAAAAGACAACCCAATGTTTGAAGTGATGTGATGCTTTTACTGTGGCTGGTAAAAGCATCTTTTATTATTCACTTGACAAACGATTTAAAGTGTGTTGAATATTAAAAAAAACCCAAACAAATAGAATAACAATCTCAGCTCTGATATAAACATCTCAAAATTAGACATGTTAAGACGTTTTGGGTGGCCCTAACTTCTTCAAACACTAAAATCCAGCTTAAGGAGAAATACACTACCTGCCACCAAGAGAAAAGGTCCCACACTAATATTTTATTAATGCCTTTAGCTTTCATTATAAACCACATTTGATTGTGCAATGTTTAAATATGTTTCTGCAATGTCACAGTTTAATTTTCATTCATTTTGATCAAAATCTTTTATTGATAAAAGATTGATAAAAAATTTTTTAAATAAGCACACTAAAAAGTTTATTTTTTTACTTGTCTTAAAAAATATGGACTATCGACAAAGGTTCTCATTAACTTTTACCGTTGTACTATAGAGTCTTTTGACAGGATTTTTATTGTTGTGGTTTGGTAATATTACAGCATATGATCATACACTTTTAATAAATAATAAAAACTGTATCAAAAATGATTGGATCAGCATTACCATCATTATGGGATATTCATATCAAACAATGCAGGAAGAAGGAACTATGTATACTACAAGATACAAGTCATTCTGCTCACAGTTTTTCTTTCAGGGATGCATTTACGGAGCATTTCAGTGCTGACTACCCGCTTTAGAGAGAGTTTTTATCCCCAGGCAATAAGGCTTCTGAACAATAGTTTAGTTAGAAGGAGGGCTGAGGTCTGATTTTATGATTTAGTTAAATAATTGTATCGATATTTGATATTTACTAGTATTTATTGTTATTGTATAGTGGGCCTGAGAGAGCACCAGGACACCTATATTTCATTGCTTTGGTGCCTTGTATATTTGCATATGACAAATAAACTTGAACTTTAACTTGATATCTATATATATATTTAATATAATATATATAAATAAATAACATGGTAAATACAAATAAAAAATAAATATATATGATAATGTTTTATCAAGAGTTTGACCTCTGCACAAAGCCTTCTCCAGCACATCCCAAGTTGGGTTCAGTAATGGTCAATCTTCATTCTTTGGGCATATAATGTTGCTGAACCTGGACCTGTCCAACTGCAGCAACCCCAGATATTAGCACTAACTCCACATACTTACACAGCAGGCACTGCATTGTACATATGAATATGCTCGTTATTGAACACAGCTATACTGTTGTTTTTTTCTTTTCTTCACATATCTTTGTCGAAGATGATGGTTCTCCACTATCATCCCAGTTTAATGTGCGGCACAGTTCTTAACCCAGTTTGAGGAGTTTCTGAAATCATCAGAGATGTTTTCTCTGCTTGATTCATACAAATAATTTGATCCTTCTTCTTAAACAGACAAATCTTTTCCACAACCATGGGATGTGTGTTTCCACACTGCATTGGGATGAATAACTTGTTGCCACCTGAATAATACATTCCCATGCAGCAATTATCCAGTTAGAGGTTCCTGCCTATTTGTTTAGTTGAATCCAGGTGGCAACTCTTTCTTTTGATCAGTGTTCAGAAGGAAACTGAGGCACCATTTAGTAATAGTTAAAGTTAAATAAGGGGTATTGAGTTGGGCTTAGATACATATCAATATATCTTTTGTGTGTGTGTGTGTGTGTCATTGTTTAAAGGTTTGTGCTGTGTTTTGTTTTGTTTCCTGTTTAAATTTTTTGCCTATTGTCTCCTGTCTAGTTTTGTTTCCTGTTCATTAGTTTCACCTGGTTTCATATAGATAATCCATTTCACCTGTGTCGTGTTGTTGTTCTTTTCTGTATTTATACTATTTGGTTTCAGTTCCCAGATACTGCTTCATTCCTCTGTAGTCCTCTTCTATAGTGCTGTCTAAGTTTATAATAAATTTCTGTTTTTGTGTCTCTTTGGTCTGTATTTAGGTCCACACCATCTCCAGTTTGTGACAGTGTGTGTGTGTGTGTGTGTGCGTGCATGCACATGCTACCCAGCCTTGGTCCAAAATCAGGAGTAATAACCGATTAAGGAAATTATTTATTATTACCAACAAAAATTATTCAGCATTAAATTATAATTGGTTAAATGAAGGGCATCATATGAAATTATGATCCATATTATGGATGTTATTTAGCAAAATGGCATGAAAAACCTTTTTTAAAAGATGCTCTTTATGATCATTTCAGAGGGAAAATAAAAGCATTCTGGAGGACGAATGGAAAAACAGACAAAAACAAAATAAGGGTCTGTGCTGAACATGAGGTAACAGCAGTCACACTCATCTCACATCAACAGGCAGGTGTTAACAAGGATTATAATGGGAAGGCTCAACCAGGCAGCAGAAAGAGGTAATTATATGGAGGGCATTACACATAATCTCCATTCAGCTCAGTTTGGACACCTTCAGCCTACGATTGTGGTGCACAAACACAGCATGCATACATTTTCTTTGCACTCTGATGTAATGCTGTTCCCTTGAGTCTAATTATGTCCTTTGCTTCCTGACTCTTCTTCCACACTGGAGAAAAAGTGGAACACGATGGCAAAGAGTGTGACTTGAAAATGATATACGAGGTCACAACTTGTTAGAAGCAATTTCCAAGCTCAATAAAAAAGTGACCCACTTTAGTTATCTGACGATATTTCATTTTCCACTTGCTGGAAGCCCAAAGTGATTATGCAGACGTTTGTTTGCAGTTGTTTGAGGCCACAGTGGTGTATGTGTATTCATGAGTCTGTGTTTCAGTGAATAAATGCTGTTTCAAATAGAACAAAGGCCAAAAAAGCCCAGATCAAAAAAGGGCGATTAAATGTGGTTATGCAAGACTCACACCTTTAGCGCTGGAAGATACATCTCCAGATAAAAGCTATCAATGAAATCATGCAGATTTTCATAACAAAAGATGTCCAGCTGGAGCTCTGAAGGGACCATATTATTCTGATAATAGCGACAGACCAAACCAATTTGTGTGGATGCTTTCTGTGCTTGCTCCTTTTCGTTTCGCGCTGTTGAACAGTTTTGTTACGGAGTGAGAATGAAATGCATCCCATATTTAATACACACTGGAATTGACAGCTGTTGTGAAGAAAACTAATTCACGGAAAACAAAAGACAGTTGAGATTAAGTAATGACATTTATTAACAGCAGGGAAGTAACATAATTTGCAATATGAAGAGCATCCAGGACCGTTTAGCTGAAGAGAGATTCCCTGATCTGAAATAGATTCAGAAGAGAGCTCTTCACTGTAAAGTTTCCATAATTTTATAATCTTATTTTCCTTTACGGTCAGTGGAGAGTCTTCAAGTTAAAACTTCTCTTTCTTTCTCAAAATATATATTTTATATACACATGGTCTAATCTAATAAACAACTTTTAATAAACTTGGCATTGCTTTGTATCATCAGCTTTTCAGAACAAACTAATAGAATAAAACTAAAGCTAATTTAGACATTTGGTACTTAAACATGCCAACACAGATGGCCTGGGAACCAAAGGAGAACATGCAAGATTGGGAAATTGTAGAGTAAGTTGTACATATTGCAATTTACAGGACATATTTGCTGAAACCGATATACTGATAGTTAACATAGTATTTTATCATAACATTAATGTTTTGCTTCCATCTGATGATACTTCATCGTTAATCTGATAGTATTCATTAATGGTTTAGATAACCGAGGGCTGGTTAATGCCTTGTTAAAACAAAAGAAAGAAGCCTCAACAAGTAAATTACATTCAAAACAGAAAAGATAACCTGGCTTACTACACTCCAAAGTCCTGTTTGGGATCAAAAGTTTATAAAAAGCTGTTTAGTGTTTAGATATGTGATGAAGCATTTGGGTGACATCCAGTGGACTAAGAAATTATTACACTCATAATCTTGGCTGAGACCATTCACAACTTTCTTGAAAAACTTTTAAAAAAGGTTGAAGTAAGGTTTGTCATATTTTAAATGCTATAAAACACATAACTGTAAAATTTAGACAGGACAGACACTGAGAGGGAAGCATGAAGTGTGCAAAAATAGACAAGACAAATAATTACAATAGTTTTTATTATTTGAGGTTATATAGTGACCTAATATGGAATAATAACAGTATGTGTGTGGTTTAATTGCTTGAAGGAAAATAAACACAACAAAATCAAACCACTTTCATTCTTTGAATACTAATAACTTACATATGTACAAGTGCATATCAAAATCTCCCATACATCAGAAAGATGCAAAATAGCCTATATATCAGAACTGGAAATCTCCTACTGTCTCATCGTCATGTACATACTACATGTTGGTGGGACAAGGTCTTTCTGATATAAAACACCTCAGATATACAGTGCAAAGCCACAGAGATGAGGTGATGAAGAATCTGAGGAGACTGGTAGAGTGAACTCATCTGTCACCTACATGAAATCCATAACTCTCATGGCAAACTGCGGCAGAAGATCAACAAACTACGCGTGTACATCACACTTTACAGGTGAAAACTAGCATTCCAACAATTATCAGTGCTATGATGGGCAGTGAGTCTGATCACTGGGATCTGGACTCTCAGCCTCTACAGGCAGGTGGCTGATTGGGATACCTACTGGAGGACGGACCTTTCTTATTGGGCTAAAACTACGAGGAGAAGAGCCTGGGGAGTGAGCAGGGGAGCGGACAGGCCGAAGAGGGGGCGCTGGAAGAAGTTGTGGGAGAGGTTGTCCTAGCGGGGAGGGGCTGCGAGGGTACCTACGGGGGGCAGACCAGATGGGCCTCTCAGTTCTATTGGAGGTAGAAAGGAGGACTGGAGCATAGGTAGCAGGGATAATACTTTCTGATTGACTGACAGCATTCCCAGAACATTCTTCCAGACGCTCCAGAGTCTCCTAAAAATATATAACAAAACACATGAAAGAATTATTCTGATTTCCATCATATTCAATTAAAAAGTCTCGTGTAATGAAGTCATGGAACCATAACATCAGCTGTGACTTTGGCTGTGTCTCAATCAGCGCACTAACACTACTTCGCGCACTATATTTAGGTGCGTAGTGCATTTACACTGGCATTTAAGGAAAAAAAGTCAGTGCACTGAAAGTACCCGGATGCTGCCCTAAAATTGGCCAATAATCTAGTCTAGTGCGAAACGATGGACACTTCGCGCTCTAAACCGACGCCATCTTGCTGACGGAGCGGAAAAGGAAATGCTGGACTTTCAAAATAATGGC
>JBAMHV010000009.1:15338890-15353846 GCA_037177535.1 Pseudomugil gertrudae | reverse complement strand
GGTGGCCTCAAAGGGGGGGGGGAGGGGGGGAAAACGGTTTATTTCATTTTTTTGTGGGAAAAAGGCGAAAGACCCCCCCCCCCCCCCCCCCCAAAAAAAAAAAAAAAAAAAAAAAAAAAAACAAAACAAAAAACAACTCACATCTTCATTGAGAACATAAAGAGGCATCGGACTTCTTCGATCGAGTGTAGAAGGTTTGGGCACAACATCAACTGCAAAAGATGGATATAATAAACGTGCAGAACATTTTTGTGACATCCTACTGAAAAGTTTCATTATAATTTGAAAGCTGAATTGAATGATACAGGACAATAAATATGATAAATTATATCAAGGTGCATTGACAAGAACTGATGCCTACTGTCATGGCCATTTTCACTTTGCTCCATGTAAACAGGAGCTCTTTGGGGGACGGGTCGGTGCTTCTTTCTGCAAAAGGTAAAGCAAACAACAACAAACAATCTTCAAACACACTCAAAGCCCCCTAACTGCTACAGAGAATTGACACTTTCTACCCTACATTCAGAGTGGTTTTATGATGACCCTGCCAAGCTACTTGAGATTCTAGCCACACCATCAAGTGAAATATTGAAGCCAATGAAAGAGGAGAACGAGTGAGAGAGTAAGAGAAGGAGGAAAAGATAAAAGAGCCGTTCTCACTTGGAGGGTTTCCAACAGGCACACACTGTCACCAGGGTGATTAGAAGGAATATGCCTCCGGTGGACAGGATGATGTATAGCGAGCTCCGTCCTAAGCCAGAGTGATACAGAGAGGAGGATGGACATAAAGAAAGAAACAAAGAAAAGTGGAGATTCTTGTTAGTAACGATCTAAATAAAACACTTGTAGCTTTGATGTTTAAATTGACCAACAACACTGTGTGCAAATCTTTTGTTATATATATATACTTTTTGATGGTGTAAAAATAGGAATGATGGAATTAAATTAAGTTGTGTCCTCATGGAAATAAAACACGGACAGGAAGTGGAGCATGAAAACCTTTCTTTCTCCTACATTACTTGTCAGCTTGAGAATGCTCTGGCATGAACAGGATGCAGTGAAGTAGGACATGGGAGCATTCACTTTGAGATTCCGTGCTGTGCTGTTATGCATGCGAAGGGAATGAGAGTGTGTGTGAGGGCCTGTGGGCTGTCCATTCATTCATGCAGCTCATCACACTACAGCAATAATGAAGTCAAAATTACTGAGGTCCACTGAGGCAAAGCGTTCTCCCCACCTGCCTTCTTTTTCTTCTCCCTCTTCATAAATAACTGTCCATTCATTGGATTAGATTGCCTCTCCCTCTCGCTCAGTCAGACATGTGCCTCTATGCTGGCGCCCAGTAAGAGCCTTTCTGAGCCAAATCTCTTACAAACACAGTCGGGATTTGCACTCGTGTAAACAACATTGTTGGAGATGCCAGCATGCCTGTGTATTGCACAGCAAGAGATGATAATTGCTTTTAAGTGCAAGTGAAAATGGATGTTTATGAAGAATATCCCAAAACATAGGTGGTTTTCATAACTTGACACAGATTTCCAGGCTGGTTAGAGCTGAGAAAAAGATATAACCAACCATATGTACGGTAATACAAATACAGTAAATCATGACTACTGTGCTTGAGTATGACTTGTAGTTCTTATTTCTACTTTGTGTATGTCATCCAATCGATCTGAAAGCATTGAACCATTTACATATACAACATTAATATATGCTGTAGATAAATGTCACCTACTGTAAACAGTGAGCCTGATAGGAATGCTCTTCATGTTGCTGATAGCGTTCTCTACTGTGCAGGCATAAACATCATCATCCGACATCAGAACACGTGAGATGGTCAGCACCTTTTGGTCATATGAAAGCAGCAGACGGGAGTCATTGGTCATAACCTTTCCCCCTTTCAGCCAGCTGTAGATGGGCTTTGTGCCATTGTCATGAGAACAGTGGAGGTTAAAGTATTCACTGTACTCCAGGACTGAAGATGCCATCATCTGGATGTAAGGTTTGGACACAGGAACTGAAGGAGGCAAAGGCAGAACAAAAAATTACAATTAAAACAGATGTGACTTTTGATTTTATATTAAGTTAGAAAAACTGATGAGTCAAAGCCCCCACAAAAGAAAATTTAAATTACAAGCAGTTGTGTGATTCTCCTAAAATACACCAGCATTGTAACAGTATCAGCGGTATTCACTCTTGGCAGAATAAGACACGTTTCAACAGGTTCAGAACTTCTCTTCAGTGCCCTGCCCTGATTGCTCTGACGTCTAAAAACACAAGCGTAAAGAATCTTTTTGTGTACCGTCCACAGTGAGTTCAATGTTGTGCTCCCCAGTAAATGTGTCATCTGTGATGGAGATTTCGACTTCGTAGGCCCCTTCATCGGAAAGCTGCAGGTTGTGAAGAAGCAACGAGCCATTCTCAAACACCTGGATCCGGTTACGGTACTCGGGTCTCAGGTTTCCTATGATGTCTGTTCCTATGGACTGCACGACAGTGATGGATTTCACTTTGTCCCTCTTCAGCTGCCACTTGATGACAGGCTTGTCAGAGCTGATGCTGGAGTAGCTTACAGATAAGAGAGCCTCTTTACCCACCGTGCCCCTTACCACCTGGGTGTGGCTGGTCACATTGACTCCTGAAGCCTCACCTGTACAAAAGCAGAAACACTGAATAGCAACTGGAATGCAACATGATAGGATAGAGTTGTTTAAGAACACAGGGGCAACAAATAAGGTATTCACTATGCGAGTTTGGATGCTTTGCTAGTATGAGCAGGGGGAATAATAACAGCTAATAATAGCTAATAACACTAATAACAGCTGTGCTAACTAATACCATTACGGCTAACACGAATGCACAGATCATATGTGCTGTGCATGTGCTTAACATATTCTATTTTGTTTTTGCTGCAGCATCAAAACCTCTGTCATAGCATACTGCTTAGATACGAGACAACACAAAACATCTCTAATAAATAACTGTAGGCTACAGTCTGTAGCATTTATCTTAATTGTCAGTGTAAGCAGTAAAATCTTTCTGTTTGTTAAAGGCGACCATGTGTCCAATGGGCATAAATCCAAATGCAGCACAGACTGAAGGTAAAAATCATAATTTAGATGCCAGCTAGAGCTGCTAACATGCAAGAAACTCACCCTGGAAATTTTCATGGCCTCTTGGTGTGAACAAATAAAAAACTAATTTTGATTTGTGGTCTTCCGTTATTGTCCTCCTCCCACGGGGATATGGGGATAAGGTTTTACAAAGTGAGCCGCATTTCTACCTTTACACAGGCGCTCTGTCTTGGAAACCCAACAAAGCAAAGCTATTATGTTCACAGTAGAGGTTCCTATAACTCAGCTGTAGCTGGACACATGGAGGTCTAAACATTTGCTGCGGGCCTATGAGGGGCATCAAACTGTTTTGCCTCAATGATGGAGAGATCAACTCGAGAGACGAGAGAGAGAGAGAGCACTGTTCGTAATTCTTTGCAGTGAGGCAGTTAGCTGGGCAGCGCCTCATTGCCGTGGTAACCATTTGGTCTGCCTGACAAGGGTTGCCAAGGCAATAAAACAAAGGACATGATTGTTGGGACTAGTTTCCTCCCTTGAAAAGAGTGAGAGAGGGTCTTTGTCACTGGTGAAGCTGGAGCAAGACACAGGGCCCAGTGATTCTATCAAAACTGGCCTAGTTGGGTAAACTGGGCTGATGGTACTGTTATGTAATCAAACCAAGCCTATCTAAACTTTTAATGTTTGTCCTTTTCTTTCAGATAAACACAAAAAAGCTCTGCCACAAAAACCTTTTAAATGATCCCTTTAACCTACACGTCCACCCCTCTCACACACCTTCAATGGCCACTTAAGACTCCTTTTAAATCAAAATGGGACTCACTATTGAACTCCACCCATGAAGAAATCTATTGTGCTCCTAAACTGTAGAACACAAAAGAAAAATAATCTGAGACTATTTCAACCTGGAATAGCTTCACTTGACCTGCAATTTAAGGGACACTGAAGTAAAGTGAAATAAGAAAAAGTTGTCTAGAGGCTGCAGAACGAACCAAATGTTAGGAATTTTAGTCTTTTCTTGGCTTAAAGTTCACAGTGTAATAACATTCAATTAGGTTAGCAATCATTTAAAAAAGCAAGTCTCCCAAAAAGTCCCTTTTTACTCAGATCAGATAGACAAACAATGGGACCTACCTGTGAAAAGGAGGAGGAGGAGGAGGAAGAGGCCAAACAGCTTTAGTAGTGAAGAGATCTGAGTGAAACTATTGCTTGTAGAGGAGGTCTTCCTCTCCACCTTCATCTTGTGTCCTGGGCAGAGCCTTTCTCCCGCTCAGTGAGCATGGTTTATCCACCCCGGGCACGTCTAAGCGGTACAACACTCTCTCTACTGCCTGCTTGCCTGCAACACTGGCCCCTGCATGATCACACTGAGCCCCACTCTCCCCACAGCACCCCAGTCACAGCTAACAACAGCCAAACTGTGTGTGTGTGTGTTCATGTGGGACAGAGCCTTAGTGTAACTTTGCCCTGACAAAAAGAAAGCTCAGAGAGAAAAAAAAAAAACATTTGTTTTTTTGGGGCAGCTAATGTGCCTCATATCTTTCATAGAAATAACTTAATATTTAGTTTGGGGGGTGGGGTGTGTGTGTTTAAAACCAGCAGCTCTAGGAGGAACCCACTTAAAGCACTGAAATGTTTTTCTCCTCCCTTCATCTCTGAGTTGCAGGCATACAACTGATGCGCTGACCTGTAAGCACACAATTTTACAGGATTGTGATGCATGTTTTGTGGTATTGTGCTCATCTAATATTTACACAACAACAAATAAGAGTAAAAAGAATGTTGTATTAATGTTGTCCTCTAGGTGGAGTAAAAACTCCACTAAGGTATGGACCTGATGTTTGTGAGGAAAGGGAAGGAAATGAAAGTATTGGCCATGTTTTGATAATAAAGATTTGAAAACCTGGAGGAAAGAAATATAGTTCTACCTGAGGAAAATAATGTAATAAAACAGAATGATTTACATCAAGAAGTTTAATATTCTCACCCAGCTGTCAATGAAATTGTTTTAAAGCATCAGTGTTTATTTCTGTTGAAGATGCCATGCGTTGATCTGCTAAGGGGAGCAGATAAAATAAGGCGCATGAAACCTGTCGTGGTATTTTGGCTGATGTGCATCGATGGATCAGCTGCACCCACTTTAAAAAAGCCTTTGATGAAATTTCTTTTTATTTATTGAAAACAAAAGAAGTTTCTCAGCAGAGGAGGAATTCGTGGTGGTCGGAGAACCGCAGGGCTGTGGGAACAGCTGCTGCAGGCCAAAACTCTTTGCAGTGGGTCATCAAAGTTGAACCTCTAACCTCTCTCAAAGCTGCACCTCCTCAGATCTCTCATCTTCTAAGGCGCTCCAAATCAAGTGGGACACTTTCCAGTCAGGAGAGCAAAAGTCAGAGAACAGACTGTGTTTCAGTAAGTGTATTACACAAGGCTTTATATTCTCTATTCTATATCCCATATGTTGAAAAACTTACATGATACTGAAATCTTCATCTCTTCTTCTTTGTAAATGTTGTTCTTTTCTTTCACAGTATGAATGCTGCTAACCTGATGTTTAAGCAACTGTGTTCATTTATCTCTATCCCCTCATTATTGCTCAGTTGTGTAACCTACTTAGCATGAAAAAAGTAGTCCCAGTAAGATGGCGAGGCCAGTGGGAACACCACTGGATAGGACATAATTGCGCCCCCTGCTGTTTGGCCAGTGTTATTCATCTCTAATTATCACCCAGGAGACTGGAGATCTTCTCACTGACAAGCTGTCTGAAAAGTAGAACGAGCCAACCAAGCAGTTCTTTCTTATGATATACTCCTAAAACAGTCCAGCTTCAACTAAATAAGTGGTAAAATGCAGGAATTATATTATGTTTAAGGCTACCATGTATTTATCAAACTCCTTGTAGGTTTATTATCATCCTAACTGGGATTAATAAGATGTTTTTTTATTCTCTAAAAAAAAAACACAACCTTTTACCTCACTATCAGAATTTAATCTAAAGAAGGAAGTGGGTGTTGTGCTATGTTTGGAGGTGTGCATAATATTGATTATTCACCCACAGATATTAAAGAGACAGGAGAACGTGGCCGTGGCACCTTTGGGACTGAGTAGGAGAAAAGAAAGAATAGGTCCATATAAAACCCGTAGAGGATTTTTACGAGATTGAGGCGGAGGAGGAATTTCAGCCTGAGGAGAAAATCTTTGCGCTCCACAGTTGCAAAACCACTTCTAAAAAGATGTCGGTTGTCCTATCTCTTCAGGTGGTGACACAGTGAGTTGTGAGTGTGCATAAGAAAGGGAATGAACGACTTGAGTGAGATCTGCCTGCTAAACTATGGGCTGTGTTTTTCCTATGTGAGAATGCATGTGCAGTTTGAGCTTGTGCAGTGCTGCGTGGCTCAGATGTGTGTGGGTGGGCTGAGTGGGTGCACTGGGAGACTGAAGATGCACTATCCTGTTTCTCATAAAGCGAACAAGACTGCCTCTGCAAGTGGAGAGAGAAATTGTGTTGTACTTTTGTGATTTAAATAGCGGTATTGCAATAAAGAATATATTATGAAATATCCCTCCAAATAAAACAGACGCATCGCGCTTCGGTTTAGGTGTTTATGCTCCTGTATGTGGCGAAATGATGAAAACGTCTAATGTGCAGAGAGGATTTGCAACTTTGCACGATATAATTATTCAAAATGTCTTCCCAAATATGTTTCCAGCTCAGAACTTTGTCTCTCCCAGTTAAACACACATTTATAAATTATTCATGAAATTTCTTGTGAAAGAGAACCACAAAGGAGACAGAACCCTGCTTTAGTTTAATGGAAGCCACTGATTAAAAGCTCTGCTTATGTTGTAGAGGAAAATAAACTGCTTCGGCTTCCGAAACATTCCTAAAAAAACCTCCACGTTTCCCCCGTTTATTTCAAGGACAAAGACGGGTAACATAACGAGTTTAGTTTGAAACCAACACATCCTTGAGTTAAGTTTACATCAGACATTTCACTTTATATTTAAGGTGGGTTTATTAGTGTAATGCCACAATTCTATACCAAAGTTTAGCAAAGTACTACTGACTTACTTTTAAAGCACAGTGGCTCCACAAGCATTGACATTGCACAAGTCTACACACGGGATTTTACACAAGTCAAACAAGTAAAACCCAACAACACGACAAAAGAGCATATTATACCATGGCCTCATAAGGTAAAGCTGAACCAAATGCATCTGGATAAAGTGTAAATAACTGCATGCTCAATGCTCAGGAAGATCAGATTCATAGAAAAATGCTTGGAAATGTGAAAAATAAACTCATAATATGATCATCGAGATAAAAATAGACACATAAAACATACGTAGCTACTTTTCCTCTGGTGAGTTTAAAGTTTTAATAAGTTTGTCAGCATGTCAAATAATAGTCAAGATACAAGCACATCAGGAAACATTGCAAAATAAACAACTGAAGCCACTAATAACCAAAGTGATGCATACTATGTGTCTACATAGACGATATGCGCTGATCCATCCATAATAAGCCCTGTTTAGCATTTAGAGGACATTCATTGTCACATTCACAGATCATCATCTAAAAACTAGCACACTACCAGAAGTTTCACAAGTACATGCACTGAGTTGCAAATTCTGGGTCAAAGACATCCGCACTGATGAGGCTGCTGAAGAAGCAGAGGAGTGTTAAAGTTCACAAAAATCACATTACACACCCTTAAGACTGTTCATTTTCTACTGCTAATTTTGTGTTCAAAAAGAAAATGACTCCTGGGGTTTAAAAAGGTGTGCCTGAAAGCTAGCCTAGCTAGCTTATGCAAGCCATCTGTCACTACCTTGCTTCTCCTCTTTCTCTTCATCCAGGTCAGGACAGGGGCGTCACTGTTCCGGCACAGATGTGTCGTCGCTCTCTACTGCCCCCGATCTTCCTGTCTCTAAAAACAGAAACAGGCGAGGCAAAGTTAAATAGAGAACCTGGAAAGAATGGCTTCTGTAGGCGCTCTGGGGTCAAAGCTGGGGGATCTGATGCAGAGTGGCAAGTAAAAAAATAGCTTGGTTTTAAAATAAAAAAACTTGAAGAAAACTATTTACAGAACTGCTCCTTTATTAATCATTATAAACAATGATCAGTCTTTCTGTGTATTGTGTGTACTTCATTGATGTTATCAACATCAGTTGTGCATGAAGAGTTTTTTTTCTGCCTGTAATGGTTGATATGACTGATGAAAACCTCTGTGGTGAAAAGGAGGACTTCCCCAATGGGAGGAGCTCAGGATGCTAGGTTCCACTTTGACAGGTCCATTAATTCTGCTCGGCCATTCTAAACATATACCGTCCCTCGAACACCTGACGCTATAAATACCTCTCCAACCCAAGGATACGAGCCAGCCTACAACTGGGTTAGGAAAAATTACAGATGCACATCCACTGTGTTAACCACATCCTCTCTATAAAGCAGGCTTAAGAGGAAAAAGTCATATTTTTGGGTGACACTTACGTTTTACTATGCTCAGCTGTCACTGGCAGAATACTGCATTCATTTAAGCATAATCTGAATGCAATAATGAACCCAGAAAAACATTCTTATTTATTAATATTTAGTTATTTTTCCCCGTTATATAAACTTAGCAGACGAGTGTGAATACTAACAATTCAGCTTGACATTTTCCCAGTAAAGGGTACTTGAACATCTTTTGTCTCTCATGATTTAGGACCGCATCTACAGGCAGACTCATCCAAGCCTTTAAGCAAAGAAATTAACTGAAAGATTCAATCATCTGTTGCTGGAGACCCCGTGGGGTAATTAAATGAGTGACTCACTTATGCCTTGCATTAATCGCACTTCATTTAGGCCACAGGGGGCTTTAATAAAAGTATTTAATTGTGTATAGCATTTAAATGCATCATTTTCTTACTGTGTGAAATTGATAAATCGCTTTGTTTTTCTGTGTTTGGCTCAGGAAGTAAACTCAAAGCTTTAGCAAACAGCACGCGGCACACCCTGAAAACATCAGATTATGTTTAATCTTTGTTTGCTTACTGAAATAGTATATTGCTTTAAATCTTTTTGACTCTCCAAATTCTTTTATGGTCAATTAAATAACTTTGCCTCCACTTACCTTAAATGACCAGGTAAAAACAAGCCTTTCTTACCTTAAATACAGTCACTAGCCATAATGCCCTCTTTCACAGCATTATGGGACTTATTCTTACCCCTTGGTCCTACAACACTGACCTGACACCCCCCGGCTGCTGTTGAGCACATCCCCAGTGCTGCTCACCTCCTCCCCTTCCGATTTGTCCTCCGGCTTCATCTTCTTACGGGTCATGTGGCCACGGAAGCCGGCCTGGATTTTGGCAGCAGCCCTGTTTGCCTCGGGGTCATCCAGGGGGATGTCCATGATGTCCTCCTCTTCCTGGGGCCGGCTGCACTCCTCCTGTGAAGAGGACAACAGAGTAGTAGGAAGTGGTAGTTTATAGCAACAGATTTCATGGTCATATGAGGATGTTTTTGTATTTTGGTGAAATACTAGTGGGAGTATTTCAGCAATAACAGATTGCTTGGCCATATTTTGTAAACTTAACTGTATATGCTGATCAGCTCTGTTTTTTATTTATTTCTTTTTAGCTTGTGATTCGTGCTTGTAGAGCAACTAGACTTATAGGATTTCAGTGGGGCTGTGGGAAGGTTAACGCCCTACTTTATCCTCTTGTTCTCGATTTGCCTCTCACACTGCTCTTTACAGTTTGATTTTGTAGTGATTACCACCTTAAGTAGCAATTTTTCCACTTCAGTCTTGGAAAAGGTTAAGAAAAAGCTTAAACCACCTGGGTTGAAGGACTGGTAAAAGTGTGTTTTATAGGAAATAGCTGCAAGTATTTTTAAGTATCTGTTTATATGGATAACTCATTCAATTTTAGACTGAATTCAGAGTTAATCCAGGTTTAAAGTCATCATTTCAAGAAAGAAAACCTTCTTGTTCTGCAACAACTGCCCAAAAAGCCTTTCCCAGCAAAAATGTTGCTGCGGTCAACACCAGCCACTCACTCAGATATTGACAATAGAGAATCCACTGTCCCAAAGGAAACATGGGGTGGGCAGAGGAGAAATTCTGGCTTGTCACAAACTGTCAGTGGCTTTAGCGCATAAGCTATAGACAGATTATGTAAAGTCGCATTCAATGAGTGTGGAGAACACGGATCAGCTGTACCTTGTGCTTCACATTTAGAAACAGACTGACATTTCATACAAAAGCAGCCCACTGTCATCCCACTATCTTGGTGAAGCAGTGCATCATGTCTCCAGTGAAACCCCTCCAGTGTAGGAGTGTGACCACCCACCTGTTCGGCCAGCATTCATTAGCCTCTCTGTCTGACTGCTCACTGAGCAGCCAGCAACTAGCTCCTTCACAACAGCAGAGAAACACTGCTGCAGTGGATTTTTCTGTCAACAGACCTTTTTGGGGGCCGTAATTTATTTATTACCTCAGAGGTCGGTAGACTCAATCTGACAAAGACTGATTTTAAATATTTCAAAATGTCATTCGGTGTTATAAAATCATGATGACAATAGTTTAAAGGCTTATTTTCTTTCTTTTTTTTTTGTTTTCAAGTGATTGTCTCCTTTTGAAAAATTCATCATTTGAATCCATAAATGAAAAATGGGCAACACATTGTGCTCTGGGAGACAGAAAGAACAACACAGTTGCAGATGGAAAAGCTTGTAACATTAGTAACATTAGTTTGTAGAAAAACAACATATTCACCCAATAATAATATACAGTTACTAGACACAGTATGAATAAATAAAGTTCAGCTGAGCATCTACTTACATTGTGACAGTCCATTTCTTACTCTCAAGGGTGAGTTTGCTCTTCAAATGGGTTGATTTGATATAACTTGTCTATCTGAATTCCTACGCAGACCACGTATAGCACTCTTTAAATGAGTCCGATATAATACAGATGCCGGACTGGATCTTACTAACAATTCCTGTATGTTCACTAACAGCCGCTCACGCATAGAGTGAGAGGGAGCGGAAGAGAGAAAGAGGGAGGGAGGGAAAGAGAGACCTCCTACAAACATAACAGCATGTGTTTCATCTTTTCAGTCTCATTAAGGTTGCTGACCTACACTGTTCATTTTACTGTTGCAAATCTTGAGTGAACTGCAAAGTCAACACAATGCAATGCAGGCATACGCTTATGAAGTAAAATAAGCAGACGTATTGCGGTTAGACGTTTCTCTGAGACTGGATGTAAGCTGAAACAAGGTGACTACTGCAATCATTTAGCATAAAAAAATTAACTGTATTAAAAATACACTGAACAACTTAGAAGTATTATGAAACACACAAATGGTCATAAAACAATAATTGCTGACTTTCAAATCCTACTAATACTATAAAAACAACATGGTTTAAGCATCTTGGACTGTTTTACACTGGAAGGTGTTATAAATTTATTACAGGCAGAGTGAGCTAACAGCCCTCTCCATCCCTCTGATCCCAGCTGGTATGGCCGCCCACACTCTGCCAGCCTCATAGACAAGACGGAGAGAGGGAGAAACAAAAAAACATCCATTTATCAGAGTTAGATCCCTGACATTAACACACTCCTGCAGTTTGCTAACCATTCAAACAATGTGACAAGTAAGATGCATGCCTAATTCCACTGAGCTGACAAGCTTTTTCAGTCATATCAGTTAGTTCATTTTGTTAAAACAATATTACTGTATACTCCAAATGTCTGTTACACCTGGGCTAAATAGGTAATCTGTTCATAGCATTGTCATTGTTGTATGTAACACAGTATTTATGATTTGAAGATGATTCGTATACAGAATTACAATTGTTGGGATGTGTAAACAGAGAGATGAAGGCAAAAAAGTTAAAAAAAATTATATAGTGGACATTCAAGAGATCGCTGCTAGGTCAGCTTTAATATAGGTGGCCTAAATATTGTGCTGTTTTACTTTGATAGTTTCAGATAACAAATTCTGCTTTACTTTTCAAATCAGTGAGTTAGAAATGACTCTTAAAGGTAGATTGCTGATACAGAGGGTGCCTAGCAACTATCAGCATCACCATCTCCTATTAATTCCATGACGACACCAAGAGAGAGCAGGATGGTGAGGGGTTACCATAGAAACGTTCTCAGTACCCCTTCCTACACTCCTTTCCCGCGTGTTTGGAGCCTTGTTAGTCCAGACAAATTAGACGGGGTTAGCAGTGACGACATTGAAAATGTTACAGGCTTAATCAACACGCGTTATTGTTTACTAGGTCTTTTAGGATGATAAATCTCTAAGAGTGAAGTCCCATTCTGTGAGGCTGTGGTGGCTTCTTAAAAGACAGCTGATCTTTTCATGACTATATAACAGAATTAAGGCCTCAAACTTAAGCAGGCCTTAAATAAAGTAGCAGGAGTAACTACAAGTCATTACACAGATATAAAACTAACAAACATCATATCCCAGCTAGCCAAGATCTGTCATTTCTCACATTATATCTGTGATAAAACAGGAAGCGGAGAAGAATGTAGTTTAGCTATTTTGTCAGGCATTCAGCCCAAGTCTGTTGTAAGGATGGAAAGGTTACAGAGAGTTGCCACAGAGCTCATTCCAGTTATGGCACCAAGTAGAGAAATGGTCTGGGCTATAGTAATCCCATGAAAAATGTTTGATTGTAATTTCAGTGCAGAAGAAATGTGTAAAATGTAGCATAAAAGGGATCACTGAACAATCAAGATTACCTCATCACTCTTGCTTGTAGGCTCTGGGGTGTCCTGAGACTCAGCTGGCCTTTCGTCTTCTTGATTGTCAGCAGCAATCCAATCTGCACCGAGAATGAGGCTGATGCTCTCCGTTTCTCCTGTTGCTTTAGTCCTCTCTTGAAGTTCACATTCAGGCGTTTCATACGTGTGTTCCTCTGCTTCCTTTGGCATAGTAACTTTTTCTTCGTTAGTATCCTCTGAAGTTTCCGGACTTTTCTTGTTGTCCTGTGGTAGCTGGTCCATACTTTCCTCTAAGGTTTCACTCGCTCCCTTCATTCCAGCAGCTGATGTTTGTTTTGATGGATCACATTCCACCTTGTCTTCATTAATCTTGCTGCAACCCTCTGCACATATTTCATCTTCATCTTCACCATCTGTGCGTGCCGTCTCACTTGTAAAGTCAGGGTCAATTGATTGTTTCGCTTTTTCAGAGTCCTGATTCTGGTCAAAATTGTCCTTCTGTAGTTTGTCGATATCAACACTTTTAGAACTGGTTTCATCCTCTTGAATCTCCCTTTCTGCTTCAGTGGTGGGCTGATCTGATGAGCTGATGCTTTTAACACTTTTTTCCTCCTCACCACCATCACTGTCATTTAAATTAGAGCTATTTGTGTTCACGGTCTCTGTCATTACATCAAATGCAGCATGCTGACTTTTCATTTGCTTCACTTCAAAGTTAAATTCTTCGACTACTTCCTTTTCAGGTTCAAGGGGGTTTTCCCAAAGAGATATATTTTGGTCTGTTGAACTTGCAGTAAGCTCCTCTGACCTCATTTCTAATATATTAGTCTGTATTACATCTATTGAAGTATTTTCCTCAGGCTCTTTCATCACAACTGGAGTAATGCACTGAGCCCCTGGAACACCTTCAAAGCTAATCTTAACCAAAACATCCTCTTGTGGTGTTATATTGGCAACCAAAGCTCCCGTATGACCTAAACTTTCATTAGTATCTCCAGAAGAAACTGCAGTTTCTGCTATTTCCATCCTCTTTGTTTTTTGTGACCAATCCTTTGCTTCTAATTTGCTGCTCTCTGTGATTTCACATTGAGGCATTAATGACTCTGCAACTATTTCCTCAACCTGCTGTTTCAAACTTCCATCCTCTTCAATAACATGGGAATCATCTTGAACTGTATCTAATTCCATTGCTCTCTCTGTTCCTCCAAGCTCCATAGTACAGACATTCACATCAGCTGGCCCAGAGAGTGAAAGGATCTCCACAGATTCAGCAACTTCTGTATCCTTCCCTTTTTCTGAGTAAATAATCTCCTCATCTACAGTGATATTTTCCTGCTGATCAACCCTGTCATCTTTAACCACTCCTAATTCCTGAGCACAAACATCTACACTTGCAGTTACTCCAACTGATAACAAACCATCAGGCTGTGAGTCAGGCCTTGCTACATTTTGGTCTGGAATAATATTACTACCCGTTTCCTTATCTGGTCTTTCAGCATGATCAAGTGTAGTAATTGCCAGGTCTTTCTCATCTTCTGTGCTGCTTGCCTCATCGTTCTCTATATCTGTAACAGACTTTTTGTCTGAAGGAACTGGTTCAGCTGAAACACTGCGTTTCTCTGAAATATTACTTTCTTCATCTTCCTCTGTGCTTTCAGTTGAAACCACCTGTTCAGAGATATGGGGTTGTGTGGTGGAAAGAGATGAGGTTTTTGCCGAATGACTTGATTCATCTTCAGTTTGAAACCCATGGGATGTTTCTCTGCAAAGAACAATTACATGAAAAAACTGGTATAAGTACTGTTCAATCAGACAAAGAAACAGTATGAGCATTAATAGCAATTTAGTCTTTCTCAACAAGATATTAAGACTCAACTGATGAGTGTCCATGTGCAGCTTGTGGTCTTATGTTGAGTTCTGCATTTCTGACACTGTAAATCTAAGAGCACTGAGTTAATCTTTTGCCCTGTCTAGGCCTCGAAGCTACAAAATAAGCAATTTAAAAAGAAGTTTTACATATACCTGCCTGACAGTTGAAAACTAAACCAAATCATATACTGTAATAGAATGCATCACTGCCTTTTTTCTTCATAAAATATGACCATACAATATTTTAAAACATGGTTTTGAATTTCTGAAGTTATATGCATTATATTT
>JBAMHV010000009.1:15311673-15338221 GCA_037177535.1 Pseudomugil gertrudae | reverse complement strand
TTTGCACAATGGTGCTCTTTTTTTATCTTAAAGAGATTTTCAAAAATGGCTCTAAATATTTCTAAGCATCAGCAGCTACTGAGTAGGGTGGTTATTTTCTACCTATTCTTAATTAGAAAAAAACCAGTCATATTTACCAAAACCAATCTGACTTCATAAACTTTTTAATGACAAATGTAAGTGATAGTGTGATATTGTTAAAACTTGTCACTATCCTTTCCCTGGGGTTGATCCTGTCCCTCTTCTGGTGGTCTTCTCATGGCACACACAGACTCACTTGGAAGTGTTCATCTCTGTTGTTGTTTTTCTTTCAGGACTTGTCTGGAAAACAAAACAAAGCAGAAAAAAACATGCCAACTGTTGAGAATAATCCCAAGTTGTGCGCATACACTGAGAGCTGAATATTAAAATGACAACATGGCCTAGACTGCGAGTTTAGTTATTACCCTTGTATTCTTGAATGCATGGTTGTTGTAGAATCTGTCTTCTAGTCTAGAAGCCCACTCAGCAGGATCCATGTCACTTTCTGAAAGGAAAGATATAGAACACATATATGTGATGTTGATAAACGTAATTAGATTAGTTTTATAGTTATATATAATATATTCAGTTACCTTCTCTTTGCTTGAGGAGAGCTTCAAAGTACTTCGCAGCATATGTTGGGATGTCCTCTGGCTGGTCTCGGAGAACTTCGCGGGTTAATCCCTCGAGGATGGTGCCGAATCCTCGGGGGACCCGCAGGTGAGTGTTGGAGAAAGGCACTGACATTTTTTCTTATCTCGGACTCTATTTCTGACACAGTTGATGACAAAATCCCGGATGTCTAGCTTAAAAGATGACGCTAACAAAGGCAGCTTTTGTAAATGTTAACAACGTTTGTATTTAAACGAGGCGCTTACACTACTTTAACTTCTAACATTTATATTCAGTCACAAACTGTCAAAACACAAACATTTTTTTACACTTATTAATTTAAAGTTCTTGCAAACGAACCTTTGGTGCTTTAAATATGAGCTGGCTAGCAACAGCAGACCAATGTGCTAAGTTTATGTGTCTCAACTATGGTCTCCAAGCAACCGTTGTAAATACGGATGCTGATAAGGGTCAAACGTAAAAACCAAACGAGCACAAATTTATTCAATGCATATTTTAATATAGAGACAACACACGTAAAGAAAGAAAAATATTAAAACAGTGTATGGAAATCTAAACATAACAAAACAGACACGTTTCTCTTCCTCCCTCTTCTTCAGGCGTGTGTGATGACTGCGTACTCAGAGTTAGTGCTCATCTTACGGCTGACTTCTCTCGGTTGGGGCACGTGGAGTCTGTCAGCTGAACGAGAGGCTTGCAGGTGACATCTAGATTCCTCTCCCCACCTCTGGACAAGAAGCAGAGACAAAAATCAATGTGGGGTACTTGGCTAGATTTTTTTTCACTTCCTCCATTAATGCCAAATACTGTTTTAAACGTTACAGCCACATTTTTACAAAACAACAACAAAAATATAATAATAACTTCATTTTTCACTCTAAAGCCACCCATTTCGTTTGCATACATTTTGCAATGTACAGAAAAGTTTTTTTTTTAAAGTACCATTTTACCTAAATAGGTTAGTAATTTTAGGCACTGGCAAATTTACAATAATCTTGGTACATTGTTTTAAGGGGAATTATTGCCCCCAACCCCCCGCGTGATTACTCATTATCTAATCAGATATAAGTGCAAAGACGTGCAACCAACTTTTGAAACTTGCATGCAGTTTTGTGCTTTGCATCTCTGAACCGATGTTTGTTTAAAAAAAAAGAAATCTCTGTTTTTGCTGCTGCAATGCAGATCTCTTTTACAACCATGTAAATCCCTTTTTGCACATTCACAAACTTGAATTTTTCAAGCTAAATGTTTTTGCTTTTGCAGGATGACAACTTGATTTAGAAATACAGACTAAAATTATTTGCAAACATTCATTTACAGCAGCAAAATCTTATATTAAGGCCATATGCTTCTCACCTTAGTAGCCAAGTAGCTGACCTCGGTGAGCTCTGGTGTGCTGACCCCTCGGACGGCGATCATTATGTCAGCATATGGAACTTCAGTCTCACTCTCATTATCTATGTCAAAGAAACAGTTTGGTTGATCAGTAATTGTCATACATTATGGCCTGTAATTTTATCAAACTTATATTGCTAAGAGATTTTCTGACCAGCTGGGGGAATCCTCACAGTAACTCTTTCACTTTGAATCGATGGTGTCCCTGGAGAAAATGTGAGGTGTGAATGGCAGGGCCACATTTGGGTTAGATTTTGTTTTTCTTTTGATAATTCAAACTGTTTACCTTTTACTGGTAAGAGAGCAGGATATGGTGGTTGGGGTGAGCTGAAATAATTAAAGATCATGAAGTTATTAAAGATTTTCAAAACTTAAATTAGAAAATCTAACTGATATTTAACAAAAAATGGGCTCTTTAATCACACTCACCATGGCCTTGACACATCGGACTCCCCTAAAACATGTAACAAATGATTCAATCAATGTTACCAAATTGAAATGGTGTCCTTTTTTCTAAATCTATTTGTAGTTTTTAATACAGGTGTATTTCAATAGCACGATGTGTTATAATCACCTTTACCATGCCAGTTCTGCCTGTTCCGATTCACACACAGGTAGACAGCCAACGCTGCAAGAACCATGGCGACTGTCACAGTAACTGTTGCCAAAACCTTAATTCCAGTAAATTCTCCTGCTAAAAGGAGAGTTGTCAGATTAGCTTGGATTGTATTGAATAGAAAGAGGAACTTTCACTTCTCAATCACCCATACACAAGTAGATATTATTATTATCATTTTATTTTATATTATGTCATTTGTTTTATTGTTAACTCACCTCCACTTGAATCTTCTGTGTCAGCAGAAACAGATACTGTGAAAAAGGTGTCATAGTATAATCGTTTTAAAACAGTGTGCAACAACAATATTATCAGTATTGTTGGTAATATTGTAGATTAAACCATATTTTTAAGCTTCTCACCAGTTTTAGTTTCATTCTTAGGGGAAACTGTCAAGTTTAGGATTTTTCTTTGAACTGGAAAAAAAAAGCACAAATCCCATTTCATGCATATACCAGCTATATAAGATATAACAATAAAATGTATATCTGTTTAGGTGTTTGTTTACTTTGAAGAGAAATTATTCGCTCTGTTTTCTTCAGATGTTGAGGATCCTCATGATCTTCTGTATAGCAAGTGTAGTTCTTTTTTACATCCTCAGCAGATGCAATGAATAGACAGACAGCCACCGTGCAAAAGTTGCCGTTTCTAATCTTTTCAGGACAACTGGAGTTACTTGTTGGTGTATCCCAGTGGCCACGGATAAATCCTGATGCACAATTGTAGGTGCAGTTCAATGTAAGGCTATCCCCCAGCTCTACAGTCAAGACGTTAAAAGGTGTTGGAGTTTTAGCACAGCTGGTAAAATCTGCAAAAAGAGGTAGATTTACAGGAGAAAAATAGTTATTACATTACCTCAACATGCCAAGGATAGTTTTAATAGAGTTAAATACAGTATTGACCTTGTGTCCCACAAAGGTAGAAAAAGGCAAGGTAGACTGAAATCATCGTGGTTCCTGGTTTGTTTTTTCTTTGCTACTCCAAGGCATGCAGTTAGAGATCCTTTGCTCTTGCAATGTGCTGATGCTTGCACCTGCAAAAGCACCATGAACTACCCCTATATATGTACCTCCTTTTGGGTTTGGGTACAGGAAGTGGTACAATTCAGATATGTGTGAAAATAATTTTCCATGTGTTGCAGCAGACTTCCTGTATAAATTCAAGCTGCAATGTGGAGCTAAATTCACTAGATAAAACAACGTTATTTGTGCATTAATGTTTAAATAAATGCATTTGACAAGTGGCTTGAAGTACACAATAAAGCAGTTTGCATACATGTACAGATATATCCTTACAGCTTACCTTTTATCTCCAGCTAACATGTACAGCATTAATTTTACACAATAGTTGAATAATAAATTATGAAACTGTCACTGTGGTAAAACAACATGTATGTTTTGCAGCAAAACACTTTATGTGAGCATCAGTAGACTTACAAAAAAAATCAGCTTTTTAACTTTTTATTGTTATTCTATTCATAACATCTCAGGCGCCTGAACATAGGCTGCATAGATATTCTCAGTGATCTACTAGCAGGCAGCATCTAGGCTAGCTTAGGCCCATGCTCATGCATTATGAAAATAGAATATACAGTTACAAGACCTAACTGCACTCTACTGTTAACATGAGCAACCATCAGGGAATCACATTACATGCTCCTTTCACTTTTAGACTTGCTGTCTCTCACTTTCGGCTCTAAACATTTATACATACAAGAAGAGTGTGTCTGAAATACACAAAAATTGCTATGCTATTTTGTACTTCATTAGAGATCCAGAGATAATGTTCTCATTGAGAGCAATGCATTTCCTCTTTTTTTCAGCTTTGGAGATTTTTCTGCTGCTGACACAGTTTGGAGTTGCTTCAGGTAAAAACAGCTACGTTTTTTTCTTCTTTTTTTAACTTAAAGACAAACATTGTGCCTGACTTTAATTTGTAAGACTCGCCTGAGGGGAGTGGAGACCATCTTCTCAGTGAAGAGGCAGACCTTGATCTGTGTCCAGAAGGAAAATATTTCTCCCACCAGCTTTGTTTAGAGTGTCCTTCTGGTCATTTGTAAGTTAAGTATACATATTTTTATTGTATGAACAGGGGAATTAGATAAAATTGATATTATTTTACTCCCTTAATGTTTCATAATATGTAAGAATTTCAAATAAATATTACTTGTTAAAAATGTAAATGTAATTGGTAAATTTTTTTCCATAGTTGCCCTGGCAATGAATCTGCACCTAACAGATGTCCTGCAGGAACATTTAATCTCTACACTGGGAAAAAAAGCATCAGTGACTGCAAGGTAAAAAAAAACATATCTCGGTATGCATCAAGGTTCACGTTTTGGTACACATCCTGATTCCAGTTTTTGGAAAGCTAAAACACAGAAGTCCTGTCAGTTTGTTTTGACTATGGAAACCATTGGAAAATTTCCAATCTACAATTGACAACCCAACCAGGTCAGGAGACCTACAATCTTGGAGCGATACTGGAATGTTCTGTTTGAATCAACGAACATTCAATGTTTCCAGTAGCCGGTTTGCTCACAAAACTTTGGAGAAATTCCACCAAATCACCAAAACGAAAGAGAGCGCAACTCTGGTTTATCTTTCAGTGCAGATGATTTGACTTCACTGCAAAAAATGACACCTGGACTTAAAAGATACCAGAGCAAAATAGACACTGAGGCTAAAACGTGCAACGTTTCTGAGAAACCTAATGACGTCTAGACAGCTGTTTTTGGAACAACTGTGGAAAACTGTCCCGGAACATCTGCACAGCCTCCCATCAGAAAACCTAATCACAATTTATCAGTGATGGGAAATAATGACATTGTCCAAACATCTGTTGCAGACCAGGTACCCCAACCTGGAGCAACTCTTTCAGGGCAGGCAGCTGGATCTGCCAGTTTGCCAGCATCCCCGCAGTGGAATCTATACAAACTACCACCAAACCGTTGGCGAAAGAAACACACAAAATAAAGTTTTTCATTGAAGAACAAAGTGTAACTGGTCATGAAACTCAAAGGAAGCAACGGAACAGGTCCTACACTTGGAATCAATGGACAAAACCTACAATGATTATCTTGAGGAAGTTCTTCAGTTACCAAAGTTGGTTAAAGATCCATCAGATCCTCAAGTCAAAGTTGAGACTCTGACATTTCAGTCAACAGTGGAGAATTTCCTGCACTGCTGACAAAAAACATCTGATAATCACCAAAGTCAGAGTGATGACACCAAGAATAATGCTAGTAAGGAATCTGAGAACCTGGAAAAATCCCTAATACCACCTGGAAACCCAAAGGGCCATATTACGGTAGCAGCGACACACGTCACTGCCAAGAAGGTGACAATAGGACGTGTCTTTGATTGTAGCAGCTAGTTGCTGTACACAGAAGACTTTCAATGTGGATCGCAGTGAATTTTGTGACTTTATAGTTTAGATTTTAAAAACACTTTTTCATTCAAGCTTTATTATTCAAAATTACGGTGCTGCAAACACTTGAATAAATAAAAATATAAATTTTCATGTTAACCCTTTAATTTAGTGCAATGATTAATAGATACGGAGTGATTTCATTTAATCGCATCTGCTCATTACTCATTCTTTTATGTTGCAGCCTTGTTTTCCAGGTTTGATCAGTTCAGAAGACAAAGTGGACTGTCGGCTCTGTCCTTCAGGATTCTCGTGCGATCCGATCCATGGGACACTTAATTTATGCCCTGCTGGGCAACATTCTCCTGAAGGGGTCCTACAGTGTCTGACCTGCCCTGTGGACAGTGTTTGCATGTCTGGCTTTTATTTTAAGGTAACATTTAATATTATTTGAAAGAAAACACACTTTGGCTTTTTAAATCTAAACAGTATTAAAATCATTATACATATTTTTCATGTGTTTGTATTTTATTTGGGCTTTTCAGTGTGGACCTGGAAAGGAGCCCAGTCCAGATCACACTGAGTGTAATGACTGTCTCCCAGGCTTCTATTCGACTCTGTGTTCTATTCAGTGTCTGCAGTGTCCAGCAGGTTGTACCACTATGTCTTCTCTTGGACTGTGTTTGAAGTTTGGCATCTATTAATATGTTGCCAACAAAAGCCCCACAAAAATATATCCTCTATCTGCCCTAGGAACTTACTGTCCAGACAGTGGGATGTCTCAACCACTCCCTTGTCCTCCTGGTTTGTTCTCCACACCGGGACAGATTTATTGCCGTAGCTGTAATGAGTCGTCCTTGTTCTGTGGGAGTTATGTCGTTCCCCGCTGGAGCCAGTCGGCCCACAGGTCTGGTCAAGCTATTGCCTGTCGTCCAGGAACGTACAAAAGAGGAAAGGAAGAGTCAGATTGTCATGTCTGTCCGAGAGGTTTGTGCTTGTCACTGTAAATGATCATTTATATGGCAGCTTCCATTCCTCCTGGAGGAGGCTAATTGTATTCAGTGCCTGTTTTTTCTTTGTCCCAGGTCATTACTGTGTGGGAGGTGTGGCAGTGCCCTGTCCAGCAGGGACTTATGGCCCTAAAGAAGGTCTGCAGACCCTGAAAGACTGTGCAGTATGTCCTGCAGGTACAGCTTTAGTTCTGGTTAATCTTTTATAGTTAAATGGTTTTCATGGTTCCAAAAGCATGCAATAAAAATATCTCACACAGATTTAGTTGGTAAAGTCCAAATAATCTGATGTATTCAAGCACAGCTTTATAAATCTTTACCATAGAAGTTATATCCTTCACAAAGTGTTCTTCTCATCTATAAATACTTTTCTCTAGGGTTTTACTGTCTGGAAGGAAGCTCACAGAGACCCACCTCCCAGTTTATGTGCCCACAGGGCTATTACTGTGAGGAGGGCACCGCCACCCCTCACGGGTCACCTTGCCCTGCTGGTACAGCAGGGGAACAACTGGGTCAGACAAGTAGGGCAGCCTGCAAGAGATGTAGAGAGGGACGCTTCTGTCCTGCAGGTAAGTCTTATTATTACTGATGTACTCATTTCACTATAGCAACAGATACTTAAATGGAATATATGTATCCCCGAAATTGAACTAGATTAATTCTTTTAGGAAGAAAATGAAAAAAAAGGATTTGCTTTCCTAAGAAGTTACTGCAATTATGTGCAGCTTGTTGTTTATGTGTGCAATGAGTTTACATTTTTTACATATTTTTTATTGATATGCTAACACTATGCTAATTGTTGCTGAATATCAGTATGGGTGTTGCATTCAACAGGCTCATCAGGTCCTGGCTTGCCTTGTGCCCGAGGTAGGTTCTGCCCTGCTGGCACCTTGGAGGAAGTGATGTGTCCTCCAGGCACCTTCACCCCTCATCAAGGGGCAATAAGTAAGTTTTACCACCTGCCAAAAGTATTTTGAAGCAGTGAGTCCACAATAGAAACTAGAAAATCACCTCGGCATCTCAAACTTCCACCAAGCTTCTCAATTACACCAAAAGTGTAATCCTTTCAGATCACTCCCAAAATTTTATGTAATCTAATTTAGATTAAGGCCCATTCTTAGATAAAAAAATGACAAAAATCCACCTTGTAGATTTTATGTAAGTTGTAAACTAATGAACAAACAGATAAACACAGGTAAAAGCATAACTTCCTTGGCAGAGGTATAAAAAAAAACATGTATACCATAGTATATACCAGATATCCTAATGAAGAAAATACACAGGGTGCCATGAGACTGTGTTTATCTTAAAATTGCAACTATTCCTTCTAGGTGTAAAAGATTGTCTCAAATGCCCGACTGGTTTCTACTGTCCTGAGGGGATAAGTGACCCAGTACCCTGTCCACCAGGCTTTTTCAACCCTTTGCAGGGTCAGGATGAGTTGGCTGATTGCAGAGAGTGCTATGCAGGAAAGGCCTGCACACAGATAGCTCTAAGAGCCCCTGATGTGGACTGCATGCAAGGGTACGTAACCCCTCCAGAACCTAGAAAAAGCTGTTTAAAAAAACACGGTTCTACTATTCTCTTATCTGAGTGCAAACCGGGCAGGAATTATACCAACTGAACCTGTTCAATACTCTCATTAAGGAGTTTTGTTGGCTTTGTCTTACTTTATTGGTATTGTTAATTTATTTCTATGATAAGTTTGTCTAAACCTTCCCAGGTTTGTGTGTCCTCCTGGCTCATCAAAACCCAACGCACTAATGAATGCCTGCCCACCAGGGACACTTAGCAATCGCACTGACCTCACTGACCGCTCCCAATGTCAACAGTGTCCAGCACGATACGCCTGTCTTCGGGGTAACATTTCATAACTGCTCACTTGGCCTTTAAAAGTTCAGCTTCTATCAGAGAAAATAATTTACATCCTCCTGCCTTACATACCAGGAAAATATTTCATTCTAATTCAGATTTTTGATTGTTGCATAATTCTTTTAAATTAAATTTTAGTCATATTACAATTATGCAAATACTTAGTATATTTAACTACTCCAGCACAATTAAATGAGAACTGAATGTCTCTACCAAACCATAAGCTGTATCCAAACTGATCAATATCCCTTTACTATCTCTTTTTTCAAATCTCATTGACCGCTTGCTTCCTTACCATGGGGACTGTATCATTTCTATTATAACAGGAACTGGTGGTATCCAAAGACCACCACTTCTCTGCTTTTCTGGACATTATTGCCCACCTGGAACTATGTTCCCAACTCAGTACAAATGCCCTGTCGGGACATGGAGTGGTCACAGTGGATTGGAGAATGAAAGCGAGTGCCAGCCATGCCCTTGGGGCTGGTATTGTTTGGCTGGATCTGCAGCTCCAACAGGCCGATGCAACTCTGGACACTACTGTCCTGAAGGTAAACATTAGTTTAATGCAAGGGGTAATATAAGTTGAAGTTGAAAAAATATATAGTTTTACTTTTGTTATACAAGAATTGCTGGTCTTTAGGTGTTTTTTCTTTCAGACAAAGCTTTCCATAAGAAAATTGATTTATTTTCTTCTCCAAAGCTGCAATGATGAGTCATTTATGTAGCTAGAACTATATCTATGTTGAATCATCAGGGACTGCATATGGCACCCAGTTTCCCTGCCCTGTGGGCACCTACAGCATCCAGATGGGCAACAGATTCAGAGAAGACTGCCTGATTTGTCCCGAAGGCTCATTCTGTAAACGAGGGACCTCCAAACCTTCACCTTGCCCACCGTAAGCAGAATATAAGCGGATATATGTGAGAATGATGCTGAAGCGTTTATCACTAAAAAACCCTTGCAGTGTGTGGTATGATTTGGTATATCTCCTCCATCCTGCCTTTCTCAGCTCTACATTTCGCCATCTGAAAGGAGGTCGTAGGCTGGAGGACTGCCCTCCTTGCCCTGCTGGGTATTTTTGTCCACACTCAGCCACTGTCAACCCCAGAGTGTGTGGAGCTGGCAGCTACTCTGTAAGACCCCCTCTAACCCAAATCCGTGAGACTGGACAGCTTACAGATTCAATAGAACCCACAGCTGATGTATTCTTATCTCTCCATAGCCTTCTTGATTGTCCTATTTATAGATTAGTCTCTCCCACCCACATGGTAGCATTAGAATTACTCATATGTATATTTCTAAGTATTAGCAACACAAAAAGTTATTTTTATTATGTATGTAATCATTTTGATTCTGTACCAAGATGATATCAGTGTTTTTCCAGCTCTCTCCATATTGAATCCTCCTTTCTCCTGCATACTCAGTATCTATTTTTCTTTGTCCCTCCCCCATACTGGTTGATATCTTTAATGTCAACTCCCTGAATCTTCCATCATTTCTCTTGTGTGTAGGATGAGGGCTCTGCCGAGTGCTCTCCGTGCCTACCAGGACATTACTGCAGCAATGAGACCACTAGCGAGGAAGCCATGCGAAGTGTCATGGTGTGTCCTGCAGGTTTCCTCTGCTCTCAAGGTTTAGCCAGAGATCCACAACGCTCAGCCACGCTCTGTCCTCGAGGCTTCTATTGTCCTGGAGGAGGCATTGTGAGTGAGATTGTAATAATGCCAATAAAGGACGATGTCTCTCTTTAGTGTAAATCATATTTATAGTACTTTTGGTTGGTTAACCTGTCTGCACATTTTTATTCAACTCATAGAATCCTAACCCCGTACCTTGCCCTAATGGCACGTACAGCGACTCTCCTGGTCTGCGTGATGTCTCAGAATGTATTCAGTGTCCTGAGGGGAAATACTGTTACTCCCAGCAGCCTCAGGAACAGCCTATTACCAGGCCTGTAAGAAGTAAAGCATTTGAGATAAACATATTTGATAAAAAAAAATAAATCATACATTGCTTCATAATTTAATGCAAACATATGCATTACAAACTGTATATGGTTTCATTCTTACAGTCAGGGATATGTCCTGATGGGCATTATTGCCCTCTAGGGACTGCTTACCCCTACAACTACCCCTGTCAGGTTGGCAGATACAGGAACAATACACTTGGTCACAGTGGAGAGGCATGTATTTTATGTCCATCCAGGCATTACTGCAACAGACTGGGAACTCATATGCCCATAATATGCCCTCAGGTAAGAATAAAGCATTTAGAAAAACACTTTTATTGGTGAATATCAGTGTCTTTCTGTCACTCTCTCTTTACCTATACCTTTACTTTCTCCACAAAGGGATTTTACTGCCCAGATGGAACTTCTTCTCCCCAGCCTTGCCCTGAAGGGACCTACAGCTCACGCTCTGCTCTCAGTGATGGCTCAGAGTGCACATCTTGTGGCGGAGGCCAGTATTGCACCGGTGTGGGGCTTTCAGAGCCTTCTGGAAGCTGCAAAGAGCGTTTCTACTGCAGAGAGGGATCCAAGTCTGCAGTATGAAATTCTATTAATATATACAACTCACTTGAGATAAAAAAATCAATAATTTATATTATCTTATTTATTTTTTATCCATTTTTATATAACATTCTGATTTGGTACATAAACTCACCACAGCTTAATTTTTAGGGTTGTATAATATTGGCTCTTTTTTTACCAATACACTGTTTTTGTCTAGCTCTTAAGTTCCAGTAATCATATCAACCAATACCCATATATTTTATTTTAATTCCCACTAAGGAAAAAAGTCAAACAAAACAATTTCAGATAAATAAGCTATAACCTCTACTTTGAAGAAATAGATGCTTTGAAATATTTCCACAACATGTGAGCGAGTCCACTGCCAAGCACTTCATGCTGCAAGGGATGAAGCGGTTTGATGATGTCACAACCACAGGCTTTATTGGAAGTTGTGCCAAAAAAAAAAAACAAACATATCTAGAAAACTATATATCTCTTATGTAATTACGAGTTAGAGGAGACTTATCTGAAGAGTTTGATATACAATATGTTCATGTTCATGTGTAAATTTGTCTGTAAAAACAACAGATACAGATTAGCTGATAATTTCAGAAATTTCTACTAATTTTACTTGTTGTAACATCTTGGTGGTGTTTATTATTCAGACTCCAGTTGACGGGCCAACTGGAGGTTTGTGTCCAACAGGAAGTTACTGTCCTCCAGCTTCAGCCTCTCCCTTGCCCTGTCCCTCTGGCACTTTTAGCAACAGCACTGGCCTCAGCAGCCCTGAGGAGTGTGTTAGCTGTCCACCTGGGTAATCTCACTCATACCAACTCCATATTTTTCTTTGCAAAGTGATTACTCATATATCAGCTGAATGGACAGCGTAAAAACTCACGCCTCCGCTCCATGAGTCAACATGCTTCTCTCCATGTCAGTTTCTACTGTTTAGGTACCAACAACACCTCACCTTCAGGACTTTGTTTTCCTGGTTTCTACTGTACTGGCGGTTCAGCTTCACCTGTTCAGAATGAAGCAGAAGAGGGTTATTATACCTTAGAGGGGGCATCCAGAGCAGAGCCATGTCCTCTTGGCTTTTTTCAGACAGTAGGAAAATACACATGGAATAACAAGTGCTTCTATCTATGTTCTTAAAATGAAATAATATTGCTATGCTTAAGGTTTCTTGTTTGTCTGTATATCCTTGACAGCGGCAAGGTGCGGGATTGTGTGAGGAATGTCAAGCAGGTAGACTGTGCAACCGGACAGGCTTGTCCCAGCCACCGTTGTGTCCCACAGGACATTACTGCCCCCCAGGTTCCTCTATTGCTCGTCCCTGTCCTTCAGTCAGTATCTCTGCATTATGTGTGCAACAATTACTTTGTTGTCTTCTTGTTTTCCCTTAGTGTCATGTTTGTTGTATTTCTTCCATTAAAGTTTCTTCAACTGAATTTACTATTTATCACATTCACACAAGTGAACTTGGAAATGATTCTTTGTGTTTATTCAGGGCTCTTATTCTGACCAGCTCGGTGGTGATTCTGTGAAGCACTGTCGGCCATGTGAAGCAGGTTTATTCTGTAATAGAGCCGGTCTCTCTAAACCTCAAGGTCTGTGTGATCCAGGACACTACTGTACCTCTGGAGCCTCTACTGCCTCCCCAGTAAGTCATAACAAGTAACACCTTTGATAACGTAGCTAAAAAAAGACATGCAGCTGCAGTGAACAACTAAACTGAGTGAAATTGGGGCAGCTGTAGCTCAGGTGGAAGAGCAGTTGTCTTTCAACTGCAAGGTTGGGAGTTCAATTTCAGGTTTCCCCTGACTACATGCTGAAGTGTCCTTGGGCACTGAACCCCAACTAGCACCCCCCCACCCCCGCCTCGATGTGCCTATTTGGGTGTGAGGGAATGTGACTATGTAGTGTGGAGTGTTTGATAGGACTGGAAAAGCGCTATATAAGTATGAGTCCATTTACCAGATTAGTGAATAACTGAAACTAGTAGCCAGCGTCTCTGCTAAAGTGAACAGAAAGAAAGGATGACACAAATTACTAATTTGTCAGGTACTGTTTTGATGACAAGCAGAATATATTTTATGGATATAAATCTCCATGTGCATTTGCTGAAATGAGGTAAATAATGTGCCTGGGGTAATGCTGCTTATGAGCAGGGAAGGGAGGGAAAAATAAGCAAAACATGTTGTAATTATAGCGCTCCCTATTATTAAGTTCAATCTGCCACCTTTAAAAACTGTGTCACTGATTAGACGTCAACTGTTTTTCTTTAAAATGTTCCTCTTTTTTTCTTTCATGTAAACTTAGTGCAATGTTTTCTTCCGGTTTGTGTTACATAAATACATAAAAAAATGTTCTTTTTAGTAAGCTGTTGGTAGTGCGTAGGGAATGACTGACAGCTCCCACCTAGAACGGCCCACAGCTTTAAATTTTAAGCGACTAGAACAGTAGAAGGACGCCAAAATGATCGCACTCCAACATATTTTTGAAGCACAAGATGTTTTGTCAAAAATGCCAGTGAGTGTACAACAGTCCAACAGCTTAAAAACCCAAACATGTTCCGTTTACGTCAGATTCATTTGATAACTGATTCTTTGCATGTGATTGGAATTGATTATGATCAATTTTCTGAACTTTAACAGGTGGCTGTGGCTTCAGGTGGTGTGTGCCCTGCAGGCTATGTCTGCCCACAAGGAACTAAGTACCCACAGCAGCACCCCTGTCCTGTAGGAACCTGGTTAGGCTCAGTGGGAGCCCAAAACCTGTCTTCATGTTGGCCCTGTCCTCCTGGACTGTACTGCAACGGTACTGGACTCAGCAAACCTTCAGGAATATGTGATAAAGGTATGGAAACTACGGGTCTACACTGTAAAAGCAACCAAGGCTGAAAAGGCTTGGGTTTATGGCAGCTGTTAGTTACTAAGCAAGAGCCAGGGTACACACTAGTATATGTCTCCAAGCTTTTGCCTTGTCAACACAGACAAACAAACAAACAATATTGCTGATGCATAAAACATGGAAACTCCACACAGAGAGGAAGAGGACTGAACCAGGAACCTTCTTGCTGTTAGATGCTGGTTCTAATCATCACTACTCTGCACCCTCTAAATTGGGTTTATTTCAAAGGATTTGAGGCAGTTCAAAAGATCTTCATGAAGCTATACCCTGTGCTTAGCTAGGAATCAAGCCTTTAACACAAACGACCCATGGTAGCTCTTATAATTAATTGTAGCTTTGACATTGTGATAATATTGCAATGGAGATGATTAATTGTTCTTGATAAATATAATTATTGTTGAGGTTATTTGAATTCTTTCATATGGACTTCCTGGGCTGCACAGTGGTTTGTTGGTTATCACTGTCACCTCACAACGAGAAGGTTCTTGGTTTGTGTGTGTGTGCATGAATGACTGTCTCTATGTTGTAGTAGCGGCCGTGTAGGCTCCATTCCCCATGCAACCCTGCATTGTTATAAATGTATATAAAAAATAGATGGCTGGATTACAAACTTCTGAACTGAAGAATGAGTTGGTGAAAAAATGAATTAGGATGGATGGGTGAAAGACGGATGACTGTTTCAGCTTAGCTCTGCGTCCGCAGAAAATGTGGCCGATTCTAAAACTATTTGTGTTAATTGTCTGATATGTAGGTTATTACTGTTCAGGAGGGGCAGCGGTTTCAAAGCCCTCAGATGGTGTGACAGGGAATATTTGTCCAATCGGACATTATTGTCCTGTGGGCTCAGCTTTTCCTATACTCTGCCCTGATGGGACTTACTCAAATGCTACAGGTATGAGAAAAATAATACAATAAAACTCCTTACATTACAAAAAAATTCAAACAAAAAAACCCAAAACATTTGAGATATGAACTAACAGATGCATCCTTTTTCATGTTTAAAGGGGCAGAAGTATGTGACGACTGTCCATCTGGGACATACTGTTTGTCAGGAGAAGGTATCCAGGGCTGCCCAGCAGGCCATTACTGTCTTGGTGGTGGTGTTGAGGCTATTTTGCCCTGCCCACCTGGCACATACAGCTCTCAGTTTGGCCTCAGTCAAGTGGAGCAATGCCTCATTTGTCCAGCAGGTGAGGGTATTGCCACATGGTTTTCTGTCTGTTGGGAGGATTTTACTATGTTGGTGCACTGAATTTTGATATATTTAGTTTTCATTTATTTGCAATGTGGATTATGATATAAATTTTGTGAAATTATTTAAAGTTTCATTATATTTAAATGCCTAATTGGGGAATATTTTGATATGTGTTGCTATCAAGACTGTCCATTCTTATAATTGCAATGATGATTGTTGCAGGTTTCTACTGTGAAGACTGGGGACTGTTTGAACCTACTGGACCCTGTCAGGCTGGTTACTACTGCATGGCAGGTATGGTCCATATTGTATACCTATACAGTTGGCATTATATATTACATATTAAATCCCTAATTCCAAATAAAAATTTGGGTTGCTGAATAAAACAGAAAAAAAAGAAAAATGAAAAAGGCAGTAATTTGACAAGATGTAAATAATAAAAAAAGGAAGATAGGGAAAGGTTCAGCAAATAAAAAAAGAGACTACTATAACTATAATATTATTAATTAGTTAGTGATTTATTTGGTGATTATGGATATTTTTTATGTATGTGTTGCTGCCAACAAATTCATAGTTTGCTAATATTTTTCATGCTACATTTTTTATTGTGCATTTTTTAATGTCAGCATTTTTTTTTACTACACCGTGTCCCGGCTCTTTGAAATTGTGGTTTTACTCTTTACATGAAAAAACAATTGCCATTTTTTAATTCCTTCATTGGAATTGTCCAAACTAATTAAAATGTCCAACATCTCAAGGTGTAAACTTTGAAAACCCAGACGGCAACTTCAGCACAGGAGTAGGAGGTGCATGTCCACAGGGGAGGTTCTGTCCTGAGGGTACTGGTATCCCTCTGCCTTGTCCAGCTGGGACCTATTCTAACAGGTCAATTGGTCAAATATTAAACATTGTTTTCACTTCATTACCACAGTACTTTGTGCCATCATGCTTAATCTTTTTATGGCTGCAGTCTTTATCTGACAGATGCCTCTGGCTGTAGTCCATGTCCAGCGGGTCACTTTTGCGGCCATGCAGGTCTGACTCGGCCATCTGGTCTGTGTCAGGAAGGATCGTATTGTCCAGGTGGAGACACAACAAGCACAGGTAAATATTCAACTTACAGGCTTTTTACTTTGTTTTGCTAAGTTAATTTAATCTGCTCTTATTACAGCAGTGATATACCCCACTCATCCTTTCAGCAGGGAAAACATTGTTTGACCAACAAATATGAGCACAGCAGTAATTATTCATTTATGTGATTTCTAGCATGAAATGAAATAGTTGAGAGTAGAATAAATATGCAATGCACGAATAAAAATCTTTTGAATTAGCATCAATCAAAAGAGAAGCAGTTGCTAATAGATGCAGGAAACCCAGATGTGTGAGTGTTTGGTTGAATGGATGATTGCTGAATTAATCAGGCGTTTATCACTGGATTCATCACATTAAGAGCATAGCAGTGATAATTTCAGCATTCTGTTGTATTTAATTGGATTTTCCTCTTCAGGCTCAGAAGGAGGGCTTTGCCCACCAAGTCATTACTGCCCTGAAGGTAGTGCTAACCCAGTACCCTGCCCAGCCGGAACCTATGCCAACCTCACAGGTCAGCCAGTCTGTTCCCGCTGCCCAGCAGGATATTACTGTCCAGAGAAGACTGGCAATTTTATCAAGTTCTCCTGCCCCCCTGGATTCTATTGTCCTGATGGTACACATACCCAAAACACACTGGCCATAAATATCATGCATCCTTTTTACCATAAGATAAAGAGGATGTAAGCTTTTTGTTACATTAAATGCTGGTTTGTGGCTTTTGTCTGCATCTAAGGAACTAAGCATGCCACCCAGTTTCCCTGCCCGCGTGGTTACTACAACCCGGAGCATATGACTCAGAGTCTGGACAGCTGCCTGCCTTGCCCTCCAGGACACTACTGCGAGAAAGAACGGCTGACCAAAGTGTCTGGCAAATGCAAAGCAGGTCCGTGAAAGTGTCTTTGCTAGTTTCTACCAAAACATGCAATCGCAGTCACACAGGAGAGTTCCCCACTGTCAGGACTTTGTCCTCTATGCCAGCCACTTTTGGCTCCAGGGGCTGACAAAGCAGTCCAGAGCAGTCTGGAAGAATTTGGAGAAGGGAACAAAGAGTACACGTTAAGCATAAAACATGGCCACTAAACACAGAAGCCTATCAGTAACATGACAACTTTTAAATAATCCACCCAACATAATTTATTTATGTACATAGATGCAAAAGAACATGGTCCTATATGTCAGTCCCATACTGCTCACAAGTCTCATGCTGAAATTAGAAGCATGCCTGCCTGATTTATTAAGCACCTTTTTCTTTAGCAGTGACTCATCGCTTTCACCTTTGCATGGCTTTCTCCCTACAATATTCAGTATCTTGTTTTTTTACCTGAGCTGAGAAACTTATGTGCTTTATCTCTTGTTCTGCTTGCTCGTCACAGGCTGGTTTTGTGTGTCAGCAGCATGGAACTCTCAGCCTTTCGACCTTGACAATTACACAAATGCGAACTGTTTATGTCCAGCTACCTCCACAGGGGGACGCTGCCAAGCGGGCTTTTACTGTCCACTGGGCAGTTCAGAACCCCTACCTTGTCCACCAGGAACCTTTTGTAACATCTCAGGTATGGAGATACTGATAGCATATGAAATAATGCATTCAACTAACAAGTTCACCATCTCTATAATATCCCAAACTAGAACAGCACTCAGTAAAGTACATAGTCTGAGTTTCATAGCAGCAATGCATTTTCATAGTAGTGTTTTACTCTTGCAGGGATAGTGCAGAAAGGTATAGGGTTAAACATATTTTATTGTTTTTGTTTTCATTACTATTATTTATTTAGAATTTAAAACCTTTATTTAGCAGTCAACTGGCATTTGAATAGTCATGACAGTGTCTGTGCAGACTCTCATGTGCCTGCTTTGCTGCATGTACCTGCTCCTCCAGACTACTAGTATTATTTGGTGGGACTATTTAGAGACTTATTAGTGACATATAGATAGATGCATAGTTATGATTTAAGCTTCAATAACCAGTTGAGTAACTTTGCTTTATTGTTAGGATTTTGCTGCTCCTGTTTGCACCTAGTGATTTTAAAAGGCCACACATTAAACCCTTTACAGCAGAGTTATTCTGCTGTAATGTCATCCAGTTTGAACTTTGAATCATCTTACTGACTTTAACAAGGCCCTTCTATGACTAAGACATCGTCTGGATGGCAGCATATGTAGCTTCAAACCCTGTATAAATTGTTCAGTGTCAATGATGCCTTTAGGGACATGGCAGATTACCAAGCCATGCGCAGGAACATTAAGAACATTATGGATGTTGTTTTTTGAGTCCTGATATCAAATCTGGTGGGTGCTCATCACTTGTGCCTGGAGGATGCAGCTTGATTTTCAAAGAGAATTAACATTTTTGATTTATCACTTAGAGTGCTTTTCCGCTCCACCTAATCTTAGATGAGGTTGCACCCAGAGGATGTGGTTGTCATGTCTGGGTCTAATTTCTTTGCATGGCATTCTTAAATCACTGAACTATTTACACATGCAAAGCATTAATCAGTATTGTTGCTTCTAAAAGATGCAAGGATGTTTTTTATCCAACACAATATTAGCTTGTAATTAAATAACCTCAACATTGATCAGGGATTTCCTTCAGCATTGAGCTTATTTTCAGTCTTTTATTTCACCCTTTTAAAAATGTGCTGTTGCCATTAATTTAAATATGATTCTATCATTTAAAAAAGCATGTTTTGATTATTTCATACATATTATTTTCTCTTCATTTACTTACAGATGCAAAGTAGCAAGGCAAAAAAATATTAAAGAGGGCAATATCATTTCAGGCTCTTAACTGGGCTTATGTTGGAGGGGATATCAGTCTAACTTTATACAATATCCAAAAGAAAATGTAGCTTTTTTTCCCCAAAAGGTTTATCTTTGCCAATGGGTCCCTGCTACCCTGGATATTACTGTACTGGAGGATCCACAAGGGCCAGACCAACTGATGGAGAAACAGGGGACATCTGTCCACCTGGAACATACTGTGGTAAGCCCACCTTTACTGCCCTAAAATGTTCCCTTTTCCAGCTGAATTGCCTTATTAAGCCTATTAAGGTCCTATAGCAGGGATAGACAACTCTGGTCCTCGAGGGCCATCGTCCAGCAAGTGTTAGGAGTTTCCCTGCTGCAACACACCTGACTCAAATCAATGTAGTATAGTGTTTGGTGAAATGAGCGGAGCATTTTATCTACAGATGCTTTGTATATTGCTATTTAGATTGATTAAACTAAACCATGAAAGTGTGGTACCAAAAACAAAGGAGAATAGTCTTACTCTTTAGTTTTGTTCTTAAAATGATAAATTAACCTTATCTGGCAGAACACTGAAAAATGAAATGTAAGTAAGTTTTATAAACTGTCAGGTTCTGTGGTGGTTGCAGACCCATGTACAGGCTGAATAAAAGCAAAAAAGGTTTTACTACCAAAAAGAAATGTGAAACGTTGCAGCAACTTGACAAGACTTGGAATGAAAATGAACTGGCAATGAGAAAAGAATATACAGGTGACTAAACCTGGAGCAGTTGAAGCAAATGCACAAATGGAACCAGGTGTACTCATGAACAGAAAGCAGAAAACAAAACTGAATACACATGAGGGGGAAAAATCCAAATAAAATCTGTAACCAGAATTAGACACGACATGACTACAAAACCCAAACCCAAAACACCAAGGACATGACATAAACTGTTTTCTGTCAACAATTCCAGTACAGATGTATGTAAAGTCTAATCTTTTTATTTCAAGGGCAACACTGAATGAGTAGAAAGTGATTTCCCATGGCCCAAAACATGCTAAATCAGTTAGTGGAATACTGCAAACACCTATGACTCCGGTAGATTCAACACCCTTAAATATCTGTATAGATGTGAATGAGTTGTTTTTATGTTTGTGTTAGGGTTCTAATAAAGAGCTGAACTATGTCTGGTGCTCCCATAGAGCCTTACTAAATAGCACTAAACTGTGTCATAACCCTGTGTTGATGTTATATATATATATATATATATATATATATACAAAAAAAGTATTAACAGAAGATGACTGATGACCTTCCTCACCTGTCTTTCTGCAGCTGAGGGCTCAGGAGAGCCACAGTTATGTCCAGCTGGTACTTTCTCCCCAGTCTTTGCTTTGACTAATGAGGCAGGCTGTCAACCCTGTACTGCAGGTTTCTACTGCAGAGAAGCAGGGCTTAGGACTCCAACTGGACCCTGCAGCCAAGGTCACCCCATTCACTGTTTCAGGAGTTGTTTGTGCTCATGTCTATCATGTGTGTTTGAACCCCCCTCCCCCCTCCATTTTTCCTTTTCTTTTTTTTTTTTTAAGTCGGACTCTTTATAATGCTATATTCTGTGCAACTTCACAGGATATTGGTGTCCTCCTGGTCAAAGTGAACCCACAGCTCTGCCATGTCCTTCTGGTCACTTCTGCTCTGAAGGCAGCTCAGCTCCAGAGCCCTGTCCATCAGGAACATATCAGGATAGAGAAAAACAGGAATTCTGCACTATCTGTGAGGCAGGTAAGAGGTACTATTACCCCTCTATTATTCAACCTTTTACCATTTCTGTCAGGATGGAATAAAAAAGCTCTCAGACAGTCCAGAAAGTTTCTGTTTATTGAAACATTACTCTGTTCTTTGCAATAAAGGCTGTTTCCCCCCCCTATTTGGTCTCGCCATACTAATGCTACTTAAAGAATACAGTTTTTCTTCTTTCAAGGGTTCTACTGTGATATGAGACTGGGTCCAGCAAATACCACTTTGCTCAGACCCTGTCCCAAAGGACATTACTGTCCTGCAGGTACAGCTCTGCCAAACCAGCACCCATGCCCCATTGGTTCCTTCAACCCAACACAGCGTGCATACAGCCCAGCAGGCTGCATTTCATGTGCTGCTGGACGTTACTGCCCTTCTACTGGACTGTCAGAGCCGGCAGGTGAGAAAGGCAGAGATCTCTCCTCTTCTCTTTTCTTTTCTCTTCTCTCATACACTTGTTAGTTTGAAATAACAAAATAGCACTTTAAACAAAACCGTTAGATGTTTGAACTTTACAGGTAAATTTATTTTGACATATTTATGTACACCGATGTAAAAGCTGATTTGAACTATGGGGCTACATATGTATTAAATAGATGACAGCATGATGGAAATACGCTGTGATATTTCACCAACAGGACCGTGTAATGCTGGTTACTTGTGCATAATGGGTGCATCATCTCCCAGTCCCTTGGATGGACTCTCTGGTTCCCTGTGTCCGCCTGGTCACTTCTGCTCCTCAGGTTACCTGTTTGTCCTTTCTTACTAAGCTCCCTCCAGCAGCTTTGTCAGGGTCGTTTTACTGCTGATACCTGAAATGTATTAAGTTGCAAGACTACTGCACTGTTAGATAACTGCAATGAATTACTGATTAAACTTGCTTTACAGGCTAATTTAACCAAATTTATACTGTGTGAGGTTGTATAACATTCTGCTCCATTATGTTGTATGGCTGCAAGGTTTTATTCATGCAAATTTCCATTTGGAGGCCTACAGGAGGTGCTGACAAGATTTATCTCGTAACTTTTAGAAATTTGTCTTTGAATTAATTTGCGCACTTGCTCCCTTTTACTTGGCTGACCCTTCTCTTAGAAATACTGCTGAAGGGCGAACTCTGCCTTGTCGTGAGTTGCTCATTGTTGCACCCAACAATAGTTGCTTTATAAGAGAAGATGTCACACTTGTTTACTTACACTTAAATCCTGATTACAGTGTGTAAAACATTGTCGGAGTGTATCCTTTTACCAAACTCATTGACTGCATAATCGCAGTATTTATTTAACAGCTTTTGCATGTGCTTGTTTATTAGAGCTGAAATCTGAATTTAGACTCGCGTTATCTTTGCAGGCACCACCGCTCCTGAGGCATGCCCTGAAGGAAGCTGGTCAAACAGCTCAGGCCTGCATAGCAAGGACCACTGTAAACCTTGCCCTGGGGGATTTTACTGTGACTCAGCGGGCCTCACTAAACCCAGTGGATTCTGTATTAAAGGGTACTAAAACATCTAATGAAATGAGAGGAAGTTAATAATATATTACTTCCAAAAGGAAATGACAATATTGTAGTTTCTTTAAAAAAAAATTAAAGCAATAGGTTACATTACATAATATTTATTTATTTGGTAGTGTGATAGCTTGCATTGGACTTTACAAACCCTCACATTGAACACACTCTGTTTTTAATTCACCATGTTGAGTAGAGGGTGTGAAGAATCACGTTACTTTTAGCAGCTTATGTAACATTCCTCCCTGAATCTATTTTATTTCCTCTTCAATTCCTTTTAGATTGTGTTATTTCACTCATTATCTTGATTATGAAAAGCTTCATCAGTTTATCTCACTGGTACACCACTCTTCCATTGCCATGGAAACTCATCCTAAAATAAGTTAAAGTCCAAAGTTCACAGAAGAAGCATGAACAAGACCTCAGAGTTTAACTTGTTTGTAATTGTCATAAAAAAGGTCAATTGTATTTTAGAAATCAAACAGTATGATTGGACAGTTTGCTGCCACTTCGCTGCACATTCTAGAGCGAAATTGGAATTAATTTATCAATAATAAACATAAACATCTATACCAGTGATTTTGTAGCCCTTCTGACTAACCTCCCAGTCATCCTAATGTTATCTTGTTTTGTTACTTACATGTCTTTATGCAGATATTACTGTTTAGAGGGAGCCCTCACATCTACCCCTACTGATGGAATTACAGGGGGGCCATGTCCTGAGGGCCACTACTGCCCAGAGGGAACAGCGCAACCTGTGCCATGCGATCCAGGGACCTATGTGGTTGTCACACATGCTGCTCGGTGTGAGCTTTGTATACCAGGCTGGTTTTGTGTATTGGGCTCGCTGTATCTCTGCCCTGCAGGTTTGTGGGTTTTCTCAGATTCAAGATTCAAAACAAGGGTAAAAAACAATGCTACTTTAGTGAAACTAGTTACTTATAATTACTAAAAACAGAGAATGATTTTATCTAAAAAATAATAAATTAAGAATTCAAAAGGTTTTTCTTTCATATTTGCACATTTGTTTGTCTTTCTGTCTGCAGGCTTTTACTGCCCTGAAGGAACTGGATTTGACTTGAAAAGCTGTCCAGAGGGAACTTACGGTCCTGACCCTGGCTACTGGTCTATTTCCCAGTGTAGGCAGTGTGATGGTGGTCATTACTGCTCTTCCACAAATGGCACAGCTGTCACTGGACCTTGCCAAGAAGGATATTACTGTTTACATGGAATCATTTCTCCACAGCCTCTCTCACAGGCTGCAGGTATACAAACATCTTTACAAGCCAAAGACAAAATTTGCTCCATTATTAATGGAGCACAGTATGTTCTTACAAAACCTTTTTTTCTTTTTTTTTTTGCTAACATGAAACAGAAAATGTAATTCCATGTTGTAATGAGAAAGTGGCCTTCTGTAAGTGCTCTTAGTTTCAGATGATTGACAAAAGGCAGACATGTTTTGACTAAGCTGTGTGTCTCAGCAGGAGATGGAGGGCCTTGTCCAGCCGGTCATTACTGCCCCCAGGCCACGGTCCATCCTCTGCCGTGTCCTCGTGGAACGTTCTCTAACCTCAGCAAATTAGTCTCCAAGGTCACATTCACTCAATATTACACTCACCTATCTTTCTGACATTGACTGACACTGAACTCTTTCTAGCTGAAATTGGACCAGAACTGATTATAAATCTTTGCAATACTTTAAATAATTAAAGCTCACTTCTGTAGAATCAAAACGTTCTGTGTAAAATGTATGGATAAGATATTAAAGGATTAGTTGTATGAGTAAATCTGTGATGGACTGGCGACCTGTCCAACCTGTATGCTGCCTCTCACTAATTGCTGGAAAAGGCTTCAGCCCCCTCAGTGACCTTGAGTTAGATTATGCAGTATAGCAAGTGATTAAATGTATGAATACATACAAAAATAATGAAACAACTAGAAACGAATACCTTCATCCTGTTTGCCTTGATTGGCAGAAAAAGGAAAAAAGGACAGCTGCAGATTTTTCAGAATAAAACAGTTGGGTGAAATATTCAGTTTGTAAACATTTCATAAGATTTCTTCTTGTCATATTTTATTCTGTGTCACATCTTCCAATTCGTTACTTATCTTATTTAATAGTTATTGAACAGTAGACATCTATCATGCTCTGATGCACAAAAGCCTTTTACGTTATTTCCTGTAACTTCTGTTTGCTGTGTCTTTCATTGTGTCAGCTAATCAATATCTAGCTCTGGGTCAATGTTTCAACAAGGTCCTCTTTTCTGTTTTCTAAGAGCACTACCTTCTCTTCTCTTGCACTTTGTTTCCTCTCAGGAGGATTGTCAGCCGTGTCCCCCAGGTTACTTTTGCCATGCTTCAGGGATCTCAGCACCTTCAGGAAAATGCTGGGGAGGTTTCTTCTGTCTGACAGGAGCAGATCGTCCTGACCCTCCTTTACAAGACAACCGTGGGGGACCGTGCCCTAAAGGTGATCTGCAGACATTTCAAAGTAAACTCTCAATAAAAAAAGGAGTAAGAGAAAATTGTCTAATGAAATTCTCTTAAACAAAGAAAACAAGGATAATTGAATCAAGTGCTTGTTAGGGATGGAAAAGCCATTTTTTCATGGCATTTTTGGTAGTACAATACTAAAGGGAATTTCTAAACACATAATTACATTTTTAATTTACATAAGCTCAAACAAGCTTTAACTGGTAAACAAAACACAATTCTTAAAGCTAATAGGGGTAAACAAAAGGAGCCACTCTGCTGAGACTGGAAATCAAACTTTTTTTCCCTTGTATTGTGTGTGTGCTGTGATTTCATGCCTCTTGTCTTCATTCAACCAGGCTATTACTGTTCAGAAGGCTCAGCGGCTCCTCAGCACTGCCCCTTGGGAACCATCAGCACAGAAGATGGCCAAACTAGCTGCAGTGATTGTCCCCAGGGGTAAACTTTCTTATCAGCCACACACAGTCACTTTGAATTGTAAACAGATACACATATCCAAACATGTACATGTGTATACATGTACACAGTATATGCTGTGGATGTTTATATTCATCAGTCACACTTCTTCATTTGCTTGCATATGTGTTGTGCATGTGTGCGCACATTCATTCTTCACTGCATCTGCAGCAGCCAATGCCTTAAATAATTCCATCCTTGTTTTTGGCTGGACAGATTTTATTGCCCTGGCAGAAGAAATGGATCTCTTTCAGAGAGTTTTGAATGTCCTGTAGGTTATTACTGTCCATCTAGGACTTGGTCCAAACACCAGTACCCATGTCCAGCTGGATCCTTCAATCCTCACACTCAGATGACAAATCCCCAGGACTGCTTGCCATGCCCTCCAGGTCACGCATAATTTAGTCCTAATGATTATTTGTGTCTGTAAGGTTTAGCAGCTGACCTACAGTTCATGTAAGGATTTTGATGGTTATTACACACACTGTTAACAAAATAAACCCACATCAATGAGCAAGTTATAAAAATGTCAACAAAAGCAGCAGATTTAATTACATATATTGTGTATGTCAGTCTAGGTTCATACAGGCTGCAGGGCTCATTCTTCATTTCTTCTTTGGGTGTGCATTTTCAGGGAAAATTATTAGTGCCAGTCAATTTCACTCTTTTTTTGCATGTCAAACCAGGCTTCTTCTGTGCAACTCTGGGCAAAGATGCTGCATCAGGTCTGTGTAGTGCAGGATACTACTGCATCTCTGGGGCTCGGTCACCCACACCAGAAGATGGAGGGTTGACTGGGGACAAGTGTCCTCAAGGACATTACTGTATTGAAGGCTCCTCTGCACCAAGTCCCTGTCCCATTGGATACTATAGCAACAAAACCAGAAACAGTCATATCTCTGACTGCCTGCATTGTCCTCCAGGTATAACTAATTT
>JBAMHV010000009.1:15258160-15295379 GCA_037177535.1 Pseudomugil gertrudae | reverse complement strand
ATTACTCACTGATTTGATTCAGGTGTGTTTCAGCAGGGAAAGTCCTAACACTTGCAGGACTGCGGCCCTCGAGGACCGGAATTACCCACCCCTGAACTAGCTGGACTGAAAGGAAGAAGTGTCAGCTGTGATTGGTTGAGGATTTTTTAAAATCTCGTTAATAACTCTGACTGACTCAGTCAAATGCATTAGATTAGTAAAAAGCAATTTCCACAAAATGAGTTCATTTTAGAGCTACTATACAAATTAAGCTTTTTAAGTGCTTGCATTTTCGGGTATCTTTTTTCAGCATTTTTTCTCAGCTTAAGTACAGAAAATAATTAACCATTAACCAATAACTTTAACGATCATCATTTGAAATTTGGGGCCTGAGCTGACACCTGTCATGCAGCGTTACACATGAGCGACGTATCCTCCCTGACACATTTTTCAGTCTCACTTATAGCAGCTTGAGATAACATTTTATGATATAAAGTTTGTTTCCTTGTTTATGCCTTCAGGTATGTGTGCTTAGGTGGCAGTTCCAGTCCTACTCCATCTGATGGTTTCTATGGTTACCCTTGCCCTCCTGGCTATAGCTGTCCAGTTGGCTCAGCAAGTGAGGTGCCCTGTGAACCAGGCACTTACAGTCCTAGCCCTGGAGCACACAATTGCACGGTGTGCCTGAAAGGAACCATGTGTCCCTCTATGGCTACAAAAGAGCTCTCTACCTGCCCAGCTGGTGAGAACTGTGACAATAAATAAGCAGTATTAATTCCATTGTTTTGCTTGGATATGGACACAGTATTATCATCCATCAATGATCATTTTTGTTGTCAAATTAAACAGATCTTTTCTTCTTAGGTTACTTTTGCCCTGCTGGAACAGCCCAGCCTCAGGCTTGCCCTTTAGGGACTTTCAGTAACCAGACAAGTGCCTACTCCGTCTCTGCCTGCACACCATGTCCTTCAGGGTTGTACTGCAGTTCATATGGAGCCTCAGCACCACAAGGTAAACTGACACAAACATAGTTACTTGTGCTAACCAGTATGAGATGACCAAGCTAATGGTATGTTTGTGCTTCTTTGTAGGTCCGTGTTTGCAGGGTTACTTCTGTCAAGGTGGCGCTACAGAGCCAGCACCCAAAGCCTCTGAAAACTTTCCTGAGAATGGCCCATGTCCTGTTGGTCACTTCTGTCCAGCAGGGTGCCTCTCCCCAGTTCCGTGTCCTCTTGGCAGCATTCGCAACAATACTGGTACACCTTAGAGTTATTATAGAAATCTCTCTGTTCTAGTCACAACTTTTTGCCATGATATGATGAGATGTGATATACTTTTATTATCATTGAGCCAAAGTCCCGGCATCGGCAAAATTAACATTCCAGTAAAGCCCAATCTAATATTACACCAAGACAAACATGACAATACAGAATCAAAGCAGACTGAGGCGCAGCCGTAAACCAGCGCTCTTTTTCTTAGTTCGGGGAGGAAAAAGAGACATTTCAGAAAGATGATATGCACAACTCAGATCCTAAATACTTCCCTCAGTTCTGAACTGGCATTTTAATTTGTGTTGCTCTTAAACACCATTCTGTACCTTTCTTGTTGTCTGCAGGGGGTGTGTCCATGGACAGCTGCTTTGCTTGTCCTGCTGGTCACTATTGTTCTGCTGAGGGTTTGGCCAGTCCCAGTGGCCCATGTGCTGCTGGCTTCTACTGCCCTTTTGACCTCTCATCAATAACTCCACATGCCTTTCTCTGTCCAAAAGTAGGTTTATTTCTGTCCACATAATTTATTGCATGTCTTTTTCATTCAACTCTCTTCCCATGTGACAGATGTTGTTAGTGATGCAGTGTTCCTTATTAATGCCCTGCTAAATGTGATACAAGCTCTCAGGTGGTTCAATTGTTTATTTGAATGGGACAGTGCATATTAATGAATGTGAACCTGTATTATTTTTATCCAAACCCAGGGTCACTTCTGTCCTGAGGGATCTGCCTTGGCCTTGCCTTGTCCAACAGGACAGTATCAGCCTAATATGGGCTCAGAGATTTGCATCCCCTGTCGACCTGGATACTACTGTGAAGAGGCCATAGTGGGAGAACCATGGCCCTGCCCACCACACTCCTTCTGTCCTGCTGGTACCCTGTGGACTTATTTGACTATAAAGGACATAAAGCTTGAGTTAAATTTACTTACAGTACTATATATTTGTAGTACACAGTACAGTGAAAATATACATATACATATTTGTATATGTTTATGCAAACTAAAACTATTATATGTAACTTTCAGCAGCCACTACTTTTGTGTAACTTTATTTCTTTAGGTACAATGGTGCCTCAGCCCTGCCCTAATGGGACATACACTCATTCAAGTCAGGGAGGACTACAAGATGAGAGTGAATGTTTACCCTGCCCTCCAGGGAAGGTTTGCAGGTACAGTGGCTACACCACTGGTTTTTTTTTCATGAGCGTTAAAACCATCACATCCAGACCTACTCTGCATAGATTAGGCATAAGCAACATAAGTACATTGTAAAACAAGCTTGGGGGTTAGAACTCATCTGCTTTTATTATACAGTTAGCAGAAAGCAAGATTATGTCATGTTGATTTATTTTAGTTCACTGAACAGGGAAATTAATACCTTAATATGCATGAGCGTAATTAATGCTGATTAAGGGAGGTGAAAAATTATGTAATTATCCCCCCTTTCATGTAATGAAGCATGCATTTCTGTGTCTCATTCTGTTTTGTGTGTATAAATCACACAGTAAAACTATGTCTGTTTTCCTTAGGGTTGGTAAGATCCAGGGTGTTTGTGCTGCGGGGTATCTTTGTGTTTCTGGGAGTGCAGATTTTACCCCTCAAGGACCAGTTCTGAATCTGACCTTTTGCCATTGGGGTGTGCAATGTGCTGGACTGTGTCCACCAGGTAAAAATCCCTATCACAGTAGGAAGAGCATTCTGTTTACCCTAATATTTTCAGAATACATACAGATTCTTTTCACCTGCAACATTTCCTCAAATAATGTCATTCATAAGATGAAATTTCACAGATAAAAGCAAGTTGAACTTTTTAATAAACTGTGTGAGAATTAATAACTTCTATGTTCCAGGATTTTATTGTCCTGAAGGCACGGAACAGGCTTATATGTGTCCTGCAAATACAGTCAGAAGCTCCCCAGGAGGTAGTAACCTAGAGGATTGCTTACCGTGCCCACCGCGGTACTGGTGTAAACCTGGTAGGTTCTGGAAAAGATTGGAGTGATTTGGAGCTTTTTGTAACCACTGCAAACACACAGAAAATACACAGTAAAGATTAAATTCAGCTGAAGTTATTTAAAAGTAATGAAAGGGGTAAAAACTAAATCTGCTATAAAATGTGTGTTTAAGGGAAGAAAATGCTTATACCTTTTAAAGGTTTCTCTTTTTTTACCCTGTTCCATCCAGCATAACAGCAGCACAATGGTCTGGATGCAGTATTGTATAAACAAATTTACTCTGCATGGATATTAGGCTCCACTTGTTTCTAAAAGTTTATTCTTGATTTTATTATTTTTTTTATCCTAAATATGTTTTTGCCATTTTCTGCTTATAACTGCTGGACTGGACCAGAGAGAGAGAGAGAGAGAGAGTGCAGGGAAAGGGTGTGTAAAGATAAAAGAAGGAAAAAGTGAAGAAAAAGAGAACAAAACAAAAAGTAGAAAACAAGCAACAGCAATAAATTCTCAGCAGACAAACCAAATATCTTCTACACCTTTACAGAAACATTAAAAGTATTCTAAAGCTTCTAAGAGAGCACAGCAGACAGCATCAGGAGGAAAAACTGGAAACTATGAATAACTATGAACAGAGCAGCAACCAGTTTGTGTGAAGGGGTGTGGGTGTGTGTCTTTAACTTTAAAAGATTTCAGTTCAGGTCCTTGTTAAGCAACATAGAAGCTCTGTCTAGCTTTGTCAGGCTCATAATTGCTATAACTGCATGACTACCTGCACAGCAGATATCTCCTGTGCTGCATGGGTTTGGGACTATAATTTAAACTACCTGGAGAAACTTAGAAAGAAGCAGGAGAGCCTGTTTTGACAAGTATAGCTGAGCTTTGGCTCATTAAATGCTAGAAACGAAGCCTCTGGCAAGTACCTTATAAGCCCTACAAAGATCAATAAGGTATCAAGTTAAATTCTTCAACTTTTATGAAAGACTGTAATAAATGTAGCTTAAAACATGCCCACCATAAATTCTTTTTTTCTTCCAGTTATTTGGGTGGTCTTGTTTGTTTGCAGGGGACCCAGACATTCACTTATGTCCTGCTGGTTATTACTGTGATGGTCTACCAGGCAGTGACTTTAATGGAGGAACTGGACCAAGACCGTGTCCTCTATACACTTATCAAGCTTCCTTTGGAGCACACAGCAAAGGGGACTGCCTTCCCTGCCCTCCTGGTTCACACTGTAACACCACAGGTCAGAAGTTCTATACAGTTTCTCATGCAGAAAAAAATATACATATATAGGATATTGCACATTTTTCTTTCAGTCATTCTCATTTCATTTAGCAATATACCCTCTCCTTACTATATACTGTAATTAAGTATGAAATATACTTTAATATATTCCTCACTGGTGGGTTTGAATTTATATTCAAAGTAAACTTTCTACCCAGATTGTGCTGATTTCCATATAAATGCACACTATTATATTTGTGTCTGAGCAAGTGCCTGAGATAGCAGTGAAAGAAATATAATGTGAGTGAAAGCAGTGAATTCCAAGCTCCTCACCTGAGGCCACATGGATGACTGAGCTGTGTATTTCCAAAGAAAATAAAATCTTTTAATCCTCCTCAGAAATGCTTAAGGGGAGCGATTGAGCCATTTAGCAAACGGATTAGGCCCAGCAGGTAGTTTCTTTCCCTATTCTTCCTCTAGTTCCTTTTATGTGGGAATAGACTTATCATAAATGATAAAAAACAAACAAAAAAAACACTTTAGTTGCTTTTTATTTAATAAGCTTAAAAGTTCATGTGCTGTGTCTTTGTTCTAAGTCCTGCTGAATGTGTGTGGTTAATGCTGCTGCAAACTTGTCTCTACTTTGTTCATGCATTGTGAAGTGATGAAATGTTTTCATAGGGCTTACAGAATACTCCAGCTCTCCGTGCCCACCTGGTTTCTGGTGTAGAGGGTCTGGACCCCCCATCTTCTGCCCAGCAGGCACCAAGAGGCAGCTTCCGGGAGCTGCTGCACCCAACCAGTGTGAACTCTGTTTGGGGGGGACTTTCTGCCCAGATCCTCACACTACAGGAAAGCCCAACGTGGAAGGAATACCATGCAGGGCCTCTTATCAGTGTCCTGCTGGTAGGTTTAGCAATATAGTTCATAGTTATTGCACATATTAGTTTCTGTATCTGATTAATATTTCACTTCAATAAATATACTTCTATCCAAACGTTCAAAGATGGATCCTTCCAGATTCCACTGCTGGAATGATTTTTTTTGTACTGCAGGTGCAGTTTCAGAAATGCTGTGTAGAGCAGGTTCATACTGTGGACCTCAGACTGCTGATCCGCACATCTGTCCAGAAGGGTTTTTTTGCCCTCCGGGATCCCATTCCTATACCAACCCCAAACAACTGTGAGTGCATGAAAGCTGCTATAAAGTCTGATATGGAAGCAAACCTCTGTTTTAAGATTGATCCTAATTAAAGAGACTTTAATAGTATAAATAATGATAGTTAATAGGTTTCTATTGATGTTCCCGGACAGAGATCTAACTCATATTGTCATGCTCCGCAGATGTTCATTTCCCTATTACTGCCCAGCAAACAGCTCCAGCAGGAAGTCCTGTGAAGGAGGCTCGATGCCTGTCAACACAAGTGGGTTAAGAGGATCCAGAAATAGCTGCTGTAGTCTGTGTGAAGGGGGGACCTATCGTCAATACCTCTCTTCTGTCCTCCAATGCGTTCCATGTCCACCAGGATACTTCTGCCCTCCAGGTGTTTTTATTTTAGATATTAGTGTAACATATATATATTTCTTAAACTGACAATATTTTAATCTTATTGACTTATTCTGAATAATGTGTGAAATGATTTTTGATGCAACAGGTACAGACAACTACAATACAAACCCTTGCCCTCTTGGCTTTGTTTGTCCCATGGTCTCCACTCAGCCGATTCCCTGCCCACCTGGGACCTTTGGTAACCTCACTCACGCTGAGAACATGGACGATTGTTACCCATGTCCAGCTAATACCTTTAACCACCTGCCAGCTCAAAAAGCCTGCTTTCCCTGTGGCAGCTCCTCCACCTCACCAGCTGGTGAGATGCCATTATTATTTGATCTTATTTAGTGTTTTTTTATTAGATAAAAATGTAAAAAACCCAAACAAATTTGCCAGTGTGGAGGAAATTGTTCTTATGAATAACAATCTTTGTGACAGCAGGAGGCTTATTGGTTATTTGCTGTGGTCCACTTTTTTTCCCTGCAGGTTCCTCCTCTTGCACATGCATTGGTAAGAATCGAGCTTTCCAGTATTTTGATGGATCTTGTTTGTGCAGAACAGGATTTATCTTCTACAATGAGCTGGATTTTAAAAGCTCCATGTCAGATAGTGAACTGGACTGTCAGCCAGAGGTAAGTACAACCAAAGACATCGTTATTCTAAAAGAAAAGCAAAAAAAATATTCTTTATTTTTTACGTTTTCAGTTGTATTAATATAAGTGTCTTTAATATTGCAGTTTCTACTATCATAGTAATCAAGGAAATGCCATCCAAATAGTTTATTTGGGTGATATGTCTTCTGCAACTTGAACTAGCTTTCCTGGGTCTGATGGAGATGTTTCCTGAAGGCAATCTTTCTCAAACTGCACACTTCATTAATTCTATACTATTTTCTTCTTTTTTGCATTTTCTTTTTGCCCTTACATCTTTGTGAGATGAGGATCATTATAACCCTATGAGCTGGTGAATGTTTGAAAGTTTTCATGAGCGATAAAACAAACATGGACATCCGTGCGTTTGAAATCCGTTCATACGTTTATGTGCTTCAGGTGAACAGACGGTGTGCTGCAGGAGAGGTACGGCTGGCCTCATCCAGAGGCTGTGTATTACCGTCCCTCTACTCCTGTAATATCACATGTGGACCACATGGAGGAACTCTGGATGTGGAGATGGGCATGTGAGCTTCACTTGTATTTATCTCTTAATGTAGTTGTAAAGTCAGTCATTGCTCTAAAAGTTACAGGGCAAAAAACAACCTTTGCTTTATTTGCTTGATCTTGCTGCTCTAGCTGCCAGTGTGAGCAATACGTTTCTGCAGAGGAGCTTTGCAACACTTCCTGCCTATCCCGACTACCTCATCTCTCCGCCCAGCTTATGCCAGATGGAAACCTGTTGCTTAGCCTCAAAGAAAGAGACATCATGGTCTGGGCTAGGGTGAGAGAAAGCTGACGGTGCCACAGACAAATTGATGATAAGATATGCCTATTTTGCACAGTAAATTATCCAGTCCAATCCAGTTATTTACCATATGATAATTTGTTACTCTAAATGTGCGTAAAAAAAGAGAAGAGATATTTTAAGCCTGTCACTGCCAGATAAAAATGAGCACAATACAAAATCTATATTTTACAGCCAAGTGATTTTCCAGACTGTATGGTATGCCTCCATCGATTAGTTGTTGAAATGCTCGGCCCAGCATTTATCAGTCTTGGCTGTTCGGAGTCTCAGCAGGACAGACTAAATAATGCTGCAGCTGCAGATTTTGGTGATGGGGGATGTATATAAAAAAAAAGAGCAAATCAGCATGACAGAAAAGTGTTTAGTTTTTCAACAAAAGGATCTCTTGGTCTCATCATTTTCTGCAAGTCTCATTGTATCTGTGTAAACATGTTATTGCATGTGTTGGAATGAGTTTGCTGTCATTTTAAAAATGTTTTGCAGGATGAGATTATTATGGCTTTTCACAACAAGTCATTTTTGTGTGCACAGAATTTATCTAAACTCCACCACCAATTGAATCCACCACAAGACATTTTTTATATTTTTAAATGCCTCCCAGGTGGATGTGAGGCACCATGATGCATATCGAGCTCTACTAGTATTCTAATTTTATACTCGCCATAGCTGATGTTAAAATGCAAGCAGCCTAATGACACTTACATAAAACATTTTGATGATATTGATTGATTCCGGTAATTCTACATAAGTTTCCAACCATATGACGCCATGTTTCTGACCTTTTTGGTGGAACGTTGACATTAATTATGCACATTCATGGGTCTGTTATTGCTCTGTTCTGTCCTGAGGAATGACAAATAACCCTTCTTAACTTTGTTTTCCAGCCATGGGCATCACCTGACAGCTGCTATACAGCACCATGTCACATGCTTTGGATGCATACCATAGCTGATTCAGCTAAAGAACACAAGAAGGCATTTTTAGAGGAAGGGAGAGAGAGTGAAAGAGCAGGAAATGAGACAAGAGTCAACATTGGACTGACTTATATGGGCAAGAGGAAGCTCTGGAAAGAGGAAGGATGCAAGATGGCTGCAGAGTTAGCCTGTGATAGTAGGCACCAAGGAGGCAAAGTTTACACAACATATCGCCCCAACTCTTGGTCACCCACAATCAATGTTCAGCCAATGTTCAGCTGAGCAATAGTTTTAATTTTATTTGATATTTTTAGCTATGGCAACATTGAAGCTTACAGTACATGTCATGTACAATCCACTAAACATGTTAATAGTAGAGATATTTTCAACAAAGAGAATCTCCTTCTTTAAAGGCAGTGCTAAGATTAGAAAAAGGATTAATGACACTTTTTGTTTTGGTTTAGCATAAATGCTTGTGGTTACATTTTGAGCATGTTGTACAATTGTCTAAATGTTTCACAACTTCTCTGCTTTTTTCTGTTTACATCCAGACAGTGCAAAATGTTTTAGGTCCAGATATACATGCAATGATCTCTGGAAAAATACACTTGGTCCAGTTTGACTCTGAAGGACTGTTTGGTTGGATTCCCAGACAAAAAGACCTTGTTGATCAGTTTCTGTCAGGTGAACAGATATGTCACAATGATTAATATTTTGCTTTATTTGATCTATTTAACCCGCATGTTTCAGTTCACACTGAATTTGTACAACTTCTAAATTTGACAAAATTTTGTCTTTGTTCAGAACCAATAGAAATCCTGAACACAAGAACCAGGAAGAGGAGATCTGTGAAAGATGATGACGCTCTCCCGAGGATCCCAAATCCTATTGCCTGTCTTTCTCCTGACGACATGCTCATTTTTCATCTAACCATCAACCACACAGGTACCATAGTTTTAGCTTTTTAGCTTACATATATATATATATATAAGCTGTGTATAAATATGCATGTATGTGTATAAACATGAACATAAACAACATTTTTCTTCCCTATAGACCGCCATCTCAGTCATTTTCCAGTTTACCAGAAAGACCACCTGTTTAATAGTAACCCCAGCTGGGACTTTGGGGCCTTCAGACATCTGCAAATACTCATAAAGCACACAAACTCAAACTCTTCCAGGTTGTGTAGATTCTCTTGAATTATATTTTGCCAGAATAACCCCTTAACATATTTCTTTTTCCTCTTCTGCTTAGATTTGCCCATGTTTTCTCAGAAACAGGGAAGTATGTGTTTGTGGACAATGCTGTTCCTGAGTGGAGTTTGGTGGTAGTGGTCCGTGAACAGGGAACACGGTGTGACCCCAGAGCTGCTGTTTTTCAACCAATGACCCCGGCATACTTGGTCAAGTTTGGCATCATCAAGCAGCACCGACTCAACCTTCTACCGGACTGGGAAGTGATTGTTGGTAGGCTTTTTTCTATATTAATATTGTTAATTAAAGAAATATTTTGTTTCACGGGAGTGTTACTTTAACAAACTGCATTCTGTATTACACAATGCTGGATGTGTGCAGGGATCCTTAGCCTGCTGTTGGTCGTGGTTGTAGTTCTCACCACCACTGTGCTAGTTTTGTGTCCCGGCAAAGCGAAGCTTGTTCCAAAGTGGAAGGCAAAACCAAAGTGGCGCAGCCTCGGGGAGCCTTTCTGTCCAGCGGAGTGTGTTTGTAACAAAGAGAGGTGTGTTTGACAGGAGGACACACATTCTACTTTTTTTGATGCTATGGTAGTATGTGTATTCCTGCAACCTCAAAAAAGATCAAATGAAAGGGAAAGTTTTACATTAATCCCATTTTTAAATGATTGTAATATTTTTTGTAATAACATGACACAAAGAAATGATTAGCATTAAAGTTAAACCATCTATATGTGTATTCACAGCATAAAACCACATCATTTACTAATGATAATCTAAAAGGGGATTTTATTCATCCACCAGTTTTGTTTACTAAACGATGTTAATATCCATGGAGACTGCCTTGTTCCTCTAGCTGAGAACTCAATGATAAACGATGCTGCTTTTAAAGGGTCAAACATATTTTCCCCTGTTGTACAAGTCCACATGTTTAAAAACCCTCTTCATTTTTAATTGTAGAAAAGTGAAAGTGCTTGTTGTTACTGTAATGGTCCTCATTCTGTCAGATAGTGGAAAAATACAGCGAGATATGGAATGCATGCAAAAAGGAAATTCATAAAATTAAAAGTAAGCCAGATTATAAAGCACGAAGAGAAAGTAACATAACATAGTTTTGATTACTGTGAATGTTTTGTTACAACCCAAAATTGTATTTCAGCTACCATGATGCAAAGAGTAAAATCTGCATTTGCTTTTAAAGAGCAGTCTGTATTCCAAAAAAAGCTGGAAAATTGGGAAACGAGATGGAATTACATGTCAAGATAAACTGTTTGAAACGGAGTAAACCATTACACATGCTAAAATATTCTCAGCAGTGTTTCAGTTGAAATATTTTGTGGGTCTGTCTTTTTGTTTAGCATTGTTTTGCAAAGCCAAAGTGGCACTAGAGGTGTAGGAGAAGGAGCAGAAGCAGAAGAGCTTGTTGTATCAAGGGGAGGTAAGCTTTCAATTTATTTGACCTGTTTCAGAAGTATCATCCAATAATTTAAGTATATCTGAGGCCAGCTGACTGCTGAAGATGATTCTCATAAGTGCAGTCTTTAAGCTACATTACCAGTGTAATCCTGGTTTTATTAAAACTGACTGAAGTATGTCACTATGGAAGTACCCTCTACCATGAATAATCACAAAGGCTCCACCAATAAGTGTAAAGAACATATCAATGGCATGCCTGGCACTTTAAAGGTCCTGCTGCCCCATACCTTTCTCATGATTGTTTCCTCCTCATCCCCATAAGGAAGAAATAGTTTTCTGTGAACCAGAGTAACAGTGGCAGCCTAAGATTCTGTCAAACCTCACCAGGAATCTCATTATGGGAGATGTAACCCACTGCATTGTATGCTCTGCAGCATAACATCTTAATCCATGAGCCGATTTGCACCACAAGCTAACTCCAAGAGTTGGTACAGAGCTTAGATTCCCAGCAGAAACCCCTTTAAAAAGGACCCACGAGGTAGAAGAACCTCGCATAAAAATATGCACTCAGGCTCTGAGAAGCTTGCATATGTTTGATCCGACTACTCCACCAATGAAACGTCAGCAGCACCCTTACCCTGTGGGGATGAGTTTATTCATAAAACTCCTGATTGTCTTTATCCTTCATGCCTGCGAGAAGGCTGAATATTTACATCTTGTAAAAAACTTTTTTTTTCCTTTTCGACACCATGTGATGCAGGCCAGTTATAACAAGTCAACATTTACTTACTTACATATCTTGTGTAGGTCGACCTCAAGGTTTACAAAGAAGTGTTACTCATCAGAATAAAGAAACTGGATAAAAAGTGTGGGATTAAATTTTTTACAATCTTCCACTACTGGCCTTCTGCAAATACACACTTTATTAGCAGATTTATCATCAGGTTTTGGTCCAGTGTTTCTTGTACCTACAGGCACTGTGGGGGCATTGTACAACAGTGGCAATGATTGTAGAAGTGATGCCTGAGTGTGCTTCACATCCACAAATGCAGTGCATATGGGATGATGGTCCTTTCCTAAACTGGACAACAAACAAGCAGCTGGACAAGAGCTGGGTACAATATTCTTAGCTGTATCTTCGACTAAAACGTTAGCCATAATGCTAACATAGACCAGAGAACCAGTGATAGCAAAAGAATGGAAGAGCACAGATTTGTGCTGCTGTTCTGAATTAAGCAGGAGGTTGGCCAAAGTGTGAAGATAAATACATAATTTTTTATTAAAAGCTATTTTTTTTCTAGCAACCCTAACAAAAATAACTGAAATTGAGTGATTGTGCAGAGCTTCATAGGCTGTTGGATTCATTTTTAATTTGTGTTGGAGCAGGGAAAAGTGAAAAAAATGCAGAACTGTGATCATTGTGAGACTAAACCAGATAGCTCTGTTTTAAAAGTATTTCTCAAACCAGGACCACAGGACCCACTGCCATGCATGTTTAGATATGCTTCTACTCTAACATTCCTGATTCAGATTATTGAACTTTCCCATCAAATTCTTTACAAGTCCATAATGAAGCCATTCATGTCATTCAGGTGTAAACACCACTCTAGAGCATGGGTAATCATTCCACTTCCAATCCAGAGCCTCAATCTAGAAGATTTTTCATGAATCCCACCCTGCTCCAACACACATGACTCAAAAAAATAATTCATTATACAGAACCTGATTGACTGTTAGGTCCATTTAATTTTATTCAGGTATGTTATATTCAGTATATGTGCTGGATTGCGGCTCTCGTAGAACCCAAATGAGTAACCCTGCTCCAGGATGCTTTCTCTTTAGTGAAATACTGACAAAGGTTAAATAAAAAACTCCCTTCAGCCACTGTTTGCTCATATACAATAAACCAATACTTGTGTCTACATGTGTCTGGGATTACTTAGGCTGCACTTTTCCATATAACTGCTTTTCAAAAGAGTTAAAAATGTTTATTTGTTTCCAGGAGTGTGAAAATGGAAACGTTTCCCCCTATTCAGTTAGTGCGTGTTGCATTATTAGTGCACTAAGGCATTCAACTCATTACGAAATGATCACACATGACTGGTTAGCAGTTAGGAGTCCAAGTCTTATCATTAATAAAGAAACAAATAAACATGCCTTTTGTAATGACTAATGTAGCATGTAATGACATCTGCTGATATGATTTTAGAAAATCAGAAAACTCTCCTGAATTGACACAAGCACAAATTAAAGAGTGCAGATATGCTTCATATTGTCACTGATAACAACTGGTCCCATTTAGGGAGGGTGTCAGGATGCTGTGATTTGGAGGAGTTCAATGTGAAGACGCTTTATGACAAACTAGAAGACCAGAACCTCCATATAGCCTCTCAGCTGGCCCGACACCGCAAAGACATGCAGGAGTTTTATAGAAACATCTGTCAACAGACCGAATCCATCAAGGTGAGTGTCATCAAATAGCATGAAGTATGATGATTACACCTAATGTATTTATTAACACTTAAAGGTCCCATACTATAATTTCTTTTTCTCAACAATTTCAATTTAACAACATTTTTCTGAATGTTACCCCAAATTCACTATTGTCGCTTAATTTCAGCCATTCCAAAAGTCACCCTAGTATGCTCTACCGAGAATGAGCTGTTTGTGTCTGGATGGTGGTAATTTCCCTTTGTGGTGTCACAAAGGGAAAGATCTCAGACACACCCCTTGAAGCACACATTTGCTAAAAAGCAAGCAAGTGAGAAAGGTAACAGATTTTTCTCCCTTTTTTGGTCCTCAAACTTAGGCTAAGGGGACACATATGATGGTTACAAAATCCCCAGGAAGGGAATTTTGTCTAATATGGGACCTTTAATAATGGCTGAAATATTACTGGTTGTCACCAGTAGTTATAAAATCAAATATAGGAAATATATAATGTTAACTTTTGAGTGAACTCAATGAAAGTTCTAATGTAGTTTTATTTGCATTTCTGACTATTTAGCACATGGACTGAATCTGTTTAGATGTGGATTATTTTGTCTTGATGTTTTGCACTTCAGGAGGCAAACTGTCTTTTAGAAGAGGCTTTATGAAGAATAAATTCTCATGATGTATACAGCTTTCACAAACTAGCAACTCAAACCTTTTTTGTTTTCTTGAAATTATTATTTGTTTTCCAGTTTTTAATGTATATAGAAGTGCTGGAGCCCATAAGTGTGTGTGTGTGTGTGCATGGTTGTTTGTGATGGACTGGCGACCTGTCCAGGGTGTACCCCACCTCTCGCCCGATGTGAGCTGGGATTGGCTCCAGCCCCCCTGCGCGACCCTGTTTAGGGAATGAGAGGTAGAGAATGGATGGATGAGAAGTACTGGAAAAATTATAACGCTGAATATCTGCTTTCAGAATGTCTTTGAGAATATGGATGGTAAAAAACTGAGTCTTCTTAGAGAAATTCTTGTCCATAATGCAAGAAGGGATAAACTCTCACACAGTTGTGTCGGGGAAGGAGACACACAAGGTAGAACTAAATAATGATACACACTAAATGTTATTCTTTTTGTTTAAGTTTCATCAGTTGACATAAAATGTCTTGCAGCTAAGAATACAAAGTTTGCATCAGAATCTTTCTAGATTGTTTATATATATATCTAAATCTCATACTCTTATGAAGTTGGTCATCTAAAAATAATCTTGCTTTATTAAGTTTATGTACTTTTTTTGTTTGACGAGATTTTTTTAAATCAGATTATTGTTGAGAATATATTAATTATACGTTTCCTCCATTTTTCTTTTGAATCTCATCCATATCTTGCATGGAAACATCCTTGCCACCCAAGCGGCAGCCTCTTTTTCATTACTAGGATCTGTTCTTAGATCAGTGGAATCTCTGCTGTGCAGACTGACAGGAGAAGCGTGGCAGAACCAGGATATACCTGGTCTCTCATACTGTCATACTGGTCCTCATGATACCAGAGAGCGTGAGCCACAAACTGGATACATGCAGCCCAGTGACGTGTGTTTTACTCAGGTACAGTACTGCAGTGGCTTTAGTTGGTTTGCAGCCTGTCTGAAGATAGATCGAGCTTTTCTTTTCTTCTTCTTTCAAATCTCCACAGTTTTCGTCAATGACTACAACCAAAACAGGACCTCTGTCTCACGGAGCAGGTTAGAAAAAAAGCTTTTAATCTACAGTGTTTTGTGCTATTTATGAGAATATTAGGATATTGTAGCACATCCTCCAGACATTTTATTTCTCTGTTCCTTAGATCACATACAGAACACAGCTCCATGTCTCAGCGATCATGACCTGTCTAAGCTGGTCACCATGTCTCCATTATTCAAGACTCTGCAGAAGATTCAGCAGTCATTGCAAAACCTCACCCCAGAAGAGCCAGGTCAGCGTCTTCACAGTGCTACAGAAACATAAAACAAAACATGATAGTTAAAAGTTGTGGCAAAGAAGCTAAACTAACAAATAACATAAAAAAGAAAAAAAAGCCCAAAGCAAGATATCATAAAGCGTTTCTGTTCCAGCTGCTATGGAGCGGTGTGTCCAGAAGAATCATGATGGGCAGCTCATCCCAACTGCACTAGAAAGCCTCTCGCCCCAGCACTCTGCAGTTTTCCTATTTGGCTGTCAGGTGATGGAGCTGCTGGCAAACTGCCCAACGTTCCCCTCGGTGCTTCTGCTACTGGCCAAGTCAATCCCCGTTTCCTCATCTCTTTCAAATGTGACTTTACTGCCAAATTGTTTGGGAGAGTTTTACTTTGATGCAACCAATCAAATCCTTTATTTGTCAGAGGAAAAGCTCCAGCATGTGGGACATTTCACTGCTACCATCCTGCAGTGCATGGCTCACATAGCAGCAGGTAATCAGAAAAACAGAAGACAGCCCTTTATGCCAATCTTGCGTCCTACTTTTGCAATGGTCATATATCATACAGTAAAGTAGTCATGGCTATCACATTTGAAAGCACTAAGTATGTAATCTTCTGTGGAAACAATATGATGTATTTTTATCCAGGATCAAAACCCCAGAGGTTTATGCAAGCTCTTGATGAGGCCATTTCAGCTCTGGGCCTTCAGCTGTTCAATCTTTCTCTCAAATGGAGCAGAGAAGAGGTGTGTAAATGCTTTTTTAAACTCAATTGTTATTCATCTGCTGGCAAATTTAGGCAAATCATTTTTCACACCTTCCGTTTACAGTCACATTTCGATGCATCAGCTGGGCGGCACGGCACTTTAGTAGAACAGTTTCTTACCATTCGAGTTCCCTCTGAAGCTCACTTCACTGAGCAGCTGTTAGCTAGCAGGTTGGTGATTAAGACAAAATCTACAGCAAAGGGCATGACACCCTTTAAGCTACGCAGATGCAGTAAATCACTTTTCTTTCCGTATTCCAAATTAGACTCAAGAACTATAAATACTTCAAGCTGGAGCAACTCATCTCCAACCTCAAACAAAGTTCTTCTGCAGACATTGAGACAGGTATGAGAGCTGTTCAGGTGTAATGCAGTTACACCAGAAGTTTGCAGTTAAATTAAATTTCACAAAAAAGCTTTTTTGTCTTTGGAAAAAAAGAACTGTGCATGAACATAATAGTGATATTTTAATTGTTTTCACTAAAGAACAAATTATTTCAGAGTACATTCTAAGTCGATTAATAATAAAATGTCTAAATCATTGTATTAAAATACTTATAATCATATAATCATAATTACGCATGATCATAATACAGTAAAAAATAGCCCCACCTCTACCTCTAAACCTTTCCACAACATGTGCCTGCTCTTCTATAACTTAGAGGAAACCTCTGCAGCTCTATGAAGGACACAAAACGCCTTCTGAGCAGACATGCAGTCTTTCATTTACGGATAAGATAAGAAAGGAAACAATGAATAAGAAAACAGGGAAGGCTCTGTGATGTTGGACTAAAACTTTAAACTTAAAAAATAAGATTTATTCATAAAAAATATAACTGAGCAACTTAAAAAAGAAGACCCACGCATTTTTATAGATTTCCATTATATTATTACATCACTGGGTGATACTAGCTTTGATAGCACCAGTCTGTTTCAAAATGGTTATTGATTTATATTAATAATGCATCTCTATAAACCAATGCACAAACATCACATTGCATTTTAGTTGATCAGTTTTTTCTCCGCCTTTTAACCATAAACATAATTAAGTTGTAGAGGAAAAGTCCATTTTAGCATCTTAAAGTTTTTTTTTTAAAAATCCAGAGAAATTGTCTAATATTAAAATATATCATTTAATTATTTCATTATTTTAATGCTGGTGTACCGCTCAGCACTGACCCTGTAGGCAATAGTTGCTTTTGCCTCTGCTGGAAAAGCACATACAGTATAGCTATCATTGCAGACAGATGTTAATCATGAATAATCAATATATTTTATCTGTAGGTTTACCAGCGAAAGGGACACCAGTACAGGTAATGCACTTACAATCAATCAATTTTAATTTAAAAGATTGTCACTGTCTTTTTTGCTTTTTGTTTGTGCAATACGTTTTGATATTATTTAATTGTTTCCTGTGTTCCAGATGTCGTGTGTAGAGGAGGAAGTTGACCGCATGAGTGAGTCTTTCTTGCAGCTAAGCATGCAACTACAGAGGAGAGCTCAAATGAGCACACGGACAAAGGAGCAAGAGAACAGTGCTGGAAACCAAGAGGTAATTAGATCATTACATATACTCGGCTATGTCCGAATTTGACAGAAGTGGTAATTTAACTGTGCTCTAAATAGGTTTCAGCTTCCTTGCCACTCAAATATCATGTTTCATACATCATATAAATGACATATTAAAATGACCTGTTCTTTTGAGTGATAATAAAGCATTTAAACCGTGTAGCCATGCTGTTCGCTCCTTTTCAACATTGACGGCACAAATGAGTATGCATGAATATATGTCTGCATTTCCATATTTGTGCCATTTTTTTAGACTCGGTGCATTTATTTATATCTTTTATTGCACCTAATCTGCAATGCATAATGTATGATTCATCTTTTTTTCTTTTTCAGCGGGCTACATCAACTAACCTACCAAGCCTGAGTCGTAATGGAACAGTCTTGCTCGAACTGAAGAGATGTTATGTATCACAGCGCCTCAATGAACTGCAAGTCACATTAGGCCATATTAGGCGGTGCCAGCAGCATGACAACAAGTTGAAAGACGGCACAAGAGGCTGTCCCCAAAGTGACAGCCGTACTGCTGATCCTGTTGGAAATGGCTGTAGTCCCACTGAGGGCCAGAGGTGTTACAGTACTTTCGCTAGTCAGAGTCAGTGCAGTGCAGAGAGCACAGGGCTTGGTAGTATTAAACTGGAGAGTCATATTTCCGAGCAGCAAATGAGTTGCACTGTCCAGTACAACAATCCTGACATGCTGGACTGCCAGGTGCCAGGGAATCATGAGCAGCTGCACCTCAATGCCCCAGGAAAGTTAAAGCATAACAGTCAAATTACAGTAGATGACACACCAGGTCACACAGATAAAGATGACATAAAGGTGCCTACTGATCAGAAAGTGAATCTAAATATGGATTAATTCTAAAATACGCATCTGTCTATGTTGATATTCCCAGTGTCCTCTGCTTCTTGTACTGCCATGTTTAGTCTAAAATAGCTTTAAGGTTATCTCCTGACTGTATAATAGTCATTGCATTTTGATGGAGATGGATCAGAGTGACCTCTGTGTTAACAGACAGGAGCTTTAAAACAACTTAACTGTGCTCTTTTAATTATTAACAATCCCAAACTGAAATACTCCCTGGCAGCAAGGAATGGGGTGATACAATCTGTCATCTTGTCCAAACAGTTTCTCAGCCGGGATTTAACACCAGCCCCTAAGACAAGCCCTGTTCATTACCATATTATAATTAAGATAACTTCAGCTGAGCGAACGAAAGGTGACACTTTTGCTTTGTGTTACCTCCTAATCACACACTTTCTTCCTTATATAGAGGTGCTAACCCCACGTGTACTTAAAATTCCTATAAATCATAGCATTTCCTCTCCTTTCCACACAGATTTGTTCTCTAAATGATTTTTTGGATTTCTCCGTAACCATCAGATGTGACACTAAAAGTTCTTACTCAAGCAGAAAGCCAGTCAGAGGAGAAGTCTGCTGTCTGATGCTTTCTTCTGGTTCAGTTGTTTATCTGACACATGGAGTTCTGGGTCTTATAATAGAAAGTTAGTATTCCTGCAGGGAGCTGTGAGCCAAATCAGAAGGTCAGATGGAACTTACTATCAGTGTTAGCTTAGAGCTTCACGCCAGCTCCCTTTAGCTGAATACATGATTGCCCTATAGCTGTATATGTGTGTGTGTATGTTTCTGTGCATGTGCGGTGTTGCAGAGTGACTTCCTGAGATAATATGCATTATCAGTTAGATTAGCTGCTTTGCCACTGATCTGGCCTGTTTGTCTGCCTCAGAGCAGGACAAGGCCAACTGCTATGCTGCACTGTGTGGAAATCTCTGTGTGATGATTTGCTGGATATTATTTTTGCTCTAGTTGCTTAGATCAACACAGGTTATTTTAAGGATGGTTTGTATATGTGTGTAACTTTGAGTTGCATGTTTTGAATGTTATTCTAAAGGCAGCATCTTCATCCTATTTCTAGCTTTACTACAATAAAAATAAATAAAAAATAAATAAAGAGCTTTCATGATTTGCTATTTGTGATATTTAATAGATTCAGCACAACAGAGGACAAAATGTGCAATAAGTCAACACACATTCTATATTAACATCAAGTACGGGTGAATGTTTTAAGAAATGAGTGAAATCCTGCTTATACGCTCCTTAACTCCAGCATTTAGAGGGTTTGCTAGCAAGCAACATGAGATTTGCATCTGACTTTCCATTATGTTTGATCCATGCTGCCTGCTGTAATCATGTTATAATCTTGAAATCCTTCCAAATCCCTGGAAATCTGCTCTTTGCAGTACATACTAAAGGAGCCTCGGACACACACGCAAACTATTGCATAGATACACAAACACTTATCATTTCTTAACCACTAATTTATCTGCTCAGTTACTTAAATTGCTCCTTTTGCTTTGCATGTATTTATTTATGATGTGCTTGAAGTTCAGCACATAACTGCCCTCTTCTGAAGTGCTCCTTCAGCTGGTGGCTACATGTGGTCACATGGTTACACAATATTAACGAACCATTTTCTCTGACTTGCTTTGTCAAACGCATTAGACGTTGTTAACCAGAAATGAGTTTGAACCTTCCGGTAATAATGATGAGTCTGCATGCTGTCGTTAAGCAGGCCTCCTGCAGTCGCTATGGCACTTCTTAACTGTTGCTATGGTATCCTTATCTGCAGGATGTGGTTCAACCATGCCTGCCATATTTAGTCTGCTTTTTGTCAGCCAGCCTACTGCTGATGCTAACAGCTGTACACTCAGTTTTCTCTCTACTTTTTCTACAGAAGAAACACGTTTATTTTATTTTGTTTTTATTAATTTAAAGCTGTTGATTTACAAAGTGAGCATGTTTATTGTTTTTACACAGCATGAGTGCATGGATGTAATCAATTTGGGTCCTTTTTTTTAAATCATTTGCTTTTTGTCACATCTGCAAACTCAAAGGTGTAAGGGTGAAAGTCTCAGCGCCTTGATTCTTGTTCTGGTGAGTAATCCTCTATTGTTCCAGATGCAGTGGCTGGTAGATTATACGCCAATATCATAGTGAGATTAACTTGACTGTCAGGCCTTATGCTTGATCACAGGTTCATCATTCTCACAAATACGAACAAATTCCAAATAATCATGTTTTTCTGTTTCAGCTCATAATAAATATGCAGATTTAAGTAAAACAAATATTAACACACCAAAATCAGCAACATAACCATGTTAATACATACTCATTACTGTCTCACACATGCACAAAATGAGCACCCCTCACACCTTGCAGAGTTTTCTCTTATTTCATTTGATATTTTATATCATACATTTTCTTGTATTTTCCTTTAATTTGATTTTTTTTGTGTATTTTTAGGTTTCAAAGTGATTTGCAAACAAACTCTAAGGGCTGTCAGTTGAATCCACTCTGATTTTGTCAAAACTTTAAATACAATAAATAAAAAATGACTCAATTTGGTACAAAACTGTTTTCTCATTAAACAGTTTTGCAGGCATATTTTTTATCTTGTATTGTGGATTGTATTTACGTAGATGCTTCCATTCCTATAAGCAAAACGCCAAACATGTTCCCAAAACACTTGAAAATGATCTATTATTAATTATTTGACTTCTTTACCCCTTTATTGTAATTGCAGAAGCTTAAAACGTCCAAATAATAAAAGTGCACATGTGTAATAAATCTGTGAGGAGCTCTGCCAGTAGCTGCTAAACATCATTATGTAACACATTTCAGTCATGTTCTTCTCTTTTTATTAAACATAATTATATGATTTAATAAAAAAAACCGAGTGCTTTAGATTTTTACTATATGTTCCTTTCCTTTGCTTTCTGTGTCATATTTGTTTTAACTCGCGCTGTCAAATAAACAAATGCAGACAGACAAGCATTTATGATGAGGCCGAATTGTAGTGTAGGAGGGAGTGACTCGCGCATGCGTATCAGATCCTCTGCTCTCACCAGCGTTAAGTGACTGCTGAAAAAACAAAGACAGTGAGCTGCGACTGGGAAATGTTATCAGCACTGGAAACTGACTTCAAACAATCAATAGTGTTGTTCTTTGAGGGATGAAATGAGAGAACCGGTTTCGCTGTTTTTATGGTTTGAACACGAACGGGACTCCAGATCTCGAAACAGTAAGTAGGTGAATCAGATTGTGAGAATCCACAGGTTCTTCCTCGGAATACACTGTTTTCCACATTGAAGTAAAAAAAAAATATTCAGCGTGTCTCGGATAAATGAGAGGAAAAGTGGGTTGCATCATCACTTTGTAAATGTCGCTTTGTTTATTTCTCCTGATGAATTTAGTTCTCTCTCTGTAGACGATGAAATGCGAATTCACAGATGAGCTTCTGAAAATATCAGCCGCATTTTAGCTGTTCTGTTAAACACTGTGTAGCTTCACATTGGGTCATTTAGCAGAGGTTTATGTTGCCTTTCCAGACGTGAAGAGGGAAGTTACCTGAGAGGAGAGGCGCTGTCCCTGGTCCTGAAGTCACTTCAACACCCAAAACCTCGCGCACAACTTGAAACAAAGCAAGTTAAAGAGACTCTGTCCTCAAGCAGCTCCCCAAAAGAGCTGAATATGGTAACTCTGTACAGAGTTCATCTGCAAACTTTGATACATTTGACTCTTGTTGGTAAGTATAACTCTTAAAGATGTAGTCCCCTGTTTTAATATAAACATGGCATGATGTGGCTGAATGTTCACTGGCCTTTATAGTTACGGCTGTGAACTCAACCTATTTCCTCTGACGTCAGCAGTTCTGATCTGTATCGTCAGCATTTAAGTCAATGAAAGGGTCAATTGAAAAAATGAACCATACTGCACTTTTCCTTTATCTATTTTCCTCCCTGAGCCATCCCCTATTTCTGCCTCCCTGATTTTTCTCCTTCCACGTATTTATTTGAAGCCACTGTGGGGAAAAAAAAATAGAATCGATGTTGTCACTACCTAGCCCCAGGGGTCTTTGGTTATGTAAGAGGCCAAATACTGGAACTGTCACATAAACAACACATTACATTTCCGCCCATTTATTTTGCAATCCCCTCCCCATTTACATTCACTTCCCTGCTTCCCTCCATTATTCTACAATACGATAATATTTCTTTCTTCAGCTAACTTCACAATAATTGGCTGTCCTTTTATGACACTACTCCATAGTTTCTGCACTCCTTCCGCGCATGTATTCATCACACTGCCTACAAATATTAGCTGGCAAAAGCCATGATTTGTGCTTGCTGGTCTGGATGATCTTAGGTTTGTCACCATTCTTGTCACCCAGTGCTCACAGAGCTGTGTAATTGAATTCATGTTGCCTTTAATGCATATTGCGTTTTGCATGACCTCGCTTTGGATTCAGAGTAAATGCAGAATACAGTAGCTGACACCCTCAACAAGAAAGACTGGCTCAGGATTTTTATTTTGCTGTTGCTAAAAGTTGTTTGTCAGTTCAGCATGTAAAATAGTATTTTACCAACTTATGCAAGAGGACTAACATTAAAGTCACAGACTGTTGCAGCTTTATAGGACACTCTGATTTTCAGTGGTAAATTATATCTGCATCAATAAACATTTCTTTTACAAAATCACTCTCTGTGATCACACATTTTTATTTAAATGTTTAAATTGAGGTGTTTGATGGTCCACAGCAAACCTGTGGTGATATTCATAAAAACAAAAAGACATTCTTAACCCACTCCCTAGGTGAATGTTACACACACTAAATAATCTGCAGTAAAAAGCCACACATGTTGTATGATTGGTGATTTAAATAAAAAAAATCAGCATTTTTTGTAACATCTTTATTTTCCTCTAGTTCATCTCAGCAGTCCAGTATGTGTCGATGTGCCGTCAGAGACAGAAGCAGTCCTTGGGAAGTCCATGAGGCTGACCTGCATCTCCTGTATGAAGAGGGAGGAGGTTAAAGCAAAGACGCAAGTGGACTGGTACTACAGGCTGGAAACAGAAGAAAACGCTAAGCCTAACAAAACTCATGTTGGTTTCTCCAACGGTATTCTGTGTGATGTACGCTGTCATATCTGTTAGTTAGAATTTCTTCTTTGTCTTCCTCTCATAGATATACAAATATAAATATGACAGATCACTGGATGTAGATGGACCATTTAAAGGACGCCTGGCCTGGAATGGGAGCCAAGATTTGCAGGATGTTTCCATTGTGATCCTTAATGTCACTTATAATGACAGTGGTCTTTATGAGTGCAATGTTCTTCGTGAGTTTGAGTTTGGCTTCTTCACTCACTCATTCACCATCACAAAGAACATCTCACTCAATGTGAAAGAGAAAGGTATGTGACCATCTTCCACTATATTTCTTTCTATTTTAAGGTGCAGTAAAAGGGTAACTGTACATGAAGAGCTACGATCAAGCAAGGAATAGCAAGCGGTGTCTCTGAAATTGATTGTCTTGAAAAATCAACCATGTATCCACACTGCATCTCTTTAGCCTCCTGTGTGATTTACAATATTGCCAAACTGCTCTGCGTAAAATCAGTATTTTCAGAAATGACTCACTATTTGAGATAAGCTGTGCATTACAGAGGCAGCTCAGTACTTTCCCTCAGCATACATTAGGTATTTTAACGCTTACAGAAACACTGTGCTGTGCTGACCTCGAGTCTCCTCTCTGTGCTTCTCCTTCATCTGATGTTACGTAAAATGTTTATCAGTCCGCGATAAGTGGCTTTTACAATTATAACTCCAGCTTGTTTTGTTTTTTTTTTGTGCTAAGTGATGCGTCAGTATGAAGGCTGTCTGCCACTAGCAGCTCTTTTTTGCCTCCCTCTCCTCTTTGCTGTGACTCTTTTGACTTTAGAGGAATAATTAAGTGTTTTGTTTTGTCTGCCTTTTACTGTCCATCAAAGCTTTCCATTGTTGTCAGTGAACGGGTTAATTCAAACCAGCTACTTTGCTATCTGTTAAAAGGGGTAAATATGATGCTTCCTGAATGCTTGGCTTGCTGAATGCAACATCTTTCACCGAATATACAAATCAACATGTATATTTGGAACTACTTAATCCTCTTCATTTCTTTGCTTGCACATTTTAGAGTTAGGGATCAGAGACATATATAGAGTTTTGAAGTGTTTGTTTTAAGGAAGAATTGGATGTGATATTGTTGACAAATGCACTTTTAGAATGGCACGGTTTGACTTGTTTTCTGCACACAAATTAAAATCATCCATCATGTTTCATACAGCAATGGCATCAAATTTCAGAAAGCCTTCAGTGTAGTGGTCATTATATAAGGGAATCGTATTAGAGTCATTTAGTTCATAGTGGCTGAATGGAATAGCCACTGGTCAATGCATTTGTGCTTTCCCTTCCCAGGGATTATATTACACTACCGGCCTCTATTTGTAGGGAGTGCAGAATCAAATCAGAAAAAGCTGTCAGCTGTCCGGTCAGCAGGCTTTCTGGAATTTGGTACTGACAAACTGGTTCACAGTGGCTCAAAAATTAGATGAAAAAATAGTTTGTACTGGTTCCAAGCACACATGTTACTATCCACTGAAACAGATTTAGTATATTATAATCCTTTCTTATATCCATGCCGGCCAATAAAAGATTACAATGTGTTTCCATTGTACAGTAAATAAAGGGTGAGAGTCGTGGTGACTGGTCTTTGTGTGGGTGATCTTCCACCACAGATAACCTGCCTATACTGTACACGGTTATAATGGAAACAAACAAAACCATCTTTGCTACTATATTTTATATATTTTGCATGAATGAGGATTTTGATTCCTTTTTACACAAAGTGAGTGTTGGAAAAGGTTTTTTATGCCAAATAAGAAGAGAAAAACTGGCTACAGTGAGTGATAGCTGTTTTTCTTCTCAAATAGCAACATGATCATTTTGTTCACAAAATAAAACGATTTTAAACAGAACCCTTTCATGCATGAAAAATCAGTTTTTTAACACAGAATTTCAACATAACACGTTTTATCTGCTTACATCACTTGGTCAGATAGTGAGTGTGGGATGTGGCATAACACCACATGCCCACTAAAGTGGCTTGTGTGCAACAACTCAAATCATTAATATCCACAGCTCACTGTAGTGTCAAGTATACATGAAAGGGTTAAAATGAGTTTGTGCAGTCAGAGCCACTGTGACGGTGTACTTTCATCTGATTTCATACTTAAAGGTACCCTGTCAAATACTTGTGTTTTGAATTCTCACTGAAGTAACCAAATATAAATAATACACTGACAAATATCCACAGGGCACCTTTAATTGTTTAGGTTATCATTACACCACAGGTATGATCATAATGATCTGTTTGCAACACAGTCTGTGCCTTATGTTCCCATTTATTTTAAACACAATCTTGACCAGAGAACATTACTTTACATTAACAAAATGCTTAATCAGATTAATGTTTTTTTTTCTTTTCTATAATTACTCATCAGGACATAGTTTTTTTCCTCAGGATTATTAATTTAACATTCTAACATAATGCAATAATAAATATGGAATTTCAGTGAGCAGAGTTTCTGCAGTTAACTGAGAGAAGAACAAGTCCTGACTTTTATTACAGTGATTTAAATGTCACCATCAGAATGCGTTTGCATTATTTCCAATTGAATAGTGAAAAGATAAACAAAACACGCTACGGTTGTCTCCAAGTGTTCTCTGTTTTTTCCAGAAATTTTAAGCCTCGTAAACATGTTGGTTTTACAGCTGTTCAGCAAAAGGCTTCATAGAAGATTAGCCCTCTGAGTTAAATATACTATGACATGGCAGAGGTGCCAAACTTCCATCCTCGAGTGCTGCTATCCTTCACATATTAGTTGTTTCCCTGCTGCAACACCAAAGATCCAGAAAGTTGTCAACTTCTTCACAGTGATCTATTAATGTCAGTGTGTGTTGGAGCACAAAAACAAGAAAAAAAACTTCAGGATACCGGCACTCGAGGACCAGAGTTTGACTGCTATGAAATATAGGAAAAAAAGACATAAACACAAATATACATAATATAAAATATAATTGGAGACAAATAACGCTCCATATGTGCATCAGAAGCATTGAACAAGCTTAACATACTTACACAAATCTGTCATACATCTCATCTGCTTTTGTACTAAAATGTTAACCAGAAAATATATTCCTGTTGAATAAAACATGTCCATGTTCACTGCTTGTGCCTCACAGCTTCTGACGACACCACCGCAATCTACTCAGAGATTATGATGTATGTGCTGCTGGTGTTCTTGACCTTCTGGCTTCTGGTGGAAATGGTCTACTGCTACAGAAAGATCTCCAAGTCTGATGAGCAGGCTCAGGACACAGCGTGAGTATTGCACAGACACACACATATTCCTGTGAGGAAATGAGGAAACAGCGTGCGTCTTGTTGTGACATGATCACATTTATGTGCAGTAAATTTGTTCTTACATAATTTGTTTTTGCTATTGGAGTCCAGCTGGTGTTCAGTAACTTTGTGTTACCAGGAGAAGCTTGAATTGTAGTTATTCCTTCTTAAAAATTGAATCCGTGTTGGTCAAAGAGGTTTAGGACACAATGAGACAGGAAGCTGTACAGACAGTAATGGGCCGACAAACAGAAGCATTGCAGTAATTGACTCCACACTGTACAGGTTTTAACACTCCTAAAATCTTAATCTGTATTTCACCTACATCGTTTCACAGACCTTGAATAACTCTAAACTCTGCTGACTGCTATTTTTTTTCCAAAACAGGCTTGTTACATCTCAGATGGCTTTCCAGCTCCATAGCTCGCTGACTCTTTGCGTCACCTTGTCAGTGTGAAACCTAAACACACCTGTGTAGTCAGCTCCCACAGGATTTTCATCGTGTTGACTAAGCTAGCAGATACACTTTGACAGCTTTTGTACAGAGACTTCATGTTTAGAAGATAGAAATAACAGATTATACACAGCACATGTCCTGAGTCACTATTGTTATTTTGCAAACCATTCCCAGAAAAGACTTCCGTGATGCATATAGACCACTGCCAAAAATGTGTTCATTCACAGTCTGTGTTTTAGGAAGACTGGCATATATCCACAGGGTGCCTTTATGGGTAGTTCAAAATGCAATAAAATACCACCAAGAAGTGTTTCTGTTTGTTCTCATTGTTCATTTGGAAACAAAGGAAAACATTTTATTTAACGAGTCTTTATTTTACAGATCTTATATATGGACTGATGAATCCTTAGTTCAAGGAGAAAACATTGTGTATTGTGGTAAGAATTAAATTGTACACCAGCACCTGACTGAGATTAATTGGGAGTCTACTAATTCATCACTGTCAGATTACCTATTTACAGCTGCTGAACATTTCATCTGAAAAGCTATGTACTTCTAAAATAACCCATTAACCTAATGGTATGACAGCAAAACAACAACACAGTACAGACTTCAACTGACGCAGCAAAAGCACAGTCTGGTCTCAATAGCCATCGTATTTTCTATGTTCAGCATTATTTGTTTAGAGGCTAAAGTTCATGTTTTTCAAATAAATTAGCCTACGCACTGTCTAGATCAATTATTAAAAAAGGCTTAGAATATAATTTTCCAGTATAATGCAACTTATAGTTGCTCATGTATGAGAGCTGCTGACTTTGTTAAAGGACGTTTTCCTTCATTACTCGGAAGGTTTGGCGATCCGTGAACAGATCAAGGTGACACATTAAGCCGAGCATTATCAAATGTGTGTAAACTGTAAACTTCATCAGGTCTCGCAGTTGAAAGAGTGAATAGTTTGTGGTCATGTCATTAATTAACAGTATGACATGTCCACAGTGGAAAGCCGCACTCACTCAGAGGCGGCTTTGTGGTTAGCCTCTTCGCTTGCAAGGCTCAATGAATACGTGCCTCGAGTTATTTTTGAGTTAGATAAGTGGTTCAGGTCATGCATGCCTTGTAAATGATAAAGATTGGAGAAACAGCTAAAAGGGATACTCAGCTAAAACGTCAAACAAAGCTAACTGTCATGTTTTGCTGCTCTTCTGTGGAACAGATACACAGAATGAATCTTATCATTATTAACGTTACTCTGCTGATATAAAGAAAGCATATTCATCTATATGGTTTGTAAGATGCTAAACATTTTCTGTTTAAAATTGAGGTGCTCAGTGAACAAATGAACAAAAGAAATAAACTCCCTGTGGGGCTGTGTCATACCACCAGGTTTTAGACACTGTTTTTCTACCAATCTGCCCACAGGACAAACTACCTAGCCATTCCCTCAGAGCAGAAAGACAATCCAGCTGCTCCTGTTACCTAAAAGCAGTTGTCATTGACACGGTATTTTACATGTGATTCACGCAGTCTGATCTCCGATCAGTTAAATATCCCCTCCTCATTATCAGCTCATTGTTTGCATCTGTATTACTCACATCTGTGAAGCTCTGTAGTGCGGTCCCATTTCTTCAGCTTTTTCTATCATGTCTTTCATTTCTGCCATTGTTGGAATTGCAGATCTCCATTTGTACTCGCTTCTCATTCAATTTGAGTGTTTTAATCAGATTAATTTAAGTGAGTTAGAATCATTTAAAATATCATAGTGGTGCAGCTTTATGCATGATCACTGTTTTTAACTGTGGTCCATTAAAATTTGAGCTTACTAATATGCATTGAGATACTAAATATGCCAAACTAAGATGCATGTTTATGATGTAACATAAAAAATTTACAGTTGTTTATAATGATAATAATAAGGTTGTATTTGTTGTACATTTGATACTTTTAATTCTTTTATAAAACTCATCTCATGATGGCCAAGGCTTAACATTCTCTCTTCTCTCCTTAGGTACTGACCAATCCGAGTGGGATGTTGCGCCGCAGATGCCATGATCTCATCTGGACAGCATCATTACTCTCAGACAGCCATGTGAATCCTGCCTATCGACCTCCCCTGTGTATCGACTGTGTCTTGTGAAAAGCCAGTCAGAAATGTCCAAGTGCTCAATTTTTCTGCTCCTTTTCCTCCCTTTAGTCACCTCTGTGCCAATCAATCAGTAGCTTACAGAGCAAAAATATTGGTGTCTTGCACTTAATATCTGATAAATAACAGTAATGCTATAAATTTGGACATGCAGTTGCGTAGACTTAATAACCTTTTTGTGGTAGTTAGTCCTGCCTCTGTGATTTCTATGACCTGTTCTCTGAGGAGAAAATCAATCCTAATATTGGCAACTTGTATACAATTTTTGTTGTACCTGCTTAGTTTATTTTATTACCTTTTTATAGACAATGGTGTGATTTTTTGGGTCGGCTCTATTTGTATTGGCCAAATGTCTTTTTAAAAATCCTTGGTTTGAAAGCTTTTATACAGTATGGATGTGCATTTAGCTCTTGCATTTTGTATTTCTGACTGATGAATTCACAAAGTCATGGAAATGTGCAGACACTATTCTGTCAGATGACTCATTTTCCACTGATCTGAATTCATCTGGATGTCCTTCCTTTACTCTCCTCTGCGTACATTATTAGCTCTGATGTCAAAAAGCAACCAGTAGATTAAGTCTTGCTGTTACTCTGAAATGTACTCTTGAAGCTTTGACTGTTGCTGAAGTTCTACAGTAGCACAGCTATTGAGAATAACTGTGTGCCTATTTCTTCAGTGCAGCTCCGTGGAATCGTTTCTAATCGGATTCAGTCATGTTATGCTGCTCTGTTTACAGATACAATATCTCATGTGTGAGTGGACTACTTTTTAACAATTAAACAGTGCAATACATTACACAGAGTCAAAAGTCCTTTATTGCATCTTAAAATCTGCTTCTGCTTTGGTGTCCTTGCTTAAATGCTAATAGGCTGATGGCATGTGATAAAACTGAGCCTTGTTTAAGATGTTTCTTTGCTATGACGTAAAGACCTGCATTTACTCCATGCAGTTTCTTATTAAAAGCAATGGGGCGAACTTTATATCAATGACAATAGGCACCCTGGTGTTTCCATCTCTCATTAACGGCAGGAAAAACAACAACAACAGAAAAACTTTAGATTCATCTCTGCTTGAAGTAAAGTCTCCCTACTTTAATTATCATTCTTTACAGGGCTTATGCCCAGCAACATGAAGCAGGTCCCCCCCTCCCCCCATTTCCTACAACAGAGCTGTGTCTGATATGCAAGGCCGGAGAGACAGAAACTGGCAGTTACAGAGGGATGTGATGTACATTGCTCTTTTGGTACCCGTGACCCACAGCGGCGACAGATATAGCAGCAGTTGTTGTTATAGCAACCAAGGCTTGCCTGTAGCAACGCAGATTGCCTGGCAAAGATATCACCATGTGATAGTTGAGACACATTCATTTTTCATCACTTAGCATGTGCAAAATAGACGAAGTCTCCTGTAACCAAATCAGCTTTGCTCCAAGAGACGGTAACAAGGGATAAACTACAGCAGAGCAAACTACAGACTAATGCCACATGTGTTCTGTGAATTGTAAACAGTTAATGTAACCAGTATCCATCAATCCAGTTTGCAGAAATTGGTTATTGATTGCTGAAAAGATCTCATAAACTATCCAGCTATGTGGATTTATTGCTCTGAGATACACGGCGATAGTGTAGATCTGTAACCGTCCCCTCATTCACTTCCTCTCTCCATGCCTCTCCTTTTTCCATGCTATTGTTACAACGTGCCTCCCTCAGGATACAACCCAGTAATGCGGCCCACATTCTGCTAAAGTATGTTTCAATTAAGCCACCAGGCCCCAACTGCCTCAGTGCTCACATAAGCATTTTAAGTCACTTCAGACCAAGAACATTACTACAAGGGCTCAATTTGAATGTTTCTTTTTTTGGAAGTAAATGCAGAGCTGATTGCAAAGAAGGAGAACGATAGAAGTTTTGCAGCCAGCATATCAGGCAGCCTGTGCAAACAGCTCACTCCCTTTTTCTTTACACTGGCTTGTAGAAAGTTATTTGTTGAAAGTGGTTGCCTTTGCAAACAAAACAAAACAAAACAAAAAAACAAACAAACTTGCAGTTGTTTTAGTTTTATTGTGACAAAGTATCACCTGAGCTCATTAATCATGTAATCTGTTGTGGAGAAAGGCATTATGTCAATTAAGGGTCTTTGTCTCCCCCTAGTGTGAAGCTTACTATGTCATCAAGTGACATGCGATCAAAGTATGAATGTCAAGCTTTTTTATCTTCCTGTCAAACACAATGCACTTCATGTCACTCCTTGTTTTATAAAGCATGTTGGACATCTGCTTGATGGGGAAATAGCTGATGTGCAAATCTGTAAACATGGCAGTATTTTGTAATAAAATCTAGCATGTTTTCTGTGTCTTCATTCTCCACGTTCTCAGGGTGGGTTGTGCATTGATGTTTGGCTGTGGTCAAAACAGTGATGTAGCATGCTATATGCAGCCAGGCATCCCAGTCACACAAACAGATTATTGACTGCTGATCAATAGTCACTTTGCTGAATATGAGCCCTGCTGGTTTAGCATGAAATTGTCAGACTAGATGGAAAGAAAATAAGAGGATATCATGCCTTGCTTTTCTGCTTTTGACCAAGGATACTTTTTTCTATCCTCTCCTCTTGACAAATCCACTGTGAGTCAGCCTAAATGGATTTTCAAAGCTTTTTCCACAGCAGGCTGGATGGAGCAGGAAGGTGTTTCAACATAATAATGCTGCCTGGCATTTTCCTTTAACAGCTGAATGCACATATATGCATACATTAAAATGGCAGCAAAAACTTTAGTAATTTCTTTCAAGAAAGCCTTTCTAAGACAACCACATGCATCCCGCTCATAACTGTAAATGTTCACACTTTTCATGCATGAGTGTTGACTTAGTCCACACCAAAAATCCCCACACCATTTCTGTGCAAGTTTCAACTTGATCATACATTTATGGAAAGGGAAAGAGGAATCTGGACTCAATAGGGTCCAATTTTTGTTTGTTTGTTTTTTTTACTAAAAAAAAAAGAAATTAATTAATCTTAAAAGACTGAAAGAAAATAGAAACTGCAAGTAGAAGCGTTTAAGAGATTAAGCTTAGCTGATTTGTCCTAATGAGGCAGTGTAGATGATAAATCAGTGAAAAATAGACTCACCTTTGCAAACAAATGATTTACCGGTAATACAGAAAAAAAAATCCAATCATCAGATCACTGAACAAAGTGTTCAGAAATTTTAACTCGGCAGATATGACACATTAAACATCAATAATTGGTAGTCTAAATGGATGTGTTGCATATAAGGGTGGCATTTTAGAGCTTACACCTAAATGAGAACATGTAGATGCGTGTAGACCACTGGTGTAAGGGTTGGACCACAAGTCATGAAGCCAAGACTATTAGAAATGGCAGAAATATATATTTTTTACTCTGTGCATCTGAACTCATAAACCAACCGTGATGAAATTTGAATTTACTGATTCATTGAGAACCAAAGTAGAAGTGACCATAGATGTAAGCGTATGCTAACTGAAAGAAGCATGGCAGGACGTTGTTGTCCTCCAACAACCCAACCAATCCCACTTTTTATTCTCAAGCAGGTAATCTCCACTATCAGCCTAATCTATCAATATATATATACACACAGAAGAAAATCAAACAACAATTACATAGTCATGCTGAGATGGTATTTCAGTGGAAAATCCTTCGATATCAATTTTTGTTCTTGAAGAAGCTGCAGCACTGCTAACGTGTGACAATTTGCAACATTATCACGCCATTACCTGGTCAATATTAGATTAGAGATTTACCTTAGAGCCCTGACTCACACATTCTTCAAAGTCAGTTCTGATTATGGAAACAGAAATCTGCTGCCAGGATACATCACTCAGAAGCTTATAGGTTCCGTGACAGCTATTAAATTCCATGTGGACAACGTTTAAGCACCTCTGGAGAATCTTTCTAATAAAGTTTAACATAATCTAACTTTAGGCAGGAGACATAGTCCCATGAATGTATTCAGAGCCTTGCTATAATTATATCAACCTTGCTGTTGTGGAGATATTATCATCCCCTTGCGGTGTCATTAGCATAAAGAGCAGCAAATAGGTGGAGGTGTTTCACAAATAGAGAGGTACTCCTGACAACTGAATAAGACGCTGATCTTCTCATGGAATATTAATTTGCTGTCATGCAATTCATCAAAGCTCATTTTTAATGGAAGTCCCACATTGGGCTTATATGGAGGGAAAATAAATAAATTAAAAAAGATAACATCTCCATAACCTCAGCTGTTTACCCGAACTACTAATCAAAATTGAATCCATGAATTAAACAAGACCCTTTTCACTGTATCCCTTAACCTCTCCTCGCTCCCATCCATCTCTCCTCTCCATTTTCCCATCCTTTATTTCATTCACCCGCATTTCAAACAAGAGGCATCTTTGATTAGCGAGACAAAGAGGATGCCTTAAATAAAAAGACCATTTACAAGTCATACTGGGAAGCGAGGGAGTGACTGAGGCCCTGCTCTCTAATTTGTGATGAGAGGATCGAGCTGGCCTGTAGCACAATGACGTTACAGCTCTATTGTTAGGAAAATGAACACCTGGTTGCCAGAGAAGTGCTAAATCACTGCTGTGTGTTCAGGCACACCTGAGGCTCGCCACACAAAGTGACACAAAGCAGTACATTACAGTGCAGGCTGGCCAAATTCAAAGGTAACCGGGGTGCATGGTTTTCCTCAAATTCTTCAAACGCATTTTCAGTATTTGTATGTGTTTTAGGCTGCTATAAAACAGCTGTAATAGTAAAATTATTTTCTTAGAGAATAACAAGCAACAATGAAATATTACCGAACCTTGATGTACGCATGAGAGTATTGGATCTGGGCATTTCCAAAAATGCCGCTGTACGTCTGCTCTGCAATCAAAAGTTGTTTAGAGAAAAGAAGAACTTTAAATCGTAGCCAGATTACAGAGAAGCGTGCGTGTTTTATCTCTGTGCTGCAGCTGAAGTAGCATTTGAATGATACCCTGTTGACACTGCTAGTCAAAGAACCATCACATCTAACTGATAACTTGGGCTCTGGGTAAATATTCACACACATTTCAAACACAGATGCTTACAGACATGGCTCAGTCAGCGACCATTAGATGTATTGAGTTGTTTCTCACTTACTCATCCAATTACATCAATGGATAAAACCCATCTAATTAAAGTCTTTGTTCCCTTTGTTGGTACATTTTAACTCTGGAGGATAAAGTTACAAATGTGCCCTCAGAAACAACACCTACTCCCCTCTACCGCTTTACTAATATTTACTCCAGTTTAATTTTTTTGTAAAAAAAAAAAGGCAAATTGTATCTGCTGCTTAAATCTTCTGCATGATTATTTATTGATTATTTCTATAATTCACAGTCTGATTGCTACTTTGCTCGAGGCTTCAGTGGGCTTATCTGGCTCAGAGGCACGTGTGCATCATTTGTCAACTAACAAATAATCTGGTTGCAAATAGCAAATCACTACCTCAATTATTCAAGTATCTCATCTCTGGCTGCAGCTGTTAAATGAAAGGTAAACTATTTTTCACTAGAGTCACTTAGTGTTGTTTAAGACAAGTGGAACCGAGGACAACAATATATTTGGAATTAAATTATAAGAGAATGGGGTGGAAATATCCTCCAAAATATAATCTGAATCCATTAAAGGATAATTGTACAAGTATACTAATGAAATAGCTGCAAATTTTCACATCCCAAAGCTATTATTAATTCTGATTAACTACAAAGAACATGGTAATGTTTAACTGTGTGTCTTTATGAATTACTTTCAGATTGTACCAGTGATTTTTTATGCTGACTTTAATATGTATTTGTATGTTTAATATGGTATAACTGAGTCAGTAGCTGTCTGTCTGCAGCAGATAGTAGAATGGTTTGAAGAAAATAAGGGATTTAAAATCATTCTGATGCCACTCAGACTTTGGTTTACAGCCTCGTTCTGAGTAGACAGCAGCTGTTTGTACGATGTGCTTGGCAGGCACTGTAAAGAGGTCTTGTTTGCACTAACACCTTGTTTGTTTCAAAGCAACATGACAAAGGTTGAAAGAAGAAAGTGTTGAGGAGAAACTAAGAAACCGAGAGGTTGAAAGGGACTAAACCTCAGAATTTCATGAAAAAAGGTTAGCACTGATGGCTGCAGGGCAAATCTGAATTGAAGTTATTGTGTAGCAGCTAATGTTACTTATCTAATCTGTTTTGATAACACAGAGAGGAACTCAAACATATGATGGGCCAGTTTGAGCATCTTGTTATCTGTGCCATGGTTGTTTAACTTTTTCTGCAGTGGATTTTATTTTTTTTCTTTATGATGCCTCAAAACAAAATCTGGTATACAGTACAGAAACTACACTGGATTTTATTTAGTGTTTGTAACAAAACTACTACTTATTGTCTATTTACATTTGGTTTGGTATGCCTGCTGATGATTTTGTAGTGCATCTTGCAGTGAATGAATGACTCTGTTGTGGACTGGCGGCATGACCTATAGCTCATAATTGCTGTGACGAGCTCTAGCTTCCCTGTGACTCTGAATTGGACAAAGTGGTACAGAATGATTAGAATTTGAGCATTGCTACAAAATGACTAATTCACTAATAAATTAAGAGCAAATAATGTCACGAACACTCCATGCTAGACTCAGGGTGAAACTACTTAGACATTGTGCTGGTAATAAATCATATTTATCCAATTATACAGACATTTGGAAGATGGCAGAGAACTATTTTTGTGGTCATCCACTCATTAGCTGAACAATTAAAAACAAGCTTTGTGGGTTTTTTCCCTCAAGAAATAAACAAAGTCATAGTTAATTATGCTCTGTAACTAAGACGTGAAAAACAGATTTTTCTTTTAATTTTCAGTGTGCTTGTCCTTTGTTTGTACCACTGTACTTTTTTTTCTAGAACTATAGTAATGAAGATCAATGAGTTTATTATACCAACATAAAACTAAGAAGTTAAAAAGAAACTCCACATTAACATCCTCTGAAGCAACAACCGTGAAATTTTCTGAAGCACTGTGCTCTTGCACTTCTTAGCATTGCAGATCAAATTTACTCCCCCTGACAGAATTTGACCTTTACTGTGCCATAAAAATCACTTAACTAAGTGAATTTGATATAGGCTGAATTGGATGGGCAACATACTGTGCAACTGTAGAAACCAGCTAAGAAAAGGTGTGATTAAATACCCAAAAAGACTGACTGAGAGTAGGCTCTTTTAATAAAACCAGATAAATTGCTTCTCAGCGGATGTTTCAAACAAATTAACCTTTCTACATCCTAAATGGAAATATTAATTTTGCACCTTAAGCAAAAACTGTGGATGATGTGAAAACAAAATGTGCACCTATGATGATTACTAGGAAAAATAAGAGTAAAACTCCAACTTCTGAGAAATGACAATGTTTGACCACGTGTACTTTTTCAGATCAAAGACTTTAAATTAGGCCAACGGGACACTTGGTAGCTGCAATTTTGTGTTCCAATGCTCCCCTTGACTTTCTGTCTAATAAAAATAAAAGACATAGGGCCAGATTTACTAAGATCTCAATTTGCGCGTACTAATTTGCGCGTGGAGCCTAGAATTTAGCGTGTGGGGCGG
>JBAMHV010000009.1:15247231-15258060 GCA_037177535.1 Pseudomugil gertrudae | reverse complement strand
GCAGCACTTTGTAAAGCACTTTGTGATTTTTATCTGTGAAGGGTGCTATATAAATAAAGTTTACTTACTTACTTACTTACCTTTATCCTATACAGTTGGTTGAATATGATAGTTTGTCAATCAGTCATCCATAACCAGAGCCGTCACAAACCACAGTTCTTTCAGACTGAATGATAAAACAAGACTAAACCATTTTATTTTCACAAAAAGGGTTTCCTGCTGTGATGATAAAATATACACAAACCTTCAATTTGTCTTTATTTATCTTTTAAAGTACTTTTAATCATCCTGTACAGAAAATACAATAAACTTGCCTATTGTTTCTATCAATAACCCTCTCAATTAATACAAACTATAAGTTCACCAGGTATTGCCCTGATATATGGCTGTTCACATAACAGCAGTAAAGCTGTGTCCTGGAGAGACCTATGTGTTTGTGAACTGTATGAATCTGTATATTTTAGTATAAATAATCTATATGACCTCCAGTAAATCATAGTTGACTCAGACAACTTTTATTCCATCCTATAAAGATTTTGTTATAAATTGATCAACAATTTACTAACATTTTTCAAATAATGATAACTGTACTCGTGTTAGGTGGTAAAATCTGCACTGTTGAATATGAATCACCAATTTTACTCATCCCACAATGAAAATAAAATAAATGAATCTCCTTTTAAATGTGGATTTATTATCTATCATTATTACCTAAAGTGTTATACTGTTTTACACAGTTTATTGTTTAGTTGCTGTGAAGATAAGAAGAAATGTGTGGTCCTCTGTGTCTTTTATTGTTTTTACAGTTTTTACATATATATATATTTTTTATATATATATTTCTATTGTTTTTATTCACTGTTTTAATTTTTCTTCTTATTTGCCTGTATTTATTGCTTTTATTTAGTTTTATTGTTTATACTGTTTTATATAAATTAGAAATTAGTAAGTGTTTTATATTAGTTTGCATTTTATGTGTTTTATGCTGTGCAGCACTTTGGAAACGCTTTGTTTATAAAATGTGCTATATAAATAAAATGGATTGGATTGGATTGGATTGGAAATAAACTAAACATTACAGGATGAAGTCCGGTGTAGGAGACAGACATCCTATAAATGGATTAAAGGATTTTCTTCTTGGTCATGAGGCAGTTGTTAATGAAAACACTGACTTTCTTTCTATAACAAAAAATAAATAAATAGTAAAATGGGAAAGCTGTTCTGCGGTAAACTCAGAGATGAAAGCTTTTTCCTCGATATGCTGAAAACATTAAGAGTCATATTTCAAACAGAAAGAAAACCCAAGGAACCTCAACAAGAAGTAGGCCTACTGTAAGAAAAAAAAAACATTTTAATTATTTCAGTATATCTCTAAGATGACCTAAAAGTTGCTTTTTGAGGCAGATGCTGATGAGCCAAGAGTAAAACAAAGGACTTTAAAGAATATGAGCCTGGATATTGTAGGTAAGTCCATGATTGGTGCCTGGTTCATTTTTCTTTTTCCTTGGAAAAGGCTGATTGAGTTTCATGAAAGCATGTACATCACACTCAGTCATAAACACACACACACACACACACACACACACACACACACACACACACAGAGAGAGCATAACGCGTATCTGTCCTGTAGTAAATTAGTTTTAGGTGGAGCAGATATTCCAGTTTTTTCTTGTTTCAATCTTGATGTAAAAGATTGTGTGTATACATTTTTATGTGTGTGTGTGTGTGAAGGGGTGTGTGGGTGTGTGCGGGTGAATGCAGTTTTCTTTCTATCTTTAAAGGGAGCGTAAGAGGATGAGGTACATATTTCAAGTTTATATGTGCCACTATAACAAAATAGTTTTCCACCAGTGCGATAACCACTAAAACATGTCTGTGTGCGTGTGCATTACTGCGCCAGTCATCTGTTTGACTCTGCTACTGATTTACACAGTGAAGGCTGAACCTTCCACCCTTAGAAACCTCTTGTTGACATTCCTGGCATGCTTTTTGTTGACATACAGACTTTTTTTTTTTTAACTTTTTTTTCATCGGGGTATGTAAATATGGGCACAATGTTATAAAAAATGATTGGAAGCTTGAAGGACATATATTTATTATAATAAGTTTCATAGATTCATCTTAAAATGATTTACATCTACACTCCTGAATTCCTCAGATTGATAAACTGGAGCAGTTTGGGGGTAGGAGTGGGAGGTGTTAATAACTGCTGATAAATTAGCTGTTGATCTACCTGATTGAAAATAGCTCTGTAGGACCAACAGTGGCAGCTTAATGTTGAGAAGTAAGCCCTCTATCGCAGCAGTATGGCTGTACATCGGTATATGATCACTGCTCCTAAACTAGAGGGTAAGGTGATTAGGCACTCTTCTGCAACCAGGCTACATGTGTTAATGCATCTATGTGCAAAGCAGTCAATAAACTTTTTATTTACAGCTATGAAACCAGATTGGTAACTCACTGTCGATGCATCATTGTTTAACATGCAATGTTGCCATCTATTTCCATATGTTTTGCTCACAGATATGCTCCCAGCTTATAACTGTTGCATTGGCAGCTGTGAAACCAGTAGTTTATGAGGCATCTGAGAAAGGCAGCACTTAGTAAATCCATATCAATGTGTTGGTTATAAACATTCCCTGTCCATCATCCCACAATCTAATCCAACTCTATTTAACATAATGCAGACACAAGGGAGTCACTAACTAGCCAGTTATTGTGTGGAGTTACACAGCCATGGCGTAACAGACTGAAAATAAAACATTGCTCCTCTCAAGAAACAGGTTCTGCAAATCTAATGATTTTATATGAGCTTCTTTGAACAGAATTGTTGATCTTAACTAGACTTTATGAATAAGTTAAAGGTTATTATGGATTTATTGCATGTAAAAAAAATTAGTGCAGTGAAGTCTTTTATGCTACTCTGTGTCAGATTGTTTAATGGGGCTTTTGAATGGTGACAGATTGTGTTATTTATTTTCTTTAAATGGAGCTCTGCTATATATTAAATAAAAACAAGAAATACATATTCACACCTTCCTGTATCATATGATTACACTGACCCTTTGTTGTTGACCAGTTAGAAACAGCAAGGGGAAAGAGGACAACATGACATGGCTGAAGTAAATATAATTATTGGCATTATGCTGTCTCCCCAGAGTATTTTTGCATCATTTATGTGTTTCTGATGGATATGGGTTGAAACAGCAGTCACACTGCAGAAGCAGAAGATTTTAATGAGCTATTGTCAGACTTGTCTAACCAGACCTGCTATGATCATCATTAGTAACCACACATCTCACACTGACAAACTTTGGTTAGTCTGGACTTTGTTGTTTGTAGAAATGTCTGTAGAAATATAATGAAAGCATCTGTTTTAAACTCTCTTTGTTTAGTTTTGGGATTCTTTGATATTGATAGAGAACAAAGATGAGCAAAGTTAATATATGATTGATTTTGAAAAAACATTATCAAGTTCTGTCTTTTTTCTGTTCATCTTATCTTCATATACAGTGATTTAGCAGTAGTTACACCACAGTTAGTAAGTGCTATTGAATCCTTTTATTTTTCTTTGTTTTGTTTTTAACTGTTTGTCCATGTTTGATGAGAGCTTTTATAAATTTGTGTATAAACATATGATGTGAATAATTCCTATTTATGGGGAAATAATCCTGGATTTATCTCTGAACTTATTTATCTATCATCTTGTACAATATGAGTTTAGGACAAAGCACGCCATTGCGACAACAATGTTAAACATGCTAAATTATACAGTTTCTTACAAAAAGGAATGCAATAGAAACTTTCATTTTTGAAATAGAAACAACGTAATTTTCTTTTGGCTTTTATTTTTGGAGGGTTTTTGATTAAGATTCACTTGAAACTTTAGGTCTGGAAACTCAACAGCGCTTCCCTGGTCACCGATTGCCTAAATAAACAGGTGAAATAAAAATGAATCAGTAGTTATTTATAATATAATATATAGTCAAAAAAGTAGGTCACATCAACAAGCACATAGATAAACTTTCATGTATTCCCTTGAAGTCCCATATAGACTTTTTAAAAAAGATTCTGAAGCTAAAATAAGCCTTTTATTTGCACTACTATCTAACCCTGAGTTATTTCTATAATCATTTTCTGTTTCCAGATATTATCTGGCTATTATCTGGCTTCAAGACCACCTGATAAGTGAATTTACCAAACACAAATTGCAGTAACACAGCGAACTGTATAACTTTCAATATGTTACAGCATTAAATATTGTATATGAGAGTGTCTTTTACCAGACTGTCATTCATCTAATCATTTCTTTTAAACTAAAAAACAACATGGCAGAAGAAGGGAAGAAAACATGCATTGACAAAAGAAAGTCTTAAATACCTGCAAAATAAAAATAAAATTAAAGCCCGTTGCTATGTGAAGCAAATCATCCCCCAGTGTTATTAGACCGGAGAACTTTGTCTCCCCAGAAATGCAAAACTGGGTCAAGGCAGTCGGGAGGCACTTTTTAAGACATATGGACAGATGGAGTGAGAACAACACTTTATGGGGCAGATGGATGGGCTTTTGCGGGATTATTAATGCGCAGAGGGCACCAATTTGAGTCAGCAGGGTGGAGGGGGTGTACTGATTTGGGCCATTATCATTAGGAGTTAATCTGTTGAAGTTGAATCTTTTTTTAGGTTGAGTATGTACTGAAAATCAAACATGAACTTCACATTGGTTCCTATAAGAAGTGTTTGGAGGACTGTGGTTGTTGTTTCAGCAGAAGTTGATCTCAACCCAATCAAGAAACTGAGAGACAGAGCAAAGGTCCATGGTAATTCATTTAATTGGATTCAGTTCATTTAGCAGCAAATCATGACAAAAACCATCACAAGGCACTTAAAGAAAGTCAATTCAGTCCAGTTAAATTACTGTGCTGGTTCACTAATGCTAAAAGCTGAGAATAACTTAATAAAACAATTATATTTGGAAAGCTGTCTTATATTAGTTCAGCTACTCTTTCTAAGTGTGCACAGTAAAATATTTCCATTTAATTACAAGAACCGCCATCAGATTTGAAGTTCATGACCATTAAGGTTTAAAACTGAAGTCCTATGAATGGAGGATGGTGGAGTACTAATGAGCAGTGATTATGGGAGGTTGGATTCTGTAGTACACACAGAAGTATTTATATCTTTGTTACCTTTCTCTGTGAAATAACATTCCTTCACCCTTGTCTTTTTTTTACCGCAGTTAATTTTTCTCTTATTCCCTCAGTGTCAACATAATGAGCTGCGTTGGTGGATTACTCTGTTCACATCTATGCTGTCCTTGAAATCAACCCACACAGAGACATTTCTAACCACTTCTTGGCTATATGGTAAGACATTAATTGATTGTGATGGCTGCGAAGGTCCCACTGAGTGACAGTCAATAACACATTATGTAGTGGGGACTTCTGTCACCAGTCATTCCCCCAAATATGTAGTAGTTTCAATCTCACAAACTATATAAACACAGCCACACACACACGCACATACAAGCACACACACACACACATGCCAGTCAAATAGTCTTTTCACAGATGACAGTGTAGACAGGCAATGCCACAAATACTCCAGATCATGTTGCTCCCTGCAGATCATCGGGACCCAAGTGCTACACATTTCCCTTTAACGGTTGCATTTCTAAATATTTCGGAGGTGTTGGTTGTCCAGATCAGTCAATAAACATGCTGAAAACACAAAGCACAAACTTTGTTTACAGGCAAACACAGTAGCGTTTGCAGCCACAAGGCATACTGAATGAAATCCCTATGGAGAGTCCCAGTTCTCCATTACAACTAAATAAATGCCCGAATTAAAAATTCATGTTTCATTGGGTTTTTTTTTTTCAGTCCACATTCCATGTAGCTTTGAGACAGCAGGGTACTTCTGATCTTCCCTGCGTGGTGTCATTTCATATTATTCATGGACTCCCTCCAGCCTCGCTTGGCCCCCTGCCCATCCCATCTTCTTATCTTTTGCTTTTACTTCCACTCCTAACTCTTTGAATCCACTTTTTGCATCCTTTTCTCATCATCTCCTGCTTTGTGATGTTCACATAGGAGCGTAACAGCCACAGCTATTTGGTCCGATCAAATGGAGCACAAAAGAATGATTAATATCCAAGTATAAAAGGAACTTTTTGACACAGGCTAATGACAATCCAGATGGCCCTTGATGCGCCCCTCCAAGTTGTACGAACTGAGCTCCTGAACTCAGTGCAGCATAAAATGTAAAGAAAAGGGAGAATTTAAAAGGGCAAGACACAAATGATGACTCTCTGATCTTATTGACAGATGAACTGAGAGAGTGGTGGGAGTATTTATATACAGAAAGAAAGAAATAGTATGTTTGAGAGGGAACCTGCTGGACAGTTTCGAAGCTGGTAGGCTCCATGGAAGATCCTAAGCAGAACATAGTTTGCTTAAGGAAAAATGTGTGGAATCAGAGGACATAGGACTTTCGAAGACCAGGACACCCTGGGCAAGGAGAACTCTTGTATGGTCCAAACTCCTTATGTAAATACAGCTCAATTGTGTTTTAGGGTTATGAATAATCCTAGAAATGCAGATGAGGAGATTATTTCCACGGTAAATTCTCCCTGCTGTGAAGTAACACGTATGATCCTCACCACATAAAAGCCAGAATGATGGCTCTTATAATGTGAAGAAATAAGTTTAAAGGGACACAGGAAATCACTGTCTGACCTTCACTGGCAGACTGTGGTGGAAGCACAATCTAAAACATAAAAATGTTAGCATGAATAAGTTACAGATGAAAGAGGTCATACTAGACCAGGAAAATAAGTAAATAAACGCAGTTTTTTTGGTGAAGCGTGAGGAGAGAAAAAATGTAGTAATAAGAAATAAGCAATTCCTTTGACTGAGGAACAGCTTAAAACTGAGTTTGTATGCTTCGTTGTACCTCAGTCTATCTCATTGCATTTCTGGGAATTAAATTGTTGGTTTAATTTAACCCAGTGAGGGATTTACCTATCCATTCATTCATTTTTCTAACTATCTGTTTGGTTGTGGACTTATGTTCATTCATTATTTTGCATGCCAGTCACAGTGAAGAATCAGGCAAACAGGCTCAGACTGGAATCCGCTGGTGACTCATGTTTGTTTATTGAAAAGTTGCTTCCACACTTTATCAAATCTTCTTCAAAAATATACTCTAGCATGTTGGACATCAATATGCAGGGTCCTGTTTTTCACACTATCCCTTAGTTCAAGGGTGTTGTTAAAATGGACTTTATTCTAATCTCTTTCATTTAACAGTGTGGAATAAGTTAGCATATATTTAAAGCACTGTGAGCCATGGATGTTTTAGCAGTGTGATTACTTAACAAAAAGACATCAGTCAACATAAACATGCAGGAGTTTCAAATGATGAAGCAGGGCTTCAAAATATAGGACAAAAAGATCAATAAACAATCAGAAAACAAACCAAAGAAATAGCTTAAACTGTGATCTGTTTCTAATGTCACTTTACTTCTGACCAGTGGTAATTTCTGTTAATAAAACATACATAAAGGTAATTTGAGCAATATGAAACAACCTTTAATCTAACAGACACATGCATTTTAGGTCAAGCTGTATTCTTTTTGTTAACATATTTACAGTTTTGTTTAATCAAGAACCGTTTTAGTAACTTAAACAAAAGAGCCATCACTGGTGGTCTTTGCTCCAAAGTGTGCACGCTTCAGTTATACTCCCTGATGTATACTGTAAGTTGGATGTGGTGAGCCGCTACAACATCACAGTGTGGTTCATTTGGCCATCTTCAACATATGTGCTGACAGGTCCACAGAGCGCTGTTCTCCAAGGATTGCTCTTCATTATTTTTTCTTTGAGCAATGCCAAAGGATGCCTGTTTTGGTCATACTGCCTGACTTTGATAATTGCAGGCATGAATTAAAGCATTTTTATGCTAGCATTCTGTACTGGGTTTCATATGACCTTCTCTACCAAATAAAAAATTGAGCTAGAGCTGTGAATGCATTGTTGCTCATTAGAGGAGAGCATTATAGTGGTCCAGCGTTAAAGGGCAGAGGCCCTTCACGGTGGAGGTAAATGGCAAGATGAATAGGAACTACAAGTGCCTTTGCGATGATGCAGTGGGACAGCCAAAATTCATGGTTATAAATGAACTAAATCCTTATTAAGCAAGTGATGTTAGTGTTGTGTGCATTCACACTTAACAGTAATCTGGACCACCTTGCAGCTGTCAGGTCTTGAGACCACGTAGTAATATGATACTGTTTTGAGTCTGCAGCTGGCCTGATTCTGCCATCATACCTGTCTGTTTTTGAAGAGAAAAAGGCATTTAACACAATAAGCAGAAAGGAGATATTTAATATGACTGGCAGTATTTTTGTTGTTGTATTAAAACAAATATCACCTGTCCAACAGATGGCCATCCGTTAGACAGGTCCAACCAAACTGGCAGACCGTGAACGCACAAATATTTGATCTGCTTTTTGGCATGTATCTCTAAAACATTATCCAGCCACCATTTTATCCTAAACTGAGGTTATGTACTGCAACAAAGCACAAACGACTGCATTTCTCTTGCTACCATGCTGTCCAACACAATTAGCACCAAGGGCTTCCCACTGCTTTTTCTGACATAGATTTATTGTTTCACTCCTTGTTTGGCCTCAAAGCTTTTGTGGATGGAGTGGCAGTGGGTGTCCTGGATGAATGATATTTTTTGCTTTGGTCTGGTTTGATGGTTAGCTTCTGTCCAAATCTTGCTTTCTATTACGGAGAGCACTGTACTGGAGTGGTATGCTGTCATTACGCCTCCAGAAACCATAGATGTTACAATATATTTAATTTTTCAACACCAAACCAATGCAAAGCAGGTCAATTTAGTGCCTAAACCCAGTTTTGCTTACTGTATCTAAATAAAGAAAATAAAATTAGAAAATGAAAACCAGGATGTTGCACATTGGTACCTTTATAGTTTCATTGTGTAAGACGTTGAGCTCAGGGAATTATCGCAGCTTTGAACATTCACAGCTATTAAAGTTCACATGTAGGACTAAGACTTAACTTTATTGATCCCTTTGGGATGACTCCCTCTGGGAAATCAGATTTCCAGCAGCACATAAATAAAGACTCCTCGCTTACAAAGAAACAAATGTTGAAAGAAATGTACCTAATTTAAGAAACACGGTAAGGCTGTGTGTTGTAAATTTGACTGTCAAATCAAAGGACAAGGCTCAGTTAGAAAAATGTATTTACGATGAGAATCAGACTTTTGAAACCAAGCATGGCTACAGCACAGAGTGGGACCGGGGGGCTATGCCACAAAGGGAATCCTCAAGGAAAACAGGTTGGGAACCACTGGTGTAAGACTTTTACGAATCCATAATCAAATCTTACCAACCCATTCTGATACCTTTTTCTTCCCTTCACTCACTGAGGAGGAAGCATCCAAACTTGGACTAATGATCACATCATAGACTCACATCTCAACACTGACTAACTCCCAATTATAGGCAGGAGGTAGCTTCTTTGAAATGAAGATCCTTAGTTATTCCCCTCTACTCAAGGCACTTCTGCTCCCACTGCCTTCATTACCCAAAGTTCCATGTTTGTGTGTTTGTCTGAGTCTTTCCAGTTATATCAGGTGCCTCATCAACCTTTCCATTCTTTCTTACTTGCTATGTTATTTGTGAGTTTCCTCTTCTCTGTGTCTTTCCTTTTTTTGTTTATTTATTATCTTTCAGTACAAACAAAGTATCTGAATTCAAATGTTTCCTCTTTGAATCAACAGAAGTCGAGACATTGACTGCCTTACTATACAGATTAGGGAGGTATAGTGAAAATAGTTCCCCCACCAGAACAGAAGATAAAATGACATTAAAACAGTAGCGTTCTGTAGCAGCAACACAGTTAATTGAATTCAGCGGGATTTAGTGATCTACTGAAGCTGTTAAACGCCACAGATGGGAGCAGGCCTGGCATCAGCAGAAAGTTAAACAAGGGGTGTGTCATACACAGTTATTGTGGGGTCATTACCTTTATAATAATAATGATAAAAAAGCTTCTTTTGCTTGTTGATTGGTTTTTTTTCAGAAACAATAGTACTATCACACACTACTGCACAGTAACAGGGATACTCTGAGATTGGTTTAATGTTAGAAATGGTGGGAAATTTCCCTAATACTGAATTTGAATAACTTATTTATTTTTAATAATATTTTAGGGTGGCAGTGTATTTCATATTTCATTTAAGGGAGTGATGTGCCCAAAGCCCCCCCATGATGCCAGGCCTGGATGGGAGCTGATAAAAATCTGAAGAAATAGGAATTTCTCAGAATTAATTAAACAGTTTGAAGCTTTGCACTCTAATCAGTGCTACCAGGGTATATATATTAAAGCACATCATAGTGGGGGAAGTTCAATATTTTTTTTTCCAGTTTGTGCTGCTACAAGGAAAATGAATCTGATGAAGGCAAACTTTGAACATAATGAGCCAGTTTGGGCATTCGCAGGGAGATAGCAGGAAATGTCTGGGATTTTGGAAAAATGAGATATTCAGAGAAAATCCTGTTTGTGGACATGAACATTAATTTATTCTATTTAATTTAATATAATTTGATCATTATTTTATAGGTGAAAAAATCTTAAACATAAAAAATTTAAAATGAAGGCACAAGGATAAATGACATGATACATGAGTTCAACTTAAAAACTTTCATTGCTGAAGATAGTTCTTTCTTATGATGCCATGCTTGTCTACACACACACACACACATACAGTATCTCATACTATATATATATA
>JBAMHV010000009.1:15120706-15177215 GCA_037177535.1 Pseudomugil gertrudae | reverse complement strand
AGGGCACTAACGTTTAATTTATATATCAGAGAACTGTTTTAGATTGGGAATAAAGTGCATGCAATGTCCCCTTTAAGAACAGGTGCTACTAGGTGCTACTGCAACAAATTTGAATAGATCAAACAAAGAATCAAAGAAACAAGTAATCTCTACACTATCTATAAAAGAGTAATATGCAGCCTAAGTTATTTGACTTATTTATTTTTCATGTAAAATCTGATCATACTCTTAGAATAGTTGATAGATGTAGTAGTTTTCTTTGTACTAATCAAAGTATTTGATCAGCACAACATAAACAGGAACATTATTAAAAATAACACTGTTAAACCAATTTTAGAGCTCCTTCACTTTTTTGTTTTAGCTGTGCTTTACTATCTGCCTGCCATTAGGTAGGATTATTTGACTATTACAATTTTTTTTACTGTAGTGACCCTTGTCTTACCCACTTTGATTAAAACTGTTCCACTACTGATGTATATGCAATTAGTTCAAAAGGCCTGCTGATGAATGTTCTCTTTTTCTCTCATTTCAGCCTGTTAATTCTTTTGTGGTTGCTCAGATGCTTCAGGTCACTGGCTATTTCAGCCAAGGTTTGTTGCAGCTTTAAAGAAGAGTGGCTTGGTCCATTTGCTCTCATTAAACGATCAGCCGCATTTGCAGCTGGAAAATGAGGCGAGGGCTTTTCAAATTTAATCTCTGGGCTCTTTGTTGTTTTAAGCCAACACATCAAAATTGCTTGCTACTGTTAATGAGGTTATGAAGCACATAACATTGTTTTTTTCTTCTGGTAAATTTAATGAGGAAGTGATTCTAACAAAAGGCGGGAGCGTATACATCAGGTTAGGAGCACAAATTCTTTTCCTCACTTGACAAATAGAATTCTTTCAAGGAATAATGGGTTCATTGTTTGTGCTCTCACTTTGCCTCACTTTTTTGTTTCAGCCAACAGTGAAGTCCCTATGTTAATGTTGGTGGGGGATCCAATTATATGATGCTAATGGCAAGCGTTAAAATAATGAACTTCTTATAAGACCTTAGTAAACATAGAGTTCATCATGAATTAATGAGTTCATATGGATTTAATGAATAGTTCACCATCTGTCATATCTGTTGTGTATATCTTAGTTGATTAAAAAAACTCATTAACACTCCAGGACATTTACCTGATATGTCATTTGGATAGGAGAGCCACTGATATATGAGATGAGAAACATTTAACCTGAAGGAAAACTAGTTTCTCTAAATGTGTATAAGTGTAAAGTGACTGTAGTGATTCTATTCTTTACAAATATATACATTTTGTTTAAGGTTAAATGTAGAATAATGGGTAAGCGAAAGTTTTAACAAACTACCTTTTAAAGTCTTTAATTAACAAAAAGTGTTTTCGACAAAGAGGGTCATTTTGTAATTCAGTCAACACATTGTTAATAAAAGAATCTAGTTTATGGAAAGCAAGAACATTCTTTTCTTATAACCTTGCAATTATTACTCTCCATTAAATCTACAACATAAGCTCTGCTTTAAGTCAAAATCTTATTGAGAAAGCATGGTGACTTTCAACATTTTAAGCTGAGATTTTTTTTAAATAAGATACTTTGAATAATTTTTTTATTCGCTGAGTTATTTTGGCCCATCGCCTCCCTCGAAGGGCGACTAAGGCTGTATTGTGGGCAGAACAATGTGATGACAAGGCTGTCCTTTGGGAACATCTAATTAGTTCCACTAGGGGAGCAAAGCAGCACCACAACGTGCCCTGATATTTGGCTTGTGCACTCAGCGGAAAGATAGCCAGAGGGTCCACTTTAATTGCAAAAATGCCACCAGAATGTGAGGCTATAACTTCACCTGTCCCTGATCATAAGACCACAAGGGAGTACAGATCTCTGCATGTGAACACAGTCAATGTTAGCAATGTGTGCCAGTGAGTCAGTCTATAGTATAAACACAAGTGTGTGTACATCCCTGTGCTGGTCTGTGTTACATCCATTCATACAAATTTAAGAGTTACTTATTGACCTAATAGACTTAAACACAGCTAGAGTTAATGTTACTGTCACTTTTTTAATGGTTCAAATGAGGGGGAGATAAAGAAAACGTGGCCCCTCAGTAAACCAGGTGAGCTTCTCTGAGGAGCAGTACTTAAACAAATGGTAAGTTTTCAGGCTGCAGCTGTAAATTATTAACGTTTTCTTTTTTTTTTTTTTTGGCAAAAGGAAAGCAAGATTTGCAAAGTTTAAAAAATATATAAAATTTTGATTTGCAGGTCTTTTGATTGAATTTGTTTAGCGCATAAGCTGCTGTTTTAGTAAAACCTTGTCCAGCTGACAAGTTTTCACGAGAACTACAGCTTACGCAAAGTTTGTAGTAATGTATTATGGTTGTCTACTTGCTGCGGAAGATTTGCCACGGCTTTTCGAACCCATTCTCCCTCATTTATTTCTAATCTATTGTAAAACTCTGCATTTACTGGTCATTTACTCCATACCACATCATCTTAACCAATCACATGACTTGCTACAGCACATGCAGGTAATGCCAAAACAGGGTTTCAGTTACACTTTGTGACAAACTTTAAATTCAATTAAATCAAAACTTTATTTCTAAAACACTTTTCATGCATTGGCAACAATGCATGAAACACACACACACACAACCATTTCCATTCTCTTAATAAAATGTTGGAAAAAGTACCTTACCAATATTAAGGGTTTGTGCAAATCTATAGGGTTAAAGCAAATGTATCTTGTGTTTTCTTATTCTGAGGCCCATCAGGGTTCCTGATGCTTCAATGAAGCATTGATGTCTCAGTGTTATTCTGACTTTGAAGATGATGTATGCTTATATTTTGTGAATTTCCCCTGCTTCTTTTTAGAAAGCCTTGGCAAAGTTACACGCTGCTCTCTGCATGATGTTCTCCTACCAAACAGACTTCACTTGTTTCAGAATGAAACGGAAAGCCAAAGGGTGATCATGCTTTGCCACAGTTGAAACAAACTGTGTAGATGTCATGGCAAACTAATAAAATAATGCCACCTTCATAAAAAAGGTTGATAGAATTAAGATTATTTAGTGTACGAGCCACATTGTCTGGTACTTCTGTGGGCTGTTTGTGTAAAGTCAAAGTCCAGAGTCAGCAGGAAAAGGGGTTTCTTTCCCACCAGGCAACATGAAACCACTCAGACTATTTATTGCGGTCCACAAGGGAACAATCTGGCAAAGTCAAACAGCTCACCTGAAGGAGTCAAATCAGTATAGGTTCAGCTATTGTGACACAATCCTTCCTTCCTCAAGAGATGGATTAAGTTTTGAAGGGGGAATAACTTGGGGATCAACTTTGTTTTCTTAACTGTTATTTTTTTCTTTTTTCTAATTAACATTACAACATACAATTGAGCAAAAAAGTTTCATGCATATTTTTTTACTTAAATGACTGAAAATAATTCTTAACACGAGATATGACAAAAATGATTACTTAGGGACAAAGTCATAGTTTGATATATTCTTTACCAGCTCTGAGAAAAAAAAAGATTTTTTTCTGCAACAGGACAAATAAACCTGAAAACCATTATTGTTAAAGCCAAATTAAAATAATCGATAAATAAAAATGTAAAAATCTAAAATGTCCATTTTCATTGATACAAGAATAATTTTACGGTCAGTACAGTTTGCTTAGCATATAGTATTCCATTACAAATGTAACAAACAACAAAGTTGAGGAAAGTAATTGTTCTTTATAATGAAAAAGATAATGTCCTTTAAGATAGGATCCAGTCTCTAAAGATTGTATCCTGTCCTGAGATAAATGGATTTGTACATAGAAGGTTCAGCAAACATTTTTAAAATTGTATTTAAGCCTGAATAAAAATTAAGTTATTATAAAATGCAGTGTGTGTAAACGTTGCTGTGTTCTTTACTCTTATATCATGAACTATATTATATGCTCACCAGTATCATGAGTTAGCTACTCCAGTTTTAGTTGCTTATCTTCAGTGGTAAAACCATCATACACACATTCATTGTGCTGGTTGGGATGGAAATTAAATGACTCACCAGATGTTGGGCTGCGCATTGTTTACCTATAATAAACTAAATACGTTCAATTTGACACTATTTTTTTTCTTTTCTATGAGTTAATTGGAAAAACCTGTTTGTTGAAAATATGTTGCACTAATTTACTTAACTAAAGGCTAAAAACCATCCAGCTAAGGCTTAGCTGCTAAGCTAAGCTAACCATAATCCCCCATTATGATGCCATTTAGATTTTTTGAAAACTCCTAGCTATGTTGTTTATAGTAACCATTCAATTCATGGTGTTGCTAAAGTTAATGTGGCAAAATTGAATTGCTGAAACATAACCGCAGACCTCAAGACAAAATGATTCAAAGCTTCCACCAACTATCTGAACACAAGCTAGAGAGTAGAGGTAGCATGTAACACTACTTGCAGAAGCCGTGGGAAACATCTAATTCGAGAAATGACAGGAACACTGCAGTCAGCACAGCACAGTTCATTACCAGCTACAGCAATAATGTTTGCAGATAATGCACAACCTAAGAAGAATAGTTCAGGTTGTACATTCTTCTGGTAGTAATTAATGTAAAACAATGTACAATCATGTCCAAGATATAAAAAAAAAATTAAAAAATACCAGCAAATCCAAAATAGTTACAATAAACAGTTTAGTCACAACATAAGAAGCTCAGAGCAAAAGAGAATAATATTATCTCAGATATTAATAAACCCCAAGCCACCAAATTCACGGAGCATTGCACAACAGAAATTGGCCACAAAATTCACCATCAAAGCCCCAGTTTGAGATGGCACATGATATTCAAGATCTTGCCTTAGTTCATTCATAATGTTGAGATAAAAATGGCAAGGGGGGGATATTTATCAGGTTTTGAATATTAATGTGGAAATTTGTGTGTAATTTCATGTGTTAAAGAATCAAACTGGATTAGGTTAAAGTAAGAGAGATCATTAGAGGACTGTAGTTCAGTTCACATTGCAGCCTTTCAGACATGTGTTTGTCAGGTCGTGCTTTGACCAGTGGCCTGTTTGTGTTGAGTTATGTTGGATTTGCATGTTTATTGATTGGAATAACAACATGAATAGGACATGCAGACAGCACTCTGGCCCTTTTGTAAAAAACGTGTCCATCCTGGCTCGCAAAGACCAAAAAGGCAGAGTGTAAAAATCAAAAGTTTGGTTGGAGTTGAAGGACCACTTGCTTGATCATAGCATGTGACACTTCATTGGTCTATCTGCTGTCACAAGGGTGATTTTAAAGAGGTGTGATTGGTGGGCAGCCCCCTGTGTCACATGCCTTTTGGAAGACGATCTCGCTGGCACTATGTCACTTGATCTGCACATACTGAAAACTTAATGAGATCTTTACTATAATAATGATCACAATGTTAAATATAGACTATATATTCTTCAGTTTGCTTGTTCTTCTTGAGCATGTTCTCTTTATTGGTACTCCAACTTCCTCCCACCTCCAAAATCATGAATGTAATTGGCCTGTCTAAATTATCCCAAGAAGTGAATGTGAGCATGAATGGTTGTTTGTGTCTCTGTCTTGGCCCTGCAATGGACTGGTGTACCATACTGTTTGCCTGCTAATTGGTGAGATAGTCTCTAGCACTGTATAGCATTTGGCACTGTACTGTGCTCCCAGCATTGTTGCAATGCATTTGATTCTCTTGATCTCAACCCTGCCCCCTTCAGTGTAAATTTTAGCCAACTCTGCTCTTTTGAAAGGCACACATCATCAATATTATTTACTCCCTTCTGATGCACCCCACTAAAATAATTCTACTTTGATCAGTGAAGCACTATATTATTGTATTTATGCAGCATCTTGAAACTTTGAGTTAACAGAGTGCTGTGGCCAAATAGTACCACATTGTAAAGCTGTTAAAGAAGATTAAGATTTATCGAGTTTTCTGAGGCTCTGTAGACTGGTGAGCTGCTAAAACAGCCTTGGTGCCTCACACCATAAATTCTGCAAACCACCTTAACTGCACTGGAAGGATAAATGCCATTCTTCAAAATAGGGTGACACGTATTGTTTAATGTTGTGACAATGCTAGCAGAATTAGTCTAAAATGTCAGTTCCAAATTGATTAGGTGTTCAAGTGGCAGAGGTCCAACAATCTATCTGTATCTAAATTCATTATACCTATCAAGGAACAAATCCATATTACAAATGTACTAAATAGTTACTACAAAATGTATGGTGCATTTCTTAGGTAAAAAAAAATAATAATGTGTTTACAAAATGTAATATACAGAAGAAATACAGTAAAACAGTTCAAATCATATTAAGGCATTAATTAAAAGAGTTTACAAAGTCCAGTTTTGTATTATTACACATTTCAGAGAAAGCAAACTAAAAATTAAAACCGGATAGAATGATTCCATATGCTGATTACTTTGTAAAAGGTCTTATAAAGGAATCGAGTTTCCACTGATGATAAAACATTGTACATAATTGCTGCCTAGTAGTTCAGAAAGGTTAATTAATAAAATAATTGGCCACAACAGAGAAAACTATATTTTGTTCTTATAAATTTAAAATCTTTCCTTTATGTAACACCCACAATAACTTTCACTGTAAATTCAAGGGTCAAAACTTGTTAGTTATGAAACCACTATTGCAGATATTTCTAAAAATGCAATGTAACTCAGAGTGGTTAATCGTAGAAAAAAAAAAAGCCATGTTGACATGAATTGATAGCTTCAGGTTTTTTTTATTTTTGAACTTGCTCGAGTGAAAAATTTCTGAATTTTCTAAATTTTTTTAAAATATATTGTGAAATGAGATGATTGTATGGTGTCTTGGAAATAATGATGTAATTAATGTTTCTCACTGTGCTAACCTACTTATGCAATATTTGTACTATTGTCTTTATTGTCTAAGATCAATAATAATGTATACAAATGAAAGAGGAGTGGGACCAAAATAAGCTTTGCTTTTTCCTATTCATTGTTCTATCCTACTGTTTTATTCTAACACTAAGAAATGAAAAAATAATATTCTAATTGTACTGGTTATGTGTGCGCATATCATTTTTAACTCTTTATGTTAAAAAAGAAACCAATCAAAGAAACCAATAAACAAACAAACAAAATAGTTTTTTTTTAATACTCGACTTTGCTGTAAGACTGTTCTGTGTGACAACTTGACCCAAGGTCCACAGCCTTGGATGTTGGCTCAGTTTCTGTCTTCTCTTCACAGTGCACTGTCCAGCCTCTGATGCAACATTCAGCATGTAACGAAATATATCTAGTATGTGGCAGCATGCCAAGACCAAGAATATTAAAGGAGTCAAAGTTTGATGTGTTAATGTGTTCAACTGCCAACAGGAGAACTGCAAGGCAAGATCAGAGAATGACAGACATCAATAGAAAGAAAGGGAAAAGTTGATAGAGTTTGGCTAAATTCAGGAAACCTTGGTACAAATGAAATTCAGAAGAATCCACCTAATGCTGGACTGGGTTTTAAAAAGTTCAATTATGTACACTGGACTGCAAACAACATTATGTCACAAAGTAAACTACACAATATTCAAATTATTATTTTATTCCAATCCAATTAATCAATTTTGCCTGTACCACTAACAATACAAGCCTTGGGTATGACTAAGCTAATCACACATTTAAAGGGTTGCAATACTATTTTGCCAACAACTTGTATATATTTTCTTCAAATATTATTTTTTCACATTGGAGGCAGAAAGTCATCTTTTCATATTGACTATTTAGTGTTCAACTTTGTTCTCTTTGGAGATAATTTCTTCGAGTCACATAAGTGTTTACAGAATTTTTTCTTTTCTTTTTTTAGATGCCAATTTTTTTGTGAACTTTTTCATTTCAGGTGGTAAATGGTTTCATACTTTGCTTTCCCTATAAAGCAAAACTAACAATATCCAAATCTAATTTATTTTTTAAAAAATATGAAGGACTACAGAAAAAAGCTGACAGCTGGGGAAAACATGAACTCTCCTCTTTTTTTCCTTTCTTTGACTATGCAAAAAAGATATGTACATGATCCTGTGAGGTTTGGGGAGCGGAGAGGAGAAAAGATGTGTTGTGTGATGTGAGCCACAGTATTAAAAAAAAAAAGGTAAGATGAGTGTTTGGTGACATCCACATGTCATTTAACAGCTGTTCCCTCTTTGCCATATTAAGCCCAAATATGAGCTTCTCCTTCAGGGTTTATTCTTGCAATAACAGTGGTATACAGTATGTAAAAACTTTAAGTAAGCTCACATTCTAAGCACCCATCTCCTTTAGACAAAGTAAGCAGGAGATGATGAGCCCATGATAACAATATGTAGTTATATGTAATTATAGAGTAAATACACCAGGCTGAATGGGCATTTTGAGAATCCTTCTGGAAAATATGATTTTTGTTGTTGAAACAGTGTGTAAAACATTTGCTCTTTAGTTATTTTCCTCTGTGCAGGGATAATTGCAAACATTTATTTTGTCAGGTCTAATTTCCAAGAGGAAAAAAAAGAAGATGAAAGCAACAATGTTCCCATATGAATAAATGCTGCGACTCCTTGCCATCTTCAGCGCAGCTCACAGGAGTTACTCACAAACAATAAAACTTCTGAAGCCAGACCTTCAACTTGACACTGCAGTGTTGATTAATTCTAATTTTAAGACAATGATGCGCCTGCCACCAAATCAATGTGTCATTGTTAATTGGAGTTCCTCAGCTTTCGTGTTAATTTGCCCCATCCGGCTCTAATTGGGTGTTGACAGGCATTGTGGCGTTGTGGCTCAGAACCCAGGCTGATGTTGGTTTGTTATTGGTTGGATGTTGTTAATGAAGGAAGAGGATGTCAGGTTACTGAAAACAAGTTTAAAGATGTAACTTGTGTATTTTCATGCTGTGGTATAATTAACTGGCAAACTGAACTGTCTAAACTCCTTGTTAGTAAGACGTAGACATTCATGTTGAATGGAGGGCAAGTAAGAGACATTCTAATCCATTGTTTTAATCCTGTGTGACAGATAATGCCATTTAAATGTGATGGAGAGCTCTGTGTCATGGTCTGTGGGTTTGTTTTGATTACTTGTTTCTCTCTTTTTATTCTGGTGTTGGCCCTTTTGGCTCTGTATTAGCTTGAATTCCTTTCTGATTTATGCATTAGCATGTTTTGTGATAATTCTACAATTGTTAATCCTTTCTCACCAATTTCAGCTGAATGTCTCTCTGGAATTTTGAAGGAGTATTTAAAAGTGAGGATATAGCAGTGATCATCTGCCAAGAGTGGTTGGTCATTCAGTGAAAAAGGAGCAAGATTTATTCTTTCATTTATGCTTTAACTTGGAGCTTTATAAACACATACTTTTTTGGAGATCACGGGCTAAGCTTCAAGATGTCTCCATCCATCCATAAAAGATCCACCTCTCTCGGAGTGCGCCACCATCCTTTTTTCTGGGCCTGCTTGGGTTGCACTTTAGTTTGTTTTATTTTAAATAAATATATTAATTGTGATTTTGCCCAGCGTTCTTTTATTTGCTATTGTCCGCAAGCCGACCATAACACATTTGACAGACCAAGTCTTACACTGTTCCCTTACTTGGGTTGCTTTTTAAGAGTTATAGTCAACAACTCTGATTCCATATTGTGTCATTACAACAAAGGATGTATATTTGTAATTTGTAGCCAACACTGTAAATGAATAGATTTGCACACAGCATTCTTTCAACTTGAAGAGTGTCCACATCATGTAATCTTCTTTTAGCTCCCCAATGTACTTTTCTTTGACATTTTTTATGTTTGAAGGAAATAAGTCAATGGACTGGCGACCTGTCCAGGGTGTACCCCGCCTCTCGCCCGTTGACAGCTGGGATTGGCTCCAGCCCCCCTGCGACCCCATTCAGGTAAAAAGCGGTAGAAAATGGATGGATGGATGGAAATAAGTCTTTTATTCCTGCCTTTCCTGCATATCAGACATCTTGAGCTGACAGTGATAATGTTTTTTCAAGACTTGAATTCTTTAAAAGTTTAGGGAGAGAGCTTAATAAATGTGTATATTGGCTTTATGGTGCCTGTGTTATGCATTTCTACCTGTCTTGGTTTCCAATGACAAAACAGCTGCAAATGTAAGACAGCATGCTGTTTCTTTTTACAGCGTACAGCTCTGACACAAGCTTTATAGCAGTGGGGTTCCAGGCACCTTCTGTACAGCACCAAAGAAAACTAAGGCGTGTGAGTTATCTTGCCTGTCTTTATGTATGGTGACAGTCAATCAGGCCCGAGTGGGATTTGCTGCACTTTCAACATTGTTGTGAAGAGTGGATTGCTTTTTTTTGTGTTTGTTTAGACTCTGGGGACAGTTGCTCAACTTGCCTTGTAGAACCAACATGTCAGAAAACTTCCTGTTTAAATGTGATTTAACTATAATACCGTATATTGCCAGCCCATGTCTTGCTGATGGCCGAGCATATAAAATATACACCTTAAGCAGTACATCAAAGCATATTATATTTGCACAAAAAATAAGTATTTGTGCTTTAGGAAAGTTAGTCATAGCTTTACTCTAAGGCATGAGATGCATTCAAACAAAATCTAGACATGTAATACCATCCATCCATCCATTTTCTTCCGCTTGTTCCCAGAGCGGGGTCGCGGGGGGGCTGGAGCCTATCACAGCTGTCAACGGGCGAGAGGCGGGGTACACCCTGGACAGGTCGCCAGTCCATCCAGGGCCTAAGGGATACAATACAAACAAATATTGTGTTTTGGCAGAGTTGAAAAAACAGGTTCAAAGCTGACCAGAAGACCCTGGTACATTTGCAATCATAAAATAGATGTGAGATAATTTCAGTGTTTAAATGACAAAAAGAGAATAAAGTGTCTGTAAATTTGTAAATAAGGAAGTTAACAAAGTCAATTTTATGCAAAAGTGTAAATGTAATTTTCTTTGATTTTGTTGGATCCATGGCAGGAGTAAAGTCCTTCGACGTCAGTAATCTGAGAGCTCCAAAAGAGCTTTCCTCTAAGAACAATAGTGTTCTTTCTTTGAACTATTTGACGAATGTGTTTATTTATTCACTTTAGTATTTTAGGTCAAGGCCATTCAGCAACAGCAAAGGTTGAACAGTAGCTTGTCTGTTGAAAGTCAGATGATTATTTTACAGCTTGAGACAGCTCTTTTGGGATAGCTTGCCTTACAACTTTATATTGTTTGAGAGGGAAAGTTTTTAAATGTTTATCAAAAAGACTAAACAAAAAAAGGACATTTCTATTGAATCAATTAGATAAGAACAAAGATTCATTCCTTCCAAGTATATTACAATTATTCCAAAAGAGATCTTATGTGGTGAACGCTAATTTCCATGATTACAGGGCTTGTAAATTCAATTTGGACAGCTTCTTTGGTAATTTGTTAGGTAGAAAATGGCACTTTAAAATAAAATAGAGACAATGTGGTTAAAAAATATGGTTTGGAATGAAGTACCAGATTGAGTCTTAAGCCACAAGACATCTCTCTAACCAACTAATTTAAAAAATGTTGACAACATCACTAAAGTTCAACATTTCAGGGCCTCTATCCACTGAGTCCTTCAAGAGAACTGCATTTTTATACTTTGTGTGGTGTATTTTTCCCCAGACAAAGTTAAAGAATAAATTATTCATTTGTGTAGCTGTCAGATTATTAACAAATAAGGATGTAGCGGGATGTATAAGGTGTGCAGACCTTCAGCTTTAGAAAGTAGTACTCTTCCATAAACCGAAAGATCTCTTTGCAACCAAACATTGAGTATGCTTTATTTTCTAGTTAATGCACTGAATAAAGTTTTCAGTAATAATTATAAAGGCAGACATTTTTCAAAGTTTGAATTTTTTTATAAGGTCTGACTGACATTTGAGTCAAAAGCACCAACTGTAGGTGATGATAATAATGTGACTGGCTTATTGAATATTCATTTTGGCCTTAAAGTGGCTTAAAGCTGAAAAATTCTCCTGTTGTTTTTTTTTTTTTGTTGATTGAAAAACAGTTGATAGATCATTTACTATTAACAGCATTAGCATTTAGACTTGGACTTAACTTTATTGATCTCTTTAGGATGACTCTCAGGAAAATGAGATATCCAGCAGCTTATAAATAAAGACTTCTCAATACTAATAAACAATAAAACGATAAATAGAATAAGGTTTGAATACAATAAAAAAAGAAAAAGAAAAAATATATATGGTCAATGAATAACTTAAAATGACTGCACCGTGGTAGTTACTAAATTCTGGGGAGGTTATCGAACATTACCAGTACAGTTCTCTCTTCTGTCCTCTGTCCTCTCTCTATTTCCTCCTCTCCCCAAGTGAGGAGTTGTCGAGTGATGGCATAGTGGACAAATGAGTTCCTGTTGGTCGTACACCTGGACAGGAGCAGTCTTTCACTGAACAGGTCCTCTGGCTGCTGATGACAATGTTCAGAGAGTGGCTGGTATTGTCCATATACCCAGCAGTTTGTACAGTGCCTACCTGATCAGTTTATCAGTTAATAAATGTAAATTTGCATCGCGAAAATCTAAAAGTGTTTCAGTGGATGTAATCTTGAATTGCACTTCCCAGCCACCGTAGATTGATCCACCAACCCACCAGAACCTTGCGATCCCGGTGAGAACCAGTTTGTATGTGTGAACTGCAAAAACGTGCAACCAGTTAATGTACAAGTTATTAGTGACTCAGATATGGTTCTATGTACATATACTGGGTCCATTCACTCATCCTGTCACACAGCAGTGTGGAGAACAAGATGCAGGCAGAAGTTGTGCATGATGGCTGCTCCTGCTCCAGGTGACAGTAGCCACCCTCTGACATGCTGAGTCCTCACGCTGTGCCCACAACTATGACCCACAAACAGGATCTCCTGATGTGTGTCCATCTTATCAACAAATACTGACTTTTGTCTGTGAAATGTTACTTTTACGACCCCTCTCAGTGACCATAATTCATTGTAAAACGCCACAGACATGCCTTGATTCAAACACCGACATATCTATGAGCTGCTTTGCATTGACCGTGTATGGTAGAAAGTGGGTGTGTAGGGGCAGAGAAGTGAACCAAATTCACCTGTGCAACCTTTTTGTCAAAGTTGTGATTTATAAAAGGAAATTGCATGAACCTGTGCATAAGCAGAGTTTTATAAATCAGACTTTTAACTTGGCGTGGTAACTTTTTTGTTTTTTTTGCTTAAGTACAGTTCTAGTAGAGATTCTATGCAAAGTTTTATAAATGAGGCCCCTGGTCTTTGTGTTGTGACCTGTGATGTTACTTACACCTTCCCATACTTTGCTCATGTTCTCCCTCAACTTCTGCTCTACCTTCCTCTTGTAGATGTCCTTAGCTTCCCTCACACAGGGTGTTTTCCGACCAAGGTGGTTCCCGTGCTGGTTCAGAGCCAGAGCCAGATTAGGCACCGATTCTTTGGTTTTTGACCGCCGGAGCAACGCCTCTTGGTTCTCAACTGGTTCAATCCAGGCACCACTTCATTGCTGGGCCAGAGTTGAGAACCGGTTCATGCAGCTTGCGTCCGCAGCTGGGGGAGGGCTACCTGGCCAAAATAATACCATTGAAACATGGACCCACATCTTAATAAAAACAAACAAATGGACTCTAAGAACAAGCAGAATATGTCTGAGGAGGAGGCTCAGTGTTTCCTGGCTTTATTGTCACCTGTGGAGATTCAAAGTAAATTAAACGGGGCAAATTGTACAAAGTCTGTGTTCAAGAAGCGGCAGCGGGATACTGCCGCGGTGAGAGATCCGCAGAGGGATAAGCCTGTGGCGCGAGACGGCCGCAGTGAAAGCTCCGCGGCAATATAAGCCTGTGGCGCGAGACGGCCGCGGTGAGAGCTCCGCAGCGGGAGATGGCCGCAGCAAGAGACGGCCGCAGCGGCGCCTTGATCAGCTGCTCAGCATATGATAAAAGCTTAAATAGATTTCATAGATCAGAAGAGGAAGCTGTGACACAAGCAATCCAAAAGCAGCCCGCATTTTCCCGATCCTATTTCTGATCTTGGCGACGGCCGTTGAACTAAAAACGGTGCCCTAAACTCCACCATGGTTGAGTTATTCCTCCTGTCCATGGTGGAAAATACCGTGGTGAAAACTCATAACTTCAACACCAAGAAGTCTGGTAAGTGTTGCTGTTATAGGTTTACTCAAATGTGACGGGAGGCTGTGACGTTTATGTAAACATGATTTAGATTGTTATGACGCAAAACTGGTACTTTAGGTCGAAACAAAACTGGTTCTTTGGAAGCACTGGAGTTGAACCAGCTAGGCTCTGGCTCAAGCACCGAACCAGCACGGGAACCAGCTTGGTTGAAAAACGCCCACAGTGTTTCACCCCCTGCTGGGTTGCCTTTATGGCCACCTTATCTCTACTCCTAAAGGCAGCCTTCTTCCTGTTGAGGACTGCCTTGACTTTCCATGTTACCCATGGCCTGTTATTTGGATAGCAGTGACCTGTTTTGACAGGGGGAACCACGTCTGCACAGAAATTCAAGTAATCTGTCAGACAGTGTGTTATCCCCTCTATGTCCTCAACATACAGGTCAATCAGCACATCTCAGACTGTGATGTTAAAGCAGCTAGTCTCTCAAGGCACGATCAATCTCAGCAGACCACTTCCTGATGAATCGAGTTGTCACTGGCTGCTTTTTGACAGGGACGTGTATAGTGGCTGTAGGTAAACCAGATTGTGGTCAAACTTCCCTACTGGGGGGAGAGGATATGCTTTGTTTCTGGTAGAGTAGCCTACAACCTGATAAAAAAACACCCATTGTAGAGCCCAAAGTGACATGATTAAGGTGCTGTGTCTGCAACCTTGCTGTGACAGAGTGGATCTTCTCACTTTTAGTGGTTCCGTCCATTCTAGCTGAGATACAGATTGTGATCACATGACTGAACTCCCGCGGCAGATAGTATGGCCGCAGGCTAACAGCTTGCAGTTCGAGGTCACGGCAACACAAAACTAACTTTACAGAGATATGTCCTGGGTTACACCAGCTGTTGTCGACATACATGGTAAGTTCTCCACCTTTACTTTATCCACTTGCTTTAGTGTCTCTGTCGGCTTTCACACCAGTGAATCCCAGCAGATCCACGTTAGCATCCTGTACAAGGTGGTTTAACCATGTCTTAAACTGCTCTCACAGAAGCTCCGCTGATTGTTCAGTGCGGACAGCTCATTGATCTTTTTCTGCAGCGAGTTCACATTCCACATAATAACAGAGGGAATTGGTAGTTTGTGGTGCCTCTGGTTCTACACAAGCTGAGCCTTTAACTTCACCCTAGCCTTACAGCCTCTAAATCAGTGGTGTCCAAAGTTGGTCGAGGGCCGCTGTCCTGAAGTTTTTTGATCCATCCCTGTTCCAACACAAATTTAATGAACACAAAAGCCAATGAAGTTCAGCATAATGACTGATTAACTTGAGTCAGCTGTGTTGGATAAAAGATACATGGAAATCCTGCAGGATTGTGGCCTTAGAGGACTGATTTTGGACACCCCTGTTCTAAATCTCATCTCCATCGGGATAGCATGAAGGCTCTGCCTTCCTCCAGTGATTAGGTAAGAAAACTGGCTCTATGTTTAATTTTAAAGTAAAAAGTTTTCATGAAATATATAGGAAACACACAGATAATAGGGAGAAAAACATCAAATGTCCATCATAAATCTATGGTGTTTTGGAACAATGAGATTATCTTCCTCATGTGCTAGCCATCCCCGACAAAAACCATGAAATGAAACCTATATCCTTCATGCGTCTCTGTACTTTATCAGAAACCCCTTTCAACTTCTGTGTGGTCAGATCTCAGAACAGTTTCCCCTTAGCTAGGTTTTTTTTTATGAATTGGCTTAATATGATGTCTGTGAAGCACCCTGAGATGACACTGTTGTGAAGTGGCGCTTTACATAAAAAGTTTAATTGAATTGAATTGACGGAAATTATAGGCCTCTATCATCTTTTTTTAGAGAATAGCTTGCACAGTCAGTTGCTATCATATATATTTTGCCCCACTGTGTGACATGCCTGCATCAGTTGTTTAAGCAAGGTGTGTTACTTTACAGAATGAGAACTTTTACAAAATAAATTTATTTACCAAGTTTGTAAATAATATTTACTGAAAGTTCAAAAATTAAGAATCAGAAGAGATCTTATAATTATAGGAATTATAATTGATCTTATTTCATCTTAAAGCTTAAACAAAACACAGCCAAAAAAGGAAAAAGGGTTCTACCATGAAACCCAGAGTTGGTGAAGGAATGAGTGACTTCTGCTGGTGCATTAACCAACCAGTGTTACATTACAGTGGTGTCCTTAGGAGGGATGCAGTTTTCCTGAAACTGGGCCAGTTCAACACATGACTCCTGACAAGACGGTGCCTGACAGAGCAGTCAGTAATGTGCACAACTGTGCTCAAGAGAAGGTAAATGTGAGTATGTTTTCAACACTATTATGCCATTCAATGCAAAAGAATAATGAGCTTCACGGATTGACAGAGTTGTAGTGGAATTGAGTGGCTTAATTATGTCAGTTAAACCACTTGCTTTAAAAAAAACATAGATTTCAGGTTAAAAAGTGAGCTGTGGTGCAATATGGCTATTAAATCAAAGCTTGTTGCAGACATTTAATATAATACTAAAAAAGGGGTCAGAATAACTATCACATGACCTATTTTTTACATAAAACAGGTTTGTTAAAATGACTAATCACAAGATTTTTTCACTTATGAATTTACACATACAGAAAACCTAAACTGATTTAGTCCATTATTGTATTCGTAATCTCCTCTGTTGATCTGATCAAATCAAATAAAACTTTATCTATACAGCAGTTTGCACACAAAAGCATCATCAGAGTTCAATAACACACTCCTGTTCTCAAGAACGAGGGGGTGGAGGGCATATGGCACCACAGCTCACTTTTAAACCTGAAATCAGTTGTTTAAATAAAACCCATTTTTCAGCTCACTGTGTTTTAGTTGGTCTTCTAGTGTTTGTTGGTAAAATTGAAAAGCATGAAGAGCATGTTTCACCCTGTGTCAGCTTCACACATACTCAGCACCAACAATGTTACACTTATTTGTGGAATCTCATCATTTCAATTGACAAAGCACATCGATACATGGTGTAGCTATGCACACCTTCATGTGGTGCTCTTTATGTCTGAGTAGATTTTAAAGTTTACCCACTGAAATGTTTTTCATCAGGTACAGAAATAAAAAGAAAATAGGATTTTTTTTTCAGCATCACAGTCATCTGCTGTAGTAAGTCTGTGATTCTGCTGTTTTTGTTAAATTGATCTTGTAGATGCTTCTGGAATAACTAAACATCTCTGTGATCAGTAGCTATACTCTGATAGAACGAGACGAGTCAGGTTAGTTTGTCTTGAAAACATGGTTTTATATATATTTACATCTATTTAGTTATTAATTAGTTAAAAAATGTTATTGGTGTCATCTTCCATCATAGCTAACACATGTTTTCAGTATGTTTTTTGTCTGAAACAGGCTGTTTTATTCAAAGTATTGATCAGTGTAAAAATACTTGGTATTTTTGCAGGTAACCTGACTGGGTCAAGGCCTGTGGAACTGAGCTGATGTCAGGATGTTTTCCTCCAAGCTGAATCTTTGTTGTTATTTATTGCAATATTTTCTTATTTCATTACTTTAATCATATAATTTATAACATCACGTTTGAACAAGAAGCCTCAGTTTTAGGACTGCAGGGAACTTTGTTGTTTAAACATGAGAAGAAAAACTCAGTTGTTTTAGTTTGACTGGTGGTTAAATGAATAATTGTAAATGTAGAGATAAATACATGCCTAGCTGTTTTTTAAACTAACCTGAGTGGTATCATTCTTTGTAGTGTTGTAACTGAGTGCAGAAACATTTCATTATTCCAGAAGTTTCTACACGATTCATCTAACAGGAAAGAAAACAGCAGAAATATACTCTCACTAGATGTGGATGTAATTATAAAAAAAACAGAGAGAAGTAGATGACAGAAGACAGTGTTTTGTGTGAAATGTTTATTTCATTTTGACATAAATGTTGGTATGTCCCATTTTTCTTCACTTGTATTTTAAATTTTAATGTGAAACAAATTATTTAGAGAAGTAGTTGTTAAAATACACCATAATGATTTCACCATCTTGTAAATGACGGCAGAGTAACAAACAGACCAAAAGAATGTTGGTAAATAACAAATTAACAGTTCTAATATGTCTATATAGACAGATTGACATGTATATATCACAATAATATTTATTGTGTAGAAATTTAAATGTGAGGAGCCATATACTAATAATGAATGAATTAGCAAAGCAAAGATTATATACTTAGGCAATACATAAAAGCAAATGTAAACTAAAACTGAAGGTATGCAGAGGACAGGCCAAAATAACATTTCCAGAAAGAAAAGCTATTCCACAAAACCCAGGGGACCATTTATTGGCAATTCAGAGACATAAGGAATTACCCAAGGAAGGATGCAAAATGAACAGACTGGCTAAATCATCAGAGCTGAAAAATGAGGCTTAACACTGAAAACTGTCAGGAAAACAAGGCATGTGAAATGAATTAGGGTGGAGCAGTAAATCTAAAAAGGCAGGAACACAAATAATAATAAGAAGAAAACAATTCACAAGAAAGTGTTTACTAAATTTACCAAAGAAAGAAATCAGACAGAACTGGAACACGGACAAAGGAAAACACTAGAAATACAAAGAATATTCTGGAGACTCATTGTGCTTGAACCCAGTGGCTAATTGCTGCTTAAGGAGAACAATATGTCATCATTGGCATTGTTTCTCTCGGGTAGATTATAATGCTGTCATTTTCCAACTTGTCAGAGAACTTAGTCTTTTTATAACCTCGAGGCTGGCTTGAACAACTTGAAGAGAAACCCTGTGCACAACAGCAGTGAGATGCTTTTCTCTAAAGCCTCGGGCTTGGTTGTGGACCATTTTGGCACGTGTCTTTGTGAACAAACAATGTTACAACAATTTCTTATATAAAAGCCAACACATTAGCACACGAAACAGCACTCTTATCAAGACATGCTCCTCCTGACTTCAATGAATCTTACATAATTAAACAGCTGCATAATTGGCCACACCATGATAAAGCAATCCAGGTGCATAGACTAGCTATTTCATTGCTGCTTATTAAAAGCGTTTGCTTTTTCTGTACTGAAAATTGCTGTTTATCAGGAAAAAACAAGTTGGTTATAGAATTATGTATTTTATAGGTTTGCACATTTTAATCTGTGTCAAAACCATCTGTCAATTAAATAGAGCCTTTCATAGAGAATACAAACAATTCATGCTTTATGGAAAAGGTGGTGCTGTGCTAAAAGCATCCATTGAAATTGTGCCGCTAATTTGCACAAATGACACTTTTCAAAAAACACTCCGCAGCACTGAGGCCGAAGGTTTCCTTTCAGTTTAATTAATTAACATCAGAATTAACAAACTGTAAACCACAACTTACTTTAGAAAGGGAGAAGGAAGCCAATCTAGCCAAATAGAATCTGCTAATTCAGAACCTTTTATAAGTTTGTGATATCATTTTGGAGGTAAAAGATTAAATCGAATTGAGACACAGGAGCATGATGGCTCAAACAGATGCCTTGGCAAAGATGAGATAAATAATAATGAGTAAGATGGTGCTATAAAATAAACTATATGTTATATTCAAATAGTGCAAGTTAATGAGTGTGGATGAGTTTCTGTTCAGAGTTAGATAGCAGTGAGAGTCACCATTAATCATTTCACAGGTACATGACAGCCCCCAGGAGACACAGCTGGAAGGATAATGATATTTTGGTCCTGCACCAAAGTATGACAACAATAAATTATTCTCATTCTATTAATGCAAAGGCAATTTGATAGTATTAGTTGCAAAGTTATTTACTCAAAATGATAGGAGTTAAAAGGGGAATTCATACTTCAAAATGTTTTACTCACTAACCTAAATAAAGGTTTAGTGCAGTGGAAAATTGTGACAACTCTCAATAGAGCCAGTAAAAGCCCAAAACACTTAACGAAACCGGCTCAGTGTTTTCCTCCATCATACTGCAATGTGATAGGATGCAAAACTGTTTCCCATATTATCAGATCATCCCACAGGGGACGTGATTAGTCAGTCAATTTTTGTGGCAGACTAGCTTACCTAGATGCCTGCTTAGTCTTGCACACTTGGGCTTAAAGACACAGCTGCTTCAGTCATGATTTCAGCTGCTTGTCACCACAGGGCACCGCTAAACGGAGCTTTTCACTGCCGGGTAAAGAGGGACTTTGTAAAGCTTGTAGTGGCTCTCTTCTGACGTAGAAGCCAGGTTACATCTATAACTACAGAGATGAGATCTGTGAATGTCAGAAATCCTCTGTGCTTCATTTGAGATTTTGTGTTGTGAAAGTTTTAAAAAAGGATTTAGGTAATATTAAATTAAAGAAGTTAAAGCAGGTTTAAACTCAGTAATGTCTTTAAGGTCTGCAGAGTTGCTCTCCTGACTTTTTGATGGTAGTTTAGTTTTTCTCTCATTTATAGTCCAGCCTTGACTTTTTACAGATGTACAAAGACTGGAGCATTGACCTATAAATTATTCAAGCTTAAAATCCCCTTAAGAGACAAACCAGTGCTGCTTCTCCTAATGTCACACAGTGTAATAATGCTATTTTAAAAATGTCTTTGGATTCATTACTTAGAAAAAAAACAATTGGCATACATAAAATAGTATTTATTACTTATAGGTAACAACAAAAGTATCTCAGCACTTTGTGATTTTTAAGAGAAAAAAAAAACAAATTTGATGACAAACACAAAAATCTACTGTTTTCAATGAGTTTTAAAATTATGCAAATTCAGCTCTTAAAATAATTTTTTAAAAATCACAATAAATCCTCGACACAGGTCCTGAGAAATGCATCTGGCTGGTTTTCAGGTGATTCATACCGATCACTTTAGTTAAATCAGGAACAGTCTCCATCAAAGCCTGTATGTGAATAATACATTCATAAGTGAGGGAAACAGGAAAAATGGCTGACTTGTGCAAAATGATGCAAGACCTGTGCTGAAAATGAGTGGCAGCAAGTTGTGGAAGAATTCTTCCAACTCTGAACAGTCTGGAAAAAATCTTCATCAGCTTCCATGAAGCTCATGCGAGCTGTAGAGTACTCAGTCATCTGTAAAGCTCAGTGAAGGTTCAGGCTCTGTCATGGTTTGCATGTCAATCAGAGGTGTTGGGGTCAAAAATACTAATGAAATTATGTTTAATCATGCAATACCATCTGGGAAGAATTTAATCAGCAGGTGTTTTTTTTTTAACAGACCATAAATATGATCCCAGACACACTGCGGGTGCTGTAATAACCTATATGAAATAAAAAAAGGTAAAATATCACACGGAGAACTATCAGTTATGGTTCAATCCTCCAAAAGTCCAGAACTCAATATTACTGAAGCAGTGTGCCATCATTTCGAGAGAAAATGTATAAACTAGCAGCCAAGTTTCAAATAAAACCTTTAAAAAATCATTCAAGAAGCCTGGAAAGTAATTCCCGAAGACCAACCACAAACTAAACAAAGTCTAAGAGGGTTTAAAGAGGGGAGTCATCACAAATATTGGAATTCTCATGTATGTTTGGGCTTCATACTTTATTGTCATTTGTATTTACACATTATTTAATTAATTAATTAATTACATTAAACTGTTTCTCAGTTCTCAAGGCTACTGTACAACAATGTAATTATTTGAAATTACGACCATCGTTCTATCTGTTTGTATGCAGCACATATCATAAGTCAAACTCTATTTGGGTTAAATTACAATAAGTCAAAAAGCAAATATTAGTATTTCAGTTACATCAGTCCCTTTTGTTTGTTCTCTGTTTGTGGAAGCAGCAACTTCCATGACATTATCCTCTTCCTGCTTGTCTCCTTATTAGAAAATAGAATTAGTTTAGGTGGCTGAAAACCCAATTACTGTCTGGCATAGAAGGTATCTGATGTGTCACTGTATGTGTAAAAAGGTTGAGGCAGAACCATTGATTTAGGGAGACTTGATTAGATATAGGTGGAAACATGGTTTGTCCTGGGGGGGTTGTTGAAACAATGGTTTTATTAAAAAACATGTTTCATTTTAACATTCAAAGGTAAAATAAATGCATTACAGTTTATACGACAGTTTATATACAGCGACAGCTGCACATTCCATAGATACCTGTTACCCGATAACAACCAGACCAACGGGATTCTTTTTTACACCAAAGGCAGCAGTAGAAAGAAATCCTCCTACATGACTCTAAACACAGAATGCTCTCCTCAGAGCCTCCTTTCATAATATGATAGTAGCTTTGCAAAGAGAGTAGAGCAGTCAGTCACTCCTTAAAGCTCACAAACTTTAGAATAAGATTGAAGCAATATTACATCATTTTTTATGACTTTACTGTGGAACCATGTTATTATACAGAGTGCTTTTAAATAAGAACCACAGATAATTTAGTGTGGGTCATATACTTTAATCTTTATTTGTACAGCGGGACTGAACAGAAGTTGGAATGTAATATGGGAATTTATAGACAAAGAAGAAAGGTTATATTTCTATTAAATGCTGAAAGAAATGGGAAAATATGATCAGTTTTAGATTTGTGAGTTATAACAAAAGAGAAGCAAACTGAACTACACCGGTTCATCATACATGTCACAGAGGAAAAAATCATTTTGGAAAAAAATATTCCTTAAAGATGACAAAGCAAATGTTCACCCAAGTCTGGGTCCAATTTAACGCTGCATCTTTCATTTACAGTAATTTATTTGGATCAACTTTACCCATCCATCAGTTTGTCTCTACTGGTTCCAGAGAAAACCTTATGGAAGTGTAGGTCAATACTGCTCCTGAATACACGCATTTCATTTTATTTTAATAAGATGTCAGAGTGGTAATTGAGTGTGGCACAAGCTGGGCACTGCTTCCATCAGTCTCTGGGGGGAATAACTGATAATTATCTTCACTTGTCATTGAGCATACTTTATACAGTGTATTAAATATAGTTGGTATATTACATAAACATACAGATGTCACATGTGGTTTAAGGAGATTCTATAAAAAATGTTTTTGTCAAAAACAGCATCCCCAGGAGTTATTAGTACTGCTGCTCTTTTATGCTCTCATTTCCATCTTCTATGTCAGAGCAGCGTACAAGCAAGGATGATTAAAAGAAGCAAATCAATATGTGTTGTCATTAAAATCTATTTCACCTGATTTTGACCCCAGTATCATTTCTTTCTACATTGTCTGTCAGTTTTAACAGTAATTAGTTTCAATTGGAAAACTGATTTGACACAAATGGCTCATCAGTCCCTCCTGCTGTTATTGCCATTATTGACTAAATTAAACAAAATTAAAATAATTCAAAATTGCCTTTTACTCACAGGCAGGACAGATATAATGGAGAAAATAATAGTTTAATTTACATTTGTGTTAATAATGCAATAATTTAAGTATAATTGCTTTGTCATTTAAAAAAAATACTTGTGAGATGTTTAAAACTCTTAAACATCCTGCTTTAAGCTACTTAATGTATTCATAGTGAGGAGAATAAGCCAGCTGTATCAATAATGCTTTCTATTGCAGTAATCCTTCCATTCATTCTGGGTTGCACAAAAACTCCAGTCATTCTTAACATCCTTTTTCCAGTAGCTGCACTATTTCCCATTTTTCATACTGCCGGGCTACATTTAGAGCTGTGGATCCAGACGAGTTTTTCAGCGTTTGGTCTGCTCCATTCTGCAGCAGAGCATTTACAATGGGCACAGAGCCATGCCGGGCAGCCAGGTGTAAAGGTGTGGTCTTTTCTGAGTTTACCGCATTGACATCTGCATGATGTGATATTAAATTGACGACACAAGGGAAGCTTGCACTGGTACAAGCCACATGTAGCGGTGTCCACCCCTCGCTTTCCTCTGTGATGTTCGGGTCAGCTTTGGCTGCCAGAAGCTTTGCCACTACCTTCAGCCCACTCTGGTGGCATGCAAGGTGTAGCGAAGTCCATCCATTCTGACCTTTTGCATTCACATTTCCACCCTGACTCGCCAGCAGGACCACCACAGAGTCGTGTCCCTTCAGAGCAGCTAGGTGCATGGCAGTCCAACCTTGGAGGGTCTTGCGGTCCAGGTTGGAGCCATTTGACAACAGCTGCCTACATATGCCTGTATGACCATTTAGAGCAGCCAGGTGAAGTGGTGTGAATCCTCTGCTGTCTGCACCGTCAGAAACAGCCCCGCTACTCACCAGCTGTCTGACTACACGGTTATGGCCTTGCTCAGCTGCTAAGTGAAGAGCGGTAGACAAAGACATGTCTGTGCTATTGGCATCTGCTCCATGACCAAGAAGCAGCTTGACAATATTCAGATGCCCGTAGCAAGATGCTAGGTGGAGCGATGTCCTTCCCCGCACTGTCTCTCGTTTTCCAACAGCTTCTTCTGACAGCCGTGATAGCAGCAGGCGTATTGTGGTCTCGTGACCATTCTGGGAGGCCAGGTGGATAGGCATCCAACCATCTTTTTCCTCAACATCTGCCACAGCTCCTTTGTCCAGCAAGAGACGGGCAGTCCTGTCATCCCCATTCTGGGCAGCAAAATGGAGTGGTGTCCACTGGTCCTCATCTCCCTGGGTTACAGCTGCTCCGTGTTCCAGTAGCAAAGAGATGATATTGTGAAACCTGTTGAACAGAAGTTTTTAAACTTAAACTAGATTTTTTTCACAATATAATTGGTGTTAATGTTAAAAGAAAACAGAGCTATCACCCTCACATCTGTTAATTCAGATAAGGAATTACACCCAGGTGTTCATTAGAGTTTCTTGGATATGCTAAATTAACCTCACTCAGTAACGTAGATTCTTAGTGTAAACTTTTTAATGTAGTTTTCTTAAATTTCTGCCTGATCTGCAGTGTAATTCCTCCACAAAAGTGGAGACACACAAAAAAGGCACAGGGCAAAACTAGACTTGCAAAAGATAAATACTTAATAAAAGAATAATAATTTAGAAATCAATATTTTAGTTTATTTATTATTAATTTATTAGAAAAGTATGCAGTATTTCATATAATTCATGTTATATTAAGTGTAATCATTATAGCTCACAAAATGACAACATATTTGTACTCCAACAACAGCAAGTTTTTAAACATTATGTTGCCATACGTTCATACAGACCTATGAAGAACAGCAACAATAAGAGGAGTGTAACCTCTGGCAGTTTTACAGTTGACTTCTGCACCCAGACTCAGGATATGCTTAACGCTTTCTGCGTCCCCGCTGGCCACTGTGTAGTGAAGCAGGTTCTTTTGTCCAGCAAACTGTGTGTGAAGATGTTCTTTTTTCACAGACTGTCTGAAACTACTAAAGTCCTTTTTGGATAGGAGAGACAGAATGCTGTCTTTGCCATGTTGTTCATCTGTGAAATAAAAACACAGGGATAAAAAGCTCAGAGTAACACCAAATGTCAATTCATGCAACTTGCTTGTATGACATTGCAGAGGCTACAATCTTGCAGGGCATTAGTTCAGGTGATATCAGGAATGGGTTTGAACTGTTTAGTTTGTGTATTAATTCAGCATTATGGGTGTATAAATGTGTGTTGTGGTTAGGGAGCCTGTTGGCATGGCTACAATGTTTTTGTGTGTTGTGGCTACACACGCAGCTTACCATCACCAAGTTTGAATGAGGACAGGATGAATACAAGAACCATTGTAAAGTACTTTGGGTGCCTTGAAAATCAATACAGAAATCTAATCCCAATTATTATTATTATTATTATTTGATTAGAAAATTATTATTATTGGATTATAACGAGTTGAAAGTTAGCACTTGCTATAAACTCTTTATGCATCACATCAGCTATAATCAGCTTCTATCTGCACTATACTGGTGTGACAACATATATTTCACCTCTGTGAGAGGATTTGTGAATTCTACAGATAGCCATATTACTTGGTAACAACCAGTAAATCTGGCAAAGTACCAGATTTCATTTGTCCACATCCTGTGTATTTTCAAATGATGGGAGGAATTTGGCATCTAGGATGCTATTGAAATTATTTCTCACATAAAACTGACTGATATTGTGAGGATTTAACCCCAGGAAAGGGTTTCTTTCTCAAAGCTGTTCTGGAAGGAAAACAGTAATATAGAAAACCAGAGTTTCATCTCTGCTTTACACTTGTGTTTACCTGGTGGGATGTCAGGAATCTCAGGCAAAGTGATCTAAAGGGAAAAAGGGGCAATAAACAAATTTTATCATTAAAAATGTGGAGGGATAAAATTTCTACACATCTTTTAGTTGTGTGAAAAGTGCAAGCTAGTCTCATGCACATTCAATGCAGAGAATTAAGCAAAACTAACATTATAAACTGGCGCGCCTGATTTCTCCCCCACATCACTATTTTTACAACCATGGCCTGGTCCTGGGAGTCGCAAGACTTCTTTCAGAGCTTCTGTTTTCCTCACAGTGTCTGCAAACAAAACAACAGGTGTGTGCATGTAAAATAATGTTCATCTAAACTTGCAAAATCCCAGTGAGATTGTTGGACTTACAGATAGATTGTTTTACAAATGTAATGATGAAAGTGAGATTTGGAGGAATCACAATTTTACATGGTGGGTTTTATTTTTGTTTGTTTTGTTTTGTTTTTGTATCAATAAACAAAACACATTACATGAGTTTAAACATAGTTTAATTATCATAACTCTTTAACAGGATGTGATATTATGATGTGACTTCCTCTAATATATTAAAACTCTTGAATGCATATATTTACTCATACACAAGAATTAGCATGTTGTTGATTTTTAAATAGATTGAAAAAGGAAAGAAAAGAAATTGAACTGAATGAATTATAAAACTACTTTTTTTCATTTTTTGCCATTTGGTCTCGGTACCTGAGAACTGCGGCCTGTTGCATGGTTCCTGATCCCAACACTGTGTCATGATGCTGATCATCTGGTCACACTCGTTGGGCCTCTGATCAGGCATCATCTTCAAACAAGGTCTCTTCCCTTGTGACACCTGCAACAGCACTGTAGTCACACTACACCCTGCATCCACAAAATAAAGTAAACAGACATAAGGTATCTTTTCTGGTCAATGAGATTCTGTTTTAAAAGGAGCAGTAGTTTTACTTTTGACATGTTTTGAAAGTTACATCAGATTTCTTCAGGAACCCAATCTCGCTATTATGAGGAAGTTTCAGAAAAGAATGTGTCAGAGCTTTACGCCAGCTAAAGTACTAAAAGTAAAAACTATGAGCACGCCATACAAGAACCATCTCGGATTCAACCTTCAGTGCAGAAACGGGGATTTTACAGCAGTGAACCTCCCCAGCAGAAACCCGAGCCACACTAACGACTAACATGAAGAAGACCAAAAGCACCTCCAAAAACACACGTGATCATCTCTCATTCATTATGTTTAAATTCCCATTGCTCTAATGTGCAGCTGTCATGAGATGCAAATAGCATTCAGAAAGCATTCACTGCATTGTTCTGTAATGAAACTGAAATATATTTAGCAATGTCAATTAATTAACAGTATTAAGAATTTGCTATCAGCAATTAACTTCTTTTTTTCTTCAGTTTTCTTACTGCATGATCATGTCATGTAGTCATACTTCATTCTGACAATTTGTTGCTTTGACTAATAATAAAGTTTAGTGTGGTGATTGGAGTATTTTGAGGCCCAGATATTTGTGTACCCAAATGAAACATAAACGCTCTATATTGGAGCACACAGAGCCTGTAGAGGAAAGTATGAGCTGAGAAAGAGAGCTGATAACTACCATTGTAAGGGATTTGGGATTAGCTTTTGTCCATTCAGCTAATGCAGATAAATTCCCGCAGTGTTTCATTTGCTTTCTGCTCTGAACACAGAAATATGATATAAAACACTTGTTGTACTTCATCTCTGCTGCAACTAATTAGCTAGAAATCCAATGGTTTTTATAAAATCAGCATTAATGATCCTTTTATCATGAACAGTAGGCTTTGCCTTGTTAATACTGCAATATGCTGTTTGTCCATTTTTAAAACAGATGTGATTTTTCTCTTCTCATGACAATGAGGCCACTGTGAGAGTCAAAGATACAATAAATAATGGCAAAGTGTGTTTAAAATGTATACAATTTCTGTTACAAATGTAATTCCTTGAAAATCTGCAGTACTTTTCAGCTCTGGAAACTCACAGCAGAGAAAAGAAAGCAATTCTGCCTTTTTTTTCCTTCTGCTGTTTAATTGTTCATGTACAGTATTACAGGACTCCTTCCTGAAGTAACACTCAAAAATCTGTTTGATGTGAAGATGTGTTGTATGCCTACCTGCATAGGGTTTCTGCTGTGTCAGAATCTCCCACATCACAATCCCAAAGCTGTAGATCAAAGCAGAAAGAAACACTTCAGTACTAATTTTCTCCTTTTTGCATATTGTGCATCTGCAAACTCTGTGCGTTTGCTTTACATTAAAGGCACTGAATGTGTGTTGCGTGTGTCTCTAATGCCAAATAAAACAATGGGCATGTAACGATGCAAAAAGTAAGTGTGATCAGAATTGTAAAGATAGAATATGTTCCTGGACTATTTGATGATGAGAAGAGAACAAGGTTACACTGAATGGTGAAGCGTGCACGGAATCAAAACATGCAATGCAGTAATTCTGATGGTGTACTTTAAGAAAAAAGTGCTCAGTGACTAACCTGTAAACATCAAAAGTAGTTCCTGGAGGATCAGGACATTGTGTGAAAATCTCTGGAGGTATGTAAGCTATGTTCCCTCTTGCTGTCAGACTCTCCATGAATGCAGTCTTACTCACGTCCTCATCCCAGCGGTTCAAACCCAAATCTGAAATCTATGGAAAATAAATAGGAACTAATGTAAGTACAAGATTATCATACGATTCTCTGAGAAGCTCAAATGCTACTGAGAGTTCAGTGTAAGCTGACAGAGCTTCAATGACCTTGACTTGAAGATGATCATCCACTAGGATATTGGACGTCTTAAGGTTAAGATGGAGCAGTGGAGGCTTCATGCTGTGAAGGAAATTCATGCCCATAGAGACCTCATGAATCATCTGGAATTTTTTTGGCCACATCAAAGTGTGACTGGCTAGGAGATTGTTCAGCGACCCATTACTCATATACTCCATCACAACAGCGTTTGCTTCACTGCACACTCCACAGATGGATATTATGTACTTGAATTTCAGTTTGACCAAGTTGGACATCTCCTCTATTATTTTCCTACAATTGAGAAAGCAATGGTTAGTGAAGGGACTTCTATGACCAGCAGAAACATTATTACTTCTGGGAAGCAAATGAGGAGTAGATCTCTTTAGAATATGAAAGGAAAATTAGCCAACGTGCGATTAAACTCCTAAAAGCTTGCTTGTATCACATCAAAATGATCACCTACCTGTAAAACTTGTAGTCACACAAGGCTGTGTCAAATGTTTTTAGGGCATATTTTTCCCTCCAAAGCTTCACCCTAACTTGGTAAACCTGACTAAATCTGCATTCTGCCAACTTAATCCAGTCAGCTTCAAATTCATCCTTGTTGAAGTGCCTGACTGGCTCGGGAGATCCACTACGACAATCCATGGGTACAAAGATCCTCATACAAACAAATACACACGACACAGAAAATAAAAAGGCTCAACACTCTGAATTAAAATCAGTCAGTATCACCACAAAAGCCCCAGTCTCACACTGGAGAGGAGAAAGTTTAGAGCACACGCACACATTAAAATAAGCAGAGGCAAGTTGTAATCATAGCTGAGCAAACAGAAGTATTTTCTTACTCTGTGGGAGGAACTAAGGTGCTGGGAGTGTTTGCATTGCAATGTTGCACAACGAGTTCTTCGCTCTCGGTCTTTCATACCAAATGACACTTAATGTTTTCCTTCTAGTGCCAAGATGGGATAAAATTCATAGGATGTTGACCCAGCAGCAACAACTAGGTTTTAGTTAAACTAGTTGATAAGATAGAAATATGTACTGTGATTTGGATCTGTATGACATAAAGATACCACAAGTGAAATGAACCACTCACTTCCATCAAACTGCAGTTTAACAAGGCACTTAACCACCAACAGCTCCAGTGAAACGGCACAGTGGTTTGCAATTGAACTTCAGTTAGTCTATTTAGCTAACACCAGGGGCTAGGTGTGTGACACTTTGTGTGTGTGTGTGTGTGTGTGTGGTTGGATTTACAGCAATGCTCCTGCAAAGCAGCTCTAAATAATTCATACATACCTTCTTGTAAGAACTAGGTTTAAAGGAAATAAGTTCCAGTAAAAATACCATTCACGGTTAAGACTATTACAACACTCAAATGTGGATCAACTGGTGTTTCGGTTTGTTCAAGCCAATTTAGATTATGATCTTCCTTACCTCGATCTGAACTAAACTCATTCAGCCAGTTGCATCTGTCTTCTTGTCATAACTCATCTAGCAAGATTTATGTGCAGGTTTCCATGACTGGAAAGCTGAAATATTGCAAAAGGCCTTTGTTATGTCTACATCTTCTTTGGGATAATTGCATTTTCTGCATGGATTGAACGCTGACCTCAATACCAGCTGTTTCCTTCATGATATAAATATCACAGCTGTCCAAACCTTTACGCAAACATATTAAAAATATGTTGCTGTTATATCACAAAACATCAGATAAAGGACATACAGTAAAGAAATATGAAAATAATGATCATGATAAGATTATTTGTTTGTTTTCTTTAAGAAATCATAAAAGTTTGATTTGCTCTGACTGCAAACTGACTCAGTTAATCTGGTTTTACCTGGTCTGAAACATAACACCAGAATACATGTTTGAACTTGTGTATTGAGGCTTAGTGCAAAAATGTTGGCTTATTTGCATTTTACTTGCTGCCTCTTTGTTCCCTTTGTCTGTTTTTAATATAAATGAGTTATTGGTTTATTCTTTTATTAAACTACTCATGCAATTAATTTAGCAAGGTTTACATTAATTAATAATTAAATATGAAATTCAAATTTAGCTTTGCAACAAGCTGAGATTTGAATGGTTTTCCTTGCAGGGAAGGATGTATGAATTTATTTCAGTTTTCATATTTTGGTTTGACATTTACTGCATAATATATCTGACACTATGTAATCTCTCTTCATCATTAAAGAAAGCTGTTTCTGGAGAGAAAAGCTTCAAACTAGCTGGTTTCTGTGAAGGACAGCTTTAAAATGAAGCTCTTTTAAACAAATGAGAAAACAAAGACCTCCTTTCTAACCTTCCTCTTTAGTCCCACCTACTGCTCTGTTTAACAACCCTTGCAAAAATATTCCACCATTATCCAGTCTCCTTTACTGCTGAATTTATCTGGAGACATAAGGTCGTGTTAAAATATAGAAGAAATCGATGAGCTCACATATGCACATTTCCACACATTCACAAGTGTGAAATCTTCCCAGGGGTCGCTGGTCACTTTGGCAGTCATGTAGATATCTGTGCCTTTTCCCTCAGGTTTCCCCATCTTTTGCACATAGCACATTTAGATTCAATATGACTCCTGCAGAGATCATGATGCAAATCTCCACCACAAAGTCACAACTGAAACCCACACCAGGCAAACCTCCATCTCTCTTTGTCTTTGTCCAGCTTTCATATACTGAAAATGTAAATGGGACTCATTAGGATTTCTGTTCATTATGTATGTCTCGTGAGAGTGCAGCTACAGGTCAGTAAGCTAAATTCTCTTCTCTCATATACTGCAAGCCCCCTCTGCTCAAGCTTTCATTTCTAAGACACGGTTAAAAATTCTGATTAATAAAGTCGACCTCAATAGGATTTTCCCTCCCTGCTTCTTTTAAATCCATCAGCTCTTGCAGTTAAAGGGAAAACAAGGCACACAGCCCAAGGAGGAGTTTATACACTGAATGTCCCGTGGCATTTATAAGTATGTGCTGTCATTAGGTTCTTCAAACTTCTATATATTAAAGTTAAGTCTAAGTCTAAATACAAAAAAGCAAATAGATAAGCATATAATTTTACAATCATATATCAATAATTTTTCCAGCATACTGTGCATTGTTATGGTGGGTTGCCAAAACCAATTTAGTCAAATATGAGTGGACTGAAAACATCAAAAAACAGCATCATTAATTGTTTTACTGGTTAGTATCCCAAATTTGAGAGTAAAATCCTAACATCATAAAGATCTTCCAATCATACAACCTTCTAACTTGCTATAAGTATTCAGCGAGATGAGGTGAGTCCAAAGATTCATTTAACTTTCACTGACAGCCACACTTTCATGCTTCACTAACTCACACTATTATTTAGGACTGACTCAGGGATTGATGTTCCAATGAAAACCAGGCAGTCGTGATCAGATTCCTGATAGGCTACCTGAGGGGAGAAGTCTGTCTTCATTGATGGAAGCCACATCTCGCAGGTCAGCCAATTGCATTAGCAGGCTCCACCACACTGGGTAAGCTGACTGGTTAGAGCTAAAGGCTTTTTCCATTGCCCCTCATGTCCTCTAATAGCTTAAGTCCTGCCTCTCTGATCCATATTCTCCAAGCATAGGCACCAGCAAACATAACCAAACGGAATGAAACAGCAAAGAGCATGAGTTATATCTTTCCCTATGTATGCATATACACAATAATTGCCTCTTGTGTATCTCTCAAGAGCATTTAACACTTTTTTTTTTAAATCTCTATTTTATGTGGATGTTTTCCTCTTGTATTGACCTCGATTTATAAAATCAAAGAGTGTATCAGAGTCATGGTGAAGTACCTCTAGAGGCATATAGGATTCATCCTTTCCAGGAAATTTCTCGATATGATATTTTTCTCTTTGTGCACTGATTCAGATCTGTCTGTCAGGTAATTCAGATAACTTTGATATGCAAGGCTACTTTCACACATCACAGTATCTGTCTTGATATGCCTTGATTAAAGTACACCTCAGATAAAATTTCCCTGCTGTTTAAACTTCATTTGAACCAGATTTCTGACATTTCTGGCAGAACAATTTATTTGAGTTAGTTCTCTGGCAGAGTTTCTAGCAGCTTCTACTGGCAGACACAGCATGAAAAACTATGTTACTAATCAGCATGTAAACTTACTATTCATTTACTTGCTGGTGTTAATGGATTTGGCTATTGTTTACCTTGTTTTACATAGTAAGCTTATAAGATTTAGGAGTGAATGTTTGCTCTTGGAGTCTTTCCATCCCAGTAAGATGTGTGTGTCGATACTCACTAATCCTTCTGTTGTGTTGGGCCAAATGTGATGCGTTTTGTATTGAATGTATTAATAATATCATACTACTTTTTGCTGTTGGATCATGTCTTGCTTTATACAAAATGCCAACGGCATTCTTAACTCAACAAAGTGACTAATCCACAGAGTTGAATTGATCTGAAAGACTTGACTTTTTGTTTTCTTTTTAGGTATTTTTGATGTATATTTGTGTATATATTGTGAGATTTTGTGTGTGTGTGTTTTTCACCTATGCAGTACTATTAAACCAAAGAAAATGTGCTTTGGTGGAAAATAAAGATCTATTCTATTCTGTTTTTTGTTTTTTTGTTTTTTTTGCTTTTATTAATCAGAACAATGCTTCATGGTTATGTTATAAACATGATAAATCAATAACTATATTGTTATTTGATAACCTACGCTCTTTCAGGGCCCAGCAACACCATCCCATGCCATATAAAGGGAAATGAGAGCAAATCAATAGTGAAATTTCTTATTTTTCAACTTCTTTTTTCAGTTTTTCATTGTTGATGTCGGTGATGCTGGGACACTGGCTCAATGATGATAAAAGTATATCTCATCTTATCTTATCATTATGGTTAAAGAGCCATGAAACATCATAGAGCACGTGGCCATTTTCTACATTTCCATTATGTCCCTCAGTAATTTATTCAACATAAAATAGGGATAGAATCAAATATAGGTAATTTGATAGATCTTCCTGCCTCCCACAGCCAACTGTGTGAGGGTGTGAGGGCACATTTTCCAGCACTTCGGGTTTAATTTAGTTTAGCAATGAATGAAAAAGGGAGTTTAATATCCAAATTGTTTTCTCAGTCCTGAGCAGCCAGTCAATATATAAATCAGATGTAAATGTCAGCATTTCAAAAAGGTCAAAGAAATTATTTGCAGTCATTTTTTTTCATTGTGATATTGGAGTGTGTTTTTATGCCAAACTATCCATATTTGTCTCTTTCAAAATCCTGTTCTGGACTCTTGTTTGTGGATTTTAAACTCTCCCTTTATCAATACCAGACCTTCCTTTCTGAATATGTTGCTTTTTACTGTTTTACTGCTGTTCTCACTAAAACCAGAGGGTGCACTTCTGGCTTCAACATATACAGAACGTGTATTCATTGAATGATGAATCAAACACCAAATAAAGAGTTTAAGTAAGATCCAAAATATGCAATAATGATTTATAACATTTATTAATAGACAGATCAAAACCAGTAAACAATATCTGGAGAAACTGTTCTGATATAGAGTTTATTTGTTGCATTTTTAGATGGTACATAATGATCAAACATTTTTCTTACTTTAAGTGTGACTATTTATTGATGCAAGAACAATCATTATAGTGATGTAGTATGTTCTCCTGCAATGACAAATGAACTTATCGTGACATTTTCCTGAACAGATTCATCACAGGCATGTAATGATGCCATTAAACCAGTAATGCATACATCATACCACACTGATATTTACGAGTTATCTGTCCCAAAGTGGTGTACCAAACTGTATTGATTACTTGCCTGTGAAGGAAAATGAAGGAATCAGAGCAGCTTTTCTATTTGCGGATGGTGTTTATTTTCAGTGAATGGTTATAGACTGTTCATGGTTAAGTGTGAAATTTGACTGCAACAGCTGTGTCACCTATGTGAGGAGGTGTGAATTGGATTGCTCCTCATTGTCTATTCTGTCCTATGCTGGCTGATAACACTGGCCGCTTCTGCTCTGTGGCTAATATGATTGACTGCTCCACTGTCTGTTGACTAATGTAATTGTCTGCAGCTATTTTGGTGGAGACTTGATCAGTGTAATTGGCAGCGGTTCCTCCTTGGTCACGGTAAGATCAAGTCACCTCGTCGATGTAGGCAACCACAGCAGACTTGCGATGGAGCTGCTGAGTGGAGCAACCGCATTGCTCGCCGGCGATAGGCCAACCATACTAGCATCACCATTACAGAGACGACACAAAAGCCAATCACAAGGCTAACGATTACCAGAACCAGGTCCAGCTCGGAGGGGTCTGAAAATCAAACAGAGATAATAACCCAATATGGTTGCTATCATCACTTGTTGTGCAGTGTTGGAAAGAAATATCCACATTACATTGTAAGTAAACTGAAAAACTCCTTCATGGTTTAGAGGAGCATCAATGATAAAACCATAAAGAGCTGCGTATAAAGTTGCTTACACAGCAGACACATAATAATATGGCTATTTTCTTTACTCTGTATTGATAAATGGCACAGTCACCTCTCATTTCCTGTCCTAGAGCACTTCCCTTCCCTGCTCTGTTATCTCAGATTGATTGTTTTTTGTTTTTAGGTCCAGTTAATAATTACCTATCTCCTCCGGGAAGGTAGAATTCTTCACTTGTCTCAACATGGGCCCAAAGGATATGCGATTTCTGAGATTGCTGACAATAATATCTGGACCTTCTGAGGGGGGTGTACTCCTCTGTTGAATACACTGCAAAGAAAAGGACAAGGAAATACATAACGGGAATGAAAAATAATGGGCAAGCTAACAGGTAATTAACTTCTTATAAGAGGGGTAGTTTATTTTATTTTTATCTCGTAAGATAGAAACAAAGCAAAGAAATACTCTGGTTATAAAATACACCTCTCTGATCATAAAGCTGTTTTTACTTTGTGGTATATTTCACTTGGTTAATAGTGCAGCTGTAGAAAGAGAAATCGAAAAAGACTGTTGGTTTGACAGCAACACTTTCTCTAAAGGTAAATGACCCACTTCGATTTGTTCAAACACAGCCTGTGATAAAACATGTAGTGTTTATAAAGATAACGCGGTCTAAACAAGAAAAGAGCACAATAAAGGCACACAAGTTTATACTTGAGCTGAGCATTTTCACCTAAAATAAACCATATTGAATCTGTTATGTTATAATAAACTGAAACTGATCAAGCCACACATCCTGAATAAGCACTTGTCACAAGAGGCTTAGAAGGACTTGAAGTCTTTGGCATCACAACTGAACAGCATCAGCAATGATTCCATCACTGTTTTACAGCGGCATCCCTAAATGTTTTACAGATGCTACAGAGCTAGAGACTGTGAAAGTCCATTATGAATACTGTAAAAATATGGCAGATATTTTCCACCCAGGCCCTAATAACAATTACAGGAAGTGGGTGAAACAGCACTGGACAGCAGATAGTCCTTTTAAAGCATTAGTGAAATGCTTTTAAAAAAAAGACAACAACATATGATTCCCAAAAAGTTCCACCCTGTGATGCATGAATTATTAAAACAAATAATGCCACAGTTTTTCACATACAATATTTTACATCTACAGACAAGTACAGAGGTTATTTGTTTGTCTTGAATGTTATTTATCAGTATTATTATTATTATTATGTTTCTCTATTTTATAGTGATATAGACATATTATAAAATAACATGTTGTATCTAATTTAATAGAAATATTTTATAAAAATTGACTAGTATAATTTTTATCCCATCTATCATTGAGGTAAATTATGTGTATATATGAAATGTTATGCTATTTTTTATTATTTTGTAAGTAGCAGTGTATTGAGAAATTCTCCTAATGTCCACTGAAGTAGCAAAATTGCAGATATATCTTCCTCACTTATGAATATAACAGAAAGCATCCTTATCAAGGGAATAAAAAATTCACGTTTATTTTACACATATTTGTAATACTCTCTTTGCTGCTCTTTACTTATTTTGCAATAAACATGTTACCTTCAGGTATCTTGTTGTCATGCCAGACTTTTCAGGCTGTATTTTCATGTGTTATTCACAGTCTCACATCATTCTCTTTCCCCTTCAGAGAATATCGTCTTTACCCATGGCAGGATATTTAACAAAAAAAAAAAAAACAGCGCCATCCTTTTTCATTTTTAAAACAGGAAAGTGATTTATCCTTGCAACTTATCCTTTACCCCTTGCTCAATGCATTATTCATCTTAGCCTCTCCTCTTGCTCTCCACTTCATTCTATTTCATTCACAAGAGTCTCCTTACTCTTCATCCATCTGCTTGTTTTAACAGCGACACAAACCCTGAGTCTACATTTAAATCACTCTTAGCTACTCATTCTTTCATTGTCAGGCATTCATTACACTACGCTGCAGAGTGAACCCACTGCAATCTTACCCTTTCACAGCCGGAGTGGTTCCTAAGGCAGATGCTGAGATCACAGTGTAGGTACACTACAGAGTAATTAATCATTTGGAAGAGACTGATAGTAAAGCTGGCACTGGTTGACAAGGCACTGGGCAGTAGCGTGATCCCTGCTGGCTCTGCTGCTAACCTAAAGCACAAGCACAAATGCATTGTACAGTTATAGAAGAGGCATAAACTGAGAATCTCCTGCAGGGGATGTCTTAATTGTTTCCAAAGGTCAGACTTGTATCAGTTACTAAATATGAAGGTAACAACCGAGTACAAAATCATCTATATTAAAGTATTGGCATAAGGTTACAGTTTAAGAGAGAAGAAATGATGTTACATATATGACACAGCATTAGTATCATTAGCTAACTCAGGCTTTGCCAAGTTTACTCAGCACCTTTCAGTTTCAGTTGCTGCAAATACTATTTTTTCTGTTTGTTTAAAACAAACTACACAGAAAAGATACAGTGACTGAACTTATATACCACTGGTATTAAGCAACTAAGCGTATTGTGTTCTATTATACAGTAAGAGTAAGCGCATATCCTTCGGACAGTGACATGTTTTCGTGAGTATGTATATACACAGACACCTTAGTCTGCAGAGGGGTAATAAATTTCCATCTATCAGGGTGATTCTGGCACAGGGAGATAACATCATCGATGTGCAGCAGCTTCATATTTACCAAGAATATTCAGCTTTTAAAGTGTGCAGCAGCTCCCTGACTTGATATGAGGTTTAACACATTTTATCTTGTAAACACCTCTGAAAACTGTGACAGACAGAAAACATTGGGTCATGGTCGTCACAGAAGTGAGACATTTGTATAAAAGGTTGATCTATTTTCACTATTTTCTTAAAAACATTACAGTTCACATTTTCTACATTTCTTATTATTATCATTCTCATTTGGCCAGTTAAATAAAATGTAAGAATAAAACTAACAATGAAGGGGAAATGAGTTTTTTACAATGACCCTGTGTTTTTAAGTCCTTTGACAGATAAAAATGCAGGACTCTCTTAACAGAACAAACGCAGACTGTCATGTGCAATGTACCTGGAGAAAAGGCAACAGGTGGAGTGGATGAGATCCGGCTGAATTGTTGGGGATAGACAACAGGAGGTGACACTAAGGTTTATCTGACTGCTGTTTGTCTTCAGGTTGATGGCCACTCTGAGGCTTCCCGTGGCTGGAACAGCATCACCCGGCTCTATGCCTCTTCCCAGGTTTAGACTCATTTCTGCTGTGTAGTTCCCACTGCCACACAGGTCATCTGAAACCTCACTTATACTGGCAACAAATCAATATTTTTGTCATTTGTGTTCATCCATATCTATAATGATTCTCATAAATCTTCTTCACTAAACAGCAGTTCCTTCACTGACAGTAGCTTATTTGCTACAGGTAATGTAGTGTTACACCTGGTGTACATGCAGGGACAGACTGCTCTGTTGCCCACTGCCACTCGTCAAACTATTAGCAACTGTTCCTAATAAATACATTAATTATAAAAAAGGTCATAACAATAACAAGATAAATGTACAAATCATGAAACATTTTAGAAACAAACAGCAGTAACAACCAGACTGGCTCACAGCTTAAAACTCAGCAGTTTTGTGTAAAATTATAACACGATAATGTTTACATTGAAGCAATATGTTTTTCAGCAAAGCCTTCCTGCTATTGTTTATACATTCTGTTGTGAGAGTAGGTTGAAAAAAAAGGCTGAATACAATTCACTTAAAAGATGCAACTGATTACATGTTTAGGTTTTCCCTTGAGATGGACACTAGCAGATGAAACAGATAGTGAACAGAAACACAATAAAAGACTGATAATATTGGGGTCTTATCTACTGGAATTTAGATAAACTATTAGTTTTTCTTTGACATTGTGTCAGCATGGCTCTGGAATGATTGCCAAATACTTGTATACAGACAAGTTTTACCATCAGTTGCTTTATTGTTATGGGATGGAATGAGAAGATTTAAAACCAATACATGTCTTTTGAGTTTAATTTGCCTTTTAGAAAGATTTCTCAACAAAAAAACTGTCAGCTATATGTCCACTGGTCTCTCTGTATTGAGCTATGACTGTAAGAGCATTCAGTTCTCGAGATGATAGTTGTCTTATGTGCACCAGCAGTGCAACAGAAATATATAAAGAGTACGTTTTGCTGTGAGACTGGCTTGGTTTTGTTTTTCTAGGACCACATAATAACTTGAGTGCACAAGATTATTGTGTTGAGCACACAAAAGTATTATCTTTGGTGCAGACTTGAAAAAAATAGGCATATTTATATGTGTCACGAGCCAAGATTTAATGGGTTGACTGAAATAAACTGTTAATGCAAAGATACATTTATTTCCAGCCTCATGGTCCCTAGAGCAGTCTCTCTAAAATCAACTATAAACATGTAATATGTTAACCCAAATGAAAGTAAAGACCAGTAATAAAAAAATGTATATCAAGGGTAGTTTTACACTATACTTCTGGGGATTCAGTAGGGATGAAGAAAACCAGCAGCTGACTCACATATGCATGCAAAGCTATGGGGAAATCAGCCATGCAAAGCACAAGGCTGCAATGTAAAAATCTAATATAGCATTTAGGAACACTCTAACAACACCATCAGCAAATATTTGCATATAACTGTTAATAACCAATGAGGAAATGTAGACATAGCTGTAAAAAATATAGCAGCTGGCTGAGATTAATCTACACAAAATCATATAAATATTATTAGATATATATTGGAATAAATAATCACATTACCCAGAAAGATATAGGTGAGGGGATGTCCTTCTGCTCAGGTTCAGCCATAGCAGCTCTGACTCAGACTCTGGCTCTAACGGTAACAAACTGCTCCCAGACTGTGGACCTGCTGTCTCCTTTTCAGCCGGAACACGTATTGACCTGTTGGCATTTTGTGCATCAAACCTCCTTTTTTCTACTCCTCTGTTTAATTGTGTTTTGGTGTTTTTATCAGCGAACAGTGTCTCCTCAGTGGACGTTATTCTGGTTTGCACAGTAGCTGCTTCCGTTTCAGATAGAGTGGCCTCTGTTGCAACGGCTCGATGAGCTCCATGGGTCTTTCGGCGTGTTGTTTTCTTCACTAACTCAGCCCACTGAGGTGTCCAGTGTCTTTCCAAATGAACAGTTATATCTGACATATTTCTGGCTTTTCTTGACATAGTCTCATCATCTCTGGCACGATGATGCTCAGATTTCCTGCTGACTGATAAAGGCACCACTTTGGGCTCAGTAGACTGTGGTGTAGCCCTTCTGGATACAAGACTGTCTGAGCTATGGTTTACATTCTTTTGTTTTATTTCAAGAGTTTGTTCATTTATAGGATTTCCCACTGTGATGCCAGAATGTCTCTTATACATTTCCTCTGTATGATCTATCACAGCTGCTACATTTGTTGTTTTAGTAGTTTCACCTGATTTAGTACACTTGATTTTATTAATAACATCTACAGGCAAGGTCCTTACTGGTGGTACAGAATCAGTCATAGCTCCAGAGATTGCTTGACGCATTGAGGTCTTCTCAGGTAACGTATGCCTCTTGTGTTTTTCTCTTCTATCCTGTCTGTATGCTCCATAAACTTTCTTAGGCAGAGGACGTTCAACGGCGCTCTTTGTTGTCAGAGCCGGTTGGATATCTTCAAATGATGAGTGGTTCATTCTTTCAATTTTTCCAACCACGGCAGATGTTTGGCTATGTGCCCCTTCAGCTCTGCGCCGTGGCTTAAAAAAACCTGCCATGAAGCCTGACTCTGATTCATTAAGAGGACGTGATACCACTGTCACAGCAGGAAAAGCATGCATGCTCTCTTCACTGACCTGGACAGAGATCTGGCTCACAGGCTGCTCTATGCTTTGCATCTCCGTTGTGCTTTCTCTTTTCACAGCACAACGCTTTTTGTCAGAAGTGGGAATTGGGAAAGACTCTCTCATAGACAAAGACTCAGAATGACTTTTAGACTGTAGCATATGCTCAACAGCCATCACAGATGACCTTTTACTAACTGGGGCTCTCTCACCAGTGGTCAGCTGTGATTTATAATCTTCTTTGGACACATTAGGATCCCCTGTGTTATCAGTTGGTTTTGGAGAAAATTCATTAATTTTTGCTGGAATTATCTGTACTTGAGATGTAACATTTATTATCTGTTCAGCCAAGTGATGAAAGAAGACATTCGTGTCACTCACACTGTGCTGTGTGAGAGAAGGGGTTTGGGTTTCCATTTTTACTGCATGATGCTCCACATCAAAAGTGATGTTAGTTACATCAGTTGCCACCATTTTAGGCATTTCAGACCTTATAAATGCTGTAGCTGCACTTACGCCATTAATGACAGGCCAAGGTATTTTGCTATCATTACTTATTTGCACAAAGTCGTCAGTTTTGGCCTTTTCTGTCTTGTGACCAGCACCGTCTAACTGGGACGAATGATTTTGCTTGAGAGTTGTTATACTGTTTGCCTCATCCTTGCCATCAGCGTTGAAGACAGAGAAATTGTTATCATTCTCGGGCTGAGTGACGGACACTGAGATTAATACATTTTTTATACGCACTGTTGCTGGTGATGCAAAAGAGGAGCTTCTTTTATTGGTTTTCTTTTCTAGCGCCTCCATGACCATGTCTGAATGTTTTACTTTTGATGTCACCATTGTTCCTGCTCTGTCATTCTCTTCACTTGGATTCCCCTCATGAACAGTCACTAACAATGGTTTGTCATTTTTAATATTTGCATTTTCAGGGTTGATCGGCAGGGTTTTTTTAACCGAGGCTGATCCGGTTAGTCGCGGTAAACCATAAGTTACAGGTAAACTGCCACCTCCAAACGTCCTTTGAGTTAGCATTGGTGACAAGCTGCTAAGAGAATATTGATTGTTTCCCACTTTAGGGCTCATTGATGGCGTCAGTGTCTGTACAAATCGCTGCTTGTTATTATCAGTGTGAACATACAAAGCATCTGGATGAGACGCCTGCAATGACAGCTTAAATGAGCATGGCTGGCCTGAAGTCATGTCAGAACACGAGGATGACTGACTCCTCTGGGCAGCAGACTGCCCTTGGCGAGGCTGTAACTGGCCTGTGGAGACATGGGCCTCAGATGACAAGGCTGTTTCTGTGGGTGGATTTGTAGACAAGTCATTGTACATCTGCTGGTGCAGAGCAATATTCATTGATGGTATAATGTATTCTGCTTGTCTGCCTGTATGTAAAGCAGAATTGGCCCTCAAAACTGACATGTTAAATCCATGCTTGTGATCTGTGATGCTGTGCGTAATTGATAGATTGAGTGAAGTATTTACTGTAAAGTGGGGCTGAGCTCTAAGAATTCCAGCTGTGATTGGCAGTGGAGGAGTTGTGAGTGACAGCGAGTTACTGGTACTGTGTTGAAAAGGATGAGCGGCTTTAGCTGCTTTACTGTGTTGGGAAGCAGTTGGCTTTAATACATCTCTAAATTTTGAAGCAATTATATCGGGAGTTTGAGGGAGTTTCGGTTCGGCAGACAGGGAAAATGTAACCTTCTTGTTCTGAGAGCTGGTTGTACTAAGTGGTGGTGTAGCTCCATGCTTTGGGAGCATAGCCCTGTGGGTAGAGAGATGAAGCTTTATGTGTGAGTATGGTTCTTTGGGCATAGATGTCGTTTGTGATAGTTTTGGTCTCTGAGATCTCAGAATCGAGTGCAGGATTCTGTGATTGCTTGTCACTTTATAGGAAAATGAATTATTTGTTATTTCCTCTATTTGTGCAGCCTTTTCACCCAGATGAATGCCATTCTGCTCAGTGGGAACCAACTCTTTAATCAATGTGTGACAGGAAGACGGGTTTGTAACAGAGTGTCCTTTGTCTCTCCGAAGTTCTTTTGAATTAGTTGTAGCTTCAAGTGGAACATTTGTCATGTCTTTTTTCCCAATATCCTTGTTGCATTTCATGTCTTCCCTGCTGAGGGGTTCTTTGCTTTCACCCTCTGTTCCTTCTGCCTCTAAAATCTCCCTGTGTCTTTCAGCAGTGTCTTGGGTGAAATACTCAGAATTTATTTTAGTCACGCCTTCTCTTTCAGCATCTTCTTCCCCCTGTTTTGGATCCTTGCCTTGTCTCAGAGTTACATGCGCCTCTGTGTTTGTCTTGGTTGAGAATTCCTTTCTTTTTTCTGTCTTCCTGTCAATGTTTTGATTTATTCCTGCTCGATAGTTTATTATTTTTTCCAGGTTTCCACTTTCTTTTTTATCTAATCTTAATAATCCCGCTCTGTTGTTTTCCTGAAATTTATCCTGCGTTCGCTGCTCTTCATCATGCATTTGTATTATCTCTTCTGTCTTTTGAATGTCCCTTCTCTGCTTGTCCTCAATCTTAATAATCTCTCTTTTCTCAGCTACAGTCAATATCACTTCACTTTTATCTTCCATTTTCATTTTGTGGACACTCCGTGGCTCTGTGATTAAACTCTTATTGTATTCAGAAAGCAGGTGATGTGTTTTTTTCACATGCCTATCACTAGGAGCATAAAAAGTCCTGCCCTGAGTGATTTTTGATAGAGTGCTTGTTGGTTTGTCAGAAAATGGCATGCTGGGTTGTATTAATGTCATCACAGACACATCACCAAATACCGGCCTTGATTCTGGAGGTAGGAATTTCACAGGCACATCTGTTTGTGTAGCGAAGCTGGACTTTTTTGGGTCAGTTGTGACTGATTTATTCGTTTGCACTGGTGTATCAACAGAAGGCTGTTTGACAATGTTTTGTTCAGTGTTAAATATCTGAGAATCCTGTTTGTCTCTCATATGTGTTGCTGCATCTACAGATGTACGCTTGATTGTAAAATCCTGTGGTAACAATGTCGATATTGATTCTTTTGTCTGAAAGCTTTGTTTAGATCTTGTTTTGTCCATAAATGCAGAGATGAAAGAATCAGCTTTTACTGTCAGAACGTGAGACTTAAGAGTTTTCACTGCTGTGATGGTTGGTCTTCCAAGGCTTACAGGTGTTATTGCACTATGAGCTTCAATCAAACTTGTTCCTTCAGCCTTGAAAGGCAAATTGCTCAATGGCTTACTGCTGATGTGCCCATTTTTTAAGTTTACTGAAAGATTACTGGAAGCATCTTTGTTGCCCGTAGAGAAATACATCAGTTTTGACTGAGGGTCCCCCAAGCTCATCTTTTTTCCAAACATATCTCTTTCACCATTTTTTATCAGTTTCACATCAGTATAAAGTGACTTTGATGAGGGATAGATAACACTGGTTGCTGACTTCACTCTTTCTCTAAAAGACGTTTCTTGTGCAGCGGTGTAAATGGATTGTTTCTTATTATCTTTTTGTTTTACTGTTGAAGTCTCAGCAAGAGAGTGGGCATCAAACACATCCATTCCTGTATCTGAGAAAGATTTGATATGGGAATGATTTGAAATACTAGGATTAATAGTTTGATCAAAGAAGAAAGAAAGAGATGTCTGATTGAAAATGAATGAATCAATGAAACTAGAAGTCTTGGTTGTGTTTCTGTGAGTCATCTCTTTTAGTACTTTATCAAGTTTTCCAGCTGACTGTTGATGTATACTGTGTGATGCGGCTGGAAACTGATTAAGATCTAAAGCAAGTCTCTCTGTACCAAGTGAGTCTGAAGAGGCACGAGGTGACAGTGCAGTTAGGGTTACAGATTTCTCAGTGGAAGCTGCTCTTTTATCATCTAGGCAGGTCAAACACAAGTCTGTCATAGTGTTTCCTCTCAATGAATCTTCAGTTGGATCACTTTGCAAGATGGATTGCATTGTACTGGACAGAAACGCACCTCTTCCTGAGGTTGCAATACTGTTGGTGCCTTGAGCTTGTTTGTCATCATTGTTATTACGTAGCGCTGCCAGGTTATCAATTACATGACGAGGTGATGCAGATATGCTTACAAATCCCAGCCTTCCACCAGCGGATGTAAGTGTAACAGAGTTGCTTTTCCTTTGGTTCCTGTTAGCACGAAGAGCGTGAAACCAAGGGGGGGCTTTCACTGTGTCTGCAGAGAAATGGACTTGTGGCCCAGAGGTGTCATTTATTGCTGGTTCCAGTACAGCTTGAGCAGAGGACAAAACAATCATCCCTTGACTAGACTTCAGTGGGACATCTGATTCAGTTGTAGTCAATGTAGACAATGCACTAGCATTTGCTGATGTGAGAGAGTTATGCACATTTCTGGAGACAGAACGCTCTCTGCTAGGTAAAGCTGTTACAGATGATGCTTTTGTGATTTGTATTCTCCTATAAGCCTGTGTTTGTCTGGTGTCGAAAAGGACCGCCCTTGGAAACTTGGCAGTCACTACCTCTACAGTGTGTTGATGTGTATTCTCTATAGGTATTGCTTCCGTGCCATGGCCAATTGTGTTTTCTTTTTTCCAAAGCAGGTCTTTTGTGACAGTTGTGCCTTTTGTTTTTTCTATAAGGTTACCTTGGAATTCTTCTTGTTCTGCTGTGACTACAGAGAGAAAACAAAACATGCCAGTCAAATTTCTTCCCTGAAGACCTTTCCTCCTACAACAATAGATTGTGATTATTATTATGTTTGAGGGAGGTTTTTTTTTTCTCCACATTGTAAAGAAACCTTTAAAAGGTCCTGAATACAAGTGGTAATCCAGATCACCCCCAAAATCTAATTACTTGTTCCTTATTCCAGTACTGTGATTTCCTGAATATATTATAAAAATCGGCCCATACATTTTTAAGTTGTGTTACTAACAGACACACAAACCAATGTGAATACACTACCTCTGCCTTGGTGGAGGAAACAGTTATGTCATGATCAAAGCACACTTCTAGATTTTAGCACTGGGAATAATTTAAGGCATTATGCAAGAAATTACATTTTACAAATGCAGTCGTGTTTGCTGACTGGATTTTTCCCATAATTTACATTTTCACTGTTGGAATAACTAATACCAGCTACCATGAAAAAACTGAGCTCTCTTATCTGAGTCAAGAACAAGACTCCTACCAGGCACCTTTGCAAGCTGTTTTTGGCGAGAAAGAGGGGCAACAAGCTACTGAACATATAGAACTATTTATATGTATTAAAGACAGACATATATAGATATAGATTTATTTTCTATAATAAAAAAATATAAGTTTTCATATTCAAGTTAATTTGATACTTTTTTTTCCAGGACACCTTCAGTAGTTTGAACCCCTTTACTGCAAATTAACACATAAAACAGATAATTATGTTGCATGACTGATGAGCAGGATATTAAACGCCAGATTTGGATTATTTCATTATTATTTGAGGCATCAAAATTAGGCAGTTTCTTATTAAATTTATATGTGCAGCTAATTTAGCATTTTATCATGTAACATATCCCTGTATGTGCTGAGGATGGAGATGAAAACACTGGTATCATATGGTCCTACATGAATTATTTGACAAAGTAAATTTCATTCCTGTAATATATTAAAATACAGGTAAATTTCCCCTCAGCACACACAGTAAGTAGCTCTTTCACTGTGTAAAGTATTTAAAGTAAAATATTTCTCAAATGTCAACAACTACTGAGGACAGTAGAATAAAATATTTAACTAATTAATAAAAATACATCTATGTAAAGATATTTTACCAGTAACTGCACAAAGAAATGTGAAAATAGCAAATAACTACAGTAACCTCAAAACAAACATATGCTTACATACCGATAAGCAGGAAAAATCCTAGTGTGCAGCAGTGAAGCGTCTTCATTTCTGTTCAGTCTTGTTTGCATTTACCTTAACCCCAGTGAGGAAGTGCTCTTATTAGTGTGTCGTACCACTGTGCACAAGGCATCAATTGTCTGCACAACTACCCAGGTGGTGTCATCACCTGCAGGAAGATTATCCTCTAAAATCGTTATCAGACAGATCACATTTCTCAGCTATTACTGAACCATAAATAACAGTGTTTTCTCTTTCTCTTCTTCTCCAGCTCTCTATGTAAATTGCCCGTGTCTCTGCATGACACATAACTCATCTATAAAAATTTGACTTTTAAAAGAAGTTGTAGACTTTGTGCAACATTTCAACAAATTAGTTAATACGTATGGAAGATATTATTTATAATTCAAATTATAATGCAATAACAGAAATGCTTTTTATTCATAACTAAATTTATTCAAGGTGCACTTTCTTATTCAAGACTGCTCAGTTTGTAATTTATTTTCTTTTCTATTCTATTCTATTCTACAGGCATTTAGCAGACGCTTTTATCCAAAGCGACGTACATCAGAGAATAAAATGATAAAGAAAATAACATTTAAAATTTCAAAAACTGCTCTAGCAAACAGGCAATTTTGTGAATTAAATGCATTAGCAGAAATGTTTATTTGTTTTCATTTCAAGGTCATAGGAGCATCATAAATAAAACTAATTGTAGATCATCCAAAGTGCATTCATTTTTTCCTTCAATACTGCTTATTTTGTGACACAGCTGAACCTAAAATAAAAAGAACATTCCTGTTTTTATTTTTATGCCCGCTCCGGTAAAAACGTTGTAAAATCACTTTAATTTTGTAAACTCAACGCAGGAGAGAAACGTCAGTAGCCATTCTGCTTCTTCAGCATTTCTGCTATTGCATCTTCATTTTCAAGTATGACATTTCTAATTACATTTTGGCACTCATTTGCTGGGGCGTGTTTTAAAAATAAAATCTTAAATGTTCTTTTCTTTATTAGTATTATTAAGTTACAAAAGGCTCAGTCAAAAAAAGAATAAAAATGCAGTTAAGACAATGTATTAATCATTTTACTGAGTCAAACAATGCAGGTACATTCAGGAAATAAAGCATTTCTGTTATTACATTTTAATTTGAATTATGGTACAAAATTGCTGCTATTTAGAAACCTATAACTGCCACAGCTTTAAATAGTCAAGAGTTACACAGGTTTGCACAACATCAACATTTCTTAACTGAACCAGAATTGTCGACCCCAGAAGCAAAACAGTGATAAGCTACTCTGTTATCAGACATCTGCTCTGTATGTGAACACAGCATGCAGAGGGCAGCGACGGGGAGAGGGGAGGGACCTAATTAAACTTCATTAGTTAGGCAAGCAAGGTAAATGTCAAGAGTAGCCCTCTTATCAACTTAGCAATTTTACAAGTTGACAGCTGGTTCACACATCGATGGGAAGAAGCAACAGGTCTCTTTCTAGAAATACGGCCTGATAGCCGCAATTTGGCGACCCTGCTGTAAGGTCAAGACAACTCAAATAAAGTGAAATTTGAACTCATTTAGATTTAAGTTGTGAACTATGAACGTAAAATGGAATGAAATTAACTTTGAACTAGTTCATGAGAAGCATAAACTTGTATAAAACTGACCAAAATTGATGATTCATATGGAAGCTTTTATCTCTGAAAATCCTAGTTTTTTACTCTGTTCTTTTACTCATTTGGCAAATATAACACTGTACATGCTACTTTCATCTATACTTATTTTTAGTATTGCATGCCTGTCATAGTAACAGAGAAATCTAATTCATATTCTGAAATACAACCTTATTCAGAGGCATGTTGGCTGCTAATCTACTCTATAGACATTCAAGATCAAATAAACTAATGGAAGTTATCCTACCAGTTCCAATTATTGCTGGCAAATTATAACTTATACATTTCCACTTTAAAAGGGAACATTACTTAAGTTTAGCTAAATAAAGTATAAACCTTAGTAGCCTATTAGAATAAGTGTTTGCATATTGAAATATGTATTTTTATATTCAACTAATAGACAGATAGACAGAGAAGGTAAAAGACTATACCCCTGACTGTAGTTTTACCTCTAATTGTATATTCATAATAATTAGCTTTGTATATTGACATGGTGGTGAATAATAGGGATGGAAGAGAACAATGATAAGGGACCAGGATTATATTCAATGTCAACAGATCCTTGAATTCCTTGCAAGTAAGTCTTTATTTTCTTGAACAGCACAAGCCATACTATTAATAGATTAACAAAAAGCATGTACCAACAATTACAAGGAAAGGTTTAGAAAAGGTTTAATAACCTGAATGGAACCTTAACTTGGGTAAGACTAATTTTTATCTAAATATATCAGCCAAAACAGTAGACAGCAGAAAACAAGATTTATGGAGAACAAAGAGACTGTTAAGATGTGTAGGACATTATTACATGTCTATTGGCTGATCTTGACACAGGCATGCAGGATTTCAAGGCCATGTAGTTCACGAAGTTTAATCACGTGTCTGAAAAAGAAGTAAAAGTTGTTTTTTCTTTTGTTTTATAAAATAAGTATTATTCAAATGTATTCAACAGAAAAATCTGGATATCAGACTGCATACCTAAATCAAAGTAAAGCATTTCTACTTTAACAGAATGACATGTTTTTGTTTTGTGGTGGCTCTGGGACCGTTTCAGTCTGGGACAGACTGAGCATCTGAATAAATGAACATAGCAGAAAAAAAAGAAAACAATATCGGAGCACAGGAGGAGACTGCATGAGGAGGGTGGGTTGAGGTCATTCACAGGACATTGCAAATATAATATGGTGGGTGCAACTCAAGCAGGATGACAAGACACTGTCTCAGCTATAACGTATGCTGCTAAGGTGTGACAGCCGTCCAGAATAAATGAACTGGGAATCTCAATTTCAACCAGCCTACTATCACTAATTCCACTATTATTGAACAATAACATGACTCTGATCACTGAAACTACAACAAAAAGTAATATTAGAATAATTTAGAAGAGCTGATTTACCTTTAAACAGAATCTGAGTGATAATAAAAGGGATAATATTTAAGTAGTAAAGATGAAATGTAAAATTGCATTGAAGTTATCCATGTACCCATGACCTGATCTGCATGTTAACACAAGCAGATCAACATTTTGCAGGGAAGAAATAAAATTACTTTTAAGAAGAAGCATGGTATGAAAATATTCTATTGTAATGTGTTTGCATGAAGTCCAACGATGACAGCTTCTCCTGCCAGGTGTGCAAATAGGGGTATGGAAATTTTAGCTTCTGCGGGAATTGGGACGCATGTGTTGACTACATTTATAGAATGACCAAACCCAGCAACAGAACTGTAAACCATAAAACACAGTGAATTGAGGTCTGCAATGCTTAACAGATCACTTTTCTGCTTTGGTTTTAAATATATGTTCACAGAAAAATTCTTATGAAGTGAATCGAATAAAGATTCACTCTTCTAGTGGAAACTAAGAATATATTCCTTGTATCACTCAAAGCCCACAACACCAAGCCATTCATTTTGAATCTCATTAAAGGTGGAATTATTCATTTGGATCAGGGAGTGGGTCCATGCTTTTGATTGGTCCTGTATATGAAATAGGTTCATTCCTGGAAAGAGATAAGCTTGTAGATGACAGACAGATAGAGCCATAGCCCAGAGTCATTCTTTGCTTTAAGTTTACCTTCTTACAAGAGCTTATTTAATCACATTCAGATCTGTGTGGCATTTCATCAAGTCCAATAATGTTCCAGGCTAGTTTCTTTAATATAATTACCAACATATAGTTTATTTGAGAACATACCTGGTCTCAGATCTACACAGTTTCCCAAGAGCAATCGCTGCATTTTTCTGCACAGCTGTTCTCTTCGTGTCTGATGCAGCGTGCCGCAGCAGTACCAGCACAATATCGGTGCCCAGCAGGTGGGTGGCAACTCCCTCCAACTCAAGGCAATGGGCCAGGCATAGTGCTGCATTTCCTGTGATCATCTCATCGCAGCTTGAACTCAGCAAATCACGTAAAATAGACAGTTCTGTGTAAGACAAGTGATGAATAATGAACAGGAGGTCGACCTAAAACCCATAAATAAAATGTATACTGTATACTGCACACATTTGCATTAGAGGTCGACCTCCAAATATTATTCATAGATTAATGAAGGAGCTTGTTAATGCTAACATCTCAGTCACTTCTCACTTTTATCAGACTTCACCAGCTCCTCACGTGCCAAGCGACTGGCAGCGGTGCACACTGTCAGAGTCTTAATGGCGTACTTAGTAGTAGTCAGCTGTGTTCCCTGGGTACAAAAAGAACAATGATATCAAACAAGCAAGTTTTAATCCGTTTGTTTACATTAACTTTCAGTAAAGCTAAGAGGTCAAGAAAAACATGAATTGTTTTAATGATACCTCCCTCACCCAACACCAGCTCCGAGGCATTTACACACACAAAAAATCACAAGAAGAAGAAGAGCAAAAAGATGAAGATAAAGATGAAGGTCCAACATTGTTCAGAAGCAAAGAGCTTCATCTAAAATATAAAAAGTATGGGACCTTATCATGTCAAATTGTTGTGTAAAATCATTAAATGTATCATGTCAGAACATAATGTTTCACGTTTTTACAGTGAAACTGTGTTGCTAAGAGTGGATATGGTCCTTTTTTTCTTTTATTTGGGTGACAGCGCTACGCTAATGTAACACAGAATATAATAAAAATGTTAAAAACTGTAATAAGCAGAACATGCAATGGTAACTGATGCCAGACTAAATTTGCCATGTCTGTTTCTTCCTCTAGGGTGAGCTCAACCTCTCCCATCTACTGATTACTGGCCTCGATACTACATTACACAGAATCCATCTGATCAAGCAATCTTGGACTGAATGCTGCTTCTCTTCATCAACCTCAGTGGAAACACCTGGACATCTCACTACTTAAACCTGCTCAAACTGATACGTTGTGCGTTATTCTCTGACTCTTGCTTCTTCAAGCTATTATTGTTTATGGATTATTCAGTATGGTTTATTCATAAAAATCTATCATGCAGTTCTGTTATGAAACTTTTTATTTCTTCCGGTTCGATGGTGGAGGTGGCCTGAGAGTGGAGTCTGCACTGGAACCATCTCCACAGCAGAGGCCTGCAGCCAGACCCTCCTGCTTTCTTCAGACTTCCACCAATGCCACATCTCCAAAGCACAGAAACATGCAACACTTCTTGAGTTCCTGAGGGTTCATGGGGGAAGGATAAATGCCAGTTGACTTTGATAAACATATCATCATCTAAAAGTTTAAAATGGCCAGTTAAAATGATTAAATTGTGTTTTTTTATTTTTGTTTTGTTTCTTTGTCCAGTCTATTTCAAAGGTGAATAAATGTTTCAACAGGGATTTTACTGTATGTTAAAACATTTAATTAAATGGATTTAATTAAGTGATTGGGCTGTGAAGAGTTTCTTAGGCAATATAGTAAAAATGTTCCTGGAAAACATCTCTACCTTTAGGAGAAGCTGTTTACTAGGGATCTCATAATCCAGTCCTGGAGGGCTGGTGTCTTGTGTATTGAAAGTTTCCTGACTGAAATACACCTGAATCAAATTAAATTGATCTTCATAGCTTGTTGTCAAGTTCTGCACAGTGTGTTAATGATCCATTCATTTGAATCAGGTGTGTTGCTGCAGGAAAGCATGAAATACCTGCAGGATATTGGATCCCTGCTGTAAATAGTTACCTTCAGCAGGTTGCACATGGTCTGGATGGCTTTTGCTTGAATAACATGGTGAACAGCTTCAGAAGACTGTGGGAGGATGGTGCTCAGCACACCTGTAGCTCTCTGGAGGATAAGGAAGGGTGCTGGTATTAGAGAAGGAACCAACAGAAGAAGGCGTTGACATACTAAATGTGTATTTGAGAATGAATGTGGAATAATAGCTTACAGGGCTACTGAAAATCCAACATTCAGCATGTTAAACATAAATGGAAAGGAGTAAGAGGAGTGCAAATATCTGAAGAAGAATGGGAGAATATTTTTAAAATACAATGGGATAACTAGCTATTCACACAGCTGGAGGGAATTTGAGTGAAAAAATACCATTGAGATGCTTCCCGCTCAAAAGAGTTAGTACGGCATACTCAATCTGAAGCAAAGATGTTTTATGACTGGAGGAAGGGACGAAGGCCCTGGCTGTGAAGTGGGTACATTAGATGCTCCAACGTTGTGATGATTGGTAGAGAATGATACATGACATTTACATCATGGAAAGAAATATGTTTTCAATAAGGATGCAATAAAAGAGTTTTGTGAGGTGGTGGATTAAGTGGGTCAAGTATTGGTCCACAGAGACTAGATCTGCTATAATAACCCCTCTATAAAATATTCATTCTACATATAGATTATGTTGTGAATCCATCTTTATGAAGAGATTTCTCATTTATATGGTTCAGAAATGTATATATTTCTTTCAAATGTTTTTGAATATGACAGGGGGAGCAATAAAAAAAGATTAATACTGTCTATATACTATACTGCCTGACTATTAAACGATAATGCACATAAGCACATAATATATATGTGTATTTAGGTGTGTGTAATATGTGAATGATTTGACCTTGATATAAGTCATCTGCCTGAGAAAAAGATTATTACTAAAAAGCAAAGGAAACAACAGACGAAACACAGGAAGCACACCTCAAAGCAGAAAACAATACAACAGAGGAGCAAAATGATTCTTTATCTAATACCATTTAGATTTCCTGAAAATGTATCTAAATCCATTACATTAACACACACTTGAGAAAGCAACAGATTGCAAAAACCTTTCTTGACCTTAAAAACTGGAATATGGGTTATTTATATAAAGGCTACAAGAAATAATTCAACAAGACCTGTGACCTTATGATAAGCAGATATCCATACTGTGATGCTAGTCTTTTTGTCTTTTATCTATTTTGTTTTTCTTCTCATGCATTGTTTATACCATGTTCTAGTACTGACTAAAAAAAAAGACATAAACTACATAGAAAAGAGATCCTGGTCTTACAGAGATGCTTAATATTAGTGATGAGTAACTGATCAGGTACATTTGGTTAGTAATACTGCTCCTGGGAGGAAAAGCTTTGGTAATGATCTTGAATTGTCAAGTGTCTAAGTGGATATTTACTTTATTTTACTGACTCGTCACATTAATATAAACTAAACCAACAATATTAATAACAAATCAGGTAGATTTTTTTTCATATTATAAAACTATATTCATGTAAGTTTTACTCACAGTTCTGATTCTTTCCTCAGTATCTTTCAGCAGACCAAGGCAGCAGTCACAGAGAGAAACAGCATGCTCCTTCAGAAGTGGAATAGTAAACTTTCACAAACCTCTAAATAAGTGAAACCACACATCAAACATTACATATATGTATCCTATTTTCTTGGTTCACTGGCTTTTATGAATTTCGTAAATATAATCTGATCTACTGAACTTCAGTAATGTCCTCTGCAATGACAAATGTTACTGTCATCTGTCATTCTCATAAATATATTAACATCAACATGTCCAAATCTTTGCAATCAGCAATCTTACCTGGATGGCTGGAGAGGTCACTGCTGTAAGGTTGATGATCAAGCCAAGCATAAGATAAAGGACCTGTTTGTATTCAGGTACACAGCACTGCCTCTGCAGAGAGAAAGGAAACACAATTAACTAAATTCAAAAGCGACATCTGTTAACAGTTTACTGATGAGTTAGACTCCTTTCAGAATTTGATCTCAAGCAAATGAACGGCCATTTGCAATTCAACTAAGATTCTGTAAATACACTAACAGTGGCATCCAGAAGGGCCTGCCAACATTGTTGATCATTAGCAAGGTTTTGACGGATGACATCATCTCGAGCCAGACAGCTAAGAGCTGATACTAGCGACTGAAGGATGTGCTGACTGGACTTGCTGATATTTCCCTGAAAAATAAAGCAAAGAGTCTTCGTGTTTTCCCAAACACACAAAAACATCAATTAGATTAAACTTTATCTCTACATACATAATCTTACCAGTAATTTTACAAACGGCACAGTGACAGAGTCTTTCAAACCACTTCTTATCAGAATGTGAAATCTGCCAAAAGAAAAACCCAACAGAAAAGATTTTTATTATGTGGAACCAGTTTGCTCCACTTGTGTCTAAATTTTTAAACCAAAACAAAAAAACACTGACACGGCTCAGCTCCAACACTGAAGAGAAATCTCCATAAAAAAACTTTTTTTAGTAACACTGAGCTACAGACGAGGAAAATCTATCCCCACCCCATTTCACTGCTTGACACTTCAACTTAATTCCAGCTGTTTGAGAGCCAGAGATGTCCCTTCACATCTGTTTTTATGAGGTGGCAGAGAGGGAAATGGGTTGAGAACGGCCTTCACCTTAATGTGATATTAACACTTTTTAATAACACGTGTCATTTTATTAATAATGCTACATTTTGCGTTTCTCTGTGGACATCTTCTGGTCCTTTATAATGTAAAGTCATGAAAATGAAGGCACACACACCTTCAACAATAAGGTTTACATATGAGGAGGTAATTTTTTTAAATCATCTCGTCCCTATGTCTTAAAATTTGATGAAAAATAAATATACAACCACTGCATTATTGTTTGATTGACTCAAATCTTTGCCAAAATTCAGAAACAGTGTGTCAAAGACAAAGTACACAATTAAATAACTTATAGAGCCAGCAGTACCTTCAAGTAATGGTTTTCGATATGTCCTCAGCCACATACTTTTTTGAAGGAATTTGACCTATTCCTCTTTTGTGTAATGAGGTTACTGAAGCTTTTTTTTTGCTTTCTTACAGTCCTGGCATTTCATCTCAGTCAGACTGAGGTCTGGACTTTCACTGCCATAGCAGCAAGGCATTTATTTTCTTTCTTGGCCATTCTTTAGCAAATCTGCTGGTCGTATTTGGAGTTATTTTTCTGTTTCAAGATCCAGTTTGTGACAGCCAGATCTCACACTCACAGTTGACTTTAGAATACAGAGGAAAGGTGTCCAGGTCCTGTATCTACAAAGTAAGCCCACTGTAAACCATCAGCTCTGCGCGAAGGTTTGTATAAGCTTTCATAATCAACATGCTGTGTTTGGTTTACAGTAAACATGGTACTATGCATCCAAACATCTCCACTTAAGAGAAAAGTACACGTCTAATTATACTCTATGGGCCAGATTTACTAAAGGTTTGCGTGTAGTAAAACGCGTGCAAACTCGTTGCGCACGCTAAAAAAAGTACAAAC
>JBAMHV010000009.1:15091369-15110544 GCA_037177535.1 Pseudomugil gertrudae | reverse complement strand
AGTGAGTGTGTGTGTGCATGGTTGTCTGTCTATCTGTGTTGGCCCTGGATGGACTGGCGACCTGTCCAGGGTGTACCTCGCCCGTTGAGCTGGGATTGGCTCCAGCCCCCCCGCGACCCCGCTCTGGGATTAAGCGGAAGACAAAGGATGGATGGATGGAAGCCTTTTGCCAAAAATTGGGCACCATTATCATTCAACAAAAAAAGTCTCTTCCACAACGACCACAAAAGACTCCAAGCTGTCATTGATGTTAAAGGGGACATATGTAAAATCCACCTTTTTAGCCCTTAAATACATGTTTTTGTGCACTTCTAAGTGTTTAAGAATGCAGAAAATGTGACTCTATTCCCTCCTGATGCTGCACATATATCTTTATATTCTTTTTGGTCATATTTTTCAGTTTTTTTTTATCTATTACATCACAGTATTTGCTGTGGGTCTGCCAAATAAGGTCTGGGTAACCAATTTCGTGAATCGAATCAGTTTTCCATTGTTGACATTTAGAGTTAACTTAGCAATAAAATGTTTCGCTGCCGGGAGATTAGCGTATTGCTGCTATCAAGCTACAAACATGGCGGCACAGGGTAGAGTTGAGCTTTCTGTGACTGGAGAGAGGCGGGGCATGTCATGACTCATTCACATCTAGAGACCGCACCAAAACGAGTCACTCTAAAGATGTGTGGAACGAGAATAAGCAGGAATTCAGACCAAAGCCTCGTGGTTCTACTTTATACACACAATAAATGAATGACTTACATGTTAAAAGGAAGGATTTAAAAGCACAATATATCCCCTTACAAGGGGGCGATACATGGTATTAAAACCTGGGGTATGTAAACTTTTGATCAGGGTCATTTCTGCAGTTTCTGTTGTTATGATTTAAAAAGTCTAAGCACTGTTGTTTGTTAATAAATGGCTTGACTTAAGCACTACCCATGAGTGAAAGAAGAGGTTTTTTGTTATCATTCATATTCTCTAAAAAATGGCCAAAAAATCATAAATTCCGCCAGGGTATGTAAACTTATGAGCACAACTGTAAAATAGGTTGTTGTGAAAGCAGTATATTTAAGGATTACAAATTAAACACAATTTTATAAAGCTCGTCCAAAAGAAAACTCACACTCAGTAACTGCTTGTGAGAGAATTTCCAATCCACCACAATAATAGAGCGGCATCTGATGGGGCCTTGACAGCTTCTCGAGTAGCTGAGGCACTGCTGTAGCCTTCCATCCTCCTTTGTTAAATTCTTGCCTGGCATTCATCTCCTGAGTCTCTCTCTCCTCTTCCAAATCTGCAAGGTCCAGGTACTCTAGAAAAAAAGGAGAAGGGGGATATTTCTTAACAGAGGCTCAAGATGAACTGTCAGACAACAATCTATTCTAGTGTAGCGGCCATCCAGAAATGGCCATGCACCTGCTTAGTTCTCACTTATGTCATATTGCACATGCATAAGTAATACTAGACTACCACATACTGTTCCATATGTCAAAATGGTGAAGGGACAAGATTGTGTCCATGAGTGTCATTTCCAGGAGAGAAACAAATTATATATAAATCATTTGTACAGGTTTCACTAAAGCACAGGTGTCAAACTCCCCTCTTTTGATAGTCAGAAGTCTGCATGTTTTTGTTGTTTTAGTGCTCCAACACATCTGACAGAAATTATTGAGTCATTGTGAAGGAGTTGACTAAACCTCTTGGATCAATTTTATATGAATCAGGTGTGTTGGAGCAGGGAAACAACAAAAACTGCAGGATAGCAGCCCTCGAGGAATGAAGTTTGACACTCCTGCTTCTCAGTTTGGATCGAACATCAGAACTAAGTGAACCTATTGGATGAGAGGTGAAACCTCTTCAAAAATCAAAAGAAGCCCTGCTGACTTCTTATTTATGCCTCTAGGTCATTCAGTGCTTCCTCACTCAACCAATGAAAAAGAATCACTACCTTTCACCATATTTTTCCTCCCAGGTTCAATTTCCTGTATCTTTTCAAAGCAGTTTCTTGCCTGAAAAAGAGAGATTTCTATTATCAGTGCTTATATAATGTACTTCACATGGATCTACAGAATTCATAAAAAAAACTGGTTGTGGCCACGGGCCACGTCAAAAGAAATATTTCAGCAAAGGTGGTAAAGGAAGTGGAAGGAATCTATGATCCATTTGGTAATAATGGATTTAAACTGTTTAGACAGACAGACAGACAGACAACTTTATTAATCCTCGAAGGGAAATTGCATAATTTGCATTTATTGCAAGATGTTGTGCTGATGTTAAATAGCTTATTTAATAATAGATAGCTTAAAGTAATTTTGAAGTCCGATCACAGAAAACACTTCAGAGAAAACATCTTTATTTACATGGAAAGAAAAACATATTATTTTCTGTTCCAGCCATAGAATCCCTTGTTGTAAAGTAATACGTACAAAAATGTTGAATTAGTTGTAATGAGGGTAATTCTACTCACCTCGCTATATTTCTTCAATCCAAGGTATGCTTTGCCCATGTGTAGATAGGCCTTTGTACATCTCTCATCACACTAACGGAAAATTACCAGGAGTGTATTAGTCAAAGCACATCCAGGTGCAACCTGGCCTCTGTGACACTAATATTGTTATAGAAGATCAGTCAGTCAGTCATTTTCTTAACCGCTTATCCCAATTAAGGGGCACGGGGAAGCTGGAGCCCATCCCAGCAATGATTTCAGGCGAGAGACAGGGTACACCTTGGACAGGTTGCCAGTCCATCACAGGGCCAACACAGAGAGTCAGACAACTATTCACACTCACATTCATTCCTATGGAGCATTTAGAATAATCAATTAACCTAACATGCATATCTTTGGATGGTGGGAGGAAGCACCCAGAGAGAATCCGCTCTAACACAGGGAGAACATGCAAACTCCCCCCAGGTATGGCTCAAAACTGGCAACCTTCTTGCTGGGAGACCCAGTTGGCCTTGTTAAGGAAAATTATGTTGCTTTATAGAGAAAATCTGCCAATACAGATTTTATTTATATGCATTTTAATAAGCTGTAGAAACCTAAAAGATTGAAAAGATGTTACCAAACATAACTCTTAAAAATAATTTTTTTTCAACATGTTACTGTTCAGGGAAGATTTTAAAACTGTAAAATCGTAAGAGGACATTAAGCAAGCCACTCTAAGTAGCCACATCTTACCTTTAAAGCCATTTCACAGTCACTGATAGCATCTTTGTACTTTCCAAGCTTTATGTGGGCCTAAAGTTGATTCAAACATTGTAAGAGTGTTAGCTAGATCATAAAAATATCAACAATATTTACTCATTTTACCCAACAAAATTGTGAAATCGCTAATATTGTATTCACTGTAAACATCCTCTAACTACAGATTTTTAAATGAACTGTGCGTGGTCACAATGAGGAGGAAATCTGAAAGTTAGGCGGTAAGTGTGTATTCCGCTCCGGCACGGTTGTCAGCAGTAAGTCCCCTGCTTAATTTGCCAGCCAACTGAACACTTCATTAAGGCCATTCCTGCTCTCTTGAACCACATCACCTTTTTCCCCCCAACTTCTAATTTCTATTAATATCATAAACTAAATATCACACGGTTGTAATAGAATCCATTAATCTAAGACCTTTCAAAGAAAGCTGTTCTATGACTTCTCCCAAATGAATATAATTTCCTTTAACTCTTAAGAGATTGTGATTAACTCATAAGATTATATAGCTTAAATTTTTCTTTAAAAAAGTAAAAATGTCTTTAAATGTCTTTAAAAACATTTCAAACCAAAGCTGAACATATTTACTTGTGCTCGGTTGGTGTAGAGAGGCCGCATGTCCTTTAGTTCAGCCAAACCATCACTGTAATGCTTCACTGCAGTTTCATAATCTTCTCGAGCATAGGCTTCATTCCCCTTGTCTTTATGAGCTGAAACACACAACATGCTAAATTTAACAAAGGTTTGTTTCTGGCCCAGCCGTTAAACGAGCCTAATAGCTTAATTAAGCTATTTAAGGATCAGAGAACACACACCAGTTGCCTTTTTCACTTGAGCCATTCTCTTTACTTTCCTCTCTTCAGCATCTTTCTCCATAATCTTCATGAAATTTTCTGATTGAAAGAAACAGACCTTTTAAACAAAGAAACTTGAACATAAAAACACAGAACTGTGAATTCCATTACATTTAAAGAGTGCATAATAAGTATAGTTAAAATTAAAATAATTAAGGAACATGCATGCATATTTGAAATAAGCTATCATCCATCCACCTATCTATCTATCCCTGCATCCATTTTCTACCACCTATATGGAGATTTTAAATAAGCATGACATTAAATTTAGTTATCCTTAAATTTTACTGAAAACATTGTTTGCTAGCAAAAAATATTCAGTCAGGCTGTTTTTAATGATACAATATTCTGATGAAGTTTTAAAGTAAAATACATAAGTTTGAGTAAGTTAAAAATGGTTTTGTTATGTGTACAGCTTTAAACACATGTTTTTCTTCCTCATCATAAATTCAGTGTGTTGTTCATTGAATGGTAGAGCTGTTACTGATAAGTTGCAGCCCTCTGAGTCTTGAAATGAAATGCTAATTTTAGTTGTTTTGCCTAACAATGTTTTTTTTATCAATTAAGTGTACTGCACACTAATTCATGCACAAGCCTTTCTCAGGTAGCAGTGCTTGAATTCACTATATTTCGTTTATATGGTGTTTATAGGGCTGCACGGTGGTTAGCACTGTGGCATCACAGCAAGAAGGTTGCTGGTTTGAGCCTCTCTGTTTGGGAGGTCCAAACAGTGGCCTTTCTGTGTGGAGTTTGCATGTTCTCCCCGTGTTAGCATGGGTTCTCTCCGTGTACTCCGGCTTCCTCCCACAGTCCAAAGACATGCACCTTGTGGATAGGCTGATTGGAAACTCTAAATTGCCCATAGGAGTGAGTGTGAGTGTGTATGGTTGTTTGTCTGTGTGTTGGCCCTGTGATAGACTGGAGATCTGTCCTGGGTGTAGCCCGCCTCTCGCCAATGTCAGCTGGGATTGCCCAAACCCCACACACCCCCCAAGACCCCCCTCGCGCGATCCCGTTCAGTTAAGATAATTAATGGATGGATGGATGATATGAAGATATGATTACCACCATTAATAAAATTTTTAATCATGCTCACCTAAACTTTCATCATGTGCACTCTGTAAAACAGGAAATGTGATCAAAAGCATGTTAACAAAGATGTACAGGAAGCTACAAGACAACACAACATGACTTTGAGGTATGTATAGTGCATACATATGAACAGTGGCAGTGAGAAAAACCAAAATGAGAAACAGGAAGGAAGAGAGAGACAGAGAAAGACAGAGAAAGACAGAGTGAGACTATGATTGTGTGCTCACTGTGTGCAAGTTAGTCTGGAGTGGCAGGTTTGTGTTGATTATAGTCTTGTTGACTTTTGTGCTGCAAGGCCGATCCAAGGCAGCGATGTAGCAATCAGCTTTTGCCAGAGCTTTTTGCTGCATTTCAGCCTCAGAAGACTGTAAATCCCGTACCAGCTGGCCTAAAGAAAAATAAGGGATTTATTTTCCTGCTGTCTTTATTACTCTTAGATTATTAAAATGCACATATGTTTACGAATGAAATATAATGTAAAACACAATTTGACTACTTTTTTCTGAAACCTTGTGTCATTTTTGTGAAATTTACTTGTTTTTGTTGTTGTTATTTTGCTAATTAAAATAGATCAAACTGATCATTTTTCTAAAGCAAAACTCCCCTAAAAAATTGACACACTGTCTGGCTTGGGAAAGTAGTTTCAATATGGAAACAAGTATGGAAAAAAGTCACTGAAAGATGCTTCATGAAAATGTGCAATCCCGAAATTACTAGTCACCACATCTGTTTCAAAAGGTCTTGCTTGTGTAGTGAAACAACACCTTCATTAAATACTCTTTTAGCCTTTGAGCTGCTTATTAACCTTATTCCTATGTGAGAGAGATGATGACCTCTCTATTAATCATAACATGTCACACAGAATAAGATGCCATCAGAGAATGTAAGTTACTATAGGGTTTGTACAATTTACATATTTGTTTTCTATATACTACATTGAATAGTTGAACGAATAATAGGATATTTAGTTTAATTAAGAAGATGATAAGACCCTGCACAATACCCTTATGCTTATAATATAAAAGTGGACATGAAATAAATAGGTTGCATAAATTCAAGACAAGGCAAAAAAAGCAGTTGCATAAGGCACATGTTTACATAGCATTTAAAAAAACAGGTTAGCAGTAAAATAATAATAATAATAACAAAACTATTTTAAGTAGTCTTATTTCCTCCACATTGAGAAAAAATGGGAAGGTTGGTTTGGACACGGTCTTTCTGCGGTATAATTCAGCACTACAGCACATTTCAGTGGGAAATCTGTTTGCTAATGCTAACGCCGGTGTCAGCTCATAACTGCGACCTGCCACTTCCAGAAGCATCCATTCTCCAACACACCTAAATTAATTTATCCCCGTGCTAATCCGCTCTGCAGAGGTCCAGTAACCAGACATTTATTTGATTTGCGTGTGTTGGAGAAGAGGCGCAAAGGAAGTTGTTGGATAGTAGCTCTGGAAGACAGCATCTGGGTCCTCCAGACCTATAAGTTTGGATGTAAACAGCGATATCACTCACTTATTTGGTCGACATTCTTCAAAAAACTCTTAAATTCTTCAGCCTTCTCCATCACTTTGTGGTTTTCGTATTACACAGGATAGTGAGTTGTGAGCTAGTCACTGAAGTCTGTGTTGGGTTTGTTACCATGGTGACGTAATGCTTACAAGGACACTCGTTATATCTTAAGAGTAGATTTATTGAACAAGACCACTACTTGTAACAAAAATGCCATTAATATCCGTCTCTGTTTTTCAGACACGTTGTTAAGAAGTAAATTTAATTGTATTTTTGGAGCACGTTTTAATTACTTTACCATATATTAACGTAAAGTGAATTTGTTTGAAGGTGAGACGACTATTGACTTACTTGAAAGTCACTCACGACTTAACTGAAAGTAGCACATCTCACTAGTGCATTTGTGTTGCAAGTAGCACTTTTTCATTCATTTATACATTCATGCATGCATTCATTCATTCATTCTTTTTCCATGTCGCTTAATCATATTCGGGGGTTGCGGGGAATATGAAGCTATCCCAGCAATTAGCAAGCAAAAGCCAAGGTTCATTACAGGCATTTAATTTTAATGTTAGTTTAATTCAAATAAAAAATAACAGTAAAGTGCACACTATACCATTCAGACGTTTGAACACACTCCCATTGGATTTATTTGGAAAGTGTATCTAAAATATTTCACTGGTAGTTTACTTATTTTCAATAAAAATGAATAACTTCATGTCTTCCATTGTATTTTAATATTTTAATCTGTTATTGTTTAAATAATTATTAAATTACATGTATTTATTATTTGCAAAAGACATACACATTAGACACATGAACATATGGTGTATCATTCTTGCTATTTCCAACCACTGGTTTGGTTTTATCTATATCCTGCCTGAGATATTAAACACAACCCCCAGATGTGCAGACATGTAAAAACATAACTTTAAAAGAAATCTATTCAGTTTAATCTCATCAAAAAGGCAACAGGGAAAATAATTTAAAAAAAATAAATAAATAAATAAGGGAAGGGGGCAGGCAAAAAAAAGAGTACGACATGTTATTTGCCACAGAGTTATTGTTAATGCCACAGGTCCGCATGAGGTTGTCATTACCCCTTTATGATGCCATCCTATAGGTTATCCTACATCTCCATGCAAACATTCCTTCTCTTATCCTCAAACTTTTAAACAGGTGAAAGTCCTTACACCTAACCAAATAGATTGTGTGAGACACACTGTTGTTTGTGACATTGTTATACTTCCACTTATCTCCTCTGGTCCAAAATTGCTTTCTTGAACATTCAAAATTTCCCAACCAATTTGTCACAGCATACTTCACATCCTGCATCAAAAATGATCCCTCTGCATGGTAATGTAATGTCTGAAACATCCAACCTCTTGTCCAGATACCCACTCAGGCATGCTATTGAGGAAACCTGTTGTCGTTGAAGGATTTGTTTTTGTTGTGTTTTTTTCAAACATGCTTGAATTTAATGTAATTAGAACACTGGGATGGAATAAGTTTAGTCTATGAAATTTATTTTGTGTAGCACTACCTGCAACATGCATTTTTTGGTCTTATTTTCTTTCATTCATTATAGAATGCTTATATAATAAAATTACATAAGTAGCCACATTCCACTGCTATCCCAAACCTCACACTCATTATTTCACTCAAGAAGCAACAGTTAAAATTTGCACAATAGCAACACAGATTAGCTCACTTTTTGTAGAACATTACACACACTGATTTGCTAAATGAAGCCTAATTGTAAAACAAAATTGAGAAAAATAATTATTAATTATTGAAGAATAAGTCATTTGAGAACCCACACAACATGCACCCTTTCTGTTTTCTTAGCAGTGGAGCAACACTGCCTCCCTGTGGTTTAAGACACAGGCCTTTTAAACATGATCTGAAAAAGGTTCAATGTTCTTTATTGTCATTCCAACACGTGTATGTACAGTACGTGTAAGTACATGTGCTGAAACAAAATGAGTTACCCTGGTCTCAGGTGCAAGCCCAACAATAACAATAGAAAGAGAGAACAGCAGACAAAGTATAAAAACAGTTATAAGTAAAAATATAAAATAACAGACTAATATGAATATATACAAGTAAGACTGGAAATGTCAATGTGCAATGTGTGCATTGTGTAAAAACTGCATTTGTACAGAGTGTTGTGAATGTCCAGATATGATATGCAGCAGGGGGGCTACGGGGTTCCTCCATAGTCTCACAGCTTCCGGAAAACCATTTATTCTATAAGAGATTAACGTTTATGGTTTCTCAACCACAGGAAGAAGTAGCAGGTGCCATACTTTGACTGAAATGAAAAGAAAAACCTAAACCTTTTTGGTTTTCATTAGCTGAAGAGGGCTCCATATAAGCAATGTAAGTTTATTTGTATGACACATTTCATGTTCAGCACTATTCAAGGTTTTACAGAAAACATTAAAAACACCACAGTGCAATGCAGAAGCAATAAAACAAACTTTCAAAAGAATCGAGTGAGAGAAAAAGCCATAAAAATAAAAGGATTAACATTTTATTTTGATAAACGTCAGTAAATAAAGCAATGAGAGTTTCAGCAGACTTGCTGTTTTCTGGAAGTTTGCTCCACATGTGAACAGCATAAAAACTTAATGCTAAAGCATATATGTATATACAGAGATCCTCTTGATAATCAAAATTCTTTATTTCTTTATTTTTATTGTAAATGAATACTTCCTGCTGGACCAACCGGAAAAGACAGAGAGAGAAACACAGTTGTCTAAATCTGATTGCTGAATTATTGTTTCTTCCTTGGATCCAAAGTCTTAATTTCACTTGTCTTCATTCCAGTAAAGGATGTTTTAGCACATCTAAATTTTAAATTTGAGCAATGCATTTTATCAGAGTTTGGATTGGGTTATTAACATAGACTGTATAAAAAAGATTATTAAGGTTATTAAGCAGGTATAATGTTAATTAATTTATGTAGATTTGTGTGGCATTAGCCTAACTAATGTTGCCATAAAATGTTAACACCTAAAGTTCAGAAGGTTAAATGTTACTGAATCCAAAATATGAGAAAGAAAGACCAGAGATTTAGATTATTTCAATGGACAATTCTTTGCTAGGCAAATGGTTACATATCTCTCCAGAGGGGGTCCGTCTTAGCTTTAGCTGCTAGCTTCTAATAAATCAAGTGTCGAGTCTTAAGGTTCAGCCAAGAAAACCTGTCCTACAAAGACTTCCTTTTTTATACTGTACCATGTCCTGTGAATATGTGCGTGCATGTTCTGCAAAAGTCATATATGTGTATTTAAAAGTAGGCGTTGCTCCTCTTCTAAGGCTCAGCCTTTCTTCCTCCTGAGTCAGCCAGTCTGGATGCGTTTCCCTTCAAAACAATCCCTCCCTAACTGGCTACATCTGTGTGATTTCCCACACTTCCGTCATTCATTCTGCATTATGGCTTTCTGATACCAAGGCACCTGCAGGCAGGATAGTTATCTCAGTGTCAAGGTTGCTTTGTGCAGGCAGGCTGACTGTGAGACAAACTTAAGTAAAATCCAACATCAAACTACATTAATTCTGAGGACTTATTATTCTGAGGACCTATTCCTTAAATAAATGATCATCTAATTGATAATAAATGAATTACTTACAAAAATGTAATGATGATAACATCCATCCATCCATCCATTTTCTACCGCTTGTTCCCGCGAGCGGGGTCGCGGGGGGACTGGAGCCTGATGATAACATATAAGTACAAAATATTGTCTTCACTATGGAATTAAGCATGCACACCTTGCCACAGAACAGAAGGCATTTCTGCAGCAGCTTGCAGACAGGGGCTTTTGTGTAGGCAGACTCCAGCTGCCACTAATCCCACGCTGTAATTTCATGTCTCAGAGGACAGTTGATACCCACAGCACATCACTGCCATTGCTTCAATTTTCACTCTGTTTTATCTGCTTGTGCACCATATACCTCCTCAATCTGACTTTCCTCTCAGGTGTTTCAAAAGATGATACAAACTTATGATGGCAACTTGATTTTTAGGTCAATTTTTTTTAAGAACACTGTTGGGGAGCTTTGGTCAGCCACTACTTTCTAACTTTGTTTCCTCCCTCCCCAAATGTGTCATCTCATCTCCTCCATCAAAGTTGATTGATGAGATATTATTTTACTAAATCTGTTGAGAAAACAAGAGGGGGGTACAAAAATTAGTCAAAAGATTTGATTATAGGATTACAATATTTTTAAAAATAGGGAAAAAGTGTTTGTATTCTTTGATGAATACATTAATTTATTTCAAATTTATTTTGCATTGCAAAGTATGAAAAGGAAAAGAGTACAGTCAATTAAGGTGCTAATTTCTCCCCAAATACAGTATACATTATTCTCTTTTGTATTCAAAAGAAGAAAAAGAAAATGTCAGTCCTTTAATACCGTATGGCTGGTTTACTAAATCTCCCCTCCACAACTTACTTCAATATACCAAATTGGTAATCATATACTGCAAAATATACAGGTGCCCTTTGTGCACCGTGTTGAGTGCAAAACCAAATTCTTTGCAAACATCTACATGCCACTTCCTGAGTGAGAAACAAATGAGCGGCAAGATTTAACCACAAACAGTAGGTTTAAGAGATGTTAGACAAACATCAGAAATCTGTGAGACTGGGTCAGATAGGAAAGCAGTTGCATTGCAGCGATTGACCTCTAATATCACCATAACGTAAAGCATGGTGAAATGTTGATACAATGATCGGTTATAATATCATTGTAAAGAAAAGTTGATTAAAATGGTTGATCTGTTTGAACTCAGATCAAATACAATAACAGAGAAAATAGATGAAATAACTTTCATCATTGAATAAGTCAGCAATAAAATGAATCATAATATGATGAAAGGTTTAACATGATGGTGTCTTTTCTGAGGCTATACTTTTTGATTAGCATTATGACCACATTACATTTGGATTAATTTGTAGAATGAAAAAAAACTTTCTTTGCATACCCTCTAAACCACACCCACACATATATAAAAGGAATATAGTCACAACATCCAGCAGCCATTTGACTCAGGCACCAAACAACAACTGTAAATCAAGAGACACAAATATAACATGGAGGGTGGACAAATGTACACCGAAATCCCAACTTATCTTGGTTGGTCCTTTTTCACCACTTTGTGCTGCTGCTTACCTATCGGACTGTTTGCCATCAACTACTCCAACAAGGTACATAAAGTTATTTTTGATCTTCAAACTTTGTTTTTCCCAAATGACAAACAACTTTAAGTAACTTGGAACAATTAAAATGTAAGAAAATTACAAAGAAAATATTCTTTTAGAATAAAAAAAAGAATAGAAATTAACTTTTTATGTGAACAACGATGTTTTTAATTAATTATATGTCAATTTTCTTCAGTAAGGAATGAATGCTGTGTAATCATTATTATCTAATTTTTCATAAATTCTCAACGTTGTTTACCAAAGGTAAAAGTAGCGAACGCCAAGGGAGACAGAGCTGAAGCTGAAGGTGCATCGAGTACAGCCAAGGCGCTAAACATCGCTGGACTAGTTTGTGGAATCATTGCTCTCATCATTATCATTAGCTACCAAGCCACAAATCTAAAACAAAAGTGACATCTCAGCAAAGCTCTTCTTCCCATCCTCCCCATGCAGACCGGGATCACAAAAAGAGCTGTGTGGACACGCTTATTCATGTGTGATTACCCATATCTTTAAATCAGGACTACCAAAATCTTCTCTGAAAACAAACAGCTTGTATTTACCTATGCTAAATGAATTTATATGTGTAAGTTGTTCAACATGAAAGCTGTTTACTGGCTTACAACAAGTTTTACTGTCATATGCAAATAATAAAAAAAGAAAAATGAGTGTTGATTATTATCAATAAATTTACAATAATACCAAAAAACTCAACATTGATATTTTGGTCTTGAGATCTTTTTCCAAAGTACAATTTATCAGTCAAACACAATATTATATTTTAAATGTATTTTTTAATTAGTCACAATAAGTTAAACAATCCTGAGAATTGATCAATAAGTTCTGTTTGCTTCAAACATATAGAACATGTTTTGTGCTCATTCAGGAGTTTTTGGATCCACTCAGGACAGATTATGAGCACATTGATAAAATATGTCTTGATTTGTTTTTTAGTACTTTTCAAACAGACATCCCATACATGAAAGAAATAAAGACTTTCTGTTTCTGTTTTTTATTTAATCTTGTGCTCTGCAGTAAATATAATTTCATTATGTTAAATGTCTATTACAAAAAACACTCATTTCATGATAATAAAGAGGCTCCACACTGATTATGACTGGCATTGTAAATAAGCGAGGGAGCAACAAAGACTTGTGGTCACCCCATCTGTTCTTCTTTCTCTGCAGCACCAGAACTCCTTTCTCTTAAAAGTCCTTCGAGATGAGAAAACAGGGCGGTTTCCTTATGCTTCTTCTGCAATTTCTCAGCCTGCTAATAAAATCACCAATAAATGCACAAGAAGGAACAAAGACCAACCTTGTTACTCAAGATTTGGGTTATAATTAAAATACTGCAAGTATTACTACAAGTAAATACCAAATACAGTCAACAAAAACAGTTAGTCAAGTGACCTGAACAGTTAAAAAGAAGTTAAAACAGTGCTTTGGCTTTGAACAGAATAATTACAAAATATAAGGAATATTTTGTCCTTACATCTTCAGACAGCAGTCCTCTGCTTGGTTTGTGGAGCATGCTAAGCAGGGAGGCAGTTTGAGGGTCTAGCAAAGCCTCCTTTAAATCCCCCTGGGATGCCTCCTGCTCCTGAAACCAAGCACACAAATTGGCTTCCTGTCCAGAAGGCTGCATCCCCAATCTTGCCTGAAACAGCTCTCCCAGGCATTCCTGTAAAGTCTGTAATACAAAGTTAAAAAATAATGACAACAAAGGTCTAATAGCTAAAAGCATTCAGACAGATAGCACAAGTACAAAGCTGGAATTGTTTATTTCAGTCTTTGACTAAATGTAACATCTAGAATATGCAGATTCATGTCAGCTTTTGAGCCGCCGCGACTCGCACCTTGAAGAAAAGTCTTTGGAAAGCAGGACTGGAGTCGGAGCTCATGTCCTTAACTTTGACATGGGACAGACAGTGAAGTAGCATGAGAGAGAAACCTCCAACTGACTGGAGCCTCTGGCGACGGACAAAAAGAATCTCCTCTGCCTCCTGTCAAACAAATCTGAAGGTTATTCTCCAGTATTCATAAGTAAAAAGCAACCTTTGGACCTCATTTCATTACATGTACAGTGTATTGTCATGAGACTTTTAGAATATAATAGTATCATGCTGTTTTATAATTCACTTTAAGAAAACAAATCAATGTTTGGTCAGATAGAACTGGAGAACCACACAGATTAAATCTGTATGTTCAGTTCTGAATATGTACAATTTGGAAAATACAGACAAAATCAAATAAAAAATAAAGCTTCAACAAGAGATGGCTCAGTTACCTTTACTTCTGCATATTTATGATGAGATATAAGAAATATAATTTACTCTATCTACAGCTGAACAGGAAGTCAAATAGTTATAAAGAAACTTCAAGCCCCTGAGAGTGAAAACAGTCTGCCAAACAGGATGTTTGAACGTTTGTGGGTTTGACTGACAGGAATTGAGCTCTTCTGGTTTGACCTTGAAAACTTTGTTTGCTTTGTGGTCAACTAACAAAAACTTTCCAAGTAAAAAAAATCATCATTGCAAAGTACTTAGATGACTTAACTGCATCTGTCAACTCAAGCCAGGAGCATGTAGCTGGAGCTAATAGTGGTTAGCAACATATTCCCATCAGCAGAGCATAATGGTTATAGCAGCTAGTGGCACTGAGTGGTTAGTGCTCATTTAGTCAACATGCCCAGTCCTGGTTGCAAATGGTTAGTGTTGCTCAATCAGCCTGGAAAGCAGTGATTGCAGTGCATACTAAACAGAATATCTGCTTATCATCTCGGCGTTACCAATGTCAGGATGCAGCCGGGCTACTACCATGAACAAAATCTGAAGATGAGTTTACCTGATAAAAGAAAGAATTTCTGAAAGCATTGTTGAAATAGTTGTTGTCTGGGAGGCTAGCTGCTACCTGAAGTGAAATATCTGAAGTCTGTTGAAAAAGAAAAAGAAGGAAGTTGAAACTAACTAAATTGATTTTGTGATAAATAGAGTAGACAGCACCCACCAGTTTTAAATTATGCAGTGTGTGCATCAGGAAGAGTCCATGTTGGTAGACCAGGAACTCCCTCGGGCTAAGGACTGACAGGTCCAGAGGAATCAGTTCTCCCTCACATTCCCACTGAGCATCAAGGACATCTATAAAACTTTTACCTCTGCCTTGACAAACAGAGAACATGGTAACTGTGGCATAACTTCCACATTAAATCAAGGGTCTCAAAAGAAAACAGTATATGATGGACATCAGGACTGCAATGCGATCACTTTCCTCATTTGATTTTCTGCCTGTTGGTCCTGACCATTTTTAGTCCTTTTACTACATGTTCTCCCAATTAGAATCCCTTTGCATCACATGCAAATAGACAAGGTACCTCAGCAGTTTCATTTTTCTATCATGAAAATGTTCCAACTCCTGAAAAATGGCCCAGAACATTCTTATGCATGTGCACTTGCTGGACATGGAGATGCCTTTACACAGGCATGAACCTCTTTGCACCAGGCTTTTCCTGCTGGACATTTAAAGTTTCTTGTGCAAGTTTTTACATGCATCAGGTATCAAAACATCACTTTTTCTTGTGCATTCAGAAGCAGAAGTGAATATGTTCATTATTCATGAACATTGAGCAATACACGTTTGTAAATAAAGAACTTGGACTAATGTTTATATATATGTCTGCTTGCATTGATAAAAGTTAGAAGGTATGACATCAGCCACATTCATTTCCAGTTTGGAGAGACCAGTTTGATGTGACTTTGAAGCATCCATCCAGTTTCAGAGGATATCTACAAGCCCTTGAATAAAAAAAAGAAGCATTAGGAAACAGCATGATCTCTGCTAACTGCCCAAACAACCCACATCACGATGTCTGCAGCTTCAGAGGTACAGTATGACTTCCCAGTAACAGGTTAGGTGGTTAGTTACAGGTTTCTCAGGTTCAGTCTTTCATTCTCAGTTCCAACTTAAAACAGAACTTTGAACTAGTTCAACATTGAAATGATGAACTATGAGTGTGAACTATTCATTTTAAACTTGACGAACTGAACTTTGACCTACGGTAGTTATTATATGAGAAGCATGAACTTGCAACAACCATGTTTGGTCTTCAACACATTCTTTCATAGCTGCCTCAGTGTATAACCAGCACCAGTACCAGTAGAACATGGTATGTTTCAATATGAAAACAGCTGAACTTACCTAATATGGGGTTAAAGAAGGAGTTTAGTTTGGGCTAGAGTTAGTATATGTTCACTACAGTGCTGACAGTACATTGATGCGTGACAATAGCATTCTCTTGTAAACTATGTCATATTGAGGTTAAATAGTTTTACACTTAAAAGGAGGAAAGTCTTGGGGGGGTTGTGCAATTCAAAAATCTTCCCCTGCAAAACCCTGTGATCAAAGCAAAACAGCAATGCCTGTCTCTGAAGAGCTGCAGGGGGAGGACCAAATGACAGTTGAGTTTGATACAAACTGTATATCACCATTTAATGGTTTAGTACAGGCCAGTTAGAACGATTGAATAGTGATTCAGTCCCATTCGTTTCAAAGGTGACTAAATGTGTTTTTGTGTGTGTTTTGGAGTATTTAATTAATTGGGTGTGATTGAAGGGGGAAAATGCTCCTGAATCATCTCCAGTATAAGTTACGAATCCTGATATAACCAAAAGGAACTTCTTGGGGTTGTTCTTGCTTTAACTTTTTTCATGTAATTTATAGTCTCCAAACAATTTCGGACTAGTTGGACTGGTCAAGATTCTTATATTTAAGACAAATTTTGATTTTTGATTGATGTCTAAGCTCTATCCAAGTCAAACAAAAATGGCAAATTAAGTTTTATCTAACTTACCAAGGATTTCTCCTCCAATAAGCCCCATTTTACCAGCACAGAGCTGCAGCTGTTGCTCCACCTCCTTTAATAGCTGGAATAGAGGGGAGAGCTCTAGCAGCCTTGTCCACTGCACCTCTGGTGATTAGAAATAAATGAATTGATAAAATATAGTAAAGGGACAACTCCTTACATTTTGTTACTCTACGTGTGTTATTATTATAATGTCACCTGGAATTGTTGGGATGGTTATATGTGTCTGAGCAGCATCCTTCATCTGTTCGCTCCCTTTTGAAACATATCAAAGCAAAGTTTTCTAAGATTATATATTTATGTTCTTGCTTCAATTTCTAAAAAAGAAATGTATGCTTCTAAAATCTGTTTGAGTCAGGCTGTTTCAATCTGATAAAACAGATGGGTGATTATTATTATTATGATTATTTTTACCTAATTGTGATTATAATCACCTTGTCAACAGTTTCTAAAATATCTTCTAACCATTAATGTATACTAACAGTGTGAAATTTATTTTATGTCTTCATTTTTTTTATTCCACTAATAGAAAATGGACTAAGCCTTAGTCCAGTTCAGGGTCACAAGGGAACTGGAGCCAATCCCAGATATTATCAGGTAAGAGACTGGGTGTACCCTGGACAGGTTGCAGAGCCAACTCATGTTAATTAAGTTATACAGAAAAAACATCAAATATATTCAATTTAAACTGTCTGCAATTAAATAATGGTCAACTATGTATCATTAATTACATGTTTATGTTGTGTTTTTTAATAATGCTAACTCTTTGGTTTGCAGTGGGACAAAATACATGATCCAAAACCCATACCTCTTATTCCTCTTCTTACCTAATCTAAATCCCATTACAGGACATTACCTCACAGGTAGAAGGGGGTCTGTCTCACCTTGCGAGTGAATCCCAGAAGATGCTGTATGTCTTTGTGAGTTGTGTGTTGGTGCTATACTGGTTTGAAGACCGATGGGCTGGTTCTGAGCAATATTCCCAGGCTCCCTCAAAGACTGAGTTGAAATTCCTTTAAAAACACACACACACACATACACACACACATTAGTTACTTAAGAGTTCTTCTGTTCAAGCCAGCCAAAAGATTTAAACATTATAGTAAATTCAGGACAAGTCATTGTAGAAAATAAACCGCTTAACAGTAACCCCCAAAAAGTTTTATATGAAAAACTACATAAAACAGTGGCACATGGGTGGGTCCCCTTGCAGATAAAGGGTTAAATAAGTAATTCTGTGGAAGTTTGCATGTCAGGAGTATGTAGGATGTGGAAAAATTTGCATAGAATTGCTGTTTATTTACTAAGCATGAACACCTTTCCTTCAAGAGCAATTCTACTTATTTAAAAGCAAGAACACCATGTTTAAAACTTACTGAATGTAAACATTACATTTTTACCATCATAGACAAAGTTAAATAACTTGCTCTTAAAATACCAGATTGTTTAAGATTATAGGAAATAGAGGGGCAAAAGTGTGAAAAAAGTAGAGAGGCAGAAGTCAGGCAGAACAGAAAATGAAAAAAAAACCTTATTAAAATAATAATCTGCATTTAGTTTCCAAAGTAAACTGATTTATTTGGTTCTACCAAAACCATTGGGACTCACTGACTTCATGATGTTTTTAATCAACTGAGGTAAAAGTACCTGACAAAAATAATCAGATCAGCTGTAATTTGAATCAAGCGGCACAGGTATGCTGGGAAAAGGCTTGAACTGGTCGGTGTGGGAAAATCATGTTCTTCTCAAACATAGTGACAATGTGTGTCTGTTTCTGACTCATATTGGTTTGACATTGAAGGGGAAGTCTTGAACACAAGTCCACTGCATTTAGCCTCTTAGGTCATGGCGTTTCTGAGACAAGTTTGTATTCTTTAAAGGTTGAAAAGCAAGTGGACAATATAGGTGCCACCTCTGCGCACTGTAGAAACAAGCCACTTCCAATGCTGTCAATTTAAAACAATAGGTCTACCTATACAAACTTCTTATTGCCACATATTTTCATGCCTGTGTGTATTTTGGGAAACTCCTTAGGTTTCAATAAACATCATACAATCTTTACAGTCCTGTAAATAATTTTTCATAGCATATATGCATTAGTTCTGTAAACCACTTTCTGATTTAAATTTTGGCACAAAAAACTAAATTAGACCTTTGATTGTGGCAGGAAACTTGATTTGAACCTAGATTGTTATAGTAGGCCTAAAGCAAAAGCAGTACTAACCCTTACAGTGGTTAAACAAACTGTTCACTGTAATTTTTTATGTCCCACACACTTCTTCTGTACGCCTACACAATTTCCATACACCCTGAAAAAAACATACCATTCACCACAGGCACAGAGGCCGTCCAGACTCTAGAGGGCGTCTCCAAACAATATGCATTCTTTGTTGACAAACCTAAAACATGTAAGAGGTCAGACTTACATTACAGAGTTTTATATAT
>JBAMHV010000009.1:15077417-15091269 GCA_037177535.1 Pseudomugil gertrudae | reverse complement strand
CTACCCGTTTTTGGATTTTGTCAGTCTAAACCACTTAAACCAGTATGTGTGTGTGTGTGTGTGTGTGTGTGTGTGTGTGCAAAGAGAAAGAAAAAGACAGAGTCAACATCTGATTTGCTGAAGCTTGAAATTCTTTGCCAAAGCTGCAGAACATCTATGCTGTGTATAAAAAGTGTGCAGTAAATGTGGTACCACTGTCTGGCACGGCATCTGTTGCAGAGATGTGCTGATTGCAGGTGTTGGGGGAGACACTGGTTGATAGTTTCTCGTCCAGGAACTGATTTAGTCTTTCGAGCAAAGGCAATGCTCTTTGTTGAAGTAAACCCATCCACCTCGTATCGGACCCATGTCTGCTGCACTGCATCAAACCATAATCCTTAAACCAAAAGTTCCCACATAGTACTGCCTGTGCAGAAGAGCAGAAAAACATAGCTGTTAGGCAGCTTTGCAAATAATCAACACTGGTTTAAACATTTTTGTAGGCAGCAGAGTAAATAATGAAAAAGTTGCCAAAACCCATTTAGTTTGGTGTATGTTTATTCTGTGTTATTTTTTCAGTAAGTCTGAGCGTGCTTTTACCTGGGCTGTGTTGGCATGCAGCTGAGAAAGTAGTCTGACAAAATGCAGTGAACTGAGAGCAGCTTCCAACTCTGTCTGTCTGGAAGTACACTGCTCCCAAAACTCTCTTTGTCTCAACTCTCTGTCCTAAAGCCAAAAACAACAGTCTTGTTTACATTTGGATAACACCTCTTTTAGCGTGCATCTCACAGCACAACTCTGACATGAATGTTGATCACTCAATTTCCCAAAGCTCTCTGTGGCATACATTTTTCATGTGTAACCTAAAAGGGAAGTGAACACCTGTGCCAGTCTCCAGCTGTGCTGTGTTGTTAGAAATAAACCAGGAAGCCATTGTTCTGACCATTGTATTGAGTTTTGTAGACCATTCTCCTGCTTGTGTTGCCCATTTTTCGTTTTCTTGTTGCAGTTGATCCATATACACATCTACTTTATCAAGGCCAGACATCAGTGCTGAGTGCCAAACGCACTGCTGGTCCCATTCCTCCTCGTCACCTAAATGCACAGATGAATATGCATAACTGTACATGCTGCCAACCCGAATAAAATATTCAACACTGGCACTATGCTAATTACTGTCTAACTGAGGAATGCAAGACACTAGTATAATGCAACTCTGCATAGCAGCGCTGCTAATTATTGAAATTTCCTTTTTCTCCCAGATTCCCAAGATTTTTACCTATCGTCAGAATGTTTAACACATGTGGTGGAAGGATCAGAGTCAAGTGCGAGCACTGAGCTGCTTTTCTCTGGGCTTCGGTCTGTGCTGCATCCTGCAGGTCCACAGTTGCTTCCCTCAGCTCCCTCCCAGACCAGTGGGTCTGCAGAAGAGTACAAGTTAAGTAACATGCTGTCATATCCACTGCAGAAAGCAAAGGAATCAGGATAGAAAAATGCATGTGCATTAAGAGATACCACAACTATATATAGAAAAATGTTGCAACCACTAAAGACCTTGGGCTCTTGCTCTCTTGCTGACCTGATAACAGCTTGTGTCTGTGGCTTTAGTGAGACATTGGTGTAAAGCTGAGTCCAGATCAGTAAGAATATCTTCCTCACGCTGCCTTTGATGCTGCCAGTAAGTGTTTCTCAAACACACTTCCCTCTGCAGGGCTTCTACCTGATATAGAGTTGCAAAAAAAAAAAAGACTGCAATGTTCTGCCAGAACTTCACCCATCAGCAAATTAAAATGTTGTATCACCAGTTTCACAAAATTAATGTTTGAAATGAGAAACAAGTTATGCCTTTGCAACATTACCAACCTGCACGCTATCAATTTGTTCTGCCATCATAAGCCAGTATGAAGCTGTAATGGGCACAATGATTTTTTTAACCGCATCCAGCCTTGTGCCAACCACCGGGGCTAACAGCCCAGTCACTGGATCTACGGTCTGAGATGCGTAACGAATCGCCACTATTCCTGTGAGGTGTAGTAGCATGCAGTCAAACCAGAAAGGAAACAAGGTGTTTTATGAGATTATGCTCCTTCTTTTCTAAAAGCTTGTGCTATCACAGTACCTTTTCCATCCGGATCCTCCATGGTCCCAGCTAATGGCATTACATTCCCTGAGACAGGATCAGTCTGGCAACCAAGCACCGGTACACTAAGACCAGATCCCACAGGGTCAGGGTAGTCCATCCCCATAAGAGCTGGCACACACATGTCTGAGCTGGGCAGAGGCATGTTACCTAAATCCAATGGCACATTAAAACAAGTGCTTTAAGGGGTGGGTAACAAAATATAATATATAGAAAGAAGCTTTGGAAGTTTTTACAATATGTCTAACAACATTACATTTTTAGCTTATCAGTTAATATGCTGGGTCATAGCACCTCTATTTTACTACAGGTTGTTTTGGGATTCTTTATCCAAATATAACATATTTCCTTCTGGGGATTTAATTTTAGTAACTTTCATCCAGTGTTGCTGTGGTGTTTGTATTGTGTAGCTTTATGCCATTACCTCTCCCATATCTCAGCTCATAAACTGTTAATCAAATTGTCTTCTAAAATTAGATCCAAAACTCTCTAAACGGGTCCTTAAGCGTCACTGACAACTTCATAAGTAAAGGGACAATTGCATTTAGTTCTATACTTGTTATTAAGCAGCTTAATGTTGGCATTATATAGCGTTGTAATCATGCTTCCTCAATTTAGATTCACACTTTATCAGCTGGTAGTGATTCACACAAAGGCAGAAGAAGGGAGCAGATAAGCAGAAAAACCAGATTAAAAATGATCAAACCCTTCACCCTCTAACTGGTATTTCCTCACCCAGAATTCCACCATCCTGCTGGAGACCCACAGCCCAGTCCAGCAGCATCTCCAGTCTGGTCTGCAGCTGCAGCTGGCAGTGCAAGCTCCTTCTCCAGGACTGCTCAAGCTCTTTCATCGCAGCAAGAAGATGGTCATGTCGACCATTTACATTTTCACTACCCGGATGGAGCTGCAGATGTTGAAAAGCGGGATCTGAACCCCATTCTTCGTTTGGTAGCTTGATGTTATCCAGTATTTTGAACATTACTGCCAAGACCTGGAACAATAGTCATTTCAGGTCAAAGTCTTTCAAACATTGACTGAATTTGTGTATATCTGTGTATTTTGTAACATCAAGTTAGTTAGAGTGAACCCTGACCTCTCTGCTGCTTAGGAGTAACTATTTTTAAGATTAATAATCTATTTTAATCTTAAGTAAACTTTAACACATATATTGTATTAGCAGGGCACCAAAAAAAAGAAATGTGACACATAAACGTCATCCTTAGTTTGTGTTTGTAGATGTATAACTCTACAAACCCATCAAGCACCTTGCTCTCTAGTAGAGTTTGGTAACCTCCTGCATTTGGAACCAGCTGTCCAGCCTTCATGCTGGCTCCTCCAACTTTTACCATAAATCCACTCAGAGGTTCCAGGAAGGACTCGGCCAGCAGGACTCCACCGACTGGCAGCACGTTTCCTTTGCAGACACACAGAATGAATTTATTTGGCAGCAGTTGACTCAGATACAAGTTTACCAAGCACTAACCAGCAGCACTAACCTGTCACTGGATCTAAACTGACCCCAACAGTAAGCACAACATTCCCTGTCCTGGAGTCCAGCATGGGATAACCAATCTGTATGGGTTGCGGAAGGTGTGTAAGCGGGCAGGCATGAAGCCGTCCCAGTGGGTACATCAATCCAGTCTGTGGGTGGATGGTTACTGCAAGAATGGGAACTGGAACCCCCGTGTCTGGGTCTGTCATGGGAATACCAAGCTGGAGTCTCTGGCCCGGTCTGAGGCCTTTAAGCTGGCTGCTGGAAAGGGGCTGGTTAGAGTGGCAGGAGGTTGGGTAAGGAATGAAAGGAATAAGGGGCGTGTCCCATTTTCTGTTGTCACCTACAATAAAAAAAAAAATGGGACAGAATAAATTTTTCACTGAAAAGTAGCTATTCTGAGAAACAGAACAGTAATATATGTCAATATTTTATATTCTCTGAGTGTTATACAGCATCTCTATGGGATCTGCATGCAGTTATTTATATTACATTATTACATTAATTTATATTACACTTCTTCAATATCTGTTCATTTAGGCATGTTTTCCTTTCACTCGGTGCTTTCAAACATCCTATGCAAGCCTAAAATTCAGACTCATTAAGTAGATTTATTTCAACAGGGAGGTGACTCATGGTTTATATTTGTTAAATCATTGGGTTCTTAAAGAAATTAAGGGGAAAGTGACATTTTAGGCACTTCCACATAAGCTTCACTTTTGTCCAGTGGAGGTTGCAAACTGATAAAATGTGCTTTGGATGCATGGTTTCCTGTAGAGGTCTGAAGAAATAGGTTTTGGACTTTTGAACTGTATATTCTTAAAAAATATAATGTTGCTTGAATATTTTTTTCAGGATCTCCTACTCTATCATAAATCATTTTCTGACCTCAGTTAAACAAAAAATGTCTTAAAAAATGTATAATTTGGATAAAAGTCCCACAGAATCATACTCAGAATAGGTCAGGCTGTTCATTCACCCTACCAATAACCAATGCAAATAGCTTATTTTTATCAGAACTGTTTCAATACATGCTTTGTCTTCTCTTTTAAGCCAATCCTTTTTCTGTTCCTATTTATACCACAACACACACTTTTCTTGTTACCTGTACAAAGGTCAGTAGTAATCACTAATGTTGCGCTGGAAGGATCATAAGCCACATTGCCAGTGATGGGCATAACTCTGCCTGTCTGTGGGTGGATGAAGTAGTCAGGCGGTACTGCCATGGTGTGGCCACTGCTGAGGAGCATATGGCTGTGAGGATTTGGCTTTATGAGGCCTGTGACTGAATCACAGTGGACTGCCGGAGAAACACGCAAAGACCCATCAAGACCTGAACAGAAGAAGAAGAGAAACCTGCCTAAAAAATTCACAATGTAGGTGGATTTTCTTTTTAATTGGGAAACACCAGCATTGTGTTGACATTTTACGTAGGCTTTTTCTTTTCTTTTTTTACTGCAGCACACTTCCTAAGCAGTAGGTGGTGGTGTTTCTGTAAAATTCAAACTGCCTTCTTATTTTCAACTCACCAAAGATGTCATCTTTGGTCAGGACAGTTCCAGTGTCAGGGCAGAGCAGCTTTGCTCCTGTACCCTCACCCAATAAACCCCATGCACCCTGACGACGACACTCTGTAGACACCAAATCTCCCATTCTACCCACAAGGGGTGTTAGCTTCTGGGTGAAACTGGACACAGGAGAAAACTAATTGAAGATGTAATGGAATTAACTCTTTTTGTTTCTACTTGATTACATGATATTGATCCCACTGGAAAAACCTGACAGAACTTTACATTTGATGGTGCAGCTCACAGGAGGGCTGGTTGTTGTACATCTTGGACAGGAGTCTGGTGCACTCTCTGAGCTGAGACATAAAGACACTGTAGACCCTCTGTTTGGCCTGCTGCTCTCTCCTCAGAACCTGTAGGAAACCAGTCACAACTGATCCTATTGTGCTCTTTGTCTGTGTAATGTACTTGTTTGGCTACTCTGAGTTGCAAGAATTTAGGAATGTCTGCTGATAAGAAACCATACTGTGCAAAGGTATTGAGTCATTTCTCAATACTTTGTTTTACTTCCAGGTAGCAAGATTTTTATAACCTTTTTAGAGTCATCTGGTTGGATTCCTTGATTTAATTTTTTAGTCCAGTTTTGGTTCCGACTAAGGGAATAACCCTTTGGGTCTCTTAACTCAACATTGACCCACACTGACTTTAAAAAAGAACTAAAACATTTCAACACATGACAGATTACTTAGTAATAATAACAATAAATAAATACATTGCATGGTTATGCGCCTTTTTTCCAGCAGTCTGGAGAAAAGACACATTGCTTGCATTCACCAAAACATGCAAACAGTTTGTAAATTGACAAGAATAAAATCTTTTCCTACCAAATTGGCTTTTGCAAAACAAGTGGATTTCTAAAAAGCAGAAAACAGTTTAGTTTTACTAAAGCAACAGAAGATTCTATTGTACCGGTGCAAACTCAAATTTTGCTCCACAAACTTAATTTTTACTTATATTTGCACCAAATCATTGCACAATTTTTCCATTTTCCTGGAGAAAGAGCATCTTCCTGGTAATTTCGTTTAATCGTCCTTTTATGTTTCAGGTTTCATGTTTAGAACAAAATATCAACCAGTAAAATGAGAATGATTGATTCATTGACATTTCCTTTTCTTCATTGGTTACTAACTCTCTTGTTCTTTGTATTTGGTGATATTTATATTTTACTAATATGATTTTATTAGTAAGGTGAGGTAAACCTGCAGCTGACTGTCAAGTAGATTCCTCAGCTGTGATGCCAAAGACTTTCGTCGAACGACCTCTCTCTCCGTCTCCCTTCTTATCCTCTCGTAACCCTCCTCCACCCTCTCCTCTACTGTCATTTGTGGGAGAAGCTGCACCTTCTCAAGTACTCCCTGATATAGCTCCTTTACCTGGATGCAAACAAACACACATTGAGTAGAAAACACCATAAGAGGGTAGTAATTGGATCTTGTCTACTCCAACCGTCATGCATGTAACTATCACTCATGAGACATGCATGTTTGTTCCATCTCCTCTTAGAATTTTATTTGAGTTGTCCCCAGGGCTGTAACAACAACCTGTCTTTGACACGGCATGCAATTATTTCATTGAAAAAGCAGGGTGAAGACAGGACAGAGTGTTGCAGAGAGAAAAAAACTGAAGTATTTAGTTAAAACTCTCAGTCAGCTTCTATTGAGTCATTTTATCATTGAGACACATATTATTAAAGGTCACCAACTGATATAAGAAAACAGGGAGGAAGATAAGACATGAGCTATTGATCTATACCAGTGCTTGTAGTAAAAAAAGCATGTGAAATAAGCATATGGATGCATCTTTGAATCTTCCTCATATACAGTGGCATCTAAATCCTGGCTTTAGGCTGAGATGTTAAAAAGAAATCTCAAAGAAGAAAACAATGAGAAGAAAAGACAGATTTTTTTTTAAGTCAATGTGGTGTCTGAGGAAGTTCCTGTAAATGTTCAATATAACCCCAGTTATCATTTCTCTTTCGTTTTTGTGCAGATTAGATAAATAAGAAAAGGTTTTGGATTGGTAAATTTTAATAGTGTTTAAAAGGATTTGTTATCTCTAGAAAAAGCAAGGGTTGCTGTTTTCCCCTGCTTCCTGTCTTCATTCAAAGCCCGAGCGTCTCAAAGGTCTACATGACAACCTATGTACATAAGATTTGATGAATTTAAATGTATACATCATATGAATGTGTATGAATGTTTCTGATGCTTTATGTCTCTGGTGTTTAGTATAATAAATGAACACCCACCTCTGTGTAAGACGATGGGAATTGCATGTGTGTGGCTGTAAGTGGATTGAAAAGCCTGCACCAACAAACTTGATTCCCCCATACATCCATTGAAACCCTTGAAGTCTGTCTATACGGGCACGATACCAAGTGATGTCAGGAAAGTGCCAGACAAAATTTCCTCCCCTCTCCTAAGAGCTAGAGTTTTTTTCCACGGACTTAAAAGAAACACATGTTCCTATATTAAGGGTTTCAAAGTGGGTATAATACACTATCCATCGTCTTTCTGAAGATCTTGCTACTTATTTGGAAAATGACTGATATTACAATAAGTGCACAACAACCAGAGGTACACATCATAGTTTACAAAGTATAGTAAATTCATGTATTCGTTAATATTAGTAGGTTGTAAATGTTAAATTTGGGCTTTTTTTGGTTGTTGGTGTTTCCTCAAATTTAGTTAAACTGATACGCTAAACCAGTAGATAAGAGTATGCATGCTCAAGCCTCATAATTTCATGGATTTCAGCTTAATTATATTATGGTGGGATTTTTTTTTTATATTGTGACAATGGAAATAAAAGGGATATTATAACTGCTGACTAAAGTTTTCTACTTTAGCCAGCAGTTTATTATACTATTCCCAAACTATTACATGATAAACCTTTACATTCATATAATAATATAATAGTTCATATTATACCATCCTATTATATTTCATTATTTACAAACTCCTTGTAAATAAGATTTTGTGGACATTATACAGCGATACATCAGAAGGGCTCCTAAAAAGAAAAAGTATTTCACCAGTTCTTTTTCAGAAGAAATTCCATGCAACAAAGTGTGTTTTAAGGGAACGAGAGGGCATGCATAAGTTGTTTCACACACGTCTGTTTAATTTGCATATAAACTAAAAGCTGCACACCTCAGTGGTAAGCTTTCCAAGTCTTGTAGTAACAGACAGGCTTTGTCTGAGTAGGAGACTGTAAAAAGTGTTGCTGCTAAATGCCTCCAGATCCACCTGGTGCTCATAATCCCAAAAGTCCCCCAAAGCATCTGTGCAGACTGATTAAGATTATAAAACACAAAAAGACAGAGAGAGATTACATGGATATAAAAATGTATAGCGAGTTTGAAACAAGATGTCTACTTTTGTCCATGTTTTGACACAGCTGGTCTTTGTGTGTGCTTCCTTTAATGAAGTTACATCTGAAGCTGAACAAAAACAATACCAAGAAATTGCCCTTTCAGATCACCCTTGGACTGTTTTAAATCAAACAACACGTGACTTCAGCTTTTTCACACAAATCTTTTTTAAAGGTATTTGGTCTGGTGGGAGTACCACCCTAAGGTCATAGTCAGTGTTGCATAATAGGTCATAAGAGTCTTCGGAAGTTCCCATGTGTTTATATATTATGTGTTATGCTTGAATGTTGGAAGTGCATTAGGAGACTTGGTGCATATCATGTTTGAATATAGCTATACAATCCATTGGCCTTCAGGTGTTTGATGAATGAGCAGAGTATTTGTGTGTGGCTTCCACATGTACGACTAGAACAGCCCACCTGGTTGAATGGAGTCCTGTGTCATTCTAGATTGTTGTTTTCGGTGAGTCTTCCTTAGTGAGATCACCCTTGACCCTTTTGATGAGTAGTCATCCATCTGATAGGCCAACTGCAACAAGCGATACCGTGCTTTGATGGGTTCTTTCTCAGGCCATCCGTATTCATGGAACATGATCTACAGGATGGAAATGTGTTTATGTGACTTTTTTTTCTTTTAATGCAAACAATTATTTGAACATGACTGTTATACATTGTGCCAGAATGTGTAAACTAACCAGCACTGCAACACATAAACAGAGAATGACCACAGCACCAAACACCAGTCCTCCAGTCACCAGCCAGTCTGGTTGAAGCAACAGATCCCTTCTCCTGTTAATTCCCATCCTGGTCATATGACGAGGGATGGTAGGGAAGAAGGGTCCGGGCTCATAACACTGGCCACCTGCTGGCATCACCCGTACGTACTATGAAGAATTAAACAATTACTTGGTGTGAAATTTCTGCAGATTGTTCTGAAGATTGTTTAATCTTCAAATAGTTTAAACTATATTTTTGTTGCCTTTTTGTTTGTTCTTGTCATGTCAAAATGTACTAATAAATCACATTGATTATACTTATGATATGACAACAAAACCACAAAAAAGAAAACAATTCATAATACCTGTAAACCTCTATGTAAAACTCTAAGTTATTCCAGTTTCAGATATTTTGTTCAGCTCTGGTTAAAGTGCAAAATGCTACAGCAAAGAAGAACGCTTTGATTTCACATTTAGGAAGCTTGTTTTCTAAATGTAGAATATTCTAAATGTGTTACTTTTGCAGAAAATAAAATGTTAAAAAAGGAATATCTGTATAAAAAAAACATGTTGGAGCTGCACACATAGTATGCTTTTATTGTAATATAAGAAACAAAAAAATGATTGTATTCAGCAAGTGACTAAAAAATAAGGAGTTTGACCCATCTGACAAAATGAAAAGTTAATGACCTTATCTTGTATAAGTCTTATATATTCTCAAAAGCCAAACAAAACTTAATGGTGTTCTGTACTACGTTGGACTCAAGTTTATCTCTCTGTAATCTTTGTGAAACACAGTTGTTTAAATAATAACTGTGCCATTATTGCTCATACGATTTTAAATATTGTTACCAAATGTTTATGTTGATGACTGCTCAGTGTGAATACGTAAACTCCGGGCTGGCTGAAAACCACAGAAAAGAAGGATGGATGGGCCCAAGAGAGTGCCATCGCTTCTTTCAACAGTCTGAATGGACCCCAGTCAAAGTCACTGTTTGTGTTGTACAAGTTGTAACTGAAAAACATGAAGACTTAAGCCAAGTGATTAAAACAAATCAGCAGAAAGACTCATTGCACAATGCGAGGTGAGTATCGGACTTACGTGTCATATTGTGGGTAATGAAGTGTGTCTACAGTGAACAGTAAAATATCCCCCAGATGGAGACATGTTGTTGGGTTCAAGACTCCAAATAAACTTGACTCCTCCATATCACTTTCATCCGCTCTCAACTTCCTGGAGTTAAGTTCTCTTCCCCTATAATCGGTATTTTCAACACCCGTGACCTCAAGAAAGAAGTATTGATCTTCCTCTGAAAATCAGCAATGCAGCAACTTTACAATGAATCTTTATCCTGCAGTTATTTCATTTCCAATTTCTTATTTATTATTCTTATGCATTTGTTACTATTAAATATGGACTTTGGGTCAAACCTGCTGAGCTCTGAATGTCCCACTGTGTGGTGTCAGGAAACAGTTGCTGAAGCTCCTTTGGAAGGCCGCTGAGGACACCAAAGAATCCCGCCTCTGTAGTCAGATAGCGAGAAGGGAAACAGATGGTGACACAGTGACATGGAGAGAAATCAGGTGCCGAGCAGAAAGCCCATTGTGTGCTTGCCTGTAATTGTGTACAAGTGTGTCCCCACCTGTTGTTTGAACAATGTACACAGGACATGAGGAGTTGAGGTGGCTGGTGCACAGCAGATTCCCCTGGGAGTCCCACTGTTTGAAAACCGTCTCCAGCACGATGCCTGAGACGCTCGACACCTGCAGACAGACAATAACAGTGCTTGCTGTTAATAGGTCAGCACAGTACAGGAGACACTTCTGGAGCTCTCACGCTCTCAATAGAGGAAGGCTCAATATTGCTGTTTAAACTAGTCATAGTGTTTGTTCTATGACAATTTCTGTGGAAATCCATGGTGTCACATCTGAGGAAAAACATGGTTGCTTTTAGTTTTTCTTTTTAATAATCAAAGAGTCAATATAATAAACTAACTCAACACATATTTACAGCGAGAGTGTAAATCTCTTCCCTTGTTCACCTGGCTGTCATAGCTCCACACCAGTTCCATGCTTCCATCTGAATAACACTGGAGCTCCAGTTCACCAGGCATCCTTTTCCTACATAGGCCACCACATGCAGCTCTGCCAGAGGGCTCTCTGCAGATGCACAGACCCAGCTCACCATCATACCCACGGTAGTCCTCCTCAGCTTGACACACCTGCAGAAAAGCAATCAATGCAAAGTCAGTCCGCTGAAATCTCTTGATACATGCTATGCAATAAAGAGTGAAATCACCACTTGCCAAAAGTCAGAGGAAGCATTTATGGTTAAATATTAAATGAGCTTATTATACCTGATAGAAATTGTCAGGGGCACTGACTAAAGGGCAAAGACTCCTAGGTTGTACTCATTACCCATGATGATTATATAGTGTGTTTTTTCAGTATGTTCTGTAAATACACTCAGTTGTCTTACATATCTCCAAGATGAGATTCCTGTCGGCTGTCTTTTTTGTGAAATATGCACCAATTACCTCTGCCCTACTTCTAGTGACTGCATCGTAGAGTGATAGGATTGCACAAGGGCTGACCTCCTGTCTGCAGTAAAGCGACCACTGATCTCTGTCAAGGCAGTCTCCATATTGTGTACGTGATTTCCTGTCTCTGCAGACACCAAACATTTGTTGGACGCACACACCTCCTTTGCTGGTGGGTTGATAGCCGATGGTACACTGACATTGGCCGTCACTGATCTGCAGAAAAGGTGATGGAGTACATGTAATGCTGTGGCCAGTTTGCCATAGTAGTGATATCTTAATTTATGGTCAAAACAAGGTATAAAAGACAATGAACATCTCTACATTTGCTCCTTCATTTGTCTTTTCATTACTTAATTGGATTTATTGAAAATTAGATCTCAAACTTTCATGCTGTAACCAGAGAGGAAATCTCATTTCCTTTATTCTAAACTGATGAAAGCAGACTTTAACATCCATTCTGTTGCACCAGGTTGAGAAACTAGACCCTGCTGTGAAGTAACATTATCTAGAGCTCTTTAGGTGAAAGCTACAGATTGTTTGGTGTAAGTTTTCTGTGAGACAGAGAGGGAGCTATTCTTGTGACTATAATAAAACCCACACTGCATCCCAGAACGTTATTGTAACACACAAAGAAACCATCAACTTTAGCGTAAAAGAGTTTTCTTTTAACTGATGGAACAATCAGTATATTCTGAGGACAATGAAGTGAGTGGGTAACAATACTTTCCCGTCTACTGTTTCAGATAAACTCTCAAAGCAGGTACTAAACAACAAACATGAACAAAACCTGAAAGCTCTGCCCTTCTCCTAAGCAGGTGCACGTGTCCTGACCAGATAAAGGTTGCTGAGCCAGAGGACCGCAGGGCAGGGGGGCATACAGCCCTGGTCGGGGGCAGTAGTGGTGAGGAGGACACCTCAGACAGCTTTCTATTGATACAGCCCCATCAGTTGGCCCGAAAGTCCCTTTAGCACATGGGACTGGACTGAAGCTGCCCGGCGGGCAATAGAAACCTAAGATATGCAAAATATCCTTCCATAAAATTTAATAGAAATCTTGTATGGTTTTTTTTTCTTTTTTTTATGATGTAATTATATTCAAAAAATGATATTGCACAAAATTTAACATGCAGATAATAAAGCCTACCTGGCTGGCAGGGTGGTCTCTCCTTAAGATGAGTAAAGTTGTTAAATTGAGCCAAAGTTAGAAACAAGGGAGAAAAAAAACAGCAGAGACTCTCAAACCACATGTGTGGCATGTCTATGCCATTGTTAATAAACTCATGTACTGAAGCTACATAGCATTCAAACTCCTACTCCATGATCCTTCTTTTGCCAAAGCCAAGAATGAAGATTTGATTAGCATTTTCCTATAAGAAAAATTCCTTCATCTTGTTCTGCAAATTTCAGCTGAACAGCCCGGTAATAGACAGTTTTTCATGGTATTTGACAGGCTAGTTAGCCAGCATAACTTTCAGCAGGGCTCTGAATGATTTATAAGGCCTGTAAGGTTAGGTGACAGTCACAATGGAGCGATCGCTTGCTGTAAAGCAGGAGAAAGGAAAAGAGAGCCGCCACCCGCTGCAAGATCAACTTACTCCATTTGTTCTTCTCAATCCACCCATGATACTGATTAACAATTTTGGTTCTCAACGTACATCAAAACAGCTTTGCTTTAAGGGGCAAGTCGTGTGTTACAGCAGCTGCTGTAAGTTCACATATGAAGCTCAGACATATACTCTGTGTTCAGATACACTGCCTGGTTTTATGCATTTCTTTTGCTGCTTTCATTCAACCAATAATCCAATGTGAAAAAATACTTATTTATGTTATGGACTCTTTATCCTATAGAGATATTCAAAAAGCTCCTCCACAGCTGGCACTAACTGAGCAGCAAGCAGCACATTACACCAGTGAAGAGTTTAATTGTAAAACCATGTTTTCATTGATATTCATCTATATGAATGAGAGCTTTAATGACTTACTACTAAATTATTAATGCTCTTATTATGATCCAAATAAGCTTTTATAAGCTTTTATATATA
>JBAMHV010000009.1:15055744-15077317 GCA_037177535.1 Pseudomugil gertrudae | reverse complement strand
TATATGAGCTCCAAAGATAACTAGCTTTTTTTGGTATTTTTTCTAAACCAGTTACAAATTATTTGTTTTATATTAAAAGTGATGAAAAACAGCAGCTAATTTGCATGAAGTGTATGTACCCAGACGTCATTTAACACAAGAGTTATGTGCTGACTTGTGCAATGCAGTACATTCTGCAGTTATAAACTGATCACATACAGTTTGTTAATACATGCCAACTGTGCAACAGCCAACTTATCAGTGCAGAAACAGTCAACAGTGCTGTTTTCATGTTCACTCACCAAGGTCTTACTCTACTCTGTTGTTGTAGTGAAATAAGCGTTGGACTTTGGAAAACCACAATAACCTACATAGAGTCGTTCGTCATGGTAGCCATGGACTTTGATCCCCCATTGACGACTTGTAACGTATCAAACTGAACAGGAGTCAACTTTCACCCACATGTTCATGTCAGTTGTGGCAAAACTTTCACGCTGCGTTTCACAAAGAGGATCGATCATGAACTCAACATCAAATACAGGAAATATGGAAACCTTTGATCACAGACAAAACTATGATATAGCATACATGCAGAAGCACCTTGGAAGTCGATGCATTTTTGTACCTTGTTTTGTAAAATGTAAGTGAGTTTAGCCTAATCAGCAGTGTTTACCTGGGTTGTTTTGGGCTGTTCTGTTCTGATGCAGATCAAACAACAGTTGACTGACATCCATCCAAAATGAAAATCTGAGAAGTGGGATATGAAGTGTGATACCAAGGATTCTTATACAGCTTTGGATATTTTTCATTTTTACAAAAACAAACTCTCTCCACGTTAAATATAAAAAAAACTGAGAAAACTGTGCTTTAGATAAAAAGCTAGAAATCCTGCTAAATTCTTTATCTGGTTGTGAACATACAAACTTGAACCTTCTGAACCTTACAGGTCCTGCCATTAAACTTTTACTTGATTTTCATCCTTTCATTAAGATTACAAGAGCAAAATTATTGTTTCTTTTGCAGCTGATACTGATTATTAATATTATAAAAAAACACACCTATCTGTTGTTACATAACCAATAAAGAAACTTTCTCCCTTTAGGACTCTAAAAATGTTACATCCTTGTCAATAAATGAACTTTTATAAGGACTTAACTGTTGATGGTATTGGTATGACCTCACTCAGTGTGCACATCCGTGTGTGTACATGTGTGCACAGTTCATTGTGTTTGTGTATGTTGTGTTTGATCATCAATGTGACCTTCCACGTGTTGACTATTGACACAGATGGAGTTTGGGCGGCCAAACTGATAACAAGGACCTTTATAAGTCAGTTTTGCTGGGAATCTGCTCTGCAGACCCCTGATTACCAGGTAAAAGCCTACAACTCTACACGCACTCGTCTTGTTCTCCTAGGAAGTGAATGTGTGTAAATGAGTTATGGTTGCTCTGTGTTGGTGATTTTTTAATAATACTCTTGTATGAAATTCTTACCTGTTTCTCTCATCTGTCCCTCCACAGAAAGATAAACATGCTTCTAAAAGTTGTGATCTTCGCCTTCTCACTCTCAGCAACTTTAGGTATTTATTATTCCTCAGATGTTAACTTATGTGCTTCATTTTTAAAATGTTTTTTCTCATGAATGTTTTCTTGGTCTGTAGCATACCCACTACAAAGTGACACCAGGGAGGCAGGCTGGGCTCATGCAAAAGTCAACCAAGTTCATGACAAGACAGACCTCACAAAAGATGAGACGTAAGTGATTAAAATACAGGCTGTTAATCCAAAGCGGTCCAGCATAAATAGTAGAATATCTTTATCATGAAGTGCTTGCATTTCTTTCTTTTAGTAAGATCTACAAGAACTTTATAGACAGCAGCAGTCTTTACAAGCAAGAAGGAGACGACATCCGAAATCCTGTGGTGGAGGAGATGCAGCACAAACTCACCATGGAGTCGGAGCGTCTGCGCGTCCGTCTGCGCCAAGAGCTGGCTGAGCTGCGAGAGAGGCTGTCCACATCCCCAGCCCATCTTAGTGCCATCCTGGCCAGCATGAGGGAGCGTTTGACTCCCCTCACCCAGCAGCTCCAGAGCTCTCTCAGCAGCAACACCCAAGATCTGTGCAGCCAGCTGAGTCTCTGTCTGCAGGGCCTGAAGGTAGCAGAGGCTCAGACAGACACCAAGCAAGTTCTATATCAGGAAGCCTTCCACTGGATCAGCCAAACCTTGGAGCACAGCAGCCTCCAGTTAAACAACATGATCAATGACTTTCATGCCACAGCCAGTGGTGAGATTGAACATTTGAAACAGAAGAGTGATACTGAGGGAGAAGCTACTCACTCAAAGGTCTGGGAAGATATGAGCTCCAGGTTGGGACAGGAAGTGAGCTCACTAAGGGAGGAGGCACAGAACAGAGTGGGAGTTGTCAAAGCCGAGCTTGGAGCTCTGCTGGACTCTGCACAGCCTCATAAAGCTGAACTGACTGTCAGCGTGGAGCGATTCTGCCAAAACGCAGCCTTGCAGAGCCAAGCTCTTCAGGCCCGGATGGAGAGGGTGTTTATGGTGGTGGAAGAGGACATGAACGGAGCTTCCAGCATGTCTCCAGACTCACCTTTATCTTTACAGAAAGGTGACTCCTTACAGGAAGACTTTTCAGTCAAGCTCTCTGCTCTTATCCAGGACATTCTGCACTCTATGCAGTGACAAAAACGTGCACTTAATAAACAGAGATGAACTGATGTCAGATCACATTTAAGTGATATATTTGACCTGTATTCCCATCCATTCAAATCTCCGTTTTTGTTTGTTGTTGTGCCTTCACAACAAGCTAATTGTAAATATTCATGAATATAGCTTTCTGTTTTTTCAAACATGTCAAAAGGTGAGTCATTATCAGCGTCTGCTTTATTTGCCTTGTAAAAACTTGCTGCCTGTGGATAGTAAAGTTTTTTTGATAAGAGTTTAATGTTGATTGTTATTACTGTGTATCTGATATCACAGTTAAAAGGAAACACCATTCTGATTTTTATTGTCATTCATTTTTATTAAAGACAGACACTCCATATTTGAAGTGTTTCCAAAAGTTCTTCAGACAGCTGAATCTCTGTATAAAATTTATCTCAAAGTTATTATAGAAAAAACATGCAGAGGCAGATTTACAGGTATTATAAAAATAAAAAGCTTAATGACTTATATTCATTGATACAGGTTATGAAAATCAATATTTGTCTTTCATAGTTCAGGTTTTTACTCCTTCATAACCAATAAGAGACCACTGGATTCGGTAGTTTAGAAAGGAAAAGTTACAAAAGATCCCACATTATTTTCTTGGTTTCCATGGTAGCTTGCTAAGAACAGTTATATATCACTTAAAAACCACAATATCAGATTTTATGTTCTTGAAATACACCTGAATTAAAAATATGTTCAAGGTGATGAAGCAAAGAAAAGTTCATTTCTCAGTCGAATGTACGAGATAATCCTCCGATCCAATAATACTTCTTATACTAGCCACCCAGAACCAGCAAGGCTGCAGCAGCTGATCCAAACACCACCCTGACAACCAAGCCTGTCACATGAACATCATGCTTCCCCGATGCCGCGTTACTGCCTTATGCAAACAAGGAGAGATCAGCAACATTATGTGTCAGGTTATCCAAGATTTAATATGTATTTCTATATCTGTAAAGTAATGTGATGAAACATAATAAAAGTGTACTCACTGTAGGCAGCTGCATTGGGTGAGCCTTTGTTTATGGAAAGAAAGTGGTTGGAAAAAAGGGTATTTGTAATTTGTGGCTTTGTGAAATACACAAAACAAATGTGAAATATATTTTTCAAACCTTCTTGGGCAGTATACAGAGGTCCAACAGAGACAGTGGCTGAGTCGCTGCTTTGTTCTCCAAAAGGAGTCACAGATCTTCTTTTTCTGGCATGACAACTCTGAAAAACATTCAGATCGGTTTTTATGTCCTGCATCGCTTTTGAAGCAATTGTTTCCCATTTCATGCCATCTGATTACGCTTAGCTTTTAAATAAGCTATGCAGCAAAGAGAACAGTCAGTGTTACCCACTGATTTAAGTGCCACTTTGGGAATGTTTTAGGCACTTTGAAGCATTTAGCAAGTCGTTTTGCAGCATCTGTGTTTAAGATGGCTTTTTTAGGTAATTGGAATATTTACTTTGGATAGTGATAATGGTTTCTTTTTACATTTGCTTTGGATTTTTCTTCTCACTCTCTTTTCAACTCAACTTACCGACAGCAGAGATTGGCACTTGCTTGGCTCACAGAGTCTTAGTATGCAGTGCAGGTACATGGTGGACTTGGGTTTGTCTCTGTGCTGAACGAAGCGGAAGGCTTCAAAGTTAAACCGGGCGATGCTGGAAAGGCCGTTGTTTGTCACAGACGCCCTTTGGTCCACTGTACAACTGGTGGAAACAGATATTGCAATGTATATATTCTGACAAGAAATAAACATTATTGTGCTAATTATGCAGTTCATCTTACCCAGCAAAGAAGTTATGCTGCTCAGTTTGAGACATGTTATAAGGTGTGGGCGTAGCAAAGCAGTTATCCATCAGCACATAGAAGCTGGAAACAAAGGGTTGAGTGACTTACTGCTGATTACAATAGTAGACTGTTCACCTTTATGTTTTTTTGTATAATGGGATTTGCTTACTTTCCTGTGAGGTTAACAGCCTTCACCTCCACATAGACCTTGGATCGTAGCTCAAGACCTGTTGAGGGCACTACTAATGGATAGCTATAATCACTATCCTATGTAAAGAAGACAAAATACATTTAAGAAATCAGAAAGAAAACTTTACTTTTTGTCTAAGAAAGATGCGTAATTACTTATACTTACATTAAATACACTCATTTTGAGTGTGTCAATGAAGGTGCCATTATTATCACTGGTTGCTACAGACACTGAGGAGCTAGAAAACATGTGAGATTAGACATGCAAAACAAATTCCTTGAATGCATATTTAAGATAAAAATATGTTTATTTTATTGGGTAATTATTCCTCATAACTCACGCAACAATCTCTGTGTTGTTTATCAGATACTCCAAAGGGTAGCGGCAAGAAAAGTGATAGTAGAGATCTGTGGAGTAGCTGATCACCCCCTGGTCAGATCTGGGTGTGTCAATGTATCCCGTGACGATTACTGCCTGGATACTTAAGAAGTTACTGAAGGGACCTGCAGGGTCTGGAACCTCGTCCACAATCTGAAAAAGGCCACAACCATTAGAATAACTTTTTAATATGTTATCAATTAATACAGTTGAAAATATTATTTAATGTTTATTACAGTCACCAAAATCATTCAGTATCCTGCAACAGACACAATCTGACCTGCAGAGATTGGCGGCAGGGATTATCCTGACTGTGGTTAATATAAAGTTGGTAACGGATGATAGGAGGGTTCACACTGTCATCAATAGAACCCTGGCACTCTGAATTGTTGTGGTTCCCATTAAGTGCCAGGTCAGTGGCATTGAAGCCTGACCACTGAGCTGTGCACAAGTTGACCTCCAAGGTTATTATGCTGGTGCCACAGTCAACTATCAGGTCCGAGTTGTCTGAGTAAATGCAAGAATTTCAATTAGATTAAAAAAATCATTTGTAACTACTAATAATTCACATATAACAAGTATCATTTAATTTATATTATTATTAAACATTTAAACATATAACAAGAATCATTTAAAAAATGTGATAAATAATGGAGCGTTTTGAGTGTTCTGGGTGTTCCACCTGGGGTTCTCTGATACTGAGATGAGCAATTGTAGAGACACAAAGTGGGCTGCAGGAGCACAGCCAGCAGAGGGAGACAAAGGGTGATGGTCATTCTGTCAGGAGGAGGCTTTATCTGTTTGGTCACTTCTGTGATGGATAGAGGGAGACGATTCAACAAGACCCACATTATCAGCATGTTCAAATTAAGTCTGAACAAATGTCACATCCACAACAAAATAGCCATTTTCATAAATTATCATCAGGCAAAAACCCTATTTAAAGGGACTGCAGTCTGCTAGTGACATAAATTAACTTATTTTCAGAATCAGAATCAGAATCAGGTTTATTGACAAGTAATTGTCATTACCAGGAATTTGACTTGATTTGCCAGTGTCTACATAAATAACATAAATAAATGTGAAACCTATGAAATATGAACACAAGCAAATGCTGATAAATAACATAAAACTGAAAAATATTTAAAGTGGAAGAAGAAAGAAAAATGTATATACATAAAATACAGTAATGTATTTACATGAAATTTGCATTTACATTTTGTTTGCTTATGCACTAAAAAAAACTGCTTCATTATGTTGGCAATAAATATGTTGTGTGTATATGTTAGCATTTAGAATAAATAGTAGAAAGAAAGATTAGTGGAGGATCTTACCTTGTGGGTACCTGAGCAGGTGTTTGTCACAAAGGTAGCAAAGTAATATGGCTTTTATAGTGTTCGGGTAGTCTGTAGTCTGACTCCTCAGCCCTCCCTTTAGCCAATTATAGAAATGCTCTCGGCACAAACAAACACAAAGACAAATGTCATGTTTGTTGCGTGACTTCTCATGTAAGCCCAAATTTTAGACAGATCTTTATCAAGCAGATTAATATGTCAGTGGGATTTGATACAGATCCCTCAGGTTAACTACAAATGTCTCAGGTTTCCTTCAATCAAAAATAAGGATTAAAGATCTTGCAGCTCAGCCAGCCAAAAGAAATCTTCCCCCTACATGGCAAACCTCTCCTTTATTGCCTGCATTGAGCTGCAAAGCAGGTACAGCACATAGCTATAGGCCATAACTGTTCATGCTGAACTGAGAACGCCCATTGTTCATCAGAAACAGAGTGAAAAGAAGCATCGGTGCCTTTGCCAGAGTCCCTATGGCGAGAGGAGACATTTGTCACACAATCCACAGATGCGTCACTCATTTACAATTTCTTCAGCCCCACCTGTTTTTACCTCCAGGACACGTGTTTTTGTTGTTTGTTTGTTTACTTTTAGAAATAAGAAAAGTGTACTGATCATTCTTCTGTACTTTAATCGTGTTATTGATGAGCCCCCAAACTGCAGGGTCAGATTGAGACTATGTAAGAATGTTTGTTTAACTTTCCAGAGTTAGGCAGGTCAGGATAATCTGCTATAAACACTCAAACCTGATGATAGTGTAAATATACTCATGTACCATTGTGATTATTATTAGCCATTTTATGAGGAATCCACTTCCCACAACATCTTCTCCTAAATCACAGACTCTTGGATGCACATAACTCACAGGATACTATCTGTTTGATGCAAATGTTATCTAAGGATTTAATTCAAAAGCTTAAATCTGTCATTTTTTGTTTATTATTATTGCATGAAACCTCCTGGAACATAGACTGGCCAGGTTAGAATAACTCGTATGGATGCAAAATTTTGCTAAGAGCTTTTTGCCACTCCCTATTTTTAAGCATATCTCGTTGGGTTGCAACACAGACATAAAAATATGCTAATCCATGTTTTGGAATTAAATAAAAAGTTAAATGGTTTAATACGGATACATATGTGATTGTTTACAAGATTGCAGGGATTTCACTCTTTAATCAATTTTGTATTAGTAGATTTTTTCTTAATGATGTACACACAACATCTAATTGTGACAGAAAAACAAAGAATTGTAGATATGTTAAATATAATTATGTAATAACAATTCTGAAACACCCTTTGCAGCAGCTAATTAACTCGGGTGCTGGCCATTTCTTCTGATCATCACCTTGACTGGAGTCCAGCTGTGTTTAATTAAATTGATTGGACTTGATTAGGAATGGAAGACACCTGTCTATGTGAGACTTTATGGCACATGATGCATGTCAGAGGAAATGAGAAACACTTGGTGAAGCGGCCCAAATAGCTCAGAGAAAGAACGGGAGGAAGGCAGAGATCATGTCAAGGTTGCAAAAGAATTTCTGCACATGAAGTTAAAGCACAGTGGCCTCCATAATCCCTAAATAAATGTTTGGGATGACCAGATCTCTTCCAGAGTGGGGACAGGATGACTGGTTGTAAATGAATGAGACCAGGAACAGAAATATTCTGGAGGACATTATCTTCCTCAATACCTCAGACCAGGCAGAGAGTTTACCTTCCAATAAGACAACTACCCTAAATACACAGCTGAACTTATAAAGTGGCTTGGGGGAAAATTTGTAGCTGTTCTTTAATGGCCTCGCCAAAGCCCTGACTTAAACCCAGTTGAGTCTCACTGAATGTGCAACAATGACTGCCCATCAGCCTTCACTACTCTACCTGACAGGACTGGAGAGGCTCCATGAAATCCAGGAGTGAAGAACTAGTTGCATCATTTCAAAGACTCACAGCCGTGCAAAAAAGTGCTTCTAAACAATGAGTAAAATGGCTGAATATTTATGGTCACATGTTTTTGTTGCAAAAATGCCTAAAATTCTATGTTCTATAGAAAGTGTGGTGCTGCATCTACATTGAGGAAGAATATCTATTTAAATGCTTTCCCTAATTTCTGCTAATTAATAGTGGAACATTTTAGCTGGGTCTGAATATTCTCTGTACCCACTACATGGATAGCAGGGCATCAACTAATGGGTCACAGTTAAACATACAAGACAGTCAGGATTGGTATGACAATGCATTGTGACAATGATTTGAGAACAACTTCACTCTTTTCACTGAGAGCAACAATAGACAAACACATCTGGAAACAAAGCAAAAAAAAAACCTAGGGGGCATTCATTTGGATGTAGAAGAAAGAAGATACGCTGGGAAGCTTGTGAGGAGATGGCACTGTGCTCTCAGGGCATGTACAATAAAGCAGATTATCAGTGGTACTAATGACCCCTCAGGGTTTGCATATTGTGTATCAGTAGGACTCAGAAATGAGATGTCTTGGCAACATTTGCAATCCTGAGAAGCTGCCAACAATTGGTCGTCAATAGAAAATGATTGTGAAATCTTTTGGAATGTCTTTTTAATCACATATTAACTGGAATAATTCTGTAATAGGAGATGATTGGAAAGACTGAACAAAACTAAAATCTAACTTTATTCATATAGTAGCCTATATTTTGTCCAAAGTGTGGCACAAATGAATCAACTGTGCCTTAAACCATTTCAACAAATGGTTTGATATCATCCCAGCAATTTTTGCTGTATAATAAGAGGCATGGATGATGTGTTATTGTTATAAGTAATGTATATCACTGTCATTTGTCCCCCTGTACATCCTCGGGACAGGTACTGGTTTGTAGTTACTTTTTCTGTACTGATTTATATTTATACAGTTCTTGCTAAACCAAACTAATGTGGATCATATAAGGAATTTGGTTAAGACTGATTGGACTATGTGAATTGTATTGATTTAGTTTGTCTTTAAAGTGCTTTTAAAAGACTTTTTTATGAGTTGCTGCTGTAAGAAATTACTTATTATTAATTACCTTGAAACCATTTGAACCTTTAAAATTCTGTAATTTTGCAATCAAAAAGAAGAAAGAGAACAAATCAGATCACAATCAAACAATATTAAATAAAAAGGTAAAATGCCAATCACTGAAAATAAAATAGATATAGTATCAATGAGGTGAAGCATCAAACCAAATGCCACAGTTCTTTTTTTTAAACTCACAGATTATAATTATTAGATTTTTTGTCATATTGGTCTTTCATCACATACATTTGGAACATTTGATGTATACAATATATGTTGCGGTTCCAACATAAGTGCACAAAAGGTAGCAACAAATAACACAGAACAAGACTGTTGAACGACAAGAGAATCTAAGCACGAGGAAAAGCAAAGAAAGACAAAAAAAGAATTTACATTTTTTCTTATTTCATTTAAGGATGTGGTGTAAAAATTTAATTTAAAAAACACAAAGTAAACATGAAAGGTTTGCTCTTTATTTTGTGTGTGTGTGTGGGAGTGGGGGGGGTAAAAACAATTAAATAAATAATTGTTTTGGGACCTGGGACTTTCAGATCTTAAATATAAATTTCCACATAAATGATCAATCAAATGATTGGATGTGCTTTGATTCATTGAGGCAGAATTTCTTCAAGAAACCTTTGTTCTGTTAACAGATTCTTCCAGAGGTGTTGAACTGATTTCTTGCTTTCCCCTTTAGGAGGATTGAAAGCAGTTACAGCTCTTGCCTGCAGCAGGCCAGTTTAGCAGCTGCTCCCTGTCACTGTGAAACCATGCTGTTGTCCAATTTTTTGTAGAGATATCATTTCCTGCTTAATAAAATATTGTTCTACTGCCTTCACTGAAAAAAGACATCAGACAGCAAAACGTACTCTGGTGTCAGTTCACTTCCTGTATTTCAGGTATAAATGGGAGTTGCTCTGCTTTGCTTTATCTGTAGTTTGGTGTCATCTGCTGGACAAAATAAGACCAAGCACAAATCTCCCATTTCTGCATCTGACAGGCTCGCGATTCACCCAAAAACCGCATCGAGACAAAGACAAACACACGTTTGGGTTTTGTTTTGGTAACAGAAAAACATGTAAACAATCATCTTAACAACAAAAAAAGTCAAATAACGTTAATAATTTCTCATCCTGCATATTTGTCTCAGGCTTTCTTTCATTTAATTTTTCTTCTTCTCTGTTAATTTTTTTTAGTTTTGACTTAAACTTTTTTTGGTCATCTAATAAAACATCAACTTCAAACAAAAGGTTTCACATTTTTTATACATTTTTGCTGCCATGCATTGCAAGTCAAAATATGATGTTGCAAATATTCCATTATCCAGTTTGTTACCTGGTTTAAGCTTGATAATGTGGAAAAAGCTGGAATAAGGACAGTGTTTATAACTAACACCCAGTGACTTCATCACATGACAAGCATTTGCCAGCGCAGACTCAAAACCAGAGAAACTCATTTGCTTTCAGAGATGAAAGAAGGAAAAAGGCCAGACCAGGTCACACGTTACAAGAACCCAGACATGCATGATGACCACAGACGTGTCACCCACAAGCCAGGTGAAAGAAAACATCTTTCCATGAGGAGCCTTTGGTTAATACACACACACACGAGTATGAGTCTTATCAGTATCATCATTGTTCCTGTAACACAGTGTTAGTGCTGCATATTCAGCCTACATGTCAGTGTGTTTTTGTTGATTTTGTTCTTGGTAATTATGCAACACAGAATACAGATGAACTGCAATAAACAAATCATGGAGGGTGAATAGCTACGCTTTTAAGTGCGTATTGACTTAGTGTTTGCACCAAATGTTTCCTATCTTGAATCTGTATCTGGTAATGAATCAAATAAACGCAACAGCCAGATAAATTTAGCATCAGTCGCAACATTGTCTGTGTATTTCTATCTGGGTTTTTCTATCTCACAACCAATACAGTACCACTATAACAGATCCAATGTGGTTTTTAATGTGTTTCAGTTCAGTTTAAAATCAAAATGCTTTTAAAATAACTTATGAATACAAGTATTTTAATTCAAATAAGAGCACAACAAAAAACCCAACTTTGTCAATGCTATTTTAATTTTTTTTAATTAGTGTCTGTTTGTAGTTTTGCCGATTTGTTTTTTTTTAAGCTGTTCTGTTTTCTTAAAAAGCTCATCTCCTCTGGTCAGGGCGGGTGGCTGTTTATCTACCGGGGATCCTCAACCAGAGTCCTAGGAGCTTGAGAGTCCTACGTAGTATCTTTGCTGTTCTTACGAGTGCGCTCTTTTGAATTGGGAAGTCTGTTTAGGTCTCTTCTGCAGCGTTAGGGACAAGGCCCCCAGTGCTCGAATGACAATGGTATGCTCATAGACTGTATAAAAATATGCTTTCACTTTTCAGGCCTTTTCCAGTTCCACCTTGAACCTTGGTATTTCTCCAGTTTTTTGTATTCTTTTTTTCTGATATTTTCATCGTTGGGGATGTATATATCAATCACTACGGCTTTCCTCTACTGCTTTTAGTTGGGCACCATTTTGTCGGTCTGAATTGTCCACACATAGCCGGGTATCTCAATTTGTGTCCTAATGGGTGTCCTCAAAACACTTTATCCATTGTCCAGTCGTTTGCATCTGTTTGTTTTTACAAGCACAAATACTACTGCATACTACAAAAGGCAGAGGAGGCAATTAGGTAAAGTTATTTTGAGTAACAGGTTAGATGTGGACAGATTTGTAAAAAAAAAAAAACAAGGTGGTGTGGACTCGTTTTTTCACTCGCTGGAGGGAGTAAGATATGCGGTTTTACAAAAACCCAGCTTGTATACATGGTTTTACACCACCTTGGAAAGTGTTTTCCATTTTTCCATTGAGACTTAATGGCCTTCCAGTTCATATTCTGCACAGATGTTTCTGTACACTATGCCTGCTAGTCCTGTCTAGTGTGTAGGTGTAACGCCCTCTCTTCCTTCCCGCCAACGCTCTGCATCACCAGTATACTAATCACCAGTCTGCAGCCTGATACTAAACACCTGTGCACCGGCTCATCACTTTCACCTGTTCACAGCCTCATATCACAGCCAGCCATCTCTGACTCAGTGTGGTTTCGCTGCTCTGACTGCAGTCCTCACTGTGTACCAGCCAGCACGCTCCACAGATCCTCGTCTCCCTTCTGACCAGACGAGGAGGACTTTCTAGGTTATCCTCGCTGTCTCAGCAACGCTTTATTTTTGTGAATAAACTGTCACTATTCACAACTGCATCCTCCTCCTGCGTGCTCTCTGACGTGACAGTAGGTAGTACAGGACAGGCTAGAAAACTGTGTTGGACTTTCTGGTGCGTCCTTAATTGGTCCAGGTCCTTTTTAGAAAGTCAGAGTTATTTTGTTACGATTGGCTAATATGAATCTGAACGAGTGGCCGTGGTTTGTGGAGTACCTCAGGGGTCAGTCCTTGCACCTCTTCTGTTCAACTTCTATTTGCTCTCTTTGGGCCAACTACTACAGAACTTTTACATCAATTATCACAGTTATGCAAACACAATTTTATGTGTCTCTATCATCAGATGACTGCAGTCCATTAGACCTACTGTGTCATTCTTTGGAGTAAATAAACACCTGTATGAGAGAAAATTAAGTTTTACAATTAAATGACAAAAGAACAGATAATTCTGTTTAGTAGCAAAGAGAAGAGGGTCAGCATTGGTGAACAATTGGAGACTCAGGCTCCTAAAACTATCAATCAAGTCTGTAACTTTGGGGTGCTGATAGACTCGGACCTGACTTTCAGCAGCCACATCAATGCTTCACTAAGAAGCTTTTTATCACCTTATAAACATCAACAGAATTAAAAGTTTTGTGTCCCAGAAAGACCATGAGAAACACCCATTTTCTCATTCACCTAGGCATACAATCTGCACGGTAACTCGCTTTTAATTACTTCAGTTTAATTTATAATTTTATTGTAATTTTTCTATTTGTTGCTGTGTTGTCTTTACAACCTCTATAATGCTTTTAGTGTTCTTATGTGAATAACTTTGAATTGCCATGTACATGAAATGCACTACACAAATAAACTTCCCTTGCCTTACTAAAGGTTCTGGTATTCATCCATCATCCATATTTTTATATATATTTATGATATATATTATATATTTGTGTGTGTGTGAGAGCGAAAGAGAGAAAGGCTAATTCAGCAACAACCAATGTGACTTCATGCAGTGCTGTCCTTCTTCAGCACCTTTTACTGATACCTGAACATCACTTTCTGCACTGTAGTCTTTCACTAGAAGAGAAGGGCAAATGCCTGGGAACTAAATCAAAGCAAAGAACAGGAAGCATTGCCCCTAAAAGAAGAAGCAAAAAAGCATGTTTTTCCTTTTCCTGTGCATTCCCTCACTCTTCCACCCTCTTCCTGCTAATCTTTCTGCCCCTACAGGATCTCACTGTCCCAGCTGCTCCCATTTGTCAGTTGTTTTCACTGCATGATCTGAGTCCTTTTCCCTTCTTCCTCTCCACACTGGTTTTCTAAAGATTTTCTTACTGTGGTGTGGTTCAACAGCTTCCTGACACATGTGGTTAGAGTTTCTAAACCCCAACAGTATCACACTTTAGCAACAACATTGAAGTTTATACACTTTGTCCTCTGAGTTGTTTTGTGTGTGTGTGTGTGTGTGTGTGTGTGTGTGTGTGTGTTATAGGGATGACACACACAGGCTGCTCATGGATTGTTTTAATACATTGCGCATGACAGTTTGGGGACAAAGAACTCTATTCAGTCAGTAATGTTATTATATAGAAAATGTGATTTTGCAAGGATATTTAGTAAAAATGCATTTTAAATCCACAAATGTGCAAACGTAAACTATACCTCGCTGGTTCTGCGTGGAGCTAAAGAGGACATGAATAAGTAAGGCTTATGTATTTACTTTCTTTTTTCCTTTAAAAGCAGAAATCTTGAATCGTCACAGCCCTTCGTGTTTTTCCCGTCAACCCGACGCCATATGCATGCCTACAGCAGTCGACCCACTTTTTTTTAGTTTTCCTTTTTTACCAGTATAGTTCACAATCCTAGGGAAAGAAGTTTTCTCATAAGTAGTCCGCACACCAGACGTCCAGCACATCGGGTGAACATGTAGAGATGGATTTTATGACGCTGTTTGGTACCGTTATCGCCGTTTTCTTCCAGCCTGGAGCCGCTTCTAAAATACATGGTAAGCATTTGCGTCTCTTTGGGACTGCGCACTTTTTTACCAAGGACGAAAAGAAGCTGAAAGTTTAAGTAAGTCTGCAGACTGCAGCTTGTTTCCTTCATTATGGCACAAACTCTGCACTGACGCACGTAAACAGCCGTTTTGTGCACATAGCTGGTATGAATTCATTCTTTCAAAACAATTTAAGATGGTTTGATATTTGCTTTTGCATAAATACCACACTGTATGATCATTATAGACCACACTGTACTATTGCATCTTAAGTATTGTGCAAATCGGCTTCAAAGTTTTGTGCATGGTATTTTTTGGCTTATAGCTGTGGAAAATGACACAATATGTCCTCTTTTCAATTGTGAATATGTTTCTCCCCCAAAGTTTATCCATTTTATGTGGGATCCATTAAAATAATAGATCATATGTTTATGTTTTAAAAGATAAAAATGACCTGTAGCATCTGTTGAAGACAATAATATTTTATCTGTTGCAAATAGGTGTTATATTTACTCCTTTATATGCCATTCTGTCGCATGTTCCTTGTTATACTATACAGTAAGGGGGGGATAAATGTCCTGTCACGAAGAATTTGGGAAGGAGAAATAAATTAACATTTTGCCTGTTTGGTGTCCAGGCGAGAGAATTTGTCGCCGTGGGACGGAGCGTCCATGCTACAAGGCATTCTACGTCCAGGATAGCAGGCAGAGGCTGACCTTTGAGGATGCCAGACAGGCCTGCAGGTTGGATGAAGGTGAGCTGCTCAGCATTGAGACAGAGAGCGAGCAGAGACTGATGGAGAGGTTCATACAAGAGCTAAAGCTGGGAGATGGAGATTTCTGGATTGGACTTCGCAGAAACCCACAGAGGCACCGAGCCTCTAACACCAACCCAGGCTGCCCCTCACAGTACTTTTGGGTGGATGGAAGCAAGGCCAAGTACAGGTATTTCCTTATAATTTGTTTCCAAAAGTCTAAGCTGCAGAAGAGAAATAATGAGGAAAGAAGTTTGTGGTAGGCTCCAGCCCCCCCCGCGACCCCGCTCTGGGAACAAGCGGTTGAAAATGGATGGATGGATGGAAGTTTGTGGTAAACTGCAACCAATATATTATTTAATTTATGAAGGTTCAAGCTTCATTTTATTGTAATTTGCATGTACTGTATAGTCTACATGAAACCAAATTTGTACTCTGAATCGGCAGTGTATGACAGCCTAAAAAAATTTTAATAATTTATTTTTTACATAAGAATAATAACAGTGAATAAATAATGGTAAAACCTAAAAAATTGAATACTGCAGTGCAGGATTAAAAAGTGAGCAGCATGTGTTAGAATGAGTAAAACAGCTGTGTTTTCTGATAGCAGCATGACAGTAAGTGGCACAGCAGTACATCAGTGTGACACAGAGTTCAGTAATCTGAAGCTGCATTGGAGCCGAGTAGTTCTGGCCTTCGTGCTCTGCAGACTTACCCAAACGGAGGGGGTCAAACAGTCAGCCTGGCTTCAGGGGGCTCACGGTTTGGATCATGAGGTTGAAGGAAAGTTTAAAGACTTTGTTAAGAAAATGTACAACCTAAAGTCCAGAAAAGTTGTGTGACTGTACATTTTATTTAGAAACAGAATCCAGTGACTTGCACATCTTAAACCAAAGTTTTATTCACAACAGGACACATTCAAGATTCAAGAGGTTTATTTGTCATATGCAACATCAACACAGGGTGGACAGTGCAATGAAATGCTTAGGACCGGAAGAACCGTTTTTTTCAACTCGCTGGGATAAAAAGTACTAATAACATGCAATAATAGTACATGTAAAAGAGTATTCAAGATAAAATAAGTAAACAATGTAAAAATATTTAATAAGAAAGGCATTGTACATTGTACTGTTTAAATCAAAACATTATAATGCCCTGAATTTGATGACAGCAGCATGTTTAGATTTATGATAATGAACAACTGGCTATTCCAATAGCAAGGTAATTACCATGCATCTCACAGGGGCAGTACATCCCAGACGTTAGGTTGAACAGGGATTCAGCAATCTGCTAATTGTGGAGTCATTTTAAAAAATGTTATTGGATGTAAAATTGCACTGACATAAATAATCTATTATTTTATTATCAAAAAACCATATCTGTGTGCAATGGACACAACCAAAAAAATTGTGTTGCTTGTCATCTTTAAGTCCTGACCAATAAACACAGACATTATTGAATCATGGTTTTTCAGCATGGTTCCCAGTGTCATCTAAAAATGGAAGTTAAAGCTCTGTCATACAAATACAAAGCTATAAACAAAGGATTGCTACTGGGGTAGTACTCTCACCAGTGCTGCTGTAGTAGTGTTGTACCTTTGGGGGCATCTTGTACCCTAATTTATCAATACTGTTCAAATAATTATTTGAAGATACTCTGTTGAAGATACAGCCATAGTAGTTTTGACTGTACCATCCCATACTTTACTTTCCATCCATCCATCCATCTTCTACCACATTTTCCCTGAACGGAGTCGTGGGGGGGGCTGGAGCCAATCCCAGCTCACAATGGGCGCGAGGCGGGGTACACCCTGGACAGGTCGCCAGTCCATCACAGGGCTAACACACAGAGACAGACAACCAAGCACACACACGTTCACTCCTATGGGTGATTTAGAGTCTCCAGTCAGCCTATCCCCAAGGTGCATGTCTTTGGATTGTGGGAGGAAGCCGGCGTACCCGAAGAGAACCCACGCTAACACGGAGAGAACATGCAAACTCCACACAGAAAGATTCCCGGTTTGAGCGCGGCCCCAACTGAGGCTCGAACCGGCAACCTTCTTGCTGTGAGGCCACAGAGCTAACCACCGTGCAGCCCACTTTACTTTCCAAAAGGTTCAAAATACTTACTTTATGTTTTAGGTGTCTCGCCCATTGTGAGCTGGGATTGGCTCCAGCCCCCCCCCGCGACCCCGTTCAGGGACAAAGCGGTAGAAAATGGATGGATGGATGTTTTAGGTGTGCAGGTGCTGATCTAGCTTGCATTTTATCACCAGATAAAAAATATAGGGTTTATCATTAAATGTAAAATGCAATTTGAAGACCCAAGACTGTAAAGCAACTGGAGTCCTGTATCAGACAAGAAGTGGACAGCCGTCTTCTCCCAAAGCTCCAAAAGCCAGTCTCCTCTCTTCCCAGAAGTTTGAGGGCTGTTGGTAAAAGAGGGGATGCTACTTAACCATATCCATAACTCTACCCCAGGTTTTGTAGACATGATGTTTAATTTAATTTAATATAAGCTATAGGTTTTTTGTCAATAAAAAGGCTCATATTCAATATTTGATATATTGTTTTTATTTGAATTTTCTTTATATTTTTACACAGAATTCCAAGTTTTGTTTTGTTTCTTTAAATACAGGATTACAAGTATAAAATAAAACATATAAATTTCCCAGACTGTGGTTAATAAAGTGTGTCTGATAAATCATGCATTTATCATGCATCTAAACGTATTGTATTGTTATAATCTGCTGTAGGAATTGGCAGTGGGACGAGCCATCATGTGGTAGTGAAATGTGTGTGGTTTTATACCACCACCCCTTTGCACCACCTGATGAAGAAGGTCATTTCCTTTTCCAGTGGAATGATGACAACTGCAGCTCCAAAAACAACTTTGTCTGCAAATACCGGGAAGGTGAGCAGAGACAGTTTTCTGTCTTTTGATCGTTAAGTAAAAATAAAATATCCTTTTTTATCATAATTATTTAAAAAAAACATTATCAAACATGTCCACTTCATCCACCAATGAGAAATAAGAATACAATGTAGTTTTATCATGGCAGTTTTATTATCTCAGGCCACTGTTGTGGTATGAACAAGGCTAGTCATGTTAAATCAACCCTTAACTCAAGCTAAGTGCACAAGTTTTACTGATAACATTTTTTTTATATTATCTAAACTATTTTCCCACCTTTTGCAGAGAAATTACCAGCATTCACAGGCGACAAAAGCACAGCACATCCAGGTACGTCACACAATGTTCATGCATAAGACTTTATGATGCAGATAGCAAGCCAATCAAAACAAGAAATATCCGATAAAACCATTTTATTTATTTATTTATTTACTTGCTTATTAAACAGGGACAGTAGAAATTGATTAACGTTTATGTAAATTTGTCAGTGTTGCCTGTAAAGTTAATTTAAAACACCTCAATCATTTTTGATTACCTTTATCGTTGTCTTCTTCTCTAGTGGTCAAAAATCACATTTCTACACATGTATGACTGATGTCTCTGGTTAAAATTACAGACATGCATATGAATGCTTTAATGAACTTGTTGAACCATTATAGTCTAAATTTACTATATATTTACTATATATTTTTTCTTGTAAGGAGAATATTAACCCAGGTTCATTTAACAGTTTTTTTGTCACATCCAGCTAATGAGCTTGTTTGCTTTCTGATAGCTAAAGTTTCATCTCAGGAGCCAAACATAGTGCCAACTACAGAAAAGAATGACGGGATAAAAATAGGACAATCAGAGTCATCAGGTAAGAAAATAATACTCTTCCTTTCTTTGTGTTTTCAGGAAAGCTAAAAGAAAATGTGTTTTAATTGGTGACAGAGTGATAATGTGTCCTACATATTCCGAAGACATGTTTAAATACATAGTTAGGTGAGAATCTTGTGCTTTTCTTTGCAGTATCATTCTCAGACAGCAGCCTGAATGTTTCCTACATCCTTTATGCAACTATTCCAGCTGTCTTGTTGCTGCTGTTTGCAGCTGCTGGGTTCCTCTGCTACAAACACCAAGCAAAAAGGTAAACAAAACCAAGAAAGAAACACAGAAGAGGAATATTAAGCAGCTTTACTTTTGTTTGGCAAACATATGCACACACTTTCTTTGTGACTCATACATCTCTGGTATATCCACAGAAGGAATCTTGTTTTCTCTCTTAATGAGCCGTGTAGTGGGATTCCTGCATTCTATAATGTCATTTCTTTCATATTCAGGAGGAAGACAGAGACAGACAGTGAAAGCTATCCCACTAGATCGAAGCAGTGGATGTCAACAACAGTTTCAACTTTCCCCATACAAGGACCTTATGCATTTAGTGACATTACCAAACTGCCTCACGCTGCTCTGGAGGGCAGCTTACAGGCAGACACCATAACAAAATACCGCTGTGCTCATTCACGTGACTCCCAATGTGACGATTATGAGAATGTGTCATGTGTGGATAAGGAGAGTGGCTTTGTGACCAATGAAATCTATGAGACTTGTAGAGCTCAAAGCCGCCGCTGCCACAGTCAAGCTGGATGGGTGGAAAATGAAATCTACGGATAAAGCAGTTGATGCCCATCTATGTCCATTAATCGCACCAGCAAGTTATTATGCATATCTGCATTATGCATATATACATTTATTGCATGCAAACCAGCCCAAGTTGTGCAAAATGTTTAGGGATTCACGTTAGCTTTGGTCTGTAGGTGATTAGCTTCAACTAGCCGCATTTAGCTTCTACCAACCAGCAAAATAAGGACACAGACATATACTGCAACATTCTGCAGCTCATCAGGCACTTACTGCTATTGTTTTAGATGCTAGCTGAAAGATATTAGAAACTTCATCGCATTTTGATATGTTTGCACAACAGGCAGAGTTTACTTACCAATCTAATAATACTGAAGCAAACAGAGTTTTGCATCCACATCGTTCTTTTATTGGACTCCAACGAGCAAATTCTTTGCCAAGGTCGACTTATGTCTTTTCTCTGCAGCAATCCCTTTCCCACTTTCTCTTTCTGGGCTCCTCAGACACAGTTTTCACATTTTTACTTTGTTCAAACTTTTGTTTGAAGAGAAGGAAGTATCACAAAGGAGAGACAATTTGTGTTTACAGAGGGGTAGCTGTAAGCCAACGCGCTTCAGGTCACATGATCCCACGAAAGACGGATCCACTCCTGCAAAGTTATAATGTCTGGGTTGTGAAGAGGGCAGCCTTCTCAGAGGGCCAACATGCATCAAGCAATTTGTATTGGCCCAAGAAATTGTCCAATTATTACTCACATTATGTCAATTTTGTCTGTGAAAAGTTACAGTATCCCTTTAGCTTATTGTCTGAGCTTTAGGCTAATACTTGTTTGTATCTCATATGGCTCGTCCTGAATTTGTGTCAGCTATAAATATGTTCAATATCATGCAAGAGCCTTGATTCTTTCCAGGTCTCCACCAGGTTGCAGGAACCAGTAGTAGCTCTGTGTTAACTGTCATAATTTTTCGTGATTTTTGTGATATATGCATCTCGTTTTAAGACATCAGCCATAAATTTAGGTTGTTCTAAAAGACTTTTCTCATTGGCAGAACTTGTAGGCTACTACACAGGAGTCTCTCTGCATACCTTTTTTTTCTGCTATTTCAAGACTTGTTATTAGAGTCTCCATGGCAACAAGACTTGTTTACCACCGGGATCTACTGATAATGCTCTCCAAATCCAAGATTATCAGTGAAATAACACTTCTAATCCCATTGGAGTTGAAAAGAAAGAGAAGTGGATGCAGGGCAGGAGTGAAGCAGAGAGAAAAACGATGGAGATTTAAACCGTTTCTACCAACTGTTGTGATAGGTAATGTGCAATCGCTAGCTAACAAAATTGACAAGCTCCAGGTGCTAACCAGGTCTCAGAGAGAATACAGAGAGTGCAGCTTTATGTGCTTCACTGAGACATGGCTGCATGAACACATCCCAGACTGCAATGTGACTGTACACGGCTTCAAGACGGTCTGTGCAGACCGCAGTAAACATCTCAGCGGAAAACTGAAGGGAGGCGGAGTTGCAGTACTGGTTAACCAGCGTTGGTGTCATCCTGGACATGTCACTGTTAAAGAGAAGATCTGCACAAGAGTCATTGAACTGCTAGCTGTGAGTTTTTGCCCATACTATTTACCCAGAGAGTTCACATGCGTTATTCTGGTAGCGGTTTA
>JBAMHV010000009.1:15030668-15047305 GCA_037177535.1 Pseudomugil gertrudae | reverse complement strand
CCCGACAACATAGCTGCTGGGGTCATCGGGACACACAAACCCCTCCACCACGGTAAGGTGGCGGCTCATGGAGGAGGAAGAGATAACAGAGATAACACTAGCAGCAAATTCTACAGAGCTCAAGTTATCTCATCTCAATGAAATGCGAAAGTAGTATGCATTCACTGCATATTTTGCATTTATGTATTTTTGTATAGTTTGCAGGCACAATGTGTCCCTTTTAAGCTAACACAACTCTCTTTCTCTCTCTCATAGCATTTATAAACATGTACTGCTGCAGTAAAATAAACTGTTACTCTGACATGCACCCTTTCTCTTGTGAGGAGGGTGGTGGTTTTCCTTTTTACTAAATCAGTATCCGTGTCAAATTAGTTCAATATATGGGTCCAAAAGTATGCAGCCTTGTGAATTTCATCTATCTGAAGAAAGCCTACGTCTTATCTTGGTGAACTCTCTTGTGATCAGTCATCGGAGAGCAAGGGTCAGGAAGTAATGTGGAACATGCGTCACATTGAAGGGCTAATGTGACATCTGTTCAGACCAATGAGCTTCGTGGTGGAGAATTCAGTGCTGCGTCTTGTTGATCTTCCTTTTCGGTTACTTAAACAGACAGCATGTTGAAGCACGGGGCTAAAACGGGTCACTTCCTAATGCATCAGCAAACAAGTGCTGCTGAGCAGAACCTGTTCCTGCTGGATAGACGGACATGAGAGCGTAGTTAATGACTGACCAACTCGCTGCAGATTCTATGTGTTTTGTGCTGTGAAGTTGCTGCTGCCATGTTAATAGCAAATAAAGATGATGTAAGCAGCTGGAATATACAGTGTAGTGTTTTTGAAGCTTTTTCACATTCTCTGTTTTTAATTGACTTCCGAATAAACCTGAAAAAGATACTGTTTGACTAGAATTATTGTATATATGTCCCTTCTATTATTTACATTGCTCAGTTAGGCTGGTGGAGAGAAGAGCGTTAAATGCCAGATGCAGGAGGAGTAAGGTAGTTTCAGTCCTGGTTTGGGGCTACCAGACCAACGCTTTACCCTTGTAAACATACTTGTGGGTGCTTTGGAATTTTTCCAACCAGCCTTGATGCATTTTGTGGATTGTGTCCCTTGTAGTGCTTGCGGGGATGCTTCAATTGTATAAGTTACGAGGTCCCTCTCCAGAGCTGCTCATCACAGATTCTATTCATAGTCCGTACAGACAGAATTTCTGATGAGAGCAGAGGGTTTACAGTATGACTAGCTTAGGATGAGATCTTTGCAAGATGTTGAGGATGTGGTCAGTTTGGCAGCAGGGATAGGAATTAATGCCTTTAGATTATAATATAAAGAAATTAAATGTTTTGGGATCTTTTTGAAAGACTAACAGGTGAATCAGGACAGTATCCGCAGTCATGTGAACTTTGTACCAATCTGTCATGATAGCTGACTTTGCCAGTCATTTTACATTTCAGCCTTCATGCACTGTGTCGTCGCCCAAGAAATTAGACCACCAACCCTGTTGCTCTTTCACATTGAAGGACGTAGGTAGAAATGGTTTGGGTATCTGGTTAGGATGGTCTCTGAACCCTTCCCAGGTGAGGTGTTTTAGGCTTGTTCTACTGGGGTAAAAGCATGGGGCAGATCCAGGACTTGGTGGAGGGAGAAGTCATCTGGCTTTGGATCGCCTTGTGGAATAGCTGAACAAGGTGGGTGAGGAGGGAGATGTCTGGGGAATCAGTGCTTATGCTGTTTATCCCCACAACCGAGTGCCAAAATAAATAAAAGAAAAGTGGATAGTAGTGTTTTTCTTTAATGAGCAGTATTACATTAAATGAGCATTTCTTTTTCATCATTTTGCTCCTTTTTCCTTCCCAGCTTACTGGGTTATGTATGGAAGCTCATGAAGCAGCAAAGCAAGACTGTTCTAAATGCCTCTAATCTGTTCATAGCAATGTCTTTGGACTTGGATATCTTTTTAGGTTGATGTTTGGGTGAATTTAAACGTTAAAAACAGAACATCAGTGACTGCAGAGATATTGAAGCAACACACCGAGCTTCTGTGCATTAACCAGTGTGTTTTACTAAATATTCAACTGCTTTTTATTGTTTTTTCTTTTTTAAATTCCATAATCAGTCCCCTTTTAAAACCTTTTATTTAGACACATTGTTCAATTTATAGCCTATAAAGCAGGCGGGCATTTTTAACCCCTCCTTCCTTTGAAGACTATCTTAACAGATGAAATTCTGTCATCTGAAACAGGATACTACATGTCATAATTATCACCAAATTCCCTTTAAGCTGTTTAAGTCACCAGCCCCTGTGTTGCTTTTATTGTGAACCTGGTAGTTTCATAACCGTTTTGCATTGTGATCTGTTCAAATCATGTAATAAAAAATTATATTAATGCCGTCGATCTGCCTAAAATGTGAAACGTGTATTATCTGTTGGAGAAGAAAAGGGTGATGATGTGATTGTCCTTTGTGATGGAATTTGGTTATGTTAATATAAACCGTGGTGCTGTCGGTACAGTGAAGCTTCTAAAAAGCATTTATAGAAACAAAACTCATAAAGACGATTTCTTTACTTCACACAAGCGTTCTTTATTATGGGTTGTTCTTTACTTGTATAGTTACCAACTGTACTGTAGTGTACTTTTAGGCTGCAGATTGTCAACAAACAAACAAAAGCCTCACCACCAATAACCGAGTTATATAAACTGTTTGGTCTGGTTGCTTTGTTTAGGGAGTGTAATGACTGATTATTGCTATTACACAACCATGTGGCCCGATTCCATTTCTTAGTTGAGCTTTTTTGATCTGTATCATTAATTCCAACAGGCCCATCCATCCAATCTGCTCCACTCAATCAGGTTCCTTTCCCATCTCATAAGCTGTGCTTGACCTTGTGACTCAGATGATAAACATGGCTAATGAAGATGGACAAAGACAGACTCTGATTTTTATGTTGTGCAGTAAATCTCCGACTCTTCTTGAGTCTTTCTGATGTTTCAAGTGCTTCAAAATGACAGAAGTGCTTTGTTTGGGCATCACAATGAAAATACTGAGGATGGATATTACGAAAGGATACATTGAAGACATTATTTATGTCGTGACCAAGTTAGAATTGCCTACACCTCAATCAATACCCAATGTTGAGCCTATTAAAAGAATTACATTAAAAGTAATAAATTATTCATTTACAGTGCTAGAGCAGAGACATTACACACATTCAAGAAATGTGATTAACCACAGGAAGTTCAGCTGCCGCTTCTTATGGCTGCACATTTAAATGGAGGAAGTCCCGGTGAAGCGCCAACCGCAGAGAATGCCTCCATATCTTGGTGTCAGAGTTAAATTGGAATTTCTTTTTCTTTTGCATTACAAACTTAATATATGGCATCTTTAGATAACGTCTTATGAAATGCATTTGTTTATTTAGTAATGTAAGCTGCTTTGCTTTTGATTAAACATTAACCTGTTAGTTGACTAAATGAACACTATTTGCAAAAGGGGGGAAAACATTGACTCATTGCATCTTTTCAGATGTAATTTGTAAAGTAGAATGCTAAATTAAGTAATAAATTCCTGGCAGGTAGGAAATAATTCCTGTTCTGTTTTATTCCATTGCAGCAGCAATGCCAAAGGATGGAAGCTTAACAACCACAGAATAAAAATAAATCTCAATGGCAGAGGTTTTTTTTTTATCTTGTCAAGCTCAGGTGTAAATAATGGCATTATTAACGGCTGCATTCCACCCAGGTATGCCAGTGCCAAGACCCTGTTACTAGCCATGCTGCTTCACTGGCATCCTAAATGAAACTGGAGTTATTGTTAATATGAGCTACATCTGGGCTGTTCCTGCTGTGGCGAGTCAACATGTCTGCAGTACAAAAGCTTTATTTTCCAGATTAGTTACCATGTTGCCTCAGAATCAACATGCAAGCTTGATCAATTAATCGGTTGTGCAATCAGAGAGAGCAAGATATGTTTGTTATACAACTCAGACCAGCCTTTTTCATTTCCTAAATCCATGAATCGATTGGTGTTAACAGATGGAAAATTGATCACAAACAAAGAGCGTGGGATTTTTAGTGTGAATGTCTGGCTCACAGTGTCTGATTCATCCTCGCCTCTCCATCTGATTCTCCCCTCCGCATTTAATTCTGTTCATCTCCTGAGTGTTTCTGCTTCTAAATCTGTTCTCTTCCTCCTACACGACTCCGATCTGTGTCGGGACTGAAAGGTTTTAAGTACCATTCAGATACACTCAGCAACACCAACCGTCCACCTCCATTCTCTTACATGGATGCCATATTTAGAGCATGAGCCATTCATGCATTTTGTTTTGCTCGTGATGTTGCTACACTGTACAGTTTAACCAGAGCGAGCCCTCTGTGGTTGATTGTGTAATGTTTTGGTCTTCAGCATCTATTTTTATGATTTATTTTTTCTCCTATTTGTTATTCGCTGTACTGCTGCTGCAAGAGACCAGTTATTCATTTATTTGTATTGTTCGATGTTTCTGCAACTGAAATATTGTCTTCCCTCTTTTCTCCCTCTCCCTGTACCTTCGTCCTCTCCTATTCTCAGGTGATGGAGACGAAGAACATGCTTTACTTAGTCACAGAGTATGCCAAGAATGGCGAGATATTCGGTGAGTGATCTTTTAGATTGGTCTGACCAAATAACTTTTTCCCACTCAAGTTATTCATGTTCTATCAGTGTAAGGAAAAACAACTGTTTGTTAACGTCAGAGAGGTTTTTGACAAACAAGGAAGCACCAAAGTCTTATTGAGTTTGCATTGCTCTGGGAGTTATCCCAGCCCTAATCTCAAAGGTCATATGATTGATGGAAATATAAGAACAATGTTCTGATGTAACACTTGTCATGTGCTGGTAACGGTTTTAAAATGTGCAGGCATTGTTTTGTTTTTTTAATTAAATGACATCATTGATGGTCTGTAAAGACGGCCTCATAAAATTAGGGTTGATGTATTACTGTTTTATGTGCTGCAGATATTTCTTCACTAGATTGAGGTAAAGGTTTAGTACTAAATTGTTCCTGAGAGTACTGAAAAGGAAATAAAAGCTAGCTTTTTCCACATTGTCAAATAACAAGATCATTCTTCTAGTTTATTACTTTGGCACATACATTGCACAAGAGTTACTAAGATTGTGTCCTTGTTGGATGCTCAATGTTTTTCCTAATGTGCTTTGCTCCAGTTTGTTAGTTGGTATTGTTTAGTTTATCATTATTTGCTCTACACAAACATTTTTACATCTGATAACACAAGTATAACATGTGATCACGGAGAATAAACACTCTGAAGCCTACACTATGCCTACACTCCTTTCCAAACAGACATTTAGAGTGTAAAATGTCCTTCTGATACTAACAAAATCCAAAGATGATCAAGTTAGTCACCGAATGGAAAGTAAATTTGGCACATTTTTGTCATTTTAGAAGCTAAAACTAGACAATGTGCATAATGATAAATAATAAAAAGTGACTTTGAAAATTGATTTTGTGCATTATCCTTTCAGCTACAATGAAATTGAGTCTTTCAGAACAGTTTGAGTCAGGAAGCACTAAACAAGCCAAGCCTGCATGCATTCTTGGTAAATTATTGTTGATTTCTAAACACCGAGCAGACGCAACGCTCTGGTAATTAGTTAGAAACAATAACACCAAATTCATGCAAGTCCGGAGGATTAAATGTGAAGCTTAAATAAGTGTTCCATAAGCAAAATGAGAAGATGATAATATACAATCATTTGATTATGAGATTATACATAGAATAAATAATCTGGTCAAAACCAGCTGTTTGAAACCTATTAGACACAAACTCGGATGAACAACACACATGCTTATTTAAACCACTGCTATTACCTAAAAAAGCTACATCAGCAGAATTATTGTGGTGTTAAAAAAGGGACAGAACAAGTATGTCTTGTTTGGAAGTGTTATCTCTAAAAAGAACATGGTATAATACTAAGCTTTACAAATTTGAACAAAACCACAACATATTTGGAACATTGTCCTTTTTGACCAAAGTGTAGATATTTAGACATGATATGTGACACCATGTTTAAGGAAACTAAACATTCGATCAGCACATTCATCCCATACCAGCTGGTAAACATGGTGGGAGGGTGATGATTGGGTTTGCTATCACTGAGGGTCCATTCACACCTTTTTGGTTGGAATCCTGGTTTGTTGTTCAGTCTTTTGAGGTATTGTGAATGCAGAAATAAATTCTGAGTTGACTCAAAGTAACGAATTCAAATTCAGGTTTCAGTTTGTTTTAAGTAGACCAAGTGGACTGCAAAGCAAAAGCTACCATGGATTCTGGGCAAAGCATCATGGGTAGTACATACAACCAAAACCTACATGCTTTTGGGGCTCTGAATGGGAGAAATGAGTCACAATCAGATGTAACAGACTTGAGTTTAAGTGCTGATAGAAATCTGACTAACCCAAGATCACCACGACTACATGCAGCTCTGTATTTAACAGTTACCAAACATGCTGTAGATTAATCAATCTATCACTGAGTTTTCTTCTTTGTTGTGTATGTAGTCTTCTCCTACAGTAATCGTTGGTGCAGCAGCACTTCTTGTTGAAAAGGGAAGTCATTCATAAAGTCTGATTTGTTTAAGAACTGTATAATATACACAAACTCTGTCTGGAAGAATATTGCCCTCCTTCTCTTAACTGAACCCATTCTCCATTCATACCGACTGTAGCAGACAATCCTGCTGTAAATGCATCCAAAGACAACCATTAGTTCCTCTCTATATCCCAGTCAAATATGAGGCAATCTATTTTATGACCCAATTCTAATCAAGATTTATCAGAAATTACAAAGATTAAAAACACAACAGGAAAAAAAAGCGTAATGGACCCAAATCCAGACCTCAACCTGCATGAAACACTGTAGCTTCTGTTTGTTTGGTAATTTTCTCTTTGTATATTTAAATGACAAGCAGACCACACAGAGGAACACATTAAAACCAAGGGGGTAAATGCATGTCTCCCTGCTTCATTTTTAACTTTGGAAGAAATAAATCTTGTAGTGATGATTTTGGCAACTTGTCATAAGCACGGTTCTCACAGTCAAAAGGCTCTGGAACGAAGTTGTCATTTAAAAACAGTTCAAGTTTCCAAGTGGTAAGTCTCATCATACAGCGCACAAAACTGAGTTATTAAAGTAAATAAGAAAAAAGTTACGTATTTTATTAGTCTGCAACACAAATAAGTACACTGGTAAATGCACGGACAGCCAAATGGGAACATAGCAAGAATAGTACATAAAGATAACAGTTTATCTTGGTCTACCATTGCACCACATGTGCTCTATCACAGTCTGCATGCTCAACACAGACAGTTTGTGGTCTGTACACACTGTACAATCTTGGACATAAGCCCACAGAAGGCTTTTTCTTTAATTGAGATCTTTTGAATGTTTTTCTACAGAACTGCATGGTGTCATGAATGATTGCAGAGTTGCATACCAAGGTTGATATTCATCTATTTTGAACAAGATCATTTTTGTTATTTCTAATGTTATTCTAATTTGATAAAAGAAATTAGGCACAATGCACAAGTTTGTGATACGTTTAGGATACGAGCCTCCATATAAATTATACACAAATACCACATCCTAATTATTTTTTAACATTTTAGGGATTTATGGAAATCTTGGCACCTTAAAGTTTCTGATATTCAGTAGCAATTGGACTGTTTTAAGCACCTTCTTGTCACTCCAATAAAATCAATCCTAAAAATGTTTTTAAAAAAAAGAAAATAAAAGAAGATTTCTTCAAAGCAAAAGAAAGCTGTAAGATGACTTCAGTTTTTCTGTTTGGCTCATTTCGTAATTTGCTATGTTACTTTCAGTTATAAGTCTAGCGGGAAAAAGATAAACTTCCAGGAGAAACTGCACTTTGAATTGCTCGAGAAGACCTTCAGAAAGATTAGCAAACACTGGAGATGTGGTGGTCTGTTAAGGAACATTTCCTCATGCACAATTTTACAGTGCAAGTCATCCAAAAAAACTTTTCTTGCATCAAAATCTGAACACAGCAGGATTAAGTGTTTAATGAGTCTCTCAGATCCAAAGCCTCACCTGTGAGCCAGTGAGAGAATATTTTCACTTAACCTACTTCTAGACTGAGGAGTTGTGAGGTTTATTTAAGCAATGGTCTATGTCAGCTGTGTGTTTGTGCACTTTTTGTTTGTGTGTCTGCAATTCAGATGAACACACCAGTTGTGATGTTGACTCAGCAGCAGTAACTCATGCTCCTGTGACCCAGAGAGAGCTCGGAAGCAGCCCCAAAAATATGAATGAGAACAACAGTACAGAAATAACAGCCATGCCTTCCTTTAAAAAAATCATTGTGTTGAAAGTTTTTATTCTCTTTAGAATTAGTTTTCTTCTACTTTATATACCGTATAGTATGCTTTTCCTACATGTTTGTCCTTGTCACACCTGAGAGCAGTAGTTCGCACATTTCTCAGCCCATTATCTTTTTCTTTTAAAAAACGATGGGTCAGGCTCATTTTCTATAATCCATGGATTTTTTTTTCTCTCATGGATCATCTCTGGATATTATAAAACCATTGTGTCCTGCTTCTCCAGACCCTTTGCTCTGATTGCACATGTAATGCAGTTATGTAAGACGTTTATATGCCAACATCAGCTGTAGCAACATCAGTCTTAACTCAGGCTGCCAAATACTGACTGGTAGCTGTAGCACTAGACCGGCATACCAGTATTCATTGTCATAGAACTGAAAAATCAGTCCTGATTTCCATAAAGGCTATCTGGAAATTGATCAAGTCACTGAGTCATGATGCACTCATATGAGCAGATAAGCTGCCACAGCAGAGCTCCACTCTCTTCCTTCACTATCGTTCTCAAGAGATGCTTTCACTTTTTTCCATGATGAATTTCTAAGTTCTTGTGGCTATAGTTTATGAAGGGGGGAAGGTGAGATCTATGATAGCTCCATGACTGCATAAAACCCTCTTGAGTTGTATCAAATCTTCAAAACAGATTTTTTTTTACCTTAATTAACTGAAAAAGTGGTGGAAGAGCAAAAGGGACAGCATGAGTGTCTGCTGTTGGAAAGACAAAGAATCTGATTTGAGTTTAGCTGCGAAAGGCACAGAGGGATGGGTTCATTGTTACAAAAGAATGGGTGGCACAGCAGCGGGCATAGCAGAGACATCGATGCCGCCTTGTGATGTGCCTTTTGTGTCTATCAGTCTGTCGCTCTGCAGTCTGCCTAAACACTGCAGGATGGATCCAACCTGGAAATTAGGTCAACCACAAATAAAGCGAGTTGCAGGGAGCAGAAGCAGAGCAGAAAAGACAGGAGAAAACAGAGGCAAGAGAAAGGGACATCCGTATGAATTTGGGAGGTGGTAGGAAAATGTAGGGCATACATATTTAAGAAACGACGGCTGAAGAGAGAAGCCTAATAGCTGGCAGTGAGTGAAATCACTCATGAAGATCTCTTGTCTCAATGCAGGAAGGTGAATGAGTGTGTCGTCTTCAAAGAAGCTTTTGGACTGTTTTTGAGACACATTATTAACATAAAGTAGGGTGTCGGTTAATATGTCACCTAACACCATCCTTAATAATCCTGACACAGTTGTGATTCTGCAGCCATCCATCGGGTGTGGCAGCTCTGAGGAGTCATTAAAAAATGGTGTGATTGTGCAACATATGGCCTGCTGTTTGGTACCAAGTGGCTTTCATGTCCTTTTTTTTGTGGTAAAAATGCCCGAAACCTTTTGGAAAACACGTTGTGTATGTGTTTATCTTTAATATTTGTGCTCATCTGTGTTGCTTTTTGGCAGCCATTTCTGTTTAAACATATTCTTTTGGACAAAATTATCTTTAACATATAAGATGGTGCTAACAGAACATTAACACACAAAGAGATGGCCATACCATCACTGAATGTAAACGTTGCTAAACATGACGCTACCGTTTGTGTGCTGTTCATTTCCACAGATAGGGAACAGCAACAGATCTGTAATTTTGTGTAACCAAGTTTCCTTCTGCCATTTGCACTTCGAGTTATGAGGAAAACTTTACACTTACTATGATCAAATACTGATTGTCGAGTAACATTTACTAACAGGAATTGTTGAGATTTGCTTTCTAAAAATATTAGTGCAGTAATTGGTCATCAGCTTGAGATGGATAGTGTTCTTTCTATTTAATTTGTTGTTACTTTTACGGCCCTCTCTCTTCACGATGTACGATATTTCTCTTTTTAGGGGAATATATTGAAAATATATCCACAGACCGCTTAGTTATTTCTGACCATCAAGCCCCGTCTCTTCATGTTTTAGTCATCAAGGAGTCATGATTAGCTTATAATTGTCAAGCTAAACATAACGTTGTCATCATGAAAAAAGGTGCATCAGCAAAACTTCATATCTTTGATTAAAGTTGCGCTGGTGCTCCTAATATTGTCATTTGCAGTTTGACCTACAGCTGCAATGATTTGAGAGGTTGTTTCACCAGCTGCTGTTTTTAGGTATTGCACAGAGCTCAATCACAAGGCATGTATATAGACTACACAGAACTGGGACTTCTGGTGTGAAAACATCACTTATTTTGCAGATGGGTAGGCTTGTTGCAATCAGCTAATTGATTACATGATAAAGTGAGTGCAGAAAGATTGCCGGCCACAATCATTTTTGTTTTTTTTTTCTCTCTGTCACTCTTTCAAAAAGACTGGATAACAATTGGTTTCTCTACGGTGCATCATTGTATAAGAGACCAATTCAGAGGCAGCCTGAATGTTGGCTTTCTACAATGTTTCACAAATTTGTAGTTCAAATCCATGCAGCAATACTAGCATACTAACAATCCCAGAGCAAGCCTGGGAATCTTGAGATTTTCAAGACCAAAAACAATGGTCATTTTGTTTTCACAAGCGTGAATGGAGATGGTTTGCCGTCAGCTCATCAGGTTAGTAGTACATCGAAGCACAGACATTACCCTGAAACCTGAAACCCTGAGCGTAAACTAGTCTGCACATCAATGTAAATGTTCTTTGGAAACTGTTTGTTGGTCTTTGAAAGAGTTAACTTTACATTATTAGGACCATTTTATTACTTGGAAATAGTCTCAAAATGACATCAATGATTTGGTGCAATATTAATCTTTATCGCAATCATTTGAGACAGTTAAATGGCAACAAATGTTATCGTGACAGGCTTACAGAGGGGCTGATGGAAAATGGAAAAACTGAGCATTGACCAAATTTTTTAAACTAATAATTTACAATCACAGCCTTTTTTCTACCTCTTTTTAAACCCTACCCCACTACCTAATTCTGGCATAAAACTAATATTTACCTGCAAGCAAAAGGCTTAAGGGATGCAGATGTTCTGCTTCCTGGTACCATATGGTGCTTTTTCAAATGTCTGAATTTTACACAGTAGCTTTGAAGGTTCCACCTGCTATATAAGAATATTGGAAGGTAAATGTGTCAAATCCGTCTGGCATGTTTTCCTTTTTTCAGGCATGAGCTTAGGTAATTTTGTTCTCCTCTTTAGTCATTGTCAACATCTGCAAATGGTTAAATGTCCAGAACAACCAGAACATACAAAGAGAGCAGAACATACAAACGGGTACCTTTTTCAAACAGATCATTCAAACAGATAATTTGTTTAGCAAGAGTACTGCTTTTGTCCGATTTCAGTCATTTAATTCTTCTCATGTTTTATTTATAGACAATATGAAACATGAATGAAGCCTTATTTCACGAAAAGTGAAATTAATACGTTTTGAAAATCCATTATGTCTTTTTATGCAACATTCATTATGTGCACTTCAGGAGCAGTCGTTGCCTAACGGCTACCTGAAGCTGACTAACACTTTTTCTTCCAGGATGCCACATGTAGTTGCAGTAGATTTTAGCTTTACTCACCATGCCGCATACTAGCATGAGGACATAGACACACATGTCATTTTCAACCCGCACTATGGCTAATTCGACAAAGATGTACAAGAAGACATTATTTGAAGAAAAGAACAACTTGAAAGAAAAGAGAAGTCATTATAAGACTTTCTTTTGCTAGCTGGAGATAACTCACAAGTCAGATAGGATAATAATAATGATACATTTTATATAAAAGCATCTTTCAGGTCATTAAAGGACACTGTACAGTATAAGAAATATACAGGCAGCAAATAAAACATCAAAGAATAATGAAATACAGGCTTGCAAAACACGGGACAGTGTTATTAAAGACAGTTTTGAGTGTGGATTTAAACAGGGGTAAAGAGTCAATGTCATGGATGTCTAGTGGAAGAGAATTCCAGAGATGAAGAGCAGAACAGCTGATTGCCCTCTGCCAAGGTGCTGACACAGCTGGAAGGAACAATGAGGTGGATGGAGGAGACTGACCTGAGGGAGTGGAAGGAGGTGGCAATGTTCAGAAGATCTGACAGATAAGGAGGGTCAAGGTTGTGAATTGCTTTGAATGTGTGCAGGAGAATTCTCAAAATCTATTCTTGATTTAACCGGGAGCCCGAGCAGCTGCTGTGGGATTGGGATGGTGTGGTGAAAAGGGAGATGTTTTGGTGATGGCTGAATTCCAGATAATCTGCAAATTATGGAGATATTTGTCAGGGGACCAAAGAGTAGGGAGTTGCAGTGGTCTGCATGAAAGTTGATGAGGCTGTGAACAAAAACAGAGGTAGTATGGAAGGGGGTGGGAGGTGACATATTGTGATAGGTTACTGTGGTAGAATGATATTATAAGATATTGTTGGATACCATAACATGCAGTGAGTGACATTACAGAATGCAAGATTGCTGCCGAATAGCCATCGATGAGAGGCATGCCCCAGATGTTCTGTAATGTGTCTTTTGGCTGACGATCTTTCTGATGGCCAAACAGGTGGCTTCTGATCTTTTTTTCAAATATTTACCTAAATTTGAGGATGATAAACGATGATATGCTTCACTGTGTTATTGGTGGCGCTCTCATAGATGTGATTACAGTGCAGTTTCGGACCCAGAACCTAATTTCTGTCTAGACTTTAAAAAAACTGAGTCCGACAAAAACAAAAAACATGGACAACTTTTTGCTGGGCTGGAGTAAAGAAGTCTTTCAGTAGAGGACTAAGGACGGCATAATGGAGAGTAACCAGCCCAGCTAAAATGTTGTAGCTGCCATATTAAGACATCCAGTGTAGGAGTCGGCCATAATGTGAAGTTGAAGAAGAAGCAGAAGAACGTAATCGCCTGTTTCACTGGCATCAATAATCAATTTTAACAAGCTAACAAAACCAAACAGATTTGCATACTCTTACACATCAGACACGTATCTTTAATACTGCAATAGTATTGTTCACTAAGGCTACATCTAATCTGGGCTTGTACCATCTTGGAGGCTTCCTTAAATGAACCTGATTTCCTGTGAAATGTGCTCACAAGCCAACATGAAGTCAGATATGTTGGTGTTTTTTAAAGTACAAATATTCTCCTGCACTGTTCAGCATCTTTTAGTAATATTTAGTCATATTTTAAGGTACAGATTGCAGCAGGAGTCTTACTGTGAACATAATTAGTCCTTTGTGTTGAATTTAGAAATATTTTTAAAAAAGATAATTTAATTGTAATTAATCTGTATATATTAGATAGATATATAGGGGGATATTATAGATATCCTTGACTTGCAAATAAAAGCTACATTGAGCAAAATTTTATTTATATTAAATGCTGAAATAGGCATTACATACTTGAACTGTTCATTTTGTTAAATTGAGGAAGGCTATGATATTTAAATGGTTTATCTGGCCAACAAATATGAAAGCTAAATCTCAGTTCAGTCTTGTGATAAAAAGAGAAAACACAAAATCCTGTTAAAGTGAACAGTCATGCTGTTAAGTGCAATGTGGACATGACTTTAGTATTCAGCTGACTGTGGAGTCAGCTCTCCCTTTCATCAGCGATGCCTCCTGCAGCAGAATTCATCACATGGGAAAATTTGTTTAGGAGTCATTTAAGGAGCCTAACAAAGAGCCTAGTGGGCTTCCTCAGCCTCCATGCGCTCCTATTCCTAACATGGCATGTGGCTGAACAATCCACAAAAGCCTCACCCTGCAACCCACAACCAGCTGCCAACATCCACGAGTATCCTGAAGATCCATGCTCACGAGCTGTTGGGTCAAAGTGGTATGACATTAGAGGCAGGTAGTGATTCTTGTGTGGCTGATTGGTGTATATCCAACAGGTAAAACCAGTTAATATTTAATAAATTGCCTTCCAGAAAATCTAGCATATAGTGGACTCATGTGCTTGAGACCTCCATCCATCCATCCATTGTCTACCGCTTGTTCCCAGAGCGGGGTCGCGGGGGGGCTGGAGCCGATCCCAGCTGTCATGTTTGAGACCTATATCAGCCAAATATAGTATGTTTGTATCAAAGATTCTTGTAGTTTTTATTTTTCTTATGGAATTTTATTCCTATTATTGTAATGGATCTGGATTGACTCTGTTACATTACATACTTACAGAAGATGATTTATCTGTCACATTCAGTTGCTGTAAAATGTATTTGGTTGGATTTATATGAATGAAAGGGCTGTGTTGAGTTCCAGCTGGCTCCAGTCCTCATTAACCCCTTAGGGTGCCAGTATTATATCAGTACAAACATCTATCAACATGCATATAGATGTGACTTTAATGAGGCTGCTGCTTTTAAGTGGTTTTGGTATCACTTACTCATGTGGAAACTGTCTGCTGTGTGTCTTTTCCCCTTTTCCTTTACACGTACACACATTCACTCTTCCCGTGCCTTCAGTACAGTGTTATCTGAAGTCAAGCCAAAGCTCTGTCCAACAAGCCAGTTTGTACCCATGATGTTTGTTCCGTCCAAACCTGAGCAGCTGTTAAGAGACTTAGCTCCTCACCCGGCTCTTAGCAGAAGTGGAACACAGTGGTTGTTGAGCCATTCCCTAATACCCCTATGATTCATACTTGTTCTGTTCCCTTTCCCAGAATGCAGCTCTGTGTGCCTCGCTGTGCTCAAGTCCTTGCCCTCACCAACATTGTACCAGTGGATTACTCATCATTTAACTGGGGCAACATACTGCTTCATTTGTGAGGCTGTTCAGTGTTGATTGCTTGAACGGCAATGGCGTGTTTAAGTAAAGCTTGAGCAACGCAATGCTGCCACGTGTTCATGAAAACCTAGGTTAGATTGTTGTTTGAGTAGTTTGGTTTTTAAAGTGTGACAACAATCAAGCAATCAATCCTTCCAGACCTGGATATTACTTGGTAAACGTAACTGCCATCAGTACACAGGAAATTTTTTGCCTTTCCCTTCCCAACAACGTTTCCTGGTTTTCTTAAACTCTAATTCCAACAACCAGTCATGATGAATTGTTTGAGAATATTGTTCATTGATATCTAAAATATTCTTAAGTTGCAGCCCTCAAAAAGCCACCCGAGTCCCTGTTTACATGCTCCTATTAGTGAAACTCCATGAACTCCATAGTGCAAAGAATACACGCTTATCTCTGTGATTTAACAGTTATTATGGATCCTCTCTCTGTGATGACTGAGCTATGTCTTGATATGACCTAGAAACAAGGTTGAGGTATGTGCTTGATGGTTTTGGTACCTGGCAACAGCATTTGTGGAACCATGCTGATCCCTAAGCTGATGAGAGAGACTGAAAAAGGAATGGTTGGTACATCCCAGTCCTGTTCTTATAGCAGGGGGATACTTGGACCTTCTCGCCAAATTCTGCTTCTTGGTGTGTGTAGCAACTCCTCTATGGAATTCACCAGCTACTATCTAATCAGGTTTTCTCAGGGTGTCAGATGTTAGTTATTTATCAACCTTGGTGTGATAAATGCAATTTAAAAGTACAGCTAAGGGTCTTCAGTCATTTTCACTGTCAAGTCAGTGTACCAACACACAGATGACCCTTTGACCAACTCTGTTTACAACAGGAATCTTCTGACCAAATGTGGCTACTTTAAATGTCACTTATTTGATTGCACAGTTTGTATTTTTGTTTTTTAATATTACTGACCTTTATGAGTGGATTGTGATTTTCCCATGAAGTTCTTGACAAAGTTTGATTTCTAAATTCTGTCAGTATTTTCTACCCTTAATCTGTACATAAACATGTTTACAGAAAGCGCAAAAACTTCAATAGTATTTTTAATTTATTAATTCTAGTTGTTTATTTCAGGTTTTGGTACTATATCAGATAACTCATTGTATTTTTATGCTTTCATATTTTATGTTGTGACTTTAGTTGTGGCTCTTGTGCATTGTCGTCAGGTTTAGTTGGTGATCTGTATCCATGCCAGCTGGAAGGAAAACCAATACAGAGTGTCCTGTCTTGTTTGCCACCAAGTGCGAATTGAAGAGTTAGCAAGCTATCTAGACAGTCAAGTGTGAAGAGGAATCCTGCCGACAGCAACAAACACCACACTTTAAAGTTCATGGAGCTGTAGAAAAACCATGGATCCTGTGAAAAAGTCTGTTGGTCTACATTTAATTTGTAAAAATAAATAAATGTTGCATGGTTGTCTGTGTCTATCTGTGTTGGCCCTGGATGGACTGGCGACCTGTTCAGGGTGTACCCCGCCTCTCGCC
>JBAMHV010000009.1:15012079-15030568 GCA_037177535.1 Pseudomugil gertrudae | reverse complement strand
TCGCCCGTAGGCAGCTGGGATTGGCTCCAGCCCCCCCGCGACCCTGCTCTGGGATAAAGCGGTTGAAAATGGATGGAAATAAATAAATGTGAGTGTGAAAGATTAGTACAATGACAGCACCGCAAGAACAAATTAGAGGAAAAAATCTTGGATGATTGTAAAATTAAAATGATGATAAAATTAGACTTTCTCCAAAATAGTTTGGTTTTGTGAATTTTTTGGAACAACTGCACATTTTAATCTCCCTGATCATCAGATAAAGATATCGACTCCTTTTGTTTACTCAGACTGGAATGTAGGTTCCTATTTAGTGTCTTCATTTGTCCTGATTGTGTGCACTGCCAACCAGTTTTTTGCATTATTGCATTCAGTAGTTGAAGCTGGAGACCGATCAGCTTCAACTATAGACATTATGTGCCGTAGAAAACATCCAGTTTGCTGTAACCTTTCCCTTTCTTTACTCCTTTGGCTACGATAACGGCTTCTCTATTGTTGGCCTCTCACACATGCACACACACACGAGGCTGGAGCAGGATTTTCCAAAGAAAAATTACAACATGCATATTGCACTGAATCACTTACAGAACATGCTGTAATGTAGAGCAGCTGTAAACTACAGCTGGCAGCAGGCCTACATGTCATCAAAAATAAATTATCCTTTCAGCACAACAACCAGTATTTGGTGGAATGAAAGAAATCTGCTTGAATGTAGTTTTTTCAGCCGTGTAGTGACGCCTTCAACTGTGTTTTTAAAGGCCTGTTGAGGCCTAATGTTATGTAATCAACATGAAATATAATCTTCATGTGGTTCTAACGTTACATGTCACTCTTTCCAACACCCGTCTCTCTGTTTGCAGACTATCTGGCGAAGCACGGCCGTCTCAGTGAGCTGGAGGCCAGGAGAAAGTTCTGGCAGATCCTGTCTGCGGTTGAATACTGTCACAACAGAAATATCGTCCACAGAGACCTGAAGGCAGAGAATCTGCTGCTAGATGGCCATATGAACATTAAGATTGCAGGTACTGTAAACACATCATGTTTGGGATTCCATAGATTCACACAGTGATGAGAAATACAGGATGACTTCATGGAAGATTTGCTTTAATGCATGCCATGATCTCAGTGCTGGTGTAGCTCAAAAATGTCTTAACTACTTGCCCGAGGTATTTGCACGCTGTTGAGAAGTGGTCGAAGGTGATCTGCAAGATAACTGCTTGGTTGGAAAATGCTTATCTTTTAAAATAAAATCCTAAAATCACAGCAAGAATTCAAAACCTTCTGGTGCTGCATTTTTTTAAAACTCCTGATCAGTTGAGCTGTGGTACCATCTAGCTTTGATACGAACAGGGAAGCATTAAGATAGTCCAAAAAGTGTAGAACATTTTGTTTCTAGAGTAGAACAAAAGATCTGCTGTAAAGGCACTAAAGTGTGATTATTAAATAACTGGTATTTAGAGTGAAGTAGTGAAAATGTGGCAGAGGAAAGTCCAGGGATGCTGGAAAGACATGTTTAGGTTTAATAGAGAAGGAGACAAGGTGATAAAAATGGATTTGCGACTTTGCGAAAAGAGTTGTGGATAAAACGATGAAGGAGGAATTATAAGTAGCTTCCATAGCAGGGTTCCAGTTATAACGGTGTTTTAAGAGAGGCTGAATTTGTCAGAGCTGAGCTGATCACATGAAGACAACTATAAATAAAGGTATAATAATACCGGACACTGCATATGACTGTGTGTATCAGAGAAATTTTCTTCTTCTCAAAGGACTTTCTATTAACTGTAGTTAGTTGAAGTCAAGATTCAGGAGTGTATGATATTTTTTAAGAATTATAAAAAAAATCTGAAACAAGATTAAGACTGAACTAGCTTAGAAATTAGATAACATAATTTTTCTTCACCTTTTCTTGAAATTGTCTAATATGTTATCTTAAAAATGTTGTTACTTCTGCAGTAATTTTCACTAACATGCCTGACTCGGGCTATTTTTTTTTGCTCACCAGATTGATTCGATTTGAAGCAATAAAAGCATAAGTTGCCGCGCCAAAGTAAAAGTGAATTTAAGAAACGCGCAGTTTCCCTTTATAAATCACACCCTTGCTAAAAACGTTGCACAGGTGAAGTTAGTTCACATCCCATCTCTACACACCCACTTCCTACCATACACAGTCATTTTTTTAAAGCGGCTCATAAATATTTCAGCACATGAATTTAACGAGTGTCTGCGGCATTTTACGATTAATTATGGCCACTGAGAGGGCACGTAACTTTTGTTTGGTGAGGTGGATGAATGTAAGGGGATCCCATTTGCGGGTCATGGTTGCGGTCTAATGATCAAAAGTAAGGCTGCAGAGTGGCAGCACATTGCTGCTGCCGTAAATGGTGTCAGAAGAAAACACACGGTGTAGGCAAAGATGCCATCTATCCACAAATCAAAGTGCTCCTCCTTTGTACTCTGGGAGTTGGCAAACAGCGTGAGGAGCCAGCGCCTTGGTGGGTAGTCACTGTCACCTGGAGCCAGCAGGATGAATGAATGGACCCAGGCCACCGTGCAGCCACATTTATTAGAACCATATCCAAGTCGCAAATAACTTGTGCTTTAACTGAATTCCCCTTTTTTTGGTTCACACAGACAAAATTGTTCTCACCGGGATCACAAGATTCCAGCGGTTTAGTCGGTTTAACACTGGTCCCAGTTCAGTACATAGATGTGAGAGCACAGCTCTCAGGAAACGATATCTGCTTATCATGGGCCAGGAAATCCTAGTCCTTAAAAAATCTCCCCCTCCTGACATATTGACATAGTCTTCAAGTAGCACAAGCACATCTGCTGTGATGCATTACACATGTGCTGCAAAATTTATTATTACTCCGTAATCACAATTAATGGACCAGTAAGCACCATAGTAACTTTTTTAGTACCAGCATACTGTGCTCGGTTGCTTAAATATGTATTTATGGAATAGTTAACTCTGTTTTTTTACATGTGTCTATAATAATCCATGCTTCTGTTTTTTTGAATGTGTTTTACAATAAAACAAAACAAAAAATTAATGTGCATGATAACAAAAATGGTTTAATGTGTCCTAAATGTATTATCTTATCAGCTGGGCTGCCAGTTTTCCCTCTTCAAAATGTTACTAAATCCCAAACTTTGCTTAGTAAAGTACTTATGCAATTTTCAGGCCTGTTTTGTGCGTAAGCAAGCGTCATAAATGAGCCCCAGAACATTTCCTGGCATTTGATTAGGGATGATTTCCATGCAGGGCAGGAAACACATGGGCTCAATATAAAGGCATAAAGATTTTGCAGCTGTAAATACATTATTGCAAATTATTTAAGTTTTTATTTGGAAATGAAGTTTTGTCATCCTGCATCCTCCCACAGTTCTGCCTGAAAACATCAGGTTTGTTAATGTGCAGAAAAGAATTTGCATGACTCCAAAAAAAGATTTGCATTTATTGAAAAATGATTCTTTGGAAAAATCCTACCCACAGATGTGGAGCACAAAACCGCATGCAAGACTCTAAAGTTTTGGTTGCAAATTTTGTCCAGTCTTTAGACTTCTATCTGATTGGTTAGTTTGATTAACCACCATCCAATCAGAGCGGAAGTGGCTTCCTGTCCTTCCACACAGCTGCTGGCTCTTAAAGGGGAGTAGATGGCTTTGATTCCGGGATGGCCTTTGTTTTAACCGGCCACATCCTGCTCCACCACCTGTGGGTGGACTCCAAAGACACAAACTATGGGTCTGATATGAATCCAGGTTGTTCTGATGTATCCACCTTGATTTTACTGGAACTTCTCACATAACTATTCAGGCTGAAAGTCCTTCATGATTCCTTACATGCGTAAATGGAGAAATCTGTTTAAAATGTCATACATTGCGATTCTCATACTACCTTGTGTCTTTTAGCCATGGTGTTTATCCACCAGTGAGCTGAGCTCAGAGTTCACTTCATGTTTGACACCCATTGGTAGTTTTAATTTACAGCCATCTAGTTATTAAGAACCATCAAAAAATACAAGATGAAATCGAGCAATGTTTTTTTTTGCCATTCTGAGTTTCTTCTGTGTCTTATTCTGGTACTTTTTATTCGACATTTTCCTCTTGATCCTCTTCTTCTCTGGTTTGTTCCTTTTTTACCAGTTGTATGTGAGCTATACAACTAAACACTTCCCCCACTATTTCCAGTGGTATTGCTCAATCCTCTGCATAGAGTGACAGGTGTGCAAAGACCCTGAAAATGCATCAAGTTATGTGCGTAACTGAAGGCGGCCAACACCATCTTCTACATCAATCATAAATGGGCTTTTTAAAAGCACACGATCCTGCAACTTTTTATGTACCAGATCTAGGCAGACTATTCTATACTACAATAATTTGGCAGACGTCTTTATCCAAAGCAACTTACATATGATAAGCAGTCATTTTATCCATAGCTATTAACCTAACATGCATGTCTTGTGGGTGGGAGGAAGCCGGAGCACCCGGAGAGAATTCACGCATACATGGGGAGAACAGGGCCGAGGCTCGGACCAGCGACCTTCTTGCTATGTGGACACAGCGCTAACCACTGTGCCACCATGCTGCCCTCCTCGAGACAGGAATCTTTTGTACGTGTAACGTTGACAAAGTGCTGCGCTTAAAGCAGGGGTGCCCAAAGTGGTAGCACTTGCTCTTGGCCTGCTACTCAATGTTTATATTTAGAAACCTACAGATGTTAATGACGGATGATAATAACAATATCTCTTACTTATGTCCATTAAGTCTCTAGCAATTTATATAGGGTTGTATGGGTATAAACAGCTAACTCATTGTGTCTCTATTCATTTCAACTTTAATAATTGAAAGTTTAATCCATTCTATTCTACAGGCATTTAGCAGACGCTTTAATCCAAAGCGACGTACATCAGAGAATAAAACACAAGCATAAAAACCAAACAACAGGGAACAGCATAGATAAGTGCCAGACTGCTGCAAGTCTGGTTGGACACAGCTATTGTCCTGTAGGACACAGATGTTGTCTTGAAGTGCTAGAGGCTATCCTTGGTGTATTTCACATTTGTGCAGCATATTTTATATTAAAGTCAATATTTTCCTCATTTTTATATAGTGTTATTAACTCAGAAAGGACAACCATGAGCCTTTGCACACGCAGCCTCAAGCTCTCGCACTCAACACATCCGCATTGAGAACCACAGGCAGTGGCGTACAGACGAGACGCTTTAAAGCTGCAATGTTTGGCCCCTGACTCACCGGCTCATTTTCAGTTTGGCCCTTGGAGGCAAAAACTTTGAACACCCCTGGCTTAAAGGATAACAATCCCATGGCAGGGTGGATGAATCTAACTGTGTAACTATGTGGGGAAAAAATCCTGATTTTGGAGGTAAAATGGTAGAAATGGTTTATACAAAATGCAAAAAATTGATGTTTATTTTGAACCATTTGTGGTGTAAATAAAAAAATCTACTAGCTTATGATAGAAAATTGGATTTTCTAATAATATTTACATGTTTTACAACGAACCATTTTAGCACTCGTGTGAATACTGTGTTCAGATTCGCACAAACCGTTGTATAGCTGTGGATTTGTCCTGCAGTCCCAGCAACACCTCATAGCTTTCTAAATGCCACCTCTGGTCAGTGTGTATGACGCTTAACGGACGGTCATTCAAAGAAAGGTCACACTCACTGTGTCTGCAGAGGAGGGTGCAGCAGTAGCAGTGGGGAGTGCCCTTAATGTTTTTACTTCAAACAGCCCCTTTAGGGTCAAGTTGACAGATTGAAGGGAATGGAAAGAGAGGACGTGGAATAACAAAAACAGCAGCAAGTTGATGGATCAGAGATGAAGCTGCCTTTGTTCCTTAGCAAAGAAATGGACATGTGTCTTTAGTGTGTGTACTTGACAAAAGGAAAACAGAAGTCTCCATTCACGCAGCGTTTCAGATCATCAGATGTTTACAGCCTCATTAACTGTTTTTTTTTTTTACTTCTCTAAAGGTTGAAACCACCCGCGTAACAATGCTGCTGGAAGTGTACCAAACCCTTACGGTGTTTCATGGTTAATTAAAAAAAGTAGACACTACAAACATTCCCCCATGCAGGTTGACAAAACAGATTCTGATTGCTCTTTGTTTACACTTATACAGAGCATTACACTGCAATGACTAATGTTTATACTCAAGTAATGCGTGTATTTTTAAAACTCTATGTATTTGTTTTTCCTCGTTACCAGTTTTGTTAATATCTCATTTCCCAGAATTCTTTTTGTAAACATTTTCTCCACACAAATCTTTAAATCCTGCTTAAAAAAGAAGAAACTTGGGCCTTTTTAAATGAGACAAAAAAAGTAATTAAACACACACACGCACAGTCACACACATTGGTGAGATCAGCAGAAATAATGTGTGTTATGTGGTTCTGCATGATACCACTGAGTATTTTAATTTCTAAATGTACTAAATTTGTATTATACCAAACTTTGCTACGGCATCTCATTTTTCTGGTCTTGAGGTTTTCCTTCTGCCTCTTCCACATCTTCCTTCATCTTCCTTTATCTTCTGGATCCATTATTCTTGTGACAACTCTGGTGTGTGAGCATCTTTGAGTCCTAGTGTTGTGAACAGAGTCATAGCGGTTCTTGGTTGGCTGGGTTTGTTTTGTATTTTTAGCATAAAAGCCTTATGAAAGAATTCTGCAGTTTTGTGGATGCATTTGTGATGGCTTAGGTTTTTTGTTGTTTTTTCACATGATTGAAAACACAAGCAGATACCTTTACTGCAGTTCTAATTAATTTTTACACACTTATGTATGCAAGATTTAGTTTTACTAACACCTGGAGTACATACAGTGTATCGCACACAAAGCATCCCAGTGTAACATATCTGATATTACGGTATACGAATGCTGTCCCCCCTCCATGCCCATCCTGTAGTAGAGCTGTGACTGCTGTAAGTAGCCTGCAGCATACCAGGGTGTTTGACGTCAGCCAGTCTGCTCTGTATTCAGCTCCATGAAATAGGTCACAGCTTCTGATGATAAACCAGCTGCACTGCTCTGCTCTGCCTACATCCCACATCTCAACTTCACAGCTGCATCAGACAGTAAACATAGTTGCTATAGAAAAAAACACTGTCATGCTGCTTTGACTATCTCTTTATTTCTGATGTACCTGCTGCTACCTGCATTGCAGTAATGGCCTCACATCTGCTATCTTCTTTCAGTTGCACTTTGCACTTCTCTCATATCTCATTCTTACGTGCATTTGTACAAAAAACTTCCTGCACATTTTTTTAAAGAAAGAAACCATTTGCACCCCAGATAATTCATCAAAACCCACTTTCACATTCAGTTTAGTTTTTTTCCTACTTCTCTTCTTGTTTGAATGCAGACAGTAGTCAGGAGAAAGATTGACTGTGCCTGCCGCCAAGGTCCTTGTATGGAAATAGCTTTGGGGATGACTATTAGATCATCAGACGTGCACACACACACAGATTTTTAGACTTTAAAAAATAAATAATCAAGAAGTGTTTCAACAACAAATTTAAAGAACTTAAACCAGGTGGAGCTTCAGTCTTTCACAAGTTACATCTTACATGTCTGTACTTGTTTATTTGCAAACAACATACTCATGACATCAAATAGTCAATAAGAACAGACTTTGCACAGGTGATTTTTAAATTCCCTAAAAGGTCATGTTTGCATAAAGAAAATCACTGCTCCAGGTTGCCACTGTAAAAACACTTCCTTGCAACGAAAAGGCCAAGATGGACACAAAGACAAAACATTTCAAAGTAATTACTTTATAAGTGATTATAAAGCAAAACTGTTTATCCCTTTTATTCATTCCAGTTATTTATAAAGCACATTTACAACAAACAGCATTGTCCCAAAATGCTGATGAATTTAAGCAGAATACTGTATAAATAGAATTTATATATAAAAAAATAAGCAGTAAAGATAAAAAAAAACAGTAAGATTAAATGTGCATGTGCACACCTATAAATCAGGTCATTGTATGTCTGAATGCAAAATGAAAAACAGAGTTTAAAGATGTACATTTTGTATGTATTGATTAAAGGTTGTAGGAAAGTTGGCATAATGTGAACTGTTTTGGAATTAGACATGCAGTGTGGTGTAGATTATTTTAGAGCCAACTGTGAAAGCTCATAATGAGGGACGACACAAAGTAAAAGGAATTTGTTAATCATTCTATTTCAGACTCTTTCATACTGCTCATACTGTCTCTTTGTGTGTTTGTGTATGAACCCACATCACCTCCAGCCTCATTACATAATACAGATTTTCTCTTTTTTATGTTTGTTTTGCAATACATTTTTTTCTGTTTATGTAACTGTTTTGAATTATTTTTATTTCTGTTTCGAAGGGTGGGGTGGAGATTTAAGTGCAGCTCTCTGATCCTATGACAGCAACCTGTTAACAATGGAAAGATTAATCAGGGAACTATTTGTTTTTTTATATTATTTTTTTCAATACAACCACTAATCATTAGGAACAGCATCATGTGCTTATCACAAAAATGGTTATATTTACATTAATACAATGCAGAGAAAACATCCATTTTTCTATCATAAGTTATTTTACTGTAAATGATTTACTGGAGAACATTCAGAACAAGTGAGATTGATGAGAACAAAAACGGGTTATGAGCTTACCGGTATACGAAAATTGGGTTTACTGAATGATTGCAGGCAAGCGATTGGGCTCAGTATGATTTGGCAGGTTTGATTGCAGCCTTTAGTCTGAATTTAATGAAAAGCAGACTTGATTGTTGCCACATTTTGTGTGTGCTTTTGCAAGTTCTTTTTGCTCTGAAGATGAAAGCTAGAGTTGTAGTTATTCTGCAGACTACTGAGCAGAGTGTAGCTCTGCTGACCGTCTCCAGTGGCAGTTGCCTCATACAAAGTCCCATTTTCTCAATATGAAAAATGTGGATTGCTTACAGCATTACACAAAAACTAAGAAGACTAATAATCACATAACTACCTCTGTTCTGCACATTTTCTTTGTCTAGTTTGAACAATTGAGCAAATAAATCTCGCTCCCTTTTCCTTTTCTAGAGGAATTACAGGAGACCAGTTGGTCTTTTGTCAGTAGATGTTTAAAATGATCTTTAACCTTCAGTTTTGTTTTGTTTTTCCTGTGTAGATTTTGGATTTGGAAACTTTTTCCAGCCTGGGGTGCCTCTGGCCACATGGTGTGGCAGCCCACCTTATGCTGCTCCAGAGGTGTTTGAGGGACAACAATATGAGGGTCCACAGCTGGACATCTGGGTAAGATTAATGCTTACATTAAAAAGATAAATGCACTCCTTTTCATAATTCATTGAAACTACAGATATGCTCCACGCTGTCATTATTCACATCATAATGTTTAACAGACTTAAAATAATGTTAAAAAGCAAACATTATCTTAAAGCATTTCTAATTATAAAGAATATTTTTGTGCATGTTTTTAAGGGTGTAGACCTCTGCATGTAGAAATGCATATCTGTCTAAAAAAAACAGACTATTTTCTTACACGCAGAACTCTCTTTCCTGTCCTCTCCACCCCAACCAGTCGAGGCAGATTGCTGCCCTCCCTGAGCCGGGTTCTGACAGAGGTTTTGTCTTCCTGTTAAAAGGGACTTTTCCTTCCCACTGTCGCCTCATGCATGCTCAGGATGGGAGATTGCATCAATGTCAAGATTTGATGCAATCTGTTGGTTTCATTAAGCTAGGCTATTTATTATGAATTGGCTCAAACTGATGTGTGTAAAGTGCCCTGAGATGGGTTGTCATGACGTCATTACTGTTGCTCTGACCTTGTACTTTGTGTGTGCATCTTTTTTCTAGAGTATGGGGGTGGTGCTGTACGTTCTGGTATGTGGTGCGCTACCCTTTGATGGGCCCACTTTGCCTGTGCTTCGACAGAGAGTCCTGGAAGGGAGGTTTCGGATCCCCTACTTCATGACTGAAGGTGAGAGGCTCACGTAATCTGAGGCTTTAAACTCGTACTAAGATGTGAGACGATGCCCACAACCACCTTAGTACCTCCCACTCCTTTACATTCATTCACATCCATTCGGTCCTTTTTTTATTCAGTATTATTTAAACTTAGGGGAAAAGATATGAAAAAATGTGTCACACAAATGTGTAGACGTGTTTCTGATTTGAGACCCCACATTGTCAAACGTTCACTGGTAAAGTCTTTTGTTGCTTTAGCAGTCAGGAGGTCTATGCTCAGCTGAAGGGTGATACAGTATAGAGCTCTCTGTCAATATGGACTGTAATTAGTGTATGACGGTTGTGCGTGCATGCAGACTGCAGAGTCAGTCAGGTTGGCTGACCGTCTCAAAGCTTCCCTGCTGTTAGTGGCTGTGCTAGCTTGCTGGCCGGAGATTAAGTCCAGAGCTGGAGCTGTTTATGTAACCTGGGGAAGAGCCAGTGAAGCCCTCCAGCAGCTTGCGTCTCAGGAGACTTTCCGTATGTCTGTCTGATTCACGCCCTCTGTCTGTGAGACATCCTCCTGTCTGTCCATGGCCCTGTCTCTTCCTCTTGTCTCCACAGGGGGAGTGTGAGTTAGCCAGACTGGTTCTTTGTCTTTTTGGGACCATGAAACAATTAAGCCATATAGGGATTGTAGGAGTCTAATAACAACTGTTGGGCCAGCCTGATGCTTAACGCCACTCCAGACCAGCCTCTCTTCCTCACACAAGAAGAACAGACTGTGCTGATTTCTTTGTCCTGGAACCGTCCATCTTATTTCTACTCTCTCCACTCAGCATTGCCTAGTACCACACAGTAAATCCTCACTAGAACATGTGAATACTGTGGTCTACTCCCAGTTTTGTGGGTGAAAAACAACTATATATTTTCATAGTCCTGGTTGCTGATAACATTAGATAGATGTAGTTTTATGCTTATGTGTTTAATAATTCCTTTTAGGGAACACACTTCCTGTTTGTCTATCTTCTTAAAACACACCACTGCACCCCCCTCATTGGGGGGCTTGCAGTAACTCTATACCAGTAAGTATTGCGTGTTACGTGTTAGATGGGATGGCTTTGTGATTAAGTCATTGCAGTGTAATGCTCTGGCTAAAAACAGCGTGTCAATCATTTGGCGTGCCTGCTACAGGCTAATGCAGCGTTCACCCTTTAGAAAATTTAACCTTCCCTGGTGGTCAGTAAAAAAGCTTTCACTGTTGCAGACACGGTAACTAGCAGAGCCTTTGGATCTTCTGAGTGAAACACATGCATTATTCTAAATTGTACTTGAAGTGAATTGTAGTCGTTACTAAGAGTGCAAAGCATGAAGTAAAAGTGCAATAAACTGCTATGCATGCAATAAGGGAAGGCAGTGTGGGCTGGGCTACCAGGCATGAGGCAGAAAAATGTAATGTGAGCAGATGTTAGCCAATCAGCAGGGTGACTGAGAAGAATGTGCAGCAGGGAGTTAATGTCGACAGGTTCTTGCAGGAGCTTCCTTTTTATAAACTGATAAGGTATTTTCAGTTCAGTTTGATGAGGTATACAAAGATGTTGATGCAGGAGAACAAGGATGAAAAGTCACCCACAAAATAGTAAAAGATTAAACTTTAAAAACATAATCTTAATATTTTGTTTGTCTTGAATGTGACTGTACTTTACCACAGATAAAATAAAATAAAACATTCTTAAGATATCAACATCTGAAATCACTTGAACCATATGGTGAGGAATGTAATAAACTGAAGGGATATTGACCAGTTCTAGTGCTTTTTTATGTGAAACACACCTGCTTTCCTTTAAAACAATAGCAGCAGAGTAGATGCTGTGTGGCAGGCAGGAATGCAGTGCAGGCAGCAGGGTGCAGCCAGGCCTAAGCGGCACAACCAGGGGAACTGTAATCCTGTTAAAAACCCAGCTGTGTCTGACGTCAAACTCATCTAGCCACTAACTAGAGGTGAGGAGCTCTCATTAGGAGGGGAGAAAAGTTTTAAAAAAAGAAAAAAGATTGTATTCAGGCTGTTTAGAAGTGATGGAAGAAACAACTATGGCACAATTTTAGCAGATTTTTATATTCTAAATGTTTTTTGTGCTTCTTTTAGTTGCCTTCCTGTTTCAAGGTCTGTTTTTCTTTAGCAAAGCTAATAGAGGTGCTCAGTATTTGTTGCACATAAACATGTTTAGTTTTTAAAAAGTGGCTCTCTTAAAATATGAGAGGCTCTAAAAATCTTGTTACACCTTGTGTGGTTGCTCTTTCCACTCCTTGCAGACTGCGAGCACCTGATCCGCAGGATGTTGGTCTTGGATCCATCCAAGCGTCTTTCTGTGGCCCAGATTAAAGAACACAAATGGATGACTCTGGATGTACCAGTCCAGAGGCCTGTCCTGTACCAACAGCCGCTGTCAGCTGAGGGCGAGGCGGGTGTAGGGGAATACAGTGAGCAGGTTCTTCGTCTGATGCACAGTCTTGGAATTGATCAGCACAAGACTATAGAGGTGAGGAACGAGCTACAATGAGGGAGCTATTTAATCAAAATTGGTATAAAGGTGCTGGGTATACCTGGGTAAAATTAGATGATAGTAAAGTTTAAGTACCTTACCTTTTTAGCCATATGTTGATGCTATAGATATGGCTAAAATCATTGTAGCCCATATTTACTGCTGTATCTCGTAGAATAGGACATGTATTAGTGGATTACGTACATGCTGCTGCCTGTTTTGGTTTAACCAAGCATGACTTTTCCAGAGACTCTCCTTACTCGTCTCATTTTAATGAACAATTTAAGTTGGAAAAAATAGATGGAAACAGAAATTCTGATTATAATAATGACACCTCTTTCCGTATGTGACATCTCTTTATTTTTATGGTGGAAGAGATGTAGATGTATGTGAAAAGGCCATCATAAGGTTCAATAATCCAAATACTGATCAGGGGAAAGACGGAAACATCTAACCCTTTCAGGAAGCACTCTGAGGCAGATGTGTTGTTGGGGTGAAGTAATGTAATAATGTGAAAAAGCTGAGAAATTCACTTGTTTGGTATCCCTCTAGGACTCCTTTTTATAAACCAAAAACAAAACTGAAACAAAGCTGAAGGCCAAAACGCTCATAAACATGTAAAGGTCTGATGAATCATCCTAAGGGAGAAAGTTCAGCATTTCACACTATTCATGAGTTCCTGACTTCAGGCTCACTTCAAATGACCAAACTAACCACATTCACCTTGAAACAGCCTGTCAGTTTGATGGATTAAAAAACCAAACAAACTGCTGTAACGTCTGAGTGGTTAATGCAATTTATAGTTAATTCCATGAAATTAAAGCTGCACTAAAATCATATTAGAACTGCTTCATTGTAAATCATGTGTTTGTGTGCAAAGGGGCATTACTGGGGAAGATCTGGACCCACCTGGAAACATCAGAAGCTTAATGCTTCATTTTTTGCTTTATGCTTAACCTAGAGGGAAGAAAGTGCAACGTATCTGCACTTAATGTGTGCTGCTTTGTTTTTAATCATATTCCACCAATTGTATTTTTATCTCCACTCTGGTCTTCATCTTCTGCTATAACCCAGTTACAGAAAGGGATAATTAAAGACTTATCTTCCTGTATTTTAGACCTGTCACAATTTCGTTGTCCAAAATAGAATTTGAAGTATCTTCAATTATGGACTCAAGCGTTTATGTTGTCCATCATCCGCCAGTCTTTGCAGAACAAAAGCTACAACCACTTTGCTGCTATCTACTACCTGCTGGTGGAGCGGCTCAAGGCCCATCGCTGCAGCTTCCCTGTAGAACAGAGGCTTGATGCCCGCCAGCGGCGACCTAGCACCATTGCCGAACAGACGGTCATCAAGGTAATCGCAGAGACAGAAGGAGAGAGGGTGGGGGTCCTGAATAATGTGTGCTGATTATTACCTGTGTCCCTGATCAAAGCTCTGTTATTCACACCTGCACCCAGTAACAAACAAATGCTTCATTCATTTATTTAGCCATGTTTTCTGTGCTCTGTTGCCGTCTTTGACGTTAGCTTTGATCTTTATGCATTCTGCTCGGTTACATAATTCATCGTTTTCCTTTCTTTGCATGCTGCTTTTTCTCCGTGCAGTTTCTTTCATTTCCCTTGCTGTCTAAGATCTGCCTTTCTTTTGTCTTTAAGATTAGAAAGTCAAATTTACAGCCGCATTTCTTGTCACAGTATGAGTATTGTCATATGCGTCGTCTAAAACCAGCCGTTAATTAACATCTGTTGTTTTCTGCTTCACAGTCAACCAGCGGTTCAGCCCAGGTGGGTTTGCTTCCGCAGGGTGTTCGGCTGTTGCGCTCCCCTGCAGTTCCCCCAGCCTCCCCTGATGCTTTCACCTTCCCCCAGGCTCCTTGTCTTTTGGAGCAGAATTTCATGGTGGAGGATGTAAACACGCCCAAAGTAGGTCCAATTCCAGTAAAACAAACATGCCTTTTTGGAAGTTGTAGTTTTTACTCTCATTATCAGTTTAATAGCCATACCTGTCCTTTGTGAATTAAAAACATTGGTGCATGTCTGTAGTTGTGAGTGTGCGCACCAGAGTCCTTTGAGGTTTGGTGTGTCAACCTGCCATAGTGCAGCTGATTTGTCCTCTTATGTAAGCACTCCGCCAGCACTGGCAACACAGAGGACAACTGCCTGTCTAGCAGGGCTCCTCTATGCACACATGTGCACACACACATACACACAGAGCGCTCCCCTTTTCTATTTATCTGTGCCAACCAGCACCCTTTTCCTCCTGGCTGACTGCATTAAACAGAACACTGACTTAACAGCCACACACACCTGTAATCTTGCATGCACACTCAAAAGCACACTCTGAGCTTTCTTTTCCATTCCACCCCCACTCCAAATTCCACTAAGGAATGATTTGTGTATCACTTTGTGTGTGTGTGTGTGTGTGTGTGTGTGTGTGTGCGTGTGTGTGTTTGTGAGGCAAACAGAGCAGAGTCAGGGTGCATGTTATCTCCGTGAATGGAGTCTGGTTATGTAAGCAGTCCTGTGATGATGATGATGTGACATAATGCAGAGCTGAGTGAACACACATGGACAGGAAGCTGCTGCGCTGCCCCAGCGATCTCACCGCCCAGACTTCCCACCCCTCAGCGGCCAGTTCATTTTTCTTTTTCATCATGCGGCCTTTCTTTATCCTCTCGTTCTTTTTTTTAGTCTTTCTTTTTTCAGCCTAATCTCTTTCCCTTCCAATTGATTCTTTAGCTTCTCTGTCCCCTCGTGTACTACCGCCCCTTTGTAAATGTTTCTCAATGTAGTTTGTGTATGCGAGTGTGTGTGTGTGTCTCTGTTGGGTAATAGCATTCCTATCCCAGCACACTTCAGAAAGCAGATGGGGAGTTAGGCAAAGTTTCTCCTTCTAGACCAATACCGAGCTTTCCAGTTAATGCAGCAACTCATGTGGATGATTTGTGTGTTTGTGTGTGTATTTAATTTCTGTGTGTGCGTGTCGGTCACACAGCACATTCACTCAAAGCTCACTTCCCGGCCCTTGCATTCCTTTATCCCCACCCTCCACCTCTGCACTAGAAAAGACTGGTCTACAAGTGCCAACTGACACACATCAACACACACACACACACACACACACACACACACACCATCTAAGCAAATGTAAAATAAGGAGAAGAAGAGTTCTTTATCAGGTCCATTTTTTCTAAGTTTTCTTATTTCTTGTTCAGAAAGTTTTGTGTGATTGTTTCCAGCTTTCATTTTGTAAAATGTGTAGTTAAGTTCATTCCCTCTGTCGTCTTATCACCCCTCCATCAGGTGAATGGCTGTTTGCTGGACCCCCTCCCACCCCCCGCTGTCCTCCGCAAGTCCTCCACCTCGTCACCTAGCAACATGATGGAGACATCCATTGATGAGGGCATTGAAACGGAGGAGCCTGATGCAGAGGATGATCCACCTCACCTGCTCTCAGCTTATCAGACAACTAGATTTGGCCAACGGCGGCACACCCTGTCTGAGGTCACCAACCAGCCAGGCCCATCAAACCCAGGTATGACGTTGCATCATCAACTCTTACAGTAACATAATGTGGGTTTTTTTAAACAAAAAGGTGGAAAAATATATAAAAAATAAAACATTTACTTTAAAAACATTTTTTCTCCTCAGGTAAATTATTCACTCTCGGCCACAACCCCTCTATGGGTAGCATGGACTCGGATATGGGCTACGATATGGGCTCCATGCACAGTGACCTCAGTCTACTGGAGGATCCACCTTCCCTCAGTGAAGTGGTACCAGCCAACACCTCTGCCCCTGGCATTACTCCAACAACTTTCTTGAACACTCGGCCAGCCAACCCGGCAATGGCTGCTCTGACCTCTCAGCACAGGGAGACGCACAACCGCTCTCCCATCAGCTTTAGAGAGGGACGCCGTGCCTCAGACACCTCCCTAACCCAAGGTCAGACCCAGAGATGTTAAGTTGTTTTCTTTTGGATTTTTCACATAATCAAATTCTCTGTTAACACTCATTTATCCATCACAAACTATTAAAAGGAAATTAGATTACTTGGATTTTAGTAATGAATAAACACCTTACTGACATCCGTTGAATGAAAAACTTGATGAAATGAGAGAATTAATCTAATCTTTGCTGAGATAATAATAAATTAGCTTTAGTATAGTTCCACAAATGTCTCAACACAGGCACTCTACAAGGTTAAAGTCATGCAGCTGGCCTTTTCTCATTCATATCAGTGTTATTACTTATCCTGCATTTATCCAGTCAGTGAGATAATCCATCTTTGCTGCATATAACTGATGTAGATCAGGGTTACCCAAGTCCAGCATCAAGAGCTACTATCCCACAACTTTTAGATGCATCTTGTCTACAAGTAAATGGATCGTTACCAGGTCTCTGCAGAGCTGAGTGACATGCAGATGAGGTGACTTTAGCCATCTGATTTAGTTATGTTGGAGAATACCCCTAATATAGATGAAATATGGTAAGAGAAATGCTTTAAAATACAATAATAGTTAGGTTTAAGAATTGGTTTAAAGCAGGTTGTGGATTTGTAGCTTAAGTGGTCACAAAATTAATTAAACTTCATATTTTTTTGGTATCTAAAGAAGATTAAAGCACCAGATAAATAACTCTGGCTCTTATAAAACAGACGCAGCACTCCAGCACACATATAAATATCTTATATAGTGTGTATGTACATGTTTGTACATTGCTTCTAATATAAAGGGAAAAAAACACCTCATTGCCACCTGCTTAATCCTGCTCCCCTCCTCCTCCACACACTTTTTCTCTATCCCTTCCTGCTCTCTCATCTTCTCTGTGTCTCTGACGACTATGATGATGATGATGATTCACCTTGTGAATCACAGACACATCTGAAGGTTTTAGCCCCCCCCTCTCTCCCTGTTTTCTTGCCACCATGTTGTTTTTTAACTCTCTTTTTCTCTCTCACTCATTTCCTGTCTTCACTTTTCAGAGTTGCTGTTTCTGGGAGGCAGAATTCCTTAATTCTCCACATCATAGACTAAAGGAGCTAAAATAACAGAATATTAACCCTACTTACTTTTAGACATACTTAATTCTTTTCCTGCTTGTTGGAAATCACCACGCAGACACGTTTCTTCCCTGGCTCTACATCGACAGTCCCCACTGTGCTCTCCTGATTGGTTGCACTTACCTATTTTTCATAATCCTCTTTGGAGAGTGTTGATGCAGTGATTCTTCTGCGTCAGTCTGCCGAGTCTGGTTTTAAATAACTCCCACCATCAGAGTGAGTCAGGATCACAGTTACAGCTCATCACCACTGGATGGGTCTTATCAGAGCTCCTTGCAGTTGCAGGTCACACGAGCGCAGCACCACCGTCAAATGTGCGCACACAGATGACGTATTGTTGTGACATTGTAGGAGGTGATGAAAAGTCTAACATCTCCTGTCGTGACGATAAAGGTGATGATTGATCAGCTGTACAAACTGATGCTGACTTACTGGTTTGGGGGTTTCTTTGTGCTTAGGTCTGGTGGCTTTTCGGCAGCATCTCCAAAACTTGGCGAGGACCAAAGGCATCCTGGAGCTAAACAAAGTCCAGATGCTGGTGGAGCAGATGGGCTCTGGAGAAGGGGCTGCCATAGGTCCTCTGGGACCACAGCAACACCTGCACAACCTCCTGGAGGTTTGTACTACATCATTTTACACACACACACAAACCTTTCACCCCCCCCAAATACCCCGTCTCTGCTCCAGTCCTGCTACTGTCATGACTTCATATTGGATAGAAACAAACCCCCACCCATGTCACACACACACACACACACACAGACCAAAAAAAAAGAATAGCAGGCGTTTTGACTGTTGTGTAACCCCAGGAGAGGCAGCCAACTGAGGCTTGTTTACTGTCTCCCGTCCCCCCCAGAGGCTTGGAGGCTTGGCCAAAATGAATCCAGGCATTGTTGAGAACAGCCAAACTTGCCCATCATAGTGACTAGTACTGTAATC
>JBAMHV010000009.1:14995129-15011997 GCA_037177535.1 Pseudomugil gertrudae | reverse complement strand
TGGACCAGATCATTATCATTTTCCATCCCTCATAATGCAATAAAGCTGCTGTTTGTTATGCTGCTTGAAGCCCCGTCATCCTTTTAATTAGCTTTCATTCCATTTTCCTAATGTGTAATCCATACAGTCTATGCCATTAAGGATCATTCGCCTGATCTGTCACCACATGGACTTTTGGGCAAAAGACTGCAAAGATAATTCAGTTAGGCTACGTGAAGCACCCAGACCATGACACAGTTTTATTAACTTGCAGAATGGGGGTCTAGGATCCGAGCCCTTGAGCATTTGTTCCAATGTTTTATGTTTTTGGTTTGAAGGGTGAGGCATGCAAGCAGCAGGAGGGCCTAGCTTTATACCAAGGTGCACTGCAGCCGCCTCTCTTGTCCCGCAGACAGAGTTTGGAAACGCAGTACCTCACTCACAGACTACAGGTACAGTCATTTGTTCATTTTCAATGATCCATAGGTGCATATATGTTTGTCTCAAGGTGACGAGTCTTATCATACTGCTTTGCTTAACAAGTCACCCGTTATTAGGGGTTATCTGCCATGTTGCAACAGTACTGATAAAAAAGGTTTCCGTGGTAATGTTTAGCATCATTTCTCCTTTTGCCCAGAAGGCCAACGTCTTGGCCAACAGTCCCGCTAGCTGCCAACTTTTCTGTAAGGAGGCTCCTCGAAGTTTAGAGCAGCAACTGCAGGAGCACAGGTAAATAACTAAAAATCTCCTCTAAATACAGATGTCCCTCTTTTTTATCTCCCCTTCTAAGTGGACAGGGCTTAAACTTAGCCAGCTCAGTGAGCAGACAGCAGCTCCATGTGGTTCAGGGCGCATTACAGCTGATTTCATGTTTGCTCTTCACATGTCGAGATAATTGGGAATGAAACTACGTCACCTGCTTGTACTGCTGCACCAGCCTTACTCACGCTGTTCACCATGTTCCTGTCAACATTTTCTGCATGTAAATCTTAATATGCAGGGAAACCGTCCCCATTCCTAAACCCATCTACTAAGCTCTAATCGGTTGCTTTGTTGCACTGTCACTGCATCTACCAAATCCTTTTTTTTAAATAAGTAGTGACACATGCAGGAAATGTCATGTTTAATTTACATTTAGTCCATTTTTGCTTATAGATTAATTTGGAAACTGTTATTGTCCTTGCAGATTGAACCAGAAGAGGATGTACCTGCAGCAGTCCCAGGGCATGGGACTTCAGGTCTACTTTAACCAGATGCAGATAGCTGAAGGGTCCTACCCTACAGGCAGCTCTGCCCTGGACCCAGCAGCGCCTCAAAATTCCCCTCAGGGTCCCTCAATGCCAAGCACCCACCAACCTCAGCCCCAGCAACAAGGCAGTCCTCAGGCCTCCCCTCCCTTTAGCCACACTCATAGCTTGAGCCCACTAATGGAGCCAGGTGAGGGCCTGGTTTATGATCCTTACATGAGCCATCACCACTACACCCAACACTTGCCTCCTGGAGCTCGCCTCCATTACCAGCTCCACCATCAACATCCTCATGAGGTTTCTGCCAGCAGCCTGGGCTTCAGCTACCCTGTAGGCTGTGAGCAGCAGGTTCTGGGACCTTCCACTGAGGCTCTTCTTCCAGAGCAGTACGAGTTCTCAATGGATTCCACGTTGATGCCTCAACCTACCTCAGGAGAGGCTGACTGCAGAGCCACAGCTGGAATTCTTCCCAGTTCGGTGCAGGCAGACAGTGTGGGGATGCCTGAGCTACAGGAATCCCTCCTGGACAGTGAGATGATGGAGACCGTGGACTCGCAGCAGGGCTTCGTACTCGTCAATTAAAAACAACTGAAGGGGTGATTAGAGCAGTATTATGCAATGAGAACATACACAGGACTGAGAGCAGAGAGAGCGGAGATATAAGCGGAGGCCACAAGTGTAGCAACGGGGAAGGAAGTGTTAACTTTTCTACAATTAATACAAACTTAATTCTTAGTTGTGATAAACGTCAACTTTTCTACCAAAATCCTCCCTTAACCGACTTCCCTTTCTCCCACTGCGCCTCTGTTCTCGTTCTCATTTGCCCCGTGAGGCAGGAACAGGCCCGATGCATGGCACAACGCGTGCCATAGATGAGGTGCCGCCTGTGAAGACTGCGACTTGCAGCGTAGCGGAAGTGGAGGAGGGGACGCCGCTCCTCCTGACAGCTGCTGGTGTGCAGTGTTTTACCTAGAAACGGTTTTAAAGTGAATTAATTTAGAACTTAATGAATGATAACCAAAAGCACAATGGTTGGCAGTGCTTTTGTATGTCAGATAGGATGCCGTCGACAACCATGAACTGGTTATGAAACATTTTCTTTTTTTAAGGTTTTATTTTCTAAAATCACGTTGGTTGACAAAACGACTGAGACAAAGTAAAAAGCCCTCATTTATCATGGTAATAGCACCACAAATTCAGATCTTCAAATGCCTTTTTTTATTGTGCATAACTGTATATTTCAAAGGCAAAATGTGATGTCATGCATCGGATGGTCATGTGCGTTAACTTTATTTGCTGAAACGAATGTGCTGGTGTAAGCGTTCGCAGCTGCGAGCTATGTTTCCAGCAGGCTTTGTGACTTTATTTTTCATCATTTCTAACTACTGATCCTGATTTGTTCAACTACTGATTGAATATACTTTCCAGGTTTCATTACACTCAACTCGATGAAGATAACGACCCATTTTCCAGGCAGAGAGGCTGCGCTTGTGTTTAACGAGGGAAATGTGGGTCGCGTGTTCGCCTGATAAATGAGGGCTGATGTGATTGACGTGTTAGATTGAGAAGTTGCTGTGTTAAACTTTCAATGTTATTCTGTTTCTGCGGCAATACTGAAGCAATATTAACGGGGAGGGATTGTGAATGGAAGCCTCACCTGAACAGCGACGTCTGATTGGTTCACAGGGACCTCTGACTCATCAGCAGCGGCATCACTTGAGCTGATGATGTAACAGGAGATAATCTGTCAGACATTTGCTCTGGAAGCGCAGGGATCAGCTGGGAGACGGCTGTATGGATGCTACTGTGCAAATGGTGTTTTTTTTTGTATTTAATTTTTTTTTCTTAGTAAATAATTCCACACACTTATCTGTAGACTTCATAGAAAGAGGTGTAAATGTCAAACATCTAAAACAAAGTAATGTAAGCACCCTTTGCCTTTCAAGCAGCACCAGTTCTCCTCGATACAGTTTTTAAGGTACAGAACCAGTATGGGACTGATGAGGCGCTCCGCCTGCAGAAATAAAACTTCTCGTAACATTTGCGCAGTGCAGGCGGATGGTGGGATTTCATTCATGCTTTGTTTGCATAATGCAACGTCATCTGTTGTCATTACTAAGGAAGACAAACACTGTATTGACCGCTTTATTCACAGCTTTACTGAAAACTGACTGATTATTTGATTAATTCTAGTTTACATCCTCACAGCTCCAGTCATGCCTCTCTTATGTTTTATTGATGACTTTTGTTTGGTCTGATGGAATGACCCCCCTACATTGTTTTTCCTGACTGAATGTCTCCTGTTAGTCGATGCAGCCGCTGTGAGACAAAGATCGGCAGAATATTGGTCGCCTGATGCTCCAGTTTGATTCATTTTATTTCACCATCGCTCTGTGGCTCACAGCAAGACGGAAATATAAGGTTTTTTTTTTTTTAGAGCACCTAGACTGTGTTCAATCTACTTGAAGCACAGAGATGAAACTTCTCTAACAAATAACATTAAAATAAATAAATACACTTAATTGAAAATAGTGAAATGCTGTACGTTACGGAAGATTACTGAACTGTAACCGTCTGCCAGACTGCATGAGCTGCAGTGGTCAGAGTTAAACCGGAGGATTAGTCTCATTTTGTAAACTTGACTGAGCACATATCTCAGACTCACAGATATTAAAGGACAAAGTGTTGGTTGGACTACAAGTCCATGCAGTAGTTGCAGTTAAACGGTCTTTATTGATGGCAGGAACCAGCTGTGGTTCTGGTCCTGCACAAGACTTAATGGGAAAAATCCATCCTGAATGCTTTTTCTCATCTTATTAGAATTTAGCTAATAATTTAATCATCTGCGGCTTATTTGATAAACTAGTCGATCTGCTCGGCCCGTGGAAGAGAACGGAAAAAATTTCAGTCAGCTTACAAGATATTACCACTGTTGGCCTAATAAATTACTGTTATGATCTAAAATAAGTCGGACAGGCAGATATGAAGAAGTTGTGCAACAGCAGTTTGCTGGTCTGTTGCAAAACTGGCTGGAATGTGGTTGCATTACATGTTCCACCCTTCAATTTAGAGATTCATCAGCTCACTGGGTGTGTTTATATAGTCATACACCCACGTTTTATTAACAGGAATAAGCTCACACCCGGTCGTGTTGAAAATATCCATTAGAGAGAAAGTACTCATGCGTGTGTATGTGTGTGTGTGGGTGTGTGTGGGAGGCCGGGTTGAAGTAGAAATGATTATTCTGGGGTCTACAGAGCATTAAATCGTTAGCACTGATGGCGGAGGAGCATTAAAGGGTGGGTTTTGCCCTTTGTTGATGGTCAGGCTAAAAGATCTACAGGATGATCTGTGGAGGTGGAATACTTGAGCACTTTGACAACGAGGGGAAGACGAGATGTAGCGAGACAGGAGGAGGTGAGAAAGGTGGAGGTTTGCTTTGCTCCACCTTTCTCCTCTCTCTTCCCCACCAATAATGGACACAAAACAAATTTCTTTCAAAGAAAGACCAGACATAGTAACACTTTATTTGATTGTAGTTTGTTTTTTTTTTAATCCAAGAAAAAGTAACACTTTTCAGTTTATTTGGATGAGTGTTCTTTGTACAGCGTAGAGGTGTAGTGAATCCTCAGTGCACGCTCACGTTGTGCTGTGGGGAATCGTGTTGAATAATGTTCAGTGTGCCTTTTACTTTTCATATTTTCAGACTTTGAATAGAACCAATATTTCTGATTGAACCCTTCTGTCATTTATTTTATTATTTTTTTCTCCTGCCTCTGTAATTTTTTTTTTTTTTTAGTCTGAAAGTAGAACCAGGTTTTACAAAGGTACAAAACCAAAGTCCCTCAGAAGTTTCCCTGTACGACCCACCGTGTGGAGTTTTGGAGCTTCTATGTTAGTTTCTTTACTGTGCTTTTATTTTATTTTTTTCTTGTTGGTCAGTGTATGCCATTTAAAAGTATTATAGCAATATCTCTCTAGCTGAAGATTAAAGTCATGAAGATTCTAGTGGTTGTGTTTCCAAGTATCATAATTTCACTTCCTGCTGATAAAACAAAACAAAAAAAAAAGTCAATCAATAGAAATCCAATTTTATATTTACCTTCATTGATGTTGACCACACATAAGCTAACTTGCTGTTGAGATTAAAAATGTTTATTGAACGTTGTTGCGTTTACTTGCTTTTGTCTGGTTAGTGTGTTATGATGACACTGACTGAGGCTGGTGTGGTTACAGGTCTGACCACACACACACCATCTTCCTCACATAATCCTGTTGTCCTGTAACTTTGCACTGCAGTGGTCTGATGGTGCCCCGGGGTTCAGCCGTATAAGCGGAGGTTACTGACCTGGAAAATGCGTTGCAGCAAACACCGCATTACAAAACGGTCGAGCCAGAGCTGCCCTTGAATCATTTCATCCAGAAATAAAACGGCTTCTGTTACATCATTTAAACGTAAATGATCTGTAAGACCACGGCTAATATGAGCCGGATTTCTCAAATGGCTTCATAAATATGCAACATAATCACAAACAGAGATCTGGAGACAAACCACTTCCTTCCCCAGATCTGGACAAATCAACCTGCTGAGAACATCATGAGTCATGTTAATCATTTCTGTTTGCTTTAGTCATTTAAACCACTTTTTAATGAATCAAAACCAAGCCACTCATTACACAATGGACACCAGAAACTTGAGGTCCGTTTGTGCTACAGCAATGAGTCCTTTTTAATGAATGAGAACATAAAATATCATCTCTCAAACACTTGAGCACTCACAAACATTGCAGATGTGCCTTTTTCATTGCGCAGCCACTTAATTCCAATGCTTTTACAGTTAGTGTTAATAAAATCCTCAGCAAAAAAAACTAAGTGGTGCTTTAAATATTTTAGTGGTTCATTGCAGGAATTCCAAAAGTTCATTTAACATAGCAGATAAGTAGTCAAGTCCAAGCATACATCTTCTTGTAAAATAGTGCACCCTGCTTCTCTTTTGTACAAGCAGCTGTGAAGCACAGCAGCAATTTGCAGAGCTCTTTTATAGTCGGCGTCAACAGACAGGGGAGCCTGAATAATTCATCAGCTGTGAAAAGAACTGTAGCCCTGACCAGTGGCAGAGATCCCTGCACTGCTATCGCATTTAATCCAGCTCTATGGCAATATTTAAGCAAGGTGCATAAGAGTCAGAACACAGTTTATGATGGTAAAAGAGGCATGTCAAGAACTGAGCTTTGTCTACAAGGGGGACTTCTCGTGGCTGCATGTGAACAAAGGTTTGTCCAAAATGTGTGGAAAAGGATCATGCTGAGAGAACATGCCAATCCAATCAGTCCACTCAGACAGAGAACAGCTAATCCCACTGATACATCACCAGAGGTGGGTGGAAGGGGGTCAATCTGCTCATGGAAACCAGGGTCTAACTTGTTTTCCCAGGATGAAACCATGTGCACAACACACTGTTGGTACTGCTGAGCCGAACTGTCAAAGTCTAAAACATTGCACGGATCACACACTCATGACCGAACAAATCTCTCATCTGATCAGATTTCAGTCAACACCCCTCACACACACACACCTTCTGTTTTGTGTCTCCAGATTCTTGAGCAAAACTCTTGGGAGTTCTGTTTTAAAAAAAGAAAACGAAGCTGTGTTGAATTTTTCAACACACTAACCCCGATAAAAAATTACATTCAAGCATAAAGGCTATTTTACTCTCCTTCTAATGAAAAGTACAACCTTGCAGCACGATTCCCTGCAACACACCGGCATTTTCCAGTTATATTTAGTTATTTATAGTGCATGTTCGCTGAATGCTACTGAGACCTCCGGCTGGCTGTCACGCACACTCAAGTGATGAAGCAGAGCAAAGAGAGCCGATGTGAGAGCAGACAATGCCAATCTTTTTCCTTTCCAGTACAAAATCATAATATCCAGAGCCTATTCATTTTTTAAGGCCAAAGTATACTGTAATGACATCAATGGTTGTTATGACAACCAGAGGAGGGTGGATGACAACATCCTACTGCCTCTTTTTGGAGCACTGCTCGGGATCAGAACTGCACGACCACATGGAAATTGTACTAAATGTTCAAAAGAAAAACATCCATATCAGGCTGCATCTTTTCTATTATGGGATAGGAAATACATAAGGGAGTCATCTGGATTCAGTGCAGCTTTGCACGCCGTGTGTGAGGATTACAAAGATTTCTTTTCATATCACCTGTTTATCGAAGGTCACGCTGCCCTCGTAGGCACACTGACTGACCCTTTATGTCCGTGTCTCACCTGAACACATGCTGGCCAGCAGATGGACAGAGTCAGAAAAATCCCAGCACACACAGCCCAGTTGTCTGGAAAAATCAGGTGCAGTGATGTTACCGAGACAAAAAGTTTCCAGAGCTCATACTGATTTACTGATAGATGACACAATGGGGAAAAGGAATGGGAGGAAGCCACAGCGACAAGGTGACTTGAAGAAAAGGAACAGGCAGACATGCCTTCTCTGTCCAACTGATGTTTGTCATTTGTCATCCTGAGAGGATCTGACCTCACAGTGTGTGTGTGTGTGTGTGTGTGTTATGCTGTGTGGGGGATTTGCTCGACTCCTTTCATTATAAATGGCACAGTCCTGGGAGGCAGCTGCTTTGACGTCAACGCTCAGCTCTGTGAAGAGCTCTGGCTGCTGACAATCCCCCCAAATAACTGAATCTAAATAGAAAGAAATGGGTTGCTGCGGTTTCGTTGCTGCTTCATGAACTCAAGTGGATTAAAGAGATTACTGATTCTCAAGTAATCAGGTTTTAATTAAGATTTTTGGCTGAAGGTAAAATGTTGTGGTCCTGCCACCAGATCAGCAGCTTAAAAAAAAAAAAAGTAGGTAAAATGAACAATTTCTAAAGGTTGGGATGCTTCATTTATCCCAGTTTTGTACAAAGCACAGCCTTTCTTGGAGCGGATGTATTTTATGTGGCTCTACTGTAGCAGAATATGCTGACAGGCCAGGCTGTGCATTACTGTAGCCTGTATGTGCATAATGTGTTCTGGCAATGAGGCGTACAGGGTAGAGGATTGGGTAAGGCACATAGCTCCAAGGAGGGCTAATGTGAGATTTGAAAAGATTAAAAAAGTAAGCAAATAAAGATCTTTACCATGTGATTATTTCCCTCCTAATCCTTTCTGCGGACTACTCAAGTAGAATTGGAAAAAGAGAGCATCTCAGATCTGCTGCTGTTTTATATATATATATATATATATATAAAACAAGGATCCAAACACTGGAAAAATCAAGCAACCATACACAGCCCTGCCCTTATTTTGCAGCGTTCTTCATCTCAGCAGTAGTCGGGGTGAAGGCAGGTGTCAACATCGGATCCTGTCCTGCTCTGCATGCTTCACTGCAGCCAAAACAGCTCAGAGGACCCTGACTTTCATCTTTTCAGTGGCTGCCCACCAGGCCAGAGCAGAGCAAACATCAGCAGAATGGGAACTCAAAAAAACACATTTTCACATTAAAAGATAACCCTTCAAGCCAAAAGGTTAGAAAAAAATTAGATTCACCAAAATAAAACTTACAATGCAACTTTTTTTTTTGCACTAACATATTTTCAGTTGCTCAAACCACAATGTCAATGGACACGTGTGTGTGTGGGGGGGGAGAGTGTGCTGTAATGACACCTCTTCAGCTGGTTTAAATAAAATAAAATAAAAAAAAAGAGGAAGAGGAGAAAATCCCTTAGAAACGTGCTGCTGGCATACCCGGGACTTACTGGAGTGGTTTAACCTCCTAGCAGGGATGATGTCCATCATAAAGCAACATGAGGGAGTTTCACATGTGAAATGGTTTAACTGGAAAAGGAAAGTCCCAACCACAAGTCAGTTTTATATCACGCAGTGTTTATGCTTTAAAACTCACCTGATTTTAAGGATTAGAAATCTTTCTGGTCAAATTTACTTTAACCGTCCTCAATCTGGCCTGAGAGCTACGGTGAAATCCACGCTGCAAAAAATTTCATCTAAAATATCAAATGTATAAAATAATCTGGCATCATCTGCACTTCTGACAGATTTTCACCATCTTTACTTCGTGTGCAGCAAAATATGAGAAATGAGACGAGCACATTGTGGAAGCAAATCTTTGTTTTTGCTGACTTTTGATGAGTATGCTAACTTTTTACTGGCAACAGGAGCTATTAATTATTTTACAGTGCAAAGTCAGACTTGCAGTAACTGGATGTCTTTTTTTAGAGTGTGGTTAAACTGAGGTTATCTAAATGTGAAAAAGCAATTCACATCACAAGACTAGTTCAACAGGATACATCCTGTTCATGATTTCACCCTCTGGCGAACCAACAGTGAAGCGGCTGTAGTGCTGAAACAAACTACCAGAGTTTCTTTGTGTTACTTTATTCAGATCAAGGTACTACAGTAGTACAGCATTCAAACAGAGTAAAAATAAAGCACGGTCTTTTGTGATACAGGACAAATAGACAATCACGGTTTAATAAAGAGAACAAAATGAGGGGATGAATTAGGGAAAAGCACAAGAAAAAAAATAAAGATACATTTATTCAGCCCACTATGACCATCCCAATCACCCCAAAATAAAACATTATGCAACTTTACATACACAAGCTCCAGATTTCCCAAACCCAAATTTTAAAAAAAGATGAACTTGTTATATCATGTAGGTGATTTGAGGTCAACTCTAAACAGATCTGCTGACTTGACCTCATCATATTTTATGCTTCCAGACTAGAACTTGCAGGGGATTTATAGGTGGGAAGAAAAAAAAAAATCAGAAGACATGGGTGTCGTGTTTTGTGTCTCCACTTTTTACCATTTTAATTTACTTTTCCATTAAATGTCAGACAAATGTGTCCCTTACCTCTTTATGGAGCAGGGAAAGCTACATTTACCCAGGCATACTAAACAGAAACCACGCTTATTGGCAAAACTATTCAAAGCAATTCTTTTAATAGTTCAACACATTGGAGAAAATTGCCACTACTACCACCCCTCAATGAAATCAGAGGATCAGGAGGAGAAATAATTATGAGCAACATACTAAAACTAAGCTGGTCCCCATTATATTCTGCCAAGGCAATTTATTTGTTTGACCAATTCAATCTGTCTTTCTGCACAAAACAAGCAGAACAGGAGGACATAACCTGCAAGGTGAAGCTGGAAAAGTACACCGTGTAAGATTGATAAGTACATGCAATCACAGAGAAGGCTCATTACATTACATACAGTAATAGACAGTCCTTTATTTATCTGTCAGGGCTTTGTACATTACTAATCTGTAATGCCTTTAGGAAACAACAGGTTTTGTATTGCAGAGGGAGGGAAGGAAGGAAAAGGATAAAACAGAAGAAAAAACCTACTTGGCCTGCAAAGACCTTTCAATCAGTTCTGTGAAGAGCCACACTAGTGTCTCTGGGAAAAAAACGAGTGCTGTCAAAGGGTTGATTCAGGGAGAAGCTCAGCAAAATAAACAGCTTGTTGCACCATCTGCAACTAAAAGTTTCCAACTAGCAGTGGAAAGAAAAGTGCAGCCGTCCCATGAAGCAAACAGACATGGTATGTTGCAATGATTAACGTGGAAGTACCCGGGAGGAATGTGAGGGATTCTGGTTAGCAATGCCTAGTGAGTACAGTAGCACATTAGTGAGCATGCACCACTGAATTTAGTTTAATCACGCTCTGTAAAAGCAACCATTTACAGCATAGAGGACAGAAGCATGGGCCATGCCTGGACATGGACTACCACTGATAGTACTTTAAAAGAAAAACAGAGGGGGGGGTGGGAGGGATAAAACAATTGTTAACAGCTTCTCTATACATTAACCAGTTGTTCCTGAAACATCTATAAATATGTTGTAAAAGTGTTTGTTTTCATTTTTGTTTCTGGGGGTATCTCGTTTAGCCATCTTAAGTTGGTTATGCTAGGGCAAGAACTGTAAGGAGAGAGAGAGAGAGAGAGAGAGCCTTTAGAATACTGTAAACATGAATATAGCTAAATCATTTTGCTCTTCAGCATTTATACATAATGACAGGAAATAAATGCTCACCACTGATAGCCTCCTGGGCAAAGTACTTGACATCCATGTCAGAATCAGAAGCCAGCTTCTCCAGCACTGGCTTCACTTCCGTTTGAAGGGCACTGACAGAAAAAGAAAAATATAGTTGCAACCGGTTCTTTCACAATAATAAAAGTACATTTCTGGTCTGGAGAGATAATAAAGATGACCTACTTGCTGTCAAGGACTGGACCGATCTTCTGAAGTGACTTGGCCACATTGAAGCGTACATTGGCCACCTGGTCATTGGACATCTTCAGGACGACCGGTAGCATCTGCTTAGTGGTGATCTCCTGACCACATGCCTCTGACAAAGCCTGAAACACAACAGGGAGGAAAATGTGAAGTAAAAATGGGGGTTTTACCCCAGAAAGCCCACATTACCCACATTACAATGAAAAGAATATTGTGACTCACATTGATGCAAAATAAAGTGGTCATCCTGTGAAGGTAATTGGGATCATTAGCCATTCCCAGCACTTTGGGTACAATGGTGTTTTGAGCCCACTCTGCTCCAAACTTCTCCACAAGCTTCATCAGGTTACAGGTTGCTGCTTCCCGGATGGCATACACTAGAACACCATAGTAAAGACATTTTGAGAACATGCAGGGATTTTGTCTTCAGACAGTCTATTTACACAAAGTGGCACACAATTTAGAGAATAGACTCAATAATTATGCCTCTTAAAACAAAAAGCACCATAGGAAGAAAAGACAACCTGACACAGGTACAGCAAGTAGTCCACACATTCAGAGATGAAGCTGATTAATTTTACAAGCAGAGTCTTTTACAATATGTTTCATGCAGTCTGTCAACATTTTAAGTGTTAACAGTAAGCTTGATAAACACATCTTCATACTGTACCTCTGTCTGTTCCTCTACGTATTAGTCTAATCTGTAGATTTTTTACAAACACTTTATTGGATGTGCGAGAGACGTGATCTGATTCCTTTTTTTCTTTTATTTTACGCGATGTGTCAACAACAATGCTGCTTGGATGTGTTCAGGTAGGAAACAAGATGAGATCCGCTGGATATATGCAGGTTAAACATAAACATGCAACTTCATTAGCACGTAAAAATGAGTACTGTGTAGCAAGGGTCTGTTTATCTAGTCACTCACAGACTGCAGTATCCTATGTAATGTGACAGGTCTATACCTTTTATAGCCAAAATGTAATTTTAGATTGTGTCGTTTATTATTAACGGTGGAACAGTTAACCTACCAGTTACAGCATTGCTGTGAAATCACATCACAATTTCAAACTTTATCACAGTAATTTTCCATAAATGACAAATGCTGTGAACAAAAACTGAAAAAGTAACTAAAAACATCCTGATTAAATTTTCATTAAGAATCACTCAAATATTCCTAGAGATTGCTGTTATAATGAACATATTAATGTATTAATATCGTGTTCGTTAACACTGCTACACACACACGGTTAGGTGCTGCATGTCATGAAATGCTTTACGGCATACCCTTGCATGCTGCAATACATGAACGCAGAACAATGACAGATGCATTTCAAAACAAGAGCATGCTCTACAAGATGACCACCCAACATAAACTGAGGAGCAACTTTCGTTTTCTGCATGTTTACTGCAAATTAACATTGGTTCTCATTATTGTTTATTAGGTCCCTTAATTACTAATAATCAGTATTGGCCCAAAAAAGAAATCCCCATAAACACCAAAACACACCGGTTAATTTTAACTACACACATTCAGAATAACTTGGATTTTGAGCCTGATCATAAATGTGGGATGATAAAATTTTTCACTTTCAGATATCGGATTAATTGTGTCCTTGCGTACGATTTTAGACCCATTGTGATGCGTTAGTTGTTAGGATGTGTAAATATAAAAAAATAATCCATTTCTACATAGAACAAAAGGTTTAAGCTGAAAAGAATTTCTATTGTAATGTAATTATGTTTGTATAAATAAGTTAATGAATTAGATTAGCAAGTTTCAATATGACCAAATGTTTACAAACAAGGAAATGTAAAATGTCACAAGTGGAGAAAATATAAGTTATGGGAAAGATTGGGGCTTGATTTCTGTTGCCCTGCCTTTCTTTGAAGAGTTTACGTAACAGTGGCCCAGCCCTAACTTGACCCATCCACACACACACACACACACACACACACAATTCACACAGAGCATTCCAGTGATGTAATCCAGCTGGCCCCTTTGTCCTCATCACAGAGTATGTGCCTCTCTAATTGAAAAACTCAATGTCAAGAGAACACTGTAAGCACTGCGTAACTCCTATGCAGAAGATTGTGTTGTAGGGTAAAAGCAGGGTGTGTTGTACAGTTGTACATGTTCACAACTCTTCCTGCATTAGAACATAACTGATAATGTTGGCAATTATACTACAGTTATACTTCTTTCTTATGCTTGATATGCAGTCCTAACTGTGGAGATACAGTACTTTAGAACCATATATCTGCATGTACGGTACAGCTGAGAGATGCAGGAAGGTGTCATCCATTTTTGGACCAGGAATTTTTGAAGCCCTGTCCATGGAGCTAATTATTTACTATCAGGATGGTACGGGGAAACTTGTCAGCTTATTTGAAAACTGACAAAAAACAAAAGTTATAAGATAGTTGGAGCCTAAAACAGACAATAGTTTTGACAAATGATGCAAATATGCTGGTATGCGGCAGCTGTATCTACAGTTCCATAAAAGACCTTTCAGTAATGGGCGTGTGCATCATCCATTGGTTACCGTCTGACATTACTGGGAAAAATCTAACCCATAAGTGTCTTACCGTGGTCAATAAGCCAAGCCATACAAAGAGTATTGAGCTTTTCATCAAAGAATTCCACTCCCTGAGGAAACAAGGACAAAAGGTGAATTAAAGCAACTTCCTGAATGGCAGTCAAATTGGATTTTGCAGTATTTGTCTGCATATTGCCAACATTTCTGCTCTCACAGAACATGCTAATTAGGACGACATTTAACACACATATGGACTTCAGCTGTCTTTTCCAAATCTTATGACTCACCAGCTGTCCTGCCAGCAAGGGCATGTACTCTATGATGGCGAGGCGGACCCTCCACTTAGCATCCTCAGCCAGCTCCACAATGGCTGGCAGCAGTGACTGGGAGAGCTGACGTATGCCAATCACCTCATTCACACAGTCTAGGTTGGAGATTATGTTAAGCCGCACCTCAGGGCACTGAAAGAAAAATTAGCAACACAGAGTTAAGGTTACAGTAAGCCACGTTATTCAAAGCAAGTGTTTGTTGAAGAAATTAACTTAAAACTTGATCAACTGCAAGAAACATTTAGGAATTTCTATCAGCTACACAAATTTTCCCCTAATAAACTGATTTTAAATAAATGTATTTACTATGACCAGTACAAACCAATCTCAGCCGCTCTAAATAAACCTAACATTTGAGCTGAAAATGTTTATAAAAGTGTCCCTATATGGTTATCTAATTTAGTTCCTATTTAACAAATGATAATCAAATCTAGAAAAGACCAAAAAAATTTTTTTTAAAAATATTTATAAACATGATCCAAAACCTTGATGACACACCAAAACTTCCAGTCTGACTAGTTAATCTAATGAGAACATTCCAGTAACTAGAAAAGGTATTGTGATGTAGTGAAATGCTGTTGTGAATGAATGACACGTCTGCAGAATATTTCCTAGTTTTCTTTTAAAGATATTTTCAGATTAATGTACCTTGAAATGAAATTATCAAGTTAAAGCCGTCAGTCTGGACTGTAATGTAGACACTCTTGGTGTTTGTGTGATGAGAAAATGGGCCATCTTTAAATAGGACTAAAGAAAGCAGTGGAAGAACTTACACCCGTAGCTTTCCAAAACCATCATGTTTGTGTGTAACATATCAGATATGAATATCAAAAGACAAAGCTGATGTCTTATTTGTTAGGATGCATGGAGACTATTGCTGCTTTTGGCTCCTCCATTATTAATCATTTACAGACGAGATTAATGTACACACCCATCAGCCAAGCTAATCTTACCAACTGTACTTAATGCATAAACCAAATGCAGATGGGAACTGCAAGTGTCGGACTTGAGTATATATATATATATATATATATATATATATATATATAAATTTTTCGGCTGCATGACATACTAAACCATAATAATAATAATAATAATAATAAACAACAACAGCAGCTTATAGTGGTTTACACTTCAGACCAAATTAAAATGCCTCATGTGGTAATCTTTGATTAAACTTTTCATTCCCTACAAACACAGCTAGTCCTCAGTCTGGCTGCTAACTGCATGAATCATCCTCCTACCCATCCAGGTACATCCAGTACAGGGTCCTTACACATTTCCCATTTTAAATGTTCTACACCTTTTCCATACTCGAGTCTTTTTCCCAGGATGTTCTGGCATCTAATGGAAATTTTATGTAAAATTTAGATTTTGCATAGTTATATTAACAGGTATTTGACAAAATCCAAAGTCATTCAGCTTTAAAAAATGGCACCAAATTCCATCCATCCATTTTCTGCCGCTTGTTCCCAAAGCGGGGTCGCGGGGGGGCTGGAGCCTATCCCAGCTGTCAACGGGCGAAAGGCGGGGTACACCCTGGACAGGTCACCAGTCCATCCAGGGCCAACACAGATGGACACACAACCCTGCACACACACATTCACTCCTACGGGCAATTTAGAGTCTCCAATCAGCCTATCCCCAATGTGCATGTCTTTGGACTGTGGGAGGAAGCCGGAGTACCCGGAGAGAACCCACGCTAACACGGGGAGTTAGGGTGATATTTAGTGTTTATTACCACGAGATAAATCAAAATTCTTATTGTATAATCTTCTGCTTTCTAGTGTCCATTAAGGGGTCAAAGACAAACATTTGATTTTGTTCTAGAGAATTCTGAGCAAAGTTTTTACCATAAAGTGATGCAAACTTTCTGAGAAAGTAAATGTGTCATATGTCATGCTGCGTTCTTATGGGTTTGATATAAAATGATTACCTCATCCTTAAGCTGAGCCAGGAAGAGTGGCAATAAGTGCTCTATTGTATTGTCCTTGCCCAGGATGGTTGATAGGCCCATAATAACAGAAGCAAGGGCTGACTTCACATGCTGGTTGGTGTCTGAAACGAGCTCCTGGTCAGGGGCAGAGCACAGAAGACAGTGAGCAGCACAATTAAGATGAACAGTTAATAAAAACAAAACAAAAAAAAAAACTACTACTTTTAGTCATACTCAACATACTAAAACTGAATTCAGTTTAAATGCAATCACAAAATAACATAAACACAACATAAAGGAAAACAAAATAGATAAACCCTGCATTCAACTGATGTGGATGGGAAATTAAACAAATCAAGTTAATGTCATAAAAATGCAACAAAATCGCTTATTAGTTTAAAGCTTAAAAAAAGAAAAAGTCAAAAACCCAGAAATTGTGTAACTGAGAAAACAGCTATGGCAAACATGCAATTTAGCTTGACTGCATATATAATAGATCTCCCTGTAGAAATTCTCATATACATATATACACATATACATATATATACATACATCTAGATCGG
>JBAMHV010000009.1:14970584-14990310 GCA_037177535.1 Pseudomugil gertrudae | reverse complement strand
GTTGTATAGATCTTTTAAAAATATTTTTCTTTTTTTTTTCTACAATTAAATCATATTGTGCTGTTTTCACAATACTGAAAAACCCGCTATTCGTGGGCAAAAGCAGCCCAAATGTCATCCACCCGCCCAAAGCATTTTTCTCCCGCCTGGTGTAACCAAAAGTAGCCCAAATGGGCGGAAAACCGCCCAATCTGGCAACCCTGGCGCTGCTGTGCGGCACTACGGGGTTTCTACCCGAGAACGGCGGCTGCAAGGCCCTCCCTTCTCTGCTGTTGCCTTCAGGAGACCACGGACAAAAACTGAGATTAATAAACTACCATCTTTAAAAGATGTTAATTTGAGTCACTAAATTGTTAAAGAGTGAGTGAGTATGATATAATCTAATGTTTGTTAGCCCACCCTTCCATTTAACATGTAGGCCTAAGTAGGAAAATAATCTATTATTCACAATGCCATACAAATGACAACCGCTTGAAAAACAGGATAAAGTTTTACCACTATTTTGAATTTAAAAAATACTTTACTAGGCTTTCACAATTAGTTCAGTCTATCAGTCTATTCATTCATACTCTTATTCATGGTCGTGGGAAAGCTGAAGCAACCTGTTAACCTGTAGTCTACATAACAGATTATTTTGATATTATATTATTTTAAGGGGAACAATAAATTAAGTAAAATTTTTATACAATTTCTAGAAAACTTGAACACATACTAAATAAAATGTATTGTATTTAGAAAGGAAAATATAAGGAAAAGCTCCATATTGTTTAAATGAAATCAAACTAAAATGAACAAATGAAAAAAAAAAAAACACGGAAGTGGAAGACCGGAAGTACTAGTACAACATAGCAAAGATGGCGTCTCAGCCGCTACAGCAACAATCCGCCGGTGGGCCGATGTCTCAGCCAGGACTACAACAAGCCACAGCGATACAGCAACAGCAGCAACAGCAAGACTTTGATCCAGTTCACAGATTTAAAATGCTTATTCCACAGCTGAAGGAAAGTTTGCAGGTAATGTGACGCATCGAGCTAGCTACACGATGACTGAAAGCAACTGGAGACAGTGGCTAAAGTCGGCTTGCTAACAAGATAGATGTATAATTATTTTAATACTTTGTTTATCTCATTTAGAATTTAATGAAGATCGCATCAATGAATTTAGCCCAAAACACATCAATTGATAACGGCATGTAAGTACAATGTTTGGTAAGCGGGTGGCTTTGACTTACAAAACAAATCTCTGATATTGATAAAGATGTCTGTGATTCTCAATCTGTGTTTTTATATCTGTTTCTTTAAGTAAAAGCAGTGACACTTCTGTTCAGCGCTTTGACAAAAGTTTGGAGGAGTTTTACGCCCTTTGTGATCAACTGGAGCTGTGTTTGGTAAGACTGATGCACAGTTAACGCTTTCCCTCTGGATGCTGGCTCTTATTAACACATCATTTATTATTAATCGCCAGATTTGTGTCAAGGAACCACAATACACATTGTGCGATTTCTAGAAGAGCAGACATTTTTTTAGGGTTCTATTAAACAGAATCTTTTTGATCAAACTTTGTTTTAATCTATAACTTTCTGATAACTCATGTTGTGTTAGTGCCCCAGCCCAATTAACTGGAATAATATGAATAAAATTGGTCACATATACTTGTGTAAATGTTAAATTACTCTTTTTGCAGCGTCTGGCATACGAGTGCCTCTCGCAGAGCATTGACAGCGCCAAACATTCACCCAACCTGGTCCCAACAGCCACTAAGCCAGATACCGTGCAGACAGAGTCCATGTCTTATGCCCAGTATCTCGGCATGATCAAGTCTCAGATTTCCTGCGCCAAAGATATCCACAATGCTTTGCTGGAGTGTTCCAAGAAGATCGCAGGAAAGGGCCAGCCTTAGTGAATCATCTAGAACTGGACGGACTATTCCAACATTTTTTTGGGGATTGTGATATGTTTGAGTTGTCTCACATTTTGTAGCATATTTTTCATTATTAAAACCTTTTTCTATTGATATGGCTTCTTTTTTTATATTTTGGATGCAGAGTGAAAAATTCCAATATCTTTACATTTCAGGTACATTTTAGGTTATAACAAATTAATCTGAATTTTTTTACTTTAAAGTGGCATCAATAAAATTCTACAGGCATTCTATTCTATTCTACAGGCATTTAGCAGAGACTTTTATCCAAAGCGACGTACATCAGAGAATAAAACACAGTAAAATAAAAGACAATCTCTAGAAATGAGACAAATTTACTGTAAAAGAAGTGACCCATTTAACAACTAACTGCAGCGTGCTGCAGAATGGTAGCCAGATGAATTTAAAAAGAAATTCTTTATCTTTACTCAAACTATGATACTTTTACTTTCTTGTATAGCTTCTATAGCTCCTGGGGTGATTAAAGACTTGATTTTGATGCCAGACAGGCTGCAGTTTCTTGCTTGTATGTCTAAGTTAAGGAATAAATTGAGTCTAATCTACAAGCATGTGAAAGGGGAGCTGAGCGGGTCTGCAGCTGTGTAACATCTCAGGCCAATATGAGCTAATGAAAAGTGTTTGTATCCAAAAATACAACCCTGGGTCACCAGCAGTGAGTGATAGAATCAGTCTTATAAACCCTTTGTAAGAGTTATGTTACAGCTACTCTATGTACTTTAAGACAACATTTATCTCATAAGAAGACACCGGTTTGGGACTCATTTAAGAAACGCTAACTCAGATTTATTTGCAACATGTTTATTTTCACACCTTAAACATACAAATATACAATAAAACCAGAAATTTTCTGCATAATCTATATGTTGTCTAAGAGTTTGCTGTGTAGCACAGCTTTAAAGAATTGGAAAAAAGAAACCAAAGTTACAAAAAGGGAAGGGGCAGAGTGTCTTTTTACAAAGATTACAAAAGATAAAATACAATTACAACATTTTGTACTAAATCCATCATTATTGCATAGAAAAGGTTCAGTGTGGAGTTTGTATGAGTCAGTTTTGTTTTATGTAAAAAAAAAGGTAGAGTTAGATTTTATTAACTGTGTTTAAAGTTTAACATCTATCAAAATATTTATGACCCTTTTTTGCCATCTGTAAATGAATAAAAAACACTAATAAAAACAGACAACACCAGGGTGAGAACTCTGGCCTTCCAGAGCCCAGTCCTGCAAGTGTTGGGAGTTTCTCTGCTGCAACACACCTGTCTCATATCAACAAGTAATTAGCAGATTGTGCAGTTTGATGAAGCTTTGGCACAAGTCTGCTAATTAACTCTGATGTGTGTCAGGTGTGTTGCACTTTGCAGCACTGCAGCTCTTGAGGATCAGAGTTGGTCAGCCCTGGACTATGCTGGTCTGTAAAAGTATCATAATGCTACTTCTGCTTTTTCTCTAACTTTCAGAGAAAAAACAACAGATTATAAATTGTCAGCATCTTTCTTCAAATGAACACCACTGAGATTTAACATATTTATTTGAATTGAATTGTGGGGCCAAGTATACATTACACCACATTTACAGTATAACTTGAAAAATCTAGTGTTACTATTTAGCTTTAATGAGCCCACATACTGACGTTTCTACTGCGTTGTCTTTTTTGGACCTTTAGTTTTGTCCTGAATTCCAGGCTTGCTTTTCTGTTCTCTGTGAGAAACACAAAGGAAAGATAAAAACAAAAGTCTATGAGTTGATCCAGTTTGATAATGTACCATAATAACTGTACTTTACAGAGCATGTGCCTCCTGTCTGACCTCCCTCCATTTGTTTGTCCTGATGTGCATATGCTGGTTTGTCTTCAGCACTGGATGTGGTCTGAATACTGACCTGTGGTAATGCTCAGGACTGGTGATAGCCGCTCTGTGAGCAGCACGGGGCTGAGCTTCCATGAGGCGAGGCATGGGGCCTGATGGCTTAACCTGAGATACCTTCTCCTGCCACTCATCATCAAAAGATTGTGCTTCAGCTGTGGATGGTGGATCATGATCATGTTAGGTACAATGATAACCATGTTTACTGGTCTTGTGTTCAGGTGGCTGGAAATGGAAAGTTTTAATGTACCTTCGTCCATATTCTGAAAGTCCTGGTTGAACTCCTTTTCCCCTGTTTTGTTGTTGTATTTCTTCTCAACAATACGTCCTCTATCCTGGATGTGATGCCCGATTCTCATCTTCTGAAGACCACTCTCAGAGTCTTTCACTGCTTGGCGGGTCTCCTTAATCTGGATAAAACAACATGATGAAACAAATAAGACAAACAGCTGGTCAACATATAATAAAGGAGAATATAAACACAGGCTTTTTTTAAAATCTTTTTTTAATTGAGGGTGTTGCAACTGACTCCAGGTCTATTGTGGTTACACTGAAAAGTGTGTGTGTGTGTGTGTGTGTGTGTGTGTGTGTGTGGTGGTGGTGGTGGGGGGGACATAGATATGCACTTTCCTAAATAAAATAAAGATTTTACAAGTCAGCGATTCTGTTTGAATTAATCTGCAAGCTCAGCAGAATAAAAGATGAAATAGGATTTCAACAGGACCTAGTCTGAAAAAAAATGATGAAGTTATATCTTATTGGCATATTCACACAAAGTAAAATGTTTCACAAAATAAATTCTATGTTAACAAACAAATATTTATGCTCTGTTCAATAATTCAGTGCAGATTTTAATGTCCTAATGCTGGTAGTTTTTTAGCAATACCTGGTCTAATGTGGTTATAAAAAAAAGATCACAAATCAGAAGCCAACTTCATCCATGTTGCATCATTTCTTCATCCATTCTTGACACTTATGTTTAAAAACTAAGTTATTTATTTAAATGATGGCATGCTCTTTCTGACCACAGATATGTAAAGAGATGCCATATTCGTACCCACGTAAAACATGATTGGCATTGCCAAATTGGTCCTAGTTAGTAATTTTCAACAGAATTGAACAGACGAAAGATGCCTGGATTTTCTGTAGTTTAGGGCTGGACAAACCATAAAACAACATGATCTCAAGGTATTGCTTTTCATAGTAACAGTAACAGTTTTTAAAACTTATTTTGTTATTTTGGGCAGTTTTGTAATGTTTTTATTGTCACCTATATTATTAATTATATGCGAGAAAATTTTGTCCCACTTCAGACATGATCTGACAGTATCTGAATGTCCTGCTATAATAACAATTATTACTGATGAGATGGTTTTCACTGTTGCAATTAATTTATAAAACACCTTTAATAAGCTGTTATATTAGTTTTCATATTATGAAGTTTAAAATCTACATAGCAGCTAACTAAATTCTATTGCATTTATATGTAACTATGTCATAACATAGACCTGCTACGACCAAGTCCAGTCTTCGAAGACTACTATCCTGCAATTTTTAGATGCAACCCTTCCATTTCCTCATGCACGTGTCATTCAACTCTGCAGAGTCCTGCTAACAAACTATTCATTTGATTTAGGTGTGGTGAAGACAGGATGTGTATAAAAGTTGCAGGATAGTAGATGTTGAGCACTAAACTTGAGCACCACTAACATACACATACTTGTGATATTGTACAATAATTTTTTTTACTTTTTACAGGGACATCTTTTAAACCTGTGGATGATAATAAAAGCAGATACAAGTAGCTCTAAGATATTAATATCTATAAGTAAAAGTATTGTAATAAACTAATAAACATCTACTTCCGATTAACACCTAGTTTTAACCTTTCTCTGACAATGTTTTCCACTTATTATATATTTAACTTACTTTAATGCCAATAAATGCTTTATTGAGCAGTGATTATTAATTATTATGTTAAAGTTACAAACTGATTTGAAGGCAATTCAACCAATGCAACCAGCAAAAGGAACAAACCAGGGAAGATGAGGAACAGATAGAAGATGACGCAGAAACCGTCAAATAAAAACCACCAGAAGAAATTAAGTAAACAGCAAAACAAAACCCCTTGTTTTTATTATTCTACTTCTTCTGGTGTTTGTGGACAGTTTTAAACAATATTTATAGTGGTACATTACAGCTACCAACTAATGTCAAAATGCTGAAGTAAACTACTAACTCAGCACTGCCCCCTAGTGGATGAACTGAACTAACAACTATGGCAACAAATCAGACCTATGGAAGAATGAGGGTGGAAACGTTTGAAACGGACGTCCTCATTTACATACATAAGGGAGCATAAATGGGTCTTAACATGTGATATTGACTCCAGAGATATTGTTTTACTCTCAACACTGCAGTATAATATAGCAACACTGCATTTCCACTCACCCCTCCAGGAGCACGAATAGTCGATGAAGTTGCCTGGTAGACCTTTGGAGGCTCATTTCCAACTTTTGAATATGTCATTACTGAAGAGGAGCTGAATGAGTGGGTGTTTGAAGCTGTGGGCATGTTCTCCTGAAAAGACAAACATATATGCAACTATTATTTAGTAGCACAACCTTCTGAGAAAACCAGCTAAGCAGTGGAGTTTAATTGAGTGAACTTACAAAGCTTCTGTTCATTTCCTCCATCCTGTTTCTCACATTGGCCATCATGTTGTCAAACCTATTAAAAGGGTTCTCCATCACACCCTGCACAGAAATGCAAGTAAAATAACAGTCAAAACAAGAGCTTAAGTACCACCTGGTAACTTTGCATCGTCAGCTAATAAAAAATTCCATTATTTATTTGTACATATACATATATGTGTGTTACATATCAGTGATTTAGGACATTTGTATTTTATCACTTTGCCAAATGAGATGTTGTGACATAGATAAGAAATTAAAAAAAACTCCAAAATTATTATGCTTCTCTTGTATAATAGTTGGAATTAAGTAATGATTTATTTTTATTTTCTGGAGAACGTGGCTCAAGTGTAACATTTGCCTCTAGCTTTCTCTTGCTCTCCTTCTTTTCTTTGCCATAAGTCCTACTAACACAAGCAAATTCATTCACGCATGGCACAGTATAAACATACAACAGGATCAATGACAACGATGACAAGGTTAAATCCAGTCCAGTCCATGTTATTTAATACATTCTCCATGCATTCACACAATTTGTTAACTCCACTAATCCATTTTCATGTCTACATTTCTATACAGAAATCATATCTATTTTCTGCAGGTTTATAGAGGTTGTTTGGTAGTAAGCTGCTAAGTTGCCTTTCATCGGTCACTAAGCCCTTAGCGCAGTTATACACAGCTCTACACATGGCCTTCAGCATAGCCTTTCATGGTCTTGAACCTTCTTGCAACAAGTAAAGAGCGTGTGTGGAGGGGGGAAGTCCACAATCAGTCTTTGTGCTCTGTGGGTCGAGACCACAGGTGTTTGTGACCCTGTGGCCTCAGATAAGCATTTCAAGTGGCATCACTATGTATACAAGCACATTTTCTGAGAATGTGATGAGCAGGGGTATTGTTCATAATCATTAGGGTGTTGAATGACTTGTGTTCTATTTGTAATTGGTTCGCATTGCCAAAGATTAGTGTGGGTTCAACACTGAAACCGAGCTTCATTCTGGGAAGACAGGGAGAACCAGCCAGGATGGTGAGCCACCAGAGGGTTGAAGAGTCCAAGGCTGCTCTCTCAGCTATTTTCAAAGGTCAAGCTCATGTGAAACACTCCTGACCTGCCAACTTTATCCCGCAGTGGCTTCAGTGAAATAATAAATACCAGTTACATATCTGTAAGCATTATATTTAGAGTAAGCATGCATTAAGGAGAAAATAAGGAGCACAGACCTGCCACTCCACACATTATTTCAGGCTGTCTGGAGTATTGAAAGCAGCTTTTGCTATTTTCAGTCCCTCTCGCAGGCCCATAGAGAGGCTATTGTACCCCATGAAAGTGGCATAAGTGCTCCTCTGGAAGCTCTGTGTTAAACGAAGAATTATTGTGCTATTGATAAAATTAAGAAAAGTAAATGTAAAGAGATCGTTCATCTCATGAAGGGTTTTTTTTATTTATAATAATAATAATATAGTAAAAATAAAAGACACAGCCTTCCTGGGATAGTCTTTACCCCCAATCATGCTAGCCTGACCCGTTACTAATGGTTGTATTAACTTGCTAAATGTTTCGGCATATATGGTTTAGCTTTGCATACATCTTGGTTTTTTTCATGGCTGTTTCCCAACTTGTATTAAAACTGTTGCTGGCTTTAGATTAATTCTCATTAATTAGAATAAAACATTAAGCTAAACATGATTTATTGCATTCTACTTTTATTTATAGTTTAGCTTTTCATATTGTTTGTGCTATTTTTCAACAGTGTTGATAGAAAGCTCAGAATGATTTCATGACCCTGGTGGTAGATATTGGCGAGACATGGAGAAATGTGAGTACTTGCCAGTCATGGAAAGAAGACAAGGAATCTTATACTTATACTATATAAACTAATACAAAGGGCATAACCTTCCAACATTATGTGGTAGATACATGTGTGTGCATCCATCATTGCTGTGTTATTGTGCCTCTAAACATGTTAATGCTGTATGTGTGTGTATTTTTGTGTGCACATTTGTGGCTGTGATATTGGAGAACAGCTTGAGAGCGAGCTGTCTGTCATCAAGCAGCTAATACATCAGCAATGCCAAGTTCTGCGAAACAGATGGACGAAAAGAGCAACAATATGAATACAAGAGTGCCTGTGACATCCAAACATACAGTACATGCCATTACAAAGCCAACACAGTTTTAACCTCTCAACAACTGTTGGATGTTTTCCTTATCTTCTGATAACTGAGTGTGTGACATTAGATTAGTGTTTTATGATTAAACTTGATGGATCCCCAAAGCTTTAAGCTTCGATTCTATCATATCTTACCCCATGATTTGTAGCTATGAGACTTTTAGCATTTTTTTAGCATTCTTTATTTGTATTTTTCTGCCGGATCAAACCTGTATAAAAAATGAATAAAAAAACTAAAACTGTAGTTCTATATTCTTGAATAAAACTTCCATGGAGTTTGACTTCACCCACTTTAAGGTCATTAGCCAAGTCCTCAGAGCCAGTCCTCAGCAAACGGTACATTGCCACTAAAGAGAACGCAAGTGAGGCCAAGCTTAGAGTTATTATCAGGGATAAATATACAGCCTCTCATGAGGGACCTAGATTAAGGCAGGTGACTATTTCCAAGTTTGACTGTGCACAGATAACTTGGCAGTGGAGAGGAGAGATTTGAAAAAGATACATTGGTGCTATTATAGTAGCAAATTAAATATATACACTTGGTAACATTCCTGTTTTTCTATTACAGGGCAATAAATGTAATATAACAATGGCAACTCTTCCATAGTTCTCTCAAATCATCACAGCTTGATCACGTAGCATAATATCACAGTGGCAGTGGACGTTGAAAGCAGTCATATTCAAAGTTAACAAGGCATAAAAGGTGAGCCAAATTAATCGAATGATTCTGTTAGTCTCTGCAGCGAAGAGCTGAATTCTCACGGGGCCTATTGCTTTGAGTGTCAAAGAAGTCGGTGTGTGTATTCACAAGAAGGTAGTGTGTCAGTGGAACAATGCACTATAAATAGGTCTTCTCTAGGCTCAATATAACTGTCCAGTGAGGCCAAGGGGGTTGCCCTCCACAAAACCAGACTCACATGGCCCCATACCTATGCAAGTGGCAGTTACAGCTTCCTGTATAAAATGAGTACTTGCTCCAAAAACTGATCTGGTGTTATGAGGACATTAGTCATCCATGAATTAAAATGGGAAATGAATCTCATATAAACATATGTTATAATTATTATGTTATAAGAAGGATTCTATTAGGTAAGATCACAAGTGGCCACACAGGCATATTTAGAAAATGATGTCCTCACCCTGTGCTCATTTCTTAGTGCCAGGGATGAACCAGGATCTTCTGCCACGTTGCGTCTACGGCTTCTCTCATCTGTAATGGTGGGTAATAAAGGAGCACCAAAAGGCTCTGAGAAGCTGCGCATCATGTGCCGCATGTGCTCCCTGTGCACACGGAATGGATCACTGTTGGAGAAGAATTGGAAGCAAAGGCTAAGTTCATCTCAAACTAAAATCTGTACAAATTAAAGTAAAATATCCTTAGTTTTGATATATGCTTGGAGCTTATTGGGGATAAATTCTTCAATGAACACACCACACTGAAATAAGAAGCACCCCCAAAATAATTTTGACAACACTTAACACTTGACATAGAAGTCGGGTCAAGTGTGGCCACTCTTAACTGTGCAGGCATCCACTCATGGAACATGTCAAAGTTACTTCTTCACTGCACTGAAAGTTCAGTTATCAAAGATGTAGCGTTTTTAAAATATCATACGATGATTCATAAAGCTGTACAAAATCTAAAAGTACCAATTTGATGTTCCATTTGAGGAGTGAATACTTTTTAAGCATACTTTTTAGTCCGAATTGAGGACGTCTTTCCCCGCCCGTTTTACAGTGTTGCTAGGTAACCGTTAAATTTTTAAGTGACGCATTTTTAAAAAAAAATATATGTAACACACATTTTAATTGTTTAAACAACAAATTCACACTCTATCGTTTAAGTTAAACTTGTGCCTGCGTAGTTGTAATTAAGGTAATATTGAAAATTAAATATAAGCTTATTGAATGAATACCTTCCATTACGTCCAGTCTAACACTAGTTTACACTTGTTAATAGCTTTTCGTCTTTCTGTACACAGTCCTAGATTCTATCACGACTGGATAAGACATACTGTATTGCAATTTATGCTGATGTGGTTTATGTCGATAAGAACATCTGATTTTAGTTAATTTGTGCATTAAAAATCTATCCACTTATACAAGTTAAAACATTAGAGGCAGTTGTTAACCATCGTTTTATCTACTCACGAGAAGAAGGGGTCTTCTTCGAACTCCCCGATATGACTGTTAAACATATCCAATTATTTTTCTACTGAAAAAAAATAAAATTACTTGAGACTTCCCAAATATAGTCCTCCTCAACCACTCGACACTGTCCGTACAGCGGAGGTGGCACTGTATGATTTAGAAGCAGTCACACTGACACCAGTCACGTGATGCGAATCCAGCTCCCGCATTGGCTGCTGATATATTATGCCTTTTGAACAGGCTAAGTTCACGCGCTGTATGTTGTCAGTGGGTGCTATGACAACCACGCTCAATATATTTATTCTAAACATATTTTTCTTACCTTGCATGTGCATGTCACCACAAATTTTTTCCCTGAACTCCTGAATAATTCGTGCAAGGTCAGTTTAAATTTTACACATTGTTTATGTAAATTTAGGACTGGAAAAGTAATCAAAAAACTTCTTTCAAATACGAAGAAATGAGAAAAGGTATGAAGGAACACATTTTTAACCATTTCTAAAGCAATTTTTCAGTTTTTTAAACTAAAATGTAGGCACTTTCTGCATTTACTTGCAAGGTAGATTAACAAACACCACTATGTAAGGGAGTTGTTAATTCATACAACCTATTTAAACTTATTTATTTGGCACATCACTCATGTGTTCTTAATTATTATTACATATTTAGACAGACTATTTAGAGAGTACGACCAACAGGGCATGTTCTAGACTCTGTATAGATTTACCATCTGGCAGTTCCACAAATAGACATGTATGCTGACTCACTGTAATGAATCCATACTTGAAAGAAGAACACAACACAGAGAAAACAAAAACACAGATCATTTGTACAAAATAAAATGATTAAAACAGCAAAGTTGAAGACAGATGAGAGGTCCAATTTTAATACCGGGGGTAATATGATCTCCTTCCATACTGTAGGTGGCAGTATTTTAACTTTATAAATACAAGAGAAATGAGTTTTGGTTTCTAATTTTTGGAGTCCTTCAAGTTTATCACCACAATAAAAACATTTTTTTCAGTGACCACAACTATCTTTATTCAACAAATTGGCTACAATATACAAAAGTATCAAATGTGTCATCTATGTAGAAACTGACATATTCTAATTTAGATTTTCACATTGAGGAGTGGGTGAGGTAAAAAAAAAAAAAGAGGAATTGCAAATTATTCATTCATTTTAATAAAAACATTTTACACATCAGAATCATAAACTTGGTTTACAGGCTGTTAAAAGAAGAAGAATATATGTAAATAAGAAAAATAACACTCAAATGTAAAAAAAAAAAAAAATTGACAGAAAATCACACGAATGGAGAAAACTAAAGTTTAAAGAAAGATCTCTAGACTAATGCTCTGATTGGACCAGCAAGATCTTCTCATCATCAAGTCACTGGACTTCCCATCAGTCTCTCTTGTCGCAGTGAGATCAGTCGTTTTAGCCACAGGTCTTCTGCCTTTTCTTTGTCTATGAACAACTGTGGGACATTGGAAAGAGAACTTGTTAGAGACACATAACCCAATTGCAAACATACAAAAGCAGAAATAAAAGACAAAAACAACAAAAATATATAATTTCAGAAAACTAATTGAAGACAGCTTATTGTTTTAATTTTTAAAAAATATAACTTTTTAGAGCTGAGCTCAGTTTTCTTTAACACATTATTCAACATGCCATCATCTCTGAAATATTTTTTTATTTTAGGTTTTGTTGTTTTGTGAAACATTTAATTTAATACTAAACACACATTTGATTAATATGCAGCCTTCAAGACACTTATGTCACTTTACAAAAAACATAAAAATACAAGGAATTAAGTAAAATCCCAAAATATAAAGATTTAAAAACTGCAAAAAGAAGCAACAGTGAAACAGTGGGTTCCTTTCAGTCTCACAACTAAAGGGGGTATGCTTGACTAAAAACACTTGTTTTAAGATGGCATTTGAACGAGGTGAGAAAATGTTAAAATCTTATGTTCAGTGGCAAAGAAATCCAAAAATGGGGGGCCAAACAACTGGATGCTCTCAACCCCATGATGGAGAGTCGAGCAGATGGAAGGGTGAGTTCCATCTGACTTGTCAGGCAAACCAAAAAGAAGGGAGTTGCAGTAATCAGGATGGGATGTACCGTAACCAGGGAGTGGACCAGAATAGTAGTACTGCTGGGTGTGAGAGATGAAGGGTGATGGGAAATGTAATGTAGGGGGATGTAATCTGAACAAGTGACATTATATATTTGAACTAGAACGACAGACAGCTGCTTTTAATCTGGGTGGAAGGAGAGGGGGCAGAGAATTTGTCAAAAGGAAATAGAGTTCTTTATCTAGGAGAGGATGATAGGGTCCCAATAAGAATGACCTCAGTATTATCATTGTTAAGTTTAAGAATGTTATGTTAAAAAAAGAAGATTAAATTTCCTGTAAGCACTGTGAGAGGAAGATGGGTGGGAGGAAGGGCATGGGCTTTGTGAAGCACTGAACTTTATGATTCGCCAGAGGAGAGAGTTTGAATTGAAATGATTTTGGATTATTATTTATAATGTTTTCTGAGATGCTGCTGAGTTATCAGAAATCCTTTGCCATACCTTTTGAAAATGAATTGTTTTTTTTTTTCTGCCACCATCAGGCACACAAGCTCGAACCAAGACAAGCTAGCCCAGCACGGTCTATTTGGTGGTAAGAGCTGAAGCTAAATGCAGAGGGTGAGCATCACCCCGCTCTAGGACAACTTAGCAACAGGAACCAGAGGTGAAGGAGGAACAACATCTTCACAAATACGCTGACACTGTGGGTTATTGCAGCTGCTGGTCATAGTATAACTGTAGTCTTATAAACTCTCCTGAAGAAAATATATGAGCTACAACCCCAATGTAGATGGGACATTGTGTAAAAATAAATAAAAATAATACAATGATTTGTGAATCCATTTTAACCTATTTGAGTTGAATATACTATAAAGACAAGATATTTAATGTTCAAACAAATGTATCTTCAACAAAAGACTGGAAAAGTTGAGGAATGCTAAAAACAACAGCAGCAAAAAATAAAACTAAACCAAAAAAAAAAAACATTACAAACATTCTACAGGTAAACACGATTAGGAGCATCCCCTAAAGGCTCAGTTGTTCACAAGCAAGAATGGGGTGGAATACACCATTTTGTGAACAAATACATTAGCAAATAATTCAACAGTTTCGGAAGAATGTTTCTCAATGTGCAGTTGCAAGGAATTTATGGATTTGATCATTTATAGTCAATTATATCTTTAAAAGATTCAGAGAATCTGGAGAAATATCTGCAGGTAAGCAGCAAAGCCTAAAACCAACATTTAATACCTGTGATCTTTGATTCCTCAGGCAGCACTGTATTAAAAATAGACATAATTATGTAAATGATATTACCTTGTGGGCACGGAAACACTTGTCAGTTAACATAATAGAAATTAAAACATTACGACACAAAACAAAAGCCATGTATCAATAACACCCAGAAATGCTGCCAACTATGCTGGACCCAAGCTCATATAAGATGAAGCAAAGTAGAAAAGTGTGCAGTAGTCTGACAAATCCACATTTCTAATCCTGGACCTCCAGGCCAAAGAGGAAAATGATTATCAGCATTGTTATCAGCACAAGGAACAAAAGGCATCTGGGAATGTATGGGGGTGTGTTAGTGCCCATGGCATGATTAATTTCCACATCTGTGAAGACACCATGAATGCTAAAAGGTACATAGAGGCTATCGACCAACGTACAATGCTATCTAAGCCAGTGCGCCGGATTTTGGATCACTTAGAAATTTTCAGTAACATTCTGTTAGATGGACATCCAGGACATTTTGACTTCACTCATACCACTCATCACGCCATTTTAGCATGGGTGAAATGACCCTAGCTACATTACGGAGGAGACATGCTGAAATGTTGTTGTGTGGTCTACTGCACAGCCAATAAAAACAAACAAACAAAAAAAACAAGGGGTTGAAGTACCACCTTATACCCTTAAGTGGAGTCAGGAGAGACAAGTGGCTGAGGGCCATCAACAGATGCCAAGTACGAGCGGACGTAATAATGAATGTTGAAAAGTTGTGGGAACCAAAGCCAACTATATGTACGTCTGTGGCCTTCATTTTACAAGTGGTAAGTGCACATTCAGTGATATTCTATACATAATAATATATGCACTTAATAATAACATTAGGACTGCAAAGTACCCATTTCAACGAAGACCTTTAATTAAAACGAGTCAGATTGGGTGTATTTAGGCTAGCTGTTAGCTAAATGTTAGCAGTTGCATTCAGAGCACCATAAACAATGAGCAAGATTCTCTTTTAACCTTGTTTCCTTTATGCTTTTTTAATTGTTTAAAAAATCTGACTCTCCATCTTGGATAAACTCTGAATAAGTTGTAGCATATTAAGATACCGTTGCACAAGCGCGATCAGCAGCACAGTATAAACTAAGTGGTCCACTGTCAATATCACTTACGTGTCGCATACCCACTAACGTTAGTTTAGAAACAGGGCCAGGTATACTTAACAGTGTTTACGCAGTTATAGTAGCCATAACATTTGCTCTGTTTTGTTCATATTAATCACCTACAGTGAGCCAACCACTTATAATTGAATGAGACAGACGTGCTGTTTTCCCCTAGTTAAAGATGGTGACTTTGGTAAATACGTCATCATGATGACATGCCATCTTACAGAATTATGGTGCTGCTTGGCAGAGATCTGCACTCTCAGAGTACTTTTCTAATTTGTATTAAAGTTACCATCACTAACTAAGCTGTTTTAAGTCATCTTTAACGGATAGATTTCAGTTTGTAAATGTAAATGATAAATCTTCCTCACATACCAGAGTAAGTCACGGAGTTCCTCAGGGTTCTGTACTTAGACCAATGCTTTTTACACTATACATGCTTCCTTTAGGCAAGATAATCAGACAACATGGTGTAAACTTTCATTGCTATTGATTGGTTGTAAGAGTGCTTACATCAGCTAAAGCCTTTTCTGTCTTCCTCTCAGGGACTATGTCTCCCTCTGCCTACAATTCCCAGAATCCTGCCACTTCCTTTATCTGTGTGACTAATATTTCATATGACCTTCAGGCCAATCAGGAAGGCATACTAGACTGTTTTATCCAATCAAAGGAGATACATGTGAATGCTTTTATCCAATCGGAGATTGTTTTTATTCATGCTCAATAAAAACTCCTGTCCACGTTTATTCGGGGTGAATCTGCTTGCGGTCAGGAACGATCGGATTACGTGACACTCTTGAACCACCAAGTGGATTCACCCGCATGCTGGCAAGTCTAAAAAACTCAGATACATCTTGGTTCTTCATTTCCTGTTTCTTTGCATTTATCAAGGTCATATTTTATCAGCTATGCGGATGATACTTTACTTATCCATGAATCCCGATGAAACCAATCAGTCCAGTAAATTACAAAGATGTCTTAAAGATATAAAGACCTGGATGACTGAATTTTCTCCTTCTAAACTCAGACAAGACTGAGGTTGTTGTATTTGGACCTGAAAAACACATTTATACTTATTTCTAAATTGTTTAGCATTGTAATTAATCTGGATGCCAATAATTTGGCTTCCAGTACCACAGTAAGGAACCTTGGAGTTATTCTTGACCAGGATTTGTCCTTTGGCTCGCATTTAAAACAAGTTTCTAGAACTGCTTTCTTCCACCTGTGCATTTTTTGGCTGGCTAGCATTTCCCAGTGAATGTTCCAGTCAGTTTTAAAAATAAAAAAACATTAAAATCACATAATAAATAGATATAAAACAGAAACAATGGACGTTATTTATTCTTTCTGTGCAGCCAGATAACAAATGACCCACAGTACTAAACTGGCCAGTATCCACTCCAGATCTTACAAGTTTAGTGTTTACTGTACACATTTTTATTGAAAATGTGTCACATTATGAAGCGCAAAATACTGTATGACAATGGAGACTTCAAACTAAAGTTGTACATTAAGCAAAGAATTCCATCTACAAAGCTTCGACAATTAGTGTCCTCAGTGTTTATTGAGTGTTAAAAAGAAAGGCGATGAAAACACAGTGGTAATCATGCCCCTGTCCTATGAACATGTTGCAGACATCAAATTCAAATTGAATATTTGCAAAACAATATTATCAGTTTAAACATTACATAACTTGTGTTTATAGTTTATTAAGTTCAAAATAAGTTAAAAATAAGTTAAAAGGCATTTTCAAATTGCAATATTTGATTTTTTTTACGTTTTACAACTTCATTTGAGTTATCGTATGATTCCTTGTATATATATATATGAAAGAAAGTTGTCAGTACTGCCCACTTACATCAGTTGTGACTTCAGAAAAGCTGCTAACAAAGCAATGGGCCTATAACAGAATAGTGAAGGGTGTTCACTCATATCTTATTGGTTTATTTTAACCACTTCCAATTGCACATGAGAAATTTCAATATATATTTCTCATCTTAACCTGTGAGCCCTACAGCTAGAAAAGGCCTGCATATGTGACTTGTATTCAGTGCAGTACATCACCAGCGGTGAGGATATTGGTTGTAAGAGGGCTATAAAACTGCTGCTGCAAGTGTCTGATGAATGAAGGCATCTGTTTATTAGGAAGTAACATAATGACGGAGAACTATGGGACTTAGGCATGAGGCAGATTATTTCTATATTCACTATGCATGTTTATGTGAAGATGAGCAATAATGTTGACATACTGCCCATGTGTAACTACTGTACATCGATGTGATGATATGTGTTTGCTATTATGCAGATGGTAAAGCAACCTCTGAGTATGTCAATCCTTCATTCCCAACTTGCTGCATACAGCTGCACTCCATGTTATCTATGTGTTAGATTCAACACCAGCCAGTTCTTGTCTGTTAGCCATGCGCTGGTATCATGGTTCTAATGAGGCTGTGTGTGTGGGATGACAGTATCTGAGCCGGGCTAATGGGACTCATCTGTTCTAATTGGAAGTGGAGCTAGAGCTGAAGCTGGGGCCGGGGTCTGCCTGGGGCATATTGCTACCATATATCAGCCTGTCTGAAGGTGTATATGCGTGTGTGTATTGGGCTGGGGGGCATAGTGCTTGCATGTGAGGGGATTATCTGCATACATCAGGGCATAACTTAGTTTCCCCAGTGGAGATAGATGACTGGGAAGCCCCAGGTAACGTTATTGGAGTTTAAAGTTTTCCTTCTTGTTTTCCATTGTTGGTTTTGCAGTCAGAGGAGGAGGTGATGTTAGAAGGCTGTAAGCAGCTATACTGCAAAGTCTTAAATGATAAAATGTGCTGTTTCAGTATGTACAGGAATGTTGTAAAACGTGGTGGCGTTTGGAGTAGAAGTAGCATTTTTTAAAAGAAAAGGTTTATCTATAAACTCACACAGTGCCCTATAAATACAAAGCAATGTTTGCTGTGTTCAAACTCAGTTTGGACTGATATTATATCCAGTACCAATTACAGGTTTGCCTGGTGATAACTTACGCTGGGATGAGCAAGTGTGTCGATGTCATTGTAGACTATGGATGTAGGAAGTGTGATGTCTTCGGAAGAGACCCACTCCGACTCCTCCTTCACCTCAGCCGGTTCCGTCTGAGATCACAACAACAGATTATTTCACAATGAGTGTCTTCAAAGACAGAAACATGCTGGAGTACAATAACAGACAATAGAATAAACACAAATCTATTTTATAGCATCAAATGTTTCAAAATGACTTTTTAAATAAGTCGTTTTTCACACTCAAACCTTCAGACATTTATCTCAGACTAATAACATCAAAAATGTCCTGTTCATTCATATGATTCATTTTAATAAATAAAAAGAGGTGGAAAGTAAAATGTTGAGGTCGTCATGGTTAGTATAAACATTTTTCATTAGAGCTCTACACAAATATAAATTGCATAAACAAACAATAAATTCAATATATTTTATATTTAAGATGCTGTACTGATGTTTTATAAGCAGTATGCAATCATGTGGTGAAGTATTATAAAAAAATTAATTTAATCTAACTTCCATATTTGTCCAGCAGATGGCAGAAACAGACTGGCAGAGAATGAACCGGAATCATGCATTTGCTATATTTCACCTGATTAATCTAGAAGTGTGTATAATGAAGAAGCAAATAAAAATAAGTTTTTCTCTTATTTCACTTACCTTTACTAACCTATTTACATGAGAACATAGGTATATTTGTTAGTTTTCATGCTTTTCATGAGCAGAAAAAACAGATTTTGTGACGTGTTGGCTGCTTGATTTTAACAGTCACATTTTGTTCATTTAATTGCAAATACATGCAAAGCCTTTTAAAATACTAAATATAAAAGAGAAATACTTTCCCCATAATGCTGCCATCCACAGAGCCTGATATAACTGAAAGTATGTCATATTAAAACAACTTCCTACATTTATGGAAGCAACTCTTTAAGCTTTAATAAGCCCCATATTTTCATAGACTGCCTCTTGCATTGTTGTACTTGATAAAAAAAATCAATTCGCCAAGTCCATTTATGTTTCAAACGCTGCTCATAGAGGCCCTAGAGCAAATGTAGCAAATGTTTACCCAGTCTGAAAAAAACTCTTTAAAATTCATTTGGCAGGAATAAAAAAGTGAGAGAGATATGAAACATATTAACTAATAAAGACGGGTGCCAAATATCATGCAGTGAGACTAGCCAAGCCATTCCTGGTGAACAACATGATGAATGTACATTTTCTTGGAATGTAGCTTATGACGATGATCCCTAAATGACTAATCTAAACACAAACAAAGTCATTTTATTTTATCGATTTATTAAACTTCTTATTATAAAAAAGATATCTATCTATCTATCTATCTATCTATCTATCTATCTATCTATCTATCTATCTATCTATCTATCTATCTATCTA
>JBAMHV010000009.1:14941790-14961065 GCA_037177535.1 Pseudomugil gertrudae | reverse complement strand
GAACATGCAAACTCCACACAGAAAGGATCCCGGTTGGAGCCCCGCTCACACCAGGGATCGAACCGGCAACCTTCTTGTTGTGAGGCCACAGTGCTAACCAGCTGCGCCACCGTGGAGCCCCCAAATGCTTCACAAGATCAAAAATAAATGTAATCAGACGAAATAAAATGGAAACAGATCGGCAGCTTAATTTCTGCTTAGATTTGATGAATAAATATCACTACTTCTGGCAGCTGCTTTACAAATGCTTCAACAACACAGTCACAGATAACATTTTTAAAAAGTAGACAGGAACGAGTATATATTGCTGCTTTTCTGAAGACCACACTATTAAGTGATCGCTGATGTCCAATGACAAACCTTGCAGCAGCAATCTCATGTGGAGAGCCATGCAGGGTGCCAGTACTTTGACCTGCAGCAGTCTGCGGCTGTGTATAATCCCAGCAGTCTGACCACCCTGTTAGACTGAATCAAGTATGCGACTGCTGTACATGATTATGTCCAGATATACGACTGTACACGTATATAAGGGTATGTGTCACTTGCCCATACTTGAATTATTTCCAGTACAAGCTATTTCTACCCCTGCTGCTGCATTTTTCACAGTGGTTATAAAATTACATTTTAACCTGCCACAATTTTCCAAAGTGCTTAATTTATTGTCATTTAAATATAATAGTAGTAATAATTTAGACATATTTTGAATTTGACATTTGATTAAAGTATATAATCATATAAAAATGTTCACATGTATCGTCTGACAACCCTAAACCAAATCTATGGCTATATATATAGCAAACTGGCAGTGGGTTAATTAATAAGGGTGACCCAAGAAACCATTATCAATCAGAGAGAGTAAAAGGGTGTTGTCAATCATTTGTCTACTTAATCTGAATGAACACGGAATGAAAGCACACACAGTCAATTCCTGTGTAATCTAGCCTTTTGCAGAGATAGCCCAGCTGCTACTGAGTCAAACATGTCATTTCTAGATATCCTTATAGAAATTATTAAGCTATAGGCTCCACAGCAACGGAGGTGACAGCCACACTAGGCAGCATCAGCATCCCATTACCCCGGGACAACAGAGGGTCAAACAGGGTTAGCTGAATTTGGCAATCACCAGTACTCGTTCTCAGGACCAGCAGCACTTAGGACAGGAGGTCACCTAATCACCTTCCTGCGCCATCTCCAAGGGGGAAAGGGGAAGCGGTATTCCGGGGGAGGATCAGCGTTAAATTTGCAGTGATGAAAAATCAATAAAGCAGTAATTGCTTGGCTTATCATCATGCAATGAAACAAATTGGGAGGCGAAGGAAGGCAAAGAGGGGGTTGGCGTGCAGCAGGAACGCAAGGGCTTTTTTTGGCTATAGAGAGTGAAACAGCCCACAGAATGGAAGAAAGACAGGAGAGGAGTTAGGGCTTCAGTGGGCCAAGGCAAGGAAAAAAGGTCTCCTCGTGATAATTAAATCTTCTCACACTGATTTTCTGCCAAATTTATTTCCCAAGGGACCATAACTCTGATTCAGTGCTTACAAGCTTTGCATAACTAATCATTTCAACATGGGGGGAACCACAAACCTCAATGAATAGGGAGGAAGGAGGAGAAAATAAAAAGAACGATGGCTGGAGTAAATCTGTGAAACTCTACCTCTAAATCAGACAATATTTAGGTGTAAAAAAATCATATTTGTGAGGTTCCTTTTATTCTTTAATACTGGGGTTTGAACAAGACCTTCAATGAGCTAAAACTGAGTCAGTGAGCTCTCTTTTCCACTTTCCATGCAGAGCCATGTGGACACAAACCATCCTTTAATTCCTGGAACAAATAGAACCCATGAAGCCAATGAAGTGTCGGTTCAATACTCCTCTGACCGTTCCTGGCATGATTGTGTTGAACATAATAACACAACAAATAAGGCCATTTATCTGAAGTAACGACAGGAGATGAGGCTAACTCCACTAATCAATACCCAATCAATACAAACCAGATTTTCTTACATCAAAATCACTGAGACAAATCTACCTTCAGCACAAAGTGCACAAGAGCAAGACAGTGCCTCCCTGGAGCCCTAAGCTAGATCACATAACCGAGGCAGGGAACACAGTTTAAAAAAAGTATATTGCCTACACCGACTGAGGATGCTGGGAATTATAACGACACTGTGGCTAAATTCACCCTCTCCTCACTGAATTTCCCTGTTTTCTTTAATGTGATGAGATTACGGACACCAGATTGCTCGTGTTTACTAGCGGTTGAATTTCGCTGCTTGTCCTTCAAGCAATGCTGCTCGATAACGTAGCGTGGCACGCCACACCGCGGCCCCAGTAATTAAAACATTTAAAGCAGAGCCAGCCCCCCGTGCTCCCTGGGTGTGATATGGGGGTCACGCGCCTGTAGATTCTAATTTGCGCTCCATTTGTATTCATGACAGGCACGTGCTAAATATTTAACAGCAGCCTGGCAGGAGTTTTGTATTGTTAGGCTTTCCAGGTCAAATAATTTGATTTCAAGGCAGATTACATTAAGCATCAATGTCCAAGCCACCACTCTCACTTGCCTCTCATTTCCTGTCTTTTATTACAGCCGAGATAGGCCAGAACTGAAGGGATAGGGCTTTGGATTATACAAGAGCTTGTTATCCATGGATTAGTTATTATTTTCAATTAGAAAAGGTATCACATCATTTATTATGGGCGCACACACACACATACACACACGCTAGTATTGCATGAATGCTGTGTTGAAATCTTAGCTGACATATTGCTTAGCAGAGCATGTAATTATACCAAACAGAGAAATATTATTTCAAACAAACGAAGATGCAGACATACTCACCTTTAATGATATTTCATTTATATTTATTTGTCCCTGACTAAGACATCTGTCATGTAGCAGGATGGACGGGTTGTTCTTGCTCTTTCTTGTGCAATATTAAGAAAAAGTAAGTCAGGAAACCTGATCCAGATATTTTCTGTTTCAGCCTGGGTACTGAGGTGATTGACAACAGAGCTAGTTAAACGGTGATGAGGCGTTAATGGGTGCTAGGTCGAGGGGGTGGGGGGTGCTGGGTATGGAGGGGGCTTGGGGTTGAATATTTAATGGCCACATAATTCTGGAACACACACACACACACACATACACACAGAGTTACACACCCAACCAGTGACCTGTCCTACACACCCCGTAATTAGGGAAACAGTCCTTTAGTTTAACAGGCAAAAGAGCAAACGGTAGGTATACTATATTTCCCTAATGATATGGGGTTAAAGAGCTATTATACGGCTCATTAAAATATATGATCTTCCAATCTGGTGGTGGTTTGAGGTAATGGGGACAGAGCAGGTTCGGGCTAAGATATCATCTGTAGGCTGCAGGCTTGTGTCCAATCCATATCAATATACCATCTTTATTTTGGAGAGAAGGCTGCACAGATAAAAACATGCTTCTGTCAAAGCACCAGAAATGACACACAGCAATGACATTTTATAGTGTGTGTGTGTCTTTATAAGTAGCATGTGCCAGCAATGTTCACACCAATTGGTTTTGTAAACATTTTCCAAACACTTAATTCTCCTGGAAAAAAAAGCAGTTTACAGAAAGACAATAAACTTAGCTGTAAACATACCATACCTGTACAATAATGCTGTACAAAAAGGCCCTTTGGATCATATTTACATAAAAAAATTACAAATATATATACAGACACACACACATTCCAGCAACGCATACAGTACAACTATTCAGTGACTTTTGGTGCCAGCTGACAGTACAGTCCACATACAGACAGTCAGTCCATCTTATTATAGCTGGCTTGCCATGTTAGCTAAAAGCCCCCTGGGCAAACAAACAGCATCTCTAAGCTTTAATAGCCTAAACAAGGCATGTAACTAACAAAGGATTCATCCACCCCTCTCATTCTCACATTCTTTCATTTTGTAGGTTTCCTTTTTCAACCACTAGCATCATCTGGCTGCCCTTAGCCAGAGAGCCAAACACTTCTTTTGAGCGAAGAGTACTTTGTTAACTGATGACCACAGGGCCAGTTATTGATCCTCTCCTTCCTCCCTCACAGTAAACCTTGTTGGTTAAAAAAAAAGAAACAAAAAAAAACTCTCTTCTCTCAGGGCTCCGCAGTATGCAGCTGCAGTTTGCTACAATAATAGCTTGCATATCATAGCATCCACATAAATCAGATCTTGGTGGTTTCGATTAGGGCTAAGCTAACTCAAACAACACTGCCAGTCTAGGATATGGATCTATTTACGAACGAGGAGTGTAGGTGGTAGTGTTCTTCAACTTCTCCCCTCCATCCTCTCTAAAAGCCTTTCTCATTTTAGTTGACTTAGGAGTTCAAGTGCAAACTTTGCAGTTGTGTTGACCTCTGAGAGGCCCTGCAGGGAGTAAGGAGACCCCTGGTGATCTGCTGTTTAGCTGCAGCAATGGTCCACCTCCTCCGTTTTAGTTAAGCTTGGAGGAAGGGCAGAAGAGGATGGAGCTAAGTGATTCTGCTGATGCATGTGTCTATAATTTTAAGTGATGGTGTGACTGGTTTTTGTCGCTATTTATACAAGGACGAGCCTTCAGGGCCACCTTATTAGGTCACGTCATATGTCATTGCTCAGGGTAAGGAACAAAATATTTATCCTCAGATGCACCATATATACTCCACGGTGTGCACAACATCTTTTTCTCTACAGAGAAAACACCTGAAATGAGGGAAGACAGGGCTTTCAGCAAAGGGGATGAAGAGTCAACTGATAAAAAAAAAAGCACCGTTGCAATGTGAACTTTTCTTAAGAAAACTATTTGACAGGAAACCTTGATCCGTTGCCCCGAGCCAGGCACTTAGTCACCAGTTTGGCAGAGCTTCCACAATGAGATGAGAGAAGAATAAGCAAGAAAGTTGCAGAGAGCTGGAGAGAGGTGCAAATAGTTGATGAGGACAAATGGAGGTGAGAAGAAAGAGAATATTAAGAGACCAAAAGAAGCAGCAAACAAAAAGCCAGGGGTGAAAGAGAAAGAACGCAGAGATAACAACAAAAAAAGATTAGTAATAAGACGTTATTGAAGAAGAGGCGTTTAAAAGACACAAACAAAACAAAGTAAAATAAGTAGAAAGAAGGAATCAATTCTTCACATAGCTGAGGGACAAATAAATTAGTGGAGGGCTAATTAGTTTCTGATGGCGGGACTTTCATTTGGCTAAAAGGTCAGCCAACTTTAAAGGTCACACAGCCACACATCTTCCATGAAAACACAAATAATCACACAAAGAAAGAAGTCCAGCGGCATAAAAACATTCACTTGAACAAATTAACCTGTTACACATGCTTGTCCGTGCATGCAAATAAGCACACACAGCGTGGCACATTTATACCGTGCACTGGTCAGAAAGGGAGCTGGGTCATTATTAAGGACATCATTAAGGACTTTTTATTATTGTTAGCATATCCACTGCAGATTACTTTCGACTTTGTGCATCAAGATTATTTTTGAGCGTGTGTGCATGTTGTGTGCATCTCCATTGCTGGTGTTAGTGAGCAAGTTCTGCTGAATTTATTGCCCACAATGAGAAGAAGCACATCTCGGTCTTTTTTATGCAGATTATAGGTGTCTTAATAAAAACTACACGGCGCAATCAGCGTCTCGGAGATCATGGTTTAGGAAGTACATCAATGAAATGTGAATGTACAAGTGTCGTGTACAAGGCACAGTGTGTTATTCTAAACAGTTTAGTAGAGATTGCAGTGATAACCCTAATAAAAGAAACTGAAGCATGTTTTGTGTTCATGCACTTCATTATACATGTTGGTGTAATAAAATAAAATGATTTCTATAAAGATCTTCATGCTATAAACTCACTTTTGTTTAAAATCTGATTATTGTGAAAGAAAGAATGAACAAATGTTGTGTTCACATACCTGAAAGATATTTTTTTCTTTAGCATTTTATGCTTTATGTTTCTGTTTTTGCCATTTTGTGTGTTGCATTGGTCTCGATGGCAACATTTAAGAACTGGATTCACATCTGATCTACTCTATTTAGACTTTACACTCACCCTCTTCCAGCTTCTTCCGAGCCTCTTCCTCTCTCTTGGCTACTTTGGCCTTCAGAACTTCATCCGTTTTAGCTGAAAAGAGAAAGAGCAGACAGTTATGAGTAAAGAAAATCTTGAACAACTCGTTATACAATAGAAATTATATTATTTGAAAGAAAATCTGAGGAATTGAGGAATTAATGTGATCTTTAGATAATGATTTATGCAATATAAATGTATAGTCGTGTTACTAAATGAACCATTTTCTTTCATTTCTTATCAATTCTGTTTAAAAATATCCGTACTTTCAATTTTTGATGCATAATTGATGTTCTGAAAAGACTACTAATCAGAAATCACAAAGAATAAGGGAGATGATAAGAGGGACCATCAGTGTATTAAAACATAACTGTACAAATCAACAAACAAACAAAAATATAATAGCTTTTCTTCCTCTCCCTAACAGGCAGCACCCTTTCCAGCTTCTCCTTCATACCCCTGTAAAGTCAGCGGTTTTCCTGAAAGGTTTTTATCCTCTTGGCATAATGAAAAGCTTAAGAGAAAGCGAGGCAGCGGGAGTAAACACTCGTCAGGGCATTTTAAGCATGTCTCATCATGAACCCTGTTGTCTCAGCTCCCTTTTTCTGCCACCTTTCCCCCTGAATAATCAAGATGTTAAGCCACATTAAAAAATATAATGCGGTGTATGGCAGGACTATCAATACTGCCTCTAAATTAATTACATTTTCGTTGTGGTGCATCATTTATTTTGCAGTGTTAGGGCCTCGGTGGAGTCATTCCCTTTTATTGCTATCTCACTTTGTTGATGAGTGAGCTATGTAAAATTGAGTCTCCAATATCATTTCACTTAATGAGTTTAAACTTTGAGAAAAAGGAGGGAGAGAAACTGAAGAGAAGGAGAGAGCAGAAAAGGGAGAAGGGGGAGGAAGAAAATGAGAGCTCTGCACAGTTTTGGTTAATACAATATAAGAGTGGGTGTAAATGTTTGTGAGTGCATACAGCCTGTTTGTGTTAGGGCACAGCTGTGGGTGTCCAAATGGGGTTTATTGCACCAGTCAAGATGCAAGATGCATACACGTGTGCGCTCGGTGCATGCTCCTCATTTAGTATCTGACTGTTTGCGTTTGTGCATAAAAGTAAACATGTTATATAAAAACAGAACGCATGTATTTATGCTTGCGTATGTTTGGATGCAAGAGGAAGCGGGTTGTAGGAGTCTCTCTGATGGCATGGCCATTTTTGTTCAGTAATTGGCGTAGACAAAAAACCCGTCACACTGCTGTTACGGCTGGTTAAGCCTGAAGGTTCCGCATCTTTACTAACAATGACTCTACATGGATGATTGAACCCTCTTCTACCTCCCTCAGCAAGGCTGTGTGTGTGTGTGTTAAGGAGCAAGCCTAACCAAAAACAGCATTTCTCACCAACACTATCATAATCCAGTAACTTGAAAAGTACTAAAACCAAATTCTTGTCTGTAGCGTCTTCTTTACGAGTAATAGTTCATATGCACATATGTGGATGTGTGTGTAGCTGTGTGTTTTTACGCCTATGAATGAACTCCTCTGTGTTCTTTGGTTCACTCTTTGCTTAGGGCTACTGAGAGGCAGGTAGGAGACAGAGTGGTGTTGGAGGTGTGATGGAGCGAAAGGGAGATGGGTAGAAAGAGGAGAGAAATAAAGAAAAAAAAGATAGGCAGATAGATGGGGGCCATGTAGGATGAAGGAAGAGCTAAGACAGCAAACAAGCAAAAATAAGAGAAAAAAACATTGCCTGCGTGCACACAAATGCATACGCAAACAACACAAGTGATTTGTCGTCTCTTTTTTCCGCATGTTTATCCTCCACCTCTATCCCTTCATCCCTCCCCCCCAACAGGTTCTCTTATCCTCTTGCTTACTTCTCTCCTTCTGTTTTGCCCTATCCCACCCCTCCCCATTTTTAATGCTTTCTCTACCTTCTCTTGCTCATCTCTCCAGTACACCGTGCCTGGGGGCGATAGCAGCAAATCAAACTGTTTATCCATCTCTCATCAGTGCACTGCCTCACGGGGATCCTGCCCCCTCAAAACAATGAAAGTAGGTCTGAGCGCTGAGCCATGGATATGATTTAATTACATCAATAAGGAGCTCAGATTTTTTTTTTTAAAAAGAGGAAAAAAAAGATTAACTCCAAAAAACACACATAAAGACACTTTGCTGCACTATCAAAAAAAACCAATGTCAACATTACTGATGCAAAAAGCTGTTCCCATCATGTCTGAGAGTGGAGGAAGCTTATTGGAAGTATATTTCTTGGCAACTTAGTGGCTCCAGTTCATTGTAGGATAATTCTGTGAAGGACTTTTATTAACGCGGGTAATAAACGGCCGGGTGTTGGGAAGAGGAGAGGCCTTTCACTTCATTTAGACTTCGTTCAGTCTTGGCTGCAGGGGCGGAGGGAAAGAGGAGGGATGGCAGCGAGAAGGGGCGGAGAGCGTCAGTGAAATCGCATTGTGATTATGAGTGTAATTGCAGCTCAGGGGCCCAGAGGCCATGTAGCTCTGATGGCACTGGAAGATGTTTTATGCACTGCAACAGAGAGGAGGAAAGTCAGAATGAGAGAAAGAGTAAGAGTGGGAGGTAGAGGCAGGCTGCCAGGATGGATTTTTTTTCTTTACACATTCTTTTCTATCCTTTTACTCCTCTTTTTTTCCTCCTCTTCCACCAGCATTTTCTGTCACTTCCTTTCTTCTTCTTCTCCCCTGTTCTGTTCTGTCCTCCTCCCTTGGCAGGATTAGCTGGGTCTCGTTAGAGGGGAAATGTAATAATGCTCCCACCAGGTGGAATCGGGCCCGCTCCATTATCAGCCGGGAGATGGATGGGCCGTGTAGGGCCGGCGGGGGCCAAGCGCACACGCAATTTAGATTCAATAAACTGGCAAAGCAAGACCCCCAATCTGATTTATCTCTTACACGCCGCCAATGCTTGCTGCTACGATGCTGATTCCCTATTACCGCTCAGAGAAGGACTATTCATTGGATGTAAGGTACGGCAGTCAGAAAGGCTTGTCGGGCCCCCGGGACGGCAGCAAAACAGATACAGCAGAGGGTTAATACGTTTACACAGAGATAAGCAATTAAATCTTAGGCTGAGGTGAGTTATAGAGTTATTAAGGAGAAATGGGGGGGCAGGTGGTTATTCAACGTAAAAGTGTGGCAGCTGAGGCCTGAAGGCCCTATACAGTAAGTGAGCATTAGAAGTGAAAAAGGCTACGATAATATGGAGTTTGTGAGGTGAGAGAACAATAAAAGAGCAGCGGTCTGCCCACGTTGCTCAATACACTCAGTGCTCAACATTACTCACTTATTCTGAGAATTTATCCAAGTTTACAAGCAAGTATGCAAGTGCATATTCTCGTGCCTAAACGCAAATGTATTTTAAAGGTAATTATAAAAAGCATTTCATCTGACTGCGCGTTTAAGCACATGTACAGCTGGAGTGATATCAGCTGTGTCGATAGAGGTGGGTGTCATACTGTCCAGCTGCCAATCAAAGTGAATCTGAATGTCAGCAAGAGAGGAGGCGTGATAAATCAGCCTCACACCCGACGACAAACAGAATATTAGAGGCAGCGCAGTGCCATTGGAAAACTGTCCCCTCCAATCAGCCGAACACTTTACAGTGAAGCTCGGCAGCTGGGCCTCCAACCAACACTGAATACCAGAGAGGCGGCTGAGACAATAAATAAATAAAGAAGAGACAGACAGGTTGGAAGGCAGGCAGATAGACAAGTATGTTAATACACTGACGATTAAATGCACTGACAGCAAGAAAGAAGAGACAAAGAAAAATAAGAAAACAATGGGGCTGTTGGACAGACTGGCAGGCAAGCTTACTGACATGTAGCAGGTCGGATCGGCAGGAAGACAAGCGCTAAGGCAGACCTCACACAAGTGTTAATACCGATGTATAAAAACCCCCATTTAAACTTTTCAATTTATCACTAAAAAGGGTTTAAACTCCAAAATCTGGTTAATGTGAACTCACACAACTAAATCCATGTAATTCTTTTATTACATCATTTACAAAGTTGCTGTTATTCATTGATAAGCAATGATCAGCTTAACTAACTTCTTTTAGATTGAACCCCAATATTTCTTGTTTATGCTTCTCCAAATGTGGGACAAATGCATATTATTTAACATCTTCATGCCAACTTGGATAGAAAGTCTGTATTGTATGACTTGTATGATCCTACAGAAGAAAACTACAGCAGGTGTAGAAGTTACAGGAGAAGAAACGATGCGATATCCTGGGGAACCACTGGGTGGCAGAGTGCACAGATCACAGCAGCTGCAGCAAACCTTCCCTCTGTTCATGTGTGCATTAGAAGCTGGTGCCTGTGTGTCTGTGGAGAACTCTATCAAAACTAGCTCACCTATTTCTTCCAACTATAAAGTCGAACTTGACATGGAACATTCTGATTAAATAGGCAGACATGACAAGTTACATGTAGTAATCTAAATGTAAAGCACACGATTCCATAAAGCCATTCAAGGGGAAGCATATCACACAGCAGCAGATAATTAATCACACTGTGCAACTTGTGCTGGGCCTGATAAGTCTCCTGACAAAGGAAAGAAAGAAAAGACATGAAACTGCAATCAGTTCACAAAAGTATGATCATTTTAAGAGTGAAAATCACTCGGGGAGAATTCTTTCAGACAGGAGACGAGAACTGAAATGATGCTCATCTCAGCCTTCCCTCATCTTCTGTCATCAAGCTGAATTAATGACATGAAATATTCACAAACAAAACAATTAGTGAGTGATATTGTTTTAAAAAAAAAAAAAGACAATCAATCATTCATTTCCAATCGCCTGAACAGCTCTCCTTCATGATTATATTGTGCTGCTGGGGTGCATCAATTAGGCGCTGTAAAGCTGTGGTGTAATAGATGCTCCAGAGTGGAAATCATGTCTAAAAGATGGAGTGAGATGTAAAGCACTGAATACTGCCACTGGTTGTAGCAAACTGGCATGTAGATCTCTGTGGTATGGTATGTTGTAGACAGTGGGACATTTCTAATCATTCATTTCAAGAAATAAAAATATTCAATGCAATGTATGACAAGCTTTGGACTTTGGACACCTAAGCATCATGTTTGTGTTTTCCTTTCAGAGACCACGCTGAGATTGCATCACGCTCAAAGAGAATAATGCTTGAGTGGAGAAAGAAGCCTTCCCCTAAGCACACAGGAAACAGTAGAGTTTATTAAGCAACATATGAAAAAAAATGTATTCAAACTACCAGGCAAATCTCATCAATATCCATATGGATGCGACCTTACCACACTCCCTTGTTTTATGTATTTATGCAGGTAAAGAACCCAGATGTTAATATAAACGCGTCAAAAACCTGAATAGCTTTCTTCATCTAAAAGCATCAAACACATCTGTTCATATAGAGACTTAAAGTGTAAGTTTGCCCGTTACTTTTTGTGTAACTCCACATTTTGAAAAATGCCAGAAACTGCAGGTGTGTGGGAGCGAGGTCTGTGGGGATCAGGGGGGTGGAGAGTGGGCATATGAACACACATGCAGGAATTATTGAATGGCAGAGAGCAGCTCAGGCCCCTAGCAAGATGGAAAGATAAAGATTCCCAAAGCAGCTACACCACAGAGCGGTCATTGAGGTGGAAGGCTTTTCCTTCCAGAATCCACTCAGCTACACAGCGTAGTGGTGGAAGAACAAGGTGGTCCTGAATCGTATCGGTCTGAGGCGTTAGCATGTCGCGCAGGCTTGTAACAACAGCTCTGGGAGGTTCTGGCGAGCTGGTCGATGCAGTTGCCGAAGGTGCTGAATATCAGCAGGTAAAGAATAAAGTGTGACTTTTCCACGCCAAAAAACAACTCATACTTCATCACAATTAAGTAAAACTGAACAAAAACCCCTTTTGGGTGCATTACTCCTTTAACAATAAGGATAACTGGTGCAAAAGACCTCGACTCTTCTTCACATCAATGTCATTGTCTCCAGACAGCACAACGGGACCTAGACGTAATTCCTCTCAGCATAAATTTGACTTGGAGGTCTTTCCCTTGGGCCAAGCGAGTAAGCAACAAGCTAGTCAGTCAGGTCTTCTTGATAAATGCATATGTCTTGGACCCACAACCCCATATTGACGTTTAGACCCAAGAGTAAAAATATTTCCCATGATTCTGCACCTAGACCCCATGTGCACTGAGAGACTTAGGGTCTGGACTCTGGGCCAGAGAGGAAAACCTGGGGAGGAGCAAAGGCCTCCAGCGAGTCAGGGAGATCAGAAAGAAGATACTCTAAGGACTATTTACTGCCATGAGCTGTATGCACACACACACACACACACACACACACACACACATAAATAACCCTTAGAATCTCCCATTGACATCCATACTGTCCAGCTGGCTATAAGAACACTTCATACACATGGCCTATAGTCTGTAACACAAGCCTGGGGAAACAAAAGCATTTATAATGTAGTTATCAGGTCAAATAAAGTTAAACCTTAAACCTTCAATATGGAAATATCTTGTAAACTGGAAATGCTCTGCGGTTAAGGACGTTTAGTACACATTAAAACATTTCATTGTGATGTGTGCCTGTTGGCTGTTAAATTACAGCAATTTAATTGGTTTGGTACATAAATACAACATTTTTTAAATAAAAACTTTTAGTCAGTGGGCATGTGCATCACCAAGGTCTTAAGAGGGCAATCAGACCAAATCCATAATGCAGGGATCACACAGTGAAATATTAAGCATCCTGGGGACTCTGTATGACATCTCACCTCTAACTTTAACCATCTCTTCCATACCTCTACAAGCCACACTTGTGTCCTTGTGTTTTATTAGCTTTTCTTTAATCTCCTTATGCCCTCAACTCTGCCACTTCCGCTTTAAACAAACTCCTGCTTCTTTCACACGTTTTAGCTTTACACAGGTTTGTGCAGTTGTTATTATTAACACTATGATGACATGAAGCATAGAAAAGTATTTAGATGGGGGTTTGAAATTTAACAGCTTTAAATGAAAGTGGTGTGAAGTAAGTCTCAGAGGTCTAACTAAGTTAATTGGCAAAAATTAGAAGACATTTATTTGGAGTCCGTTTATTTCAACTGTAAAGTTTTGTTTTCACTGAGAGACACTAAATATAGCTGATCATACACAGCATGAACCAGGACCACAGTGGTAACAAAATCTTTTAGCTAAATCTGAAGTGCATCTAATGTTTAACCTTCTGTTGACACAGAATAAAAGACATTAAAATAAACTGGTCAATTTAGCTTGTTCAGCTGCATCATTATGATCAACATGCAGTTGTAACATGTGTATTTTCATCTTTTTGTGTGAATGTGTATGTATCTGCTTGCATGCAGAGAAAGAAATGATGTGCTGTGGTGTAAATAAGCTAAATAACATCAGGCTATTTAGCTTTTACTTCAAGGCCGAAGTATAAACCTGCTCTAGAGGGAATGTAACCTTCAGGCTTCAGTGTTTCAGCCGCATGTTGTAGTTGATAAGTGAAGACATTCAGATCTCAACTTTGCATCCTTGTGTTAGAATATACAACAAATTATCTTTTTATTTAAAATATGTGATAATCCTGAATCATACATAAAAAAAAACACATTTTTGTGTGTAAAATAAATAGAAGTTGGGATTTAATAAATTACATTGCAAATCTAAATTAAAAACATGTAAAACGAATCATGATTAACCAAAAATTCCAGAAAAATCCATCAGGCCGAGTTTGTGTTGAAATGTCGATGCAGAAATATGCTCGCTTTGTGAGACGGTGCGTGTTTCGTATCTGTTCATTTACTCCAGTGTGAATGCACTCGAGCTTGCTGTTGAATGATGGAGAATAGACTCTGGTTCCCCTGCTGAATGCCTGTTGGATGCCATTGTAATTGCACACCAGTGAGTGTCTGTCTCATGTGTGTAGCTGAGGCCTTGGTGGTTGCAAAGGGGTAAATGGGACTAAATCTAACAGGACCCCCGCACATGAAAGGTAAACTGGAGCCGCTAATCGCAGTGCTGACACAAGGAGGTTCAAAAGGCCGTCCACTTAGAAAAGAAAGGCAGAAGAGCTGGGACCCTGGTAGAGTCAGAGGGGCCGAGCACAACTGACCACATTACAGGAACAAACGCGCTACAGAACAGACACAAACTTGGTGGTCCCTGCTAAAGCCGGTCCACTCTTTTAGTCAGAAATGATGGGTTCAATTTCTGAGTCTCAGTACTTGTCCATTCAACAATCAGAAAAACATTATTATCACGTATTTTCTTTCATAATATACAACAAGATGCCTTTATTTCTAAATCAAGCCTTGTGAGGAAAAAAATGCCAATAATAGTATCCTGAGAAGTGATCAGCAGATCACTGATGGAGATACGTTCAGGTGTTTATCACATCTAAGATGCCTTCTCATAATATGTAACGAATAAAAACAAAAGAAAAAAAATGTCTGTGTGTGTGTGTGTGTGTTAATGTGTGTGCATGTGGAAGGAGGGAAAAACTCGGTTTGCTGGAAAAGAGGAGCTAGAGAGAGAGAGAGAGAGAGAGAGAGAGGAGACTGGACAAATGACAGCCCTTGTTGAAGGTAGTGTTGTGCGCTCCCTTCTCTCTTCCCTCTTTCTCATCTCTTAATGCTTATTTTCATCACTTTGCTTAAAATATTGATAATCAATTAGCACTACATCTGTTTTGCTACAGAATCTGTGTCGTGGTCTATCACTCTGTCAGAGCCAATTCGCCACTCATTCAAAGTTCATTTTTCCTTGGCGGCTCTGTGCCTTTGGAGGAGTCATTACGCGGGGAACATAGCCCGGGGTGCAATCACCTATTCTCTTTCATTACTGTGGAGATGGAGAAGGTGAGAGAGATTATTAGAACTTTGGAATGATCACAAAGCTTCACGCCGCCTGTCAGATCCCCCCTACGTGTAATTCATCTGGCCTTGCTGCAAACCCCCCCCCCCCCCACCCCTTCTCTTCGCTTCCCCTCTTACTCATCCCTCTATCCCTCCTCCCCCAGCATCAGCCAGGGGTTTGGCCACAGACATTATTCATGAACATCTGCAGCGCGCTGAATATTCCACAGCCTCCACCGTGATGAAAAGGGAGCTGCCCCTTTGACTCGAAAATTAACATGCCGGCACAGAGATTATGGACGCGCCGATTTATTCCAAGCCGAGCTCGGCCACGCTGAGAATGAGCCGATGGCTCGGGCTAGATGGAGCACGGCAGAATAAATGGGTTTGGGTGAGACTTTAGTTCTTTGTCATGATGAGGTGTCTTTTTTAAGTGAGTAACGTGAAAATAATCACATTATTTTCATTTTAAATGATCATTTCACTTCACAGTGACGGGGTGACTGTGGTGTCACGACACAAGCAGATTTACAACTCTGCAGTCACTTCAGATTAAAGCCTAATTCCAGCAGCGGTCATCACCTCAGGTAGAAATGTAGAAAAAATAAATTTTTTTTAGTTAAAGTGGGAAAGAATAAAACATCTCTGTGCATATAGATGACAATTAATGAAATTCACTATTTCAAAGTATAGCTGCAAAACATTACATATTTGCCAAAAATCTTCTCTGCAGGCAACAATCCCAAAGACAGACACGTCGATGTTAGGTTTAGCCACAAAAAGACTCAACTCCTCCAACCTGTGAAGCTGGAAAGATAGGTTATGTTCGGTCATATTTTTCCCTTTTGCTTAAAAAAGCCATATCATTAGAGTATAATTACAATAACTCATAGCCAATTAACAGAAAAAATAGCAGCAGCTCCATTTCAAAGGCTGGTGGTAAAGCTGGGTCAAAGCTCAAAAGCTCCCTGATAAACACCTCGTGGCACCATCTCACCTCTGTGTATCTCTTTCTTTCACACTCCCCTGGGTGCCTCTACATGAAAGCTCAGCTAGAGAATGGAGACTCTTCCTCTCTCACACCAGGAGCACCGCTGTAGGAGAGAATTCAAGCATCCTCCCTTACTTTTGTCTCTCTCATGTTTGTGCTCTGTCCTCATCTTCCCTCTGTCCTTTTAGACATCCAGTGGAGCAGCTCCGCTCTTGTGATGGGGACGATACTTTTTGAAAACTTGTGTATGTGTTTATATATATATATATATATATATATATATATATACACACACATATTTGCATGCATGGTCTCATGAAGTCATAATTAAAAACATATTCTGTGCTTGTCATCGTCCCAGTTGCACCTTTTATATTTCCCTGGTGGATAATTCATCCATCTAAAACTGGAAGACCCTCCTATGAGGTTGTGCAGACAGCACCGCTGCTCTGGACCTTTGTCCAATCACTCCCACCACTTCTGATTTACTTTTGTTCCTATATTATGAAATAATTTGTTTTTTATGTGTTATGTCAAATTGAATTAAGTTTAATTTAAAGGTGAAAGTTTAATGTTAAGATGGGACAAAAGTAGTCAAAGTCATGAAATTTGAGGCAGATATGGAGCATGGACCCCCTTAAAAGTACTAACAAATTTAGTTACAAGCTTTCATTACATTTGTAAAACATAGTAGTGTTGTTTGTGGATTTTGAGGTCTGAGTGGTCTTTTGTTTTACATTCACTTTGATCAAATAGATTAAAAGCTCAAAGAAGACTTTAAAAAGAAAGAAATAAAGCCTGACCTCACATTCATGTTATATCTAAAGATTACCTGATGGAATTCCCACACTCTTCCTGCTTCAACACCTTGGCATAAACCTTTGACATGATGCTAAATATTAGGCAACATATTTAAAGAACGTTCATGAGAATACTCCAATAACAGCAGCCAATCAAAAGGTGTAAAACCTTGCAAAAATACAATAAATCCTATAATATAAAAATAAATAAAACTATATCATTTGAAAGTGTGAACATGAAGAAGATGCACTAACAAGTAGAAAAAGAGCGAGAATAAACCCAGACAGACACAAAGTAAAAACTGAATGTAGAAAAATAGACTTGAATGCCTCTGAAAAGAGCAGTTGGAGGGTTCTGACACAGGCTGGAGCGGGACTTTTCACCGCCTCTTGTTGATTGTAAATGGCAGAGCAAGTTTACTCTGGCAGCTGGAGCCAAAATAGAGTCTGACAGCTTTGTCAGGGAGTTTGAGCGGCTCAATGGCAGGGCAGGAATCGGGATGATTCCATCCCTTTCATCTCCAAATCGCCGGCGTACGCTCATGAAACCTCCATGGTAATACATACACACACACACAAACTAAAAAAAAACAGGGTGGAAGAAAAAACACCCCGGTATAGTTTGGGGATGACAAGTGATTTTTTTTCCAATACACTTGTCAAATACAACAGAGAAGCAAAGGAGAAGCAAAATGGCAGAAAAAAGTCTGAAAGAGCCGATGCAGAACAATCATGTCAAGGAATGTTAACACTCACTACAAAAACCACCAATATTAATAAACCTACCACTCATTCCGACCTTTTTTTTCTCTCCGCCTCCATTTTTCTGTGTATGTTATTCTCCATGATATCACGACAAAGCAGCCCACTCAAGTTCACGGTCCTTTGCATTTCCTAACTGCAGCCTCTTTATTACTCTGATCAACTTTTCAGCCTTTGAGGCTCCCGTTTCTTTCATAACTGACCTAAAAATATAAATACAATCAGGAACTCTAAGTGTACTCGAGGCTTATTCATTTCTCTCTTTTAGCTTCATAAACACCCTTCTCCCCAAACTCCTTGGCCGAGAAACGTAAAGAACAGTCTATAGCATGTGTTTGAGAGCTGGGATTGACAGAATAAAGGAAGTCTTACGAGCACTGCTTTGTAGCGTTACACTCCCCTAGCTTTATCCCTCTGATCCCGTCTACTTCTATCTGCTTGCTTCGTTTTTTTCTTCTTTTTCAATTTACAGGATTTGTTTCTGTGTCTGACAGTGAGGAGGATGAGGTATAAAATTAATCTTTATCCTGGTTTTGTTGCATTTCCTCCTCCTTGACAAAGCATGTCAGTAATTAGCTGGCCAGTTTAGATCCAGGCTTTTTGATGGTTGCCTCCATGTGCCAACATTTGCCTTTTGTTCTTGCCACACAATACCGCCCACTCGCCCTCGGTGTCTCTCTGCTCCCTGCCTCACACCCACACAGGGCGTTACACAATCCATCCAAATGTGCTTCGCTTTAAAACCCCATTACTTAGCCCCTGTTGTTTTGTTCAACACAATTAAAAGAACAGACCATTCATAAGAACTGAGAGAGCCTTGCACTGCCCCTGTCTCCCTTCTCTGCTTCACCCTCGCTTCTTCTGTGGTTTAGCATTGCTTGGGGAGTTACTGTGAACGGGCCAGCTTAGTTCCCCTAATTCCCTGGGTTTTGTTTGCATATAGGCTTAGTTTGGTTCTATTTGAAACAACTCAATGTCATGCCTCACCCCCTGTTTGAAAACAGACCAGTGGACAACTTTAAAGCCTGGCCAGCCAAATGGAAACAGTAAAGTGCACACATACCAAAATACACAAATACTGTAGCGGCAGAGCTGAATAAGGTTAAAGGGCAGTGACATCTAAGCAGTGACACACTTCAAAAGGGTGAAAAACTCTGAGGCTTTTTCACTAATGACAACTTAGCATGACTTGGCAAAGGGTCTGGTGGTAATTTCAGGTCGTAGCCCTCCAAACAAGTGTGTAAGCCCTGCAGGATAGGCCTAGTTCAAAGGAAAGACAGGTAAATGAGAGGGGAGGTGATTGGTCAATCACGGCAATAGGGTCACTGTACTGTTGTACAAGTTTATGAAGTATACCAAATGTAAAAAAATAACATGAACACATTAACATCTTTTAAACTCTAATCAATTAATCAATTCCTCGACAAACAGATAATAAATAAAAATGCTGTTTCAGTTATTTATTAAACAATTCACAGAACAGTGGCGAATGCACACAGTATAATAATAAATAATTACAATGATCATTAGTTGAGAACTAAAAATGTAAGTGTGGTTCTTGTGTTAAATGAACAACTATAAATAGTCTTCCAACACATATTAAAGGAGATATATCATGTTTTTAAATCCTTCCTTTTAACATGTAAATCATTCATTTATTGTCTCTATGAAGTAGAACCGCAACGCTTTGGTCTGAATTCCTGCTTATTTTCGCTCCACACACACCTTATAACCCTGTTCTGAGGTGTGTCTCGCTCCACA
>JBAMHV010000009.1:14922528-14941690 GCA_037177535.1 Pseudomugil gertrudae | reverse complement strand
GGTGCATCTCGCTCCACATACACCTTATAACCCTGTTCTGAGGTGTGTATCGCTCCACACACACCTTATAACCCTGTTCTGAGCTGCATCTTCAGAGCGACTCGTTTTTGTGCGGCCTCTGTAAATGTGAATGAGACCTGTTAAGCCCCGCCCCCTCCAGGTCACAGGAAGTTCAACTCTACCCTGTTCCGCCATGTTTGTAGCTTGATAGCTGCGATACGCCAATCTCCTGTCAGAGAAATATGACCACATTTTCTGCATTCCTAAACACTTAAAAATGCACAAAAACATGTATTTAATGGCTAAAAAAAGTGGATTTTGCATATGTCTTTTTTAAAGCCAAGAACAAAAGCTTGATCCGTTTCAAACCCACACAATTGTTATAGGTTTTATAGCCTCTTACAGTGTTTAACACTTATTTGGGAAAAAGAAAGTAATCACCTTAACGTCAGCTTATCAGTTTTAATATTCTATACTTCAGATACATTGTGTTCTGACGTATGTCAGAAATGTGTGCACAGCTGACACATGCAAGCCTGCTCTGAGCCAGCGGCCTCAGTCTTTGTTGCAGTTTGGAGAGGAAGTCGGCCTTTCCAACAAATAACAGGTTTGAAGCTTTGGTAATCATCTCTAAACCAAACGTAACTTTATAATTTACACAGGACAATCCTTTTAAGAAGAAACATAAACATTGGCTTTAGACTCCACCAAGAAACTGTTAATGTGTGTGCACCTGACAAAGAGACCAGCAAACATCCCATGTTTCTTTTGGCCAACAGCAGCACAATGGAAATACAATAGTTTATATAAACTAAATGTATTGCTAAGAATAATTCAGACTTGACATTGATAATCATAATGAGACATTTGACAATATTTCTTCTTGCTGCTTTGCAGACCAAGTTAATTACCTGGACCTCTTACTCCCACATATATCTGTATTACTACTGTCTTTCTAACCACTAGAATAGGATATATAGCTATGCATGAAGCTTCCCTGTAAAAGCAAACTGAATGGAAAGTTTGTGGTCATGAAAATAAGCTTTAGCTCATTTGTTCTGAGAATCAAACAGCACTTGAATATCAGTGACGACACTAACGATAGCTTATATTAATCATTTGACGATTTGCAATCAGGCCACCCTGTTCAAACTTAAGCCACTTAATCATGTTAATTAATAAAACAACCCTTCCTTAATAGGGTAATACCATATTTATAATTAATTAGATGAATTATGCATAAGAAATGGAATTGTTTAGGGAAGATTTTAATCGTTCTGGCTGTTAATTTTTGTAGTTTTCCAAACAGCAGTGTCTGCAGCAGGTTAGGAAAGAAGGCTTGATGAAATATTAATGGATAAAATGTGTGTTTTTCAGTGCATATAACAATTACTGCTTATACACACACACACTTCCCTGCTTGTGCTCATATGTTCAAGGAACCCTCTGTGTGAGCTGATATTGATCTTTCTTTAAAGCTCCTCTGATAATAAATTCCAGACCCCCCCTAAAACATTGTCAGATAGGAGAGCAAAATTGGCTTAAAACCGCTAATTACATCAGTGCTGAAAGGAAATCATTGATCAACAGCATTATGGGAAATTAAACTGGCCCCCAAAACTGGATCAAAGTAAATGGAGTGGCTTAGTGGGGTTTTACTGGGGCTCTGCAGACAGGGGACAGGATTATCACCCCTATACACACACACACACATCTCATTACAGTGATATGGCAATGTATAAGAGGACCAATATAATACGCACATAATTTATTTTTTAAAGACTTTTGTTGTTCACAGTTTCTTACAAAACACACATGGGAAGATGACTGATTGCCAAACTACCAGTAAACTTCAAAGTGCGTGTTTCATGTGTGGTATCACAGCAATTATTTAAAACAAAATGCTCCACAAATAAATACCCGTTTTAAAATCCAGGGCTGGTGAGAGCACGCCTCACGTCCCAGACCTGTGGGAAGGTCCACTGGGAGAATGAATAAAAGAAATGGGCCCCTGCTGGTTCATCTGGCCATCTATTGGTGCCCCGAGACCAAAGTAATCTGTTTCCTCCGTCCCACCAGCCTCACCACTGGCCCCCTCAGGGCTCCCCGCCTGCTGCTAGGAGATCCCTTCAAGTGTAATAAACGCTTTCCAAGCTGTACACATGCAAAAGAAAACTGCTGGTGTTTTCAGAGCACTGATTATGTTTACATAACCAGCAGTTTTTCAGATACTAGCTTGATTAACACAACTTTATTGTGTATTGAGGTAGTTGTAATGAATACTTTTGGAATGCTTCAAACCTCTTTATTAGCTCATGTGCGTTTCATGGTCTTATAACTATTACAGCGGTGCAAATGAAGAGTTTGTCAAAATACTAGGGGAAAAATAGGGATCTTATGATGCGATTACATGTTAATAAATGAGTCAAAAACATTTTAACGTCTGATTGTTTCTTTGGAGAGAAGAGTGGCCCATGAAAACAAAAACATTTAGGTGAAAATGAAAAGACGACATCTTGAGAATGAAACTCAAAATATAAAAAGAGAATAACTAAAATATATAAAGAAAATAACTAAAGAGAATTTAAAAATACATTTCAGGTAGAATGATCCTATAGATCAATTTAACTTCAATAATCTAATTTTTGAGGGAAGTATTCAAATATTTACAATAATAACACACTTAATCTAAACCAAACCCCCAAATACCTCACAACCAATGATAACTGACACAAAAAATTAACTAAAGATTGAACAGTTAGCACTAATATATCTAACAGGAAGCTTTAAAACTCCACAAGTACAGAGAGCAGCCCCCACTAAGACACAGCAAGCTGCCACTTAGTACAAAGTTAGCTACAACAACTCCACTTGTACTTACATTGTACCCCAATCTACTTACACTAGCAAATCCAGGGTTTACATTACACAAAAACAAGCAGTGGATATAGGCAAAATGGGCTTACCGAGGCATTGTTTTAACAGGGCTTTTCTGAAGGACAAAAATAAAGTAGTTGTTGGCTAACGTCTTCTGGAGATGGAGTTCAGGGGATTTAGGAGGTGTTAAGATGATTTGTAGGCCTTTTCTCTCCTATCAGATCATCTAAAATGTGAGTGATTACACTGGTAATCAGCTGCAAGCCCACACTGGCACAGTCTGCGCTTAAAGTGATAATAGGCAAGAGACAGAGTAGAGAATGGAGAAGGAAAGACCTTTGAGGGAGACAACAAATACAAGGAGAGGAGGAAGAGGGTGGCAGATTAGGATAGCCATTCTCCTCCTCTCCTTCCGCTCCGTCTCTCCATCCATCTCACTTGCTATTCAGAGATTCACTTGTGCTTGGCCAAAACAAATAGCTGACACTGCCTCATCAAAGCTTTGGATTGGCAGTCTGGGCCAAGTGGGGCTGTTGACAAGCAAAGGCAGTAAAGCAGAGGAGGAGAGGAAAGAGCAAGACGGAGGAAGAGACAACAGAGATCCCTGCTGTAATTCCCAAAAATGTAATCCACTGGGTTTAATGGTGTATGTGTGTGTGGGGATTATACATTTATCATCAGCGCTCATTCCTACTTTCACACTGGTGTGTGTCTGTGTGTGTATATGAGAGAAAAGCCAGCTTGTGTAGAAGGCCCAACAATACCAGCAGAGGGATTTAATCCATGGCTCTCTATTATAACCACATATCTTGGCCAATTCAGAGTAACAACTAGCCTATTCACTCCTGAACCCACCGATTAGCCCTGATCTGGAGACAAGCCCCAAAACACTCCTTACATTTACCACTTGTCAGACATGTTATTTCCTCAAAACTGACGAGCTCCTTGCAACTGTGTGTCCATCACACTCACACGACTCATCTGTTTCTCATACCAGAAGAAGTAATCAAGACCCCTGTAAGCCTAAATCCACACCTCTATCAGGCTGAGGTTAAAGGTTCTGTGTGGATTTGTACCATTCTGTCTATTTATCTGAGTATTTGGAGGTTTATTACTATTAGAAACTGCCTTACACGTTTAATTCAGCACAACTAATCTCTGATATATAGATTGTGTATAGATCACACACATCCCTCCTTTATCACATGCATACACACACACACGTGGAAAATGGGAACCAGCAAACTGGTATCTGAGCGTATTGGTGTTGGCAGCACAAAACAAGGCTTTATATATAGAATATTTCTACCGACAGCAATGACAAGCAATGCCAGTCAGGTTCACCCACATCTGTCAGACTCTTACGGCATACCACAACTGCTGTGTGTGTGTGTGTGTGTGTGTGTGTGCACAGAGAACAGTTTTACCACACAGAGATTAATGTAAAATAAGGATGTGTAATTAAGATACACCTGATCATATATTGCAAAAGCTTAAAGTCACTAAGTGGTCTGAATAGCGGTCAAAAGTCAGCATTTACACTTTTGAATAGAGTAGATTAACTTCATTCCTCTCAAGACACTTAACAGTTTATTAAAGATATGTCCAGATAAAACTTCGACAGTCTAATAATCTTCTGATAAATCAAGCTGCCATGAGTATAATCTCCAGCTTTGTTTAAAGTGTTGATTCACAGAGGATTCAAGCGAGCAGCGCTCCGATTCATCCTGGTTTATAGGTACAAACTTAATTCTAAAAACAGTATGGACGTTGTGTAAAGACAACGCAATGGTTCAAGAATATCATTAACACATATTTTATATAATTGATGCTGAAACGTGAGACATTTTTATTTCTAATATGATGGTATCTGTTTGTAGGTTAGTCCTTTATAATCTCTCATGTAATGATTGTAGAGCTAAAAATCACTGCTGGTACTTCGATGTGACCAGACAAGAGTTTGGAAAATGAAAAATGACCGGAGGTGACAATCTAAGATGTTCAGGAGTGTAATCCTATGTTAAAACTGCTCGTGTGTTTGCAGTTTAAGGGGTTTAATTTAGGCCATATATGCTTTTCTAAGTGTTTTGCAAAAGTAGGGGGGAAAGCCTTGACTTAAATGCTTAACTAATTACAGCATTTAAGAAACAAACGTGTGTTAATACAAAGTGCATTTTGAGATTCATCTAGCTGTATCTAGACAAACCTTTAGATACAGCTAACAATCTCTGTACTAGATACGTTGACTGAGTCAGTGTTTTGTTACATTTAGGAGGTTGCTCAACTACTTTTTGCATTTCCTCTTACAGAGAATTCAATATGGTGAGCGAATAAAGATGTGTTACAGCAGTCAGCATGAATAAAACTAACATTTTCCTCACCAGAACTCTTAATCACTAACTTGAATACTTCTGGGCAGAAGGCCACCTAACATTACAAACTTTAATAAGAAAGAAAGTGACAGATCAACATTTAAAAGCCACATCTGTGCATGACTGCAATGATAAGTTATGGGTCTGCAAAGTGATATAGACATTGTATTTAGACTTTTGTCAGAGTTAGTTTCCATTCAGACCAGAAGTGGTTATGCTACAACACTACACAGTGCTATAAAGTCCATTTCTGTTACAATAATTTGCATCAAAGACATATTTATAACATTTACCTGTTGCTAGAAATGACAATGTTTCAGATCGTGTAGCTTAACTCTTCATATTATAAAGCCGTATTATATAACCCTATGAGTTTGAACCAAAATGGATTAATAAGTGCATCCTTGGTTGTTGTGACCTTTCAGTGTATGTGCTTGTCACTAAAACCTTTAGGCCACTTGTGGAGTTTGAATCTAGTCCCCAGATAGCTAAAACATGCCCATACAGCTGTTGCTCATGATTGCTTTACTCTGAGAATGAGCAAAGGCGATCGCATCAATCTCTGCTCTGGAGTCTGCAGCCTAGATTGGCTGCAGCTCTGGCCACTGGCTCTAAAAAGACATGAATCAACTAGAGGGAGATAGATTAGCCTTTAGTAACAAGGGATAATGTTCAAGACATGAGAAAAACATACTTTCACCATCAGCAGATACAAGTCCAGACATCTGTCTTTTAAGCTAACACGCACATATCCATGGACGCTCACATACGTGTTCACAGAACATGTGTTCTGCAGATGTAGTAGCTATGAAAAAGGTCCTGTTCTCCATGTGTATATGAGACACAGAGGGAGAAAGTGAGTAAGAGAAACAGAAAGAGACAAGAAATACCTGAAGAATGCAAATATATGAGGGGAAGAAAGAAGGGAAATTAAATGAACATTAATTCTCCCACAGAAATTCCCTTTCTCAGCACGAGGAGATGAAAGAAGAGTGATGTACTTTGTGATATTTATGTCTCCTTAAACACAAGGCTAGAGTTTTGGTTTGGTGGACGGGGACCTTGGCTGAGAGAGTATCCAGGGCCCCCTTATTGCCTGGTTTGCTAATTAAGCATAAATCTGCAAGATTGAGCCAATGGAGGATTAATTAACTGTTTATTTCTCTTCACTCCTCCACTGGAACCACTAGGTAGTGAGATCCAGAGGAACAAATGCCAAAGCGCTGGGTGTGGCATGAGACAAATTAACAATTCAGATGGTTGTAAATCTGCATGTGCATGCGTGTATGTGGGCTTGTGTAAATAACATGTCAGTGCTGTCATTTTAAATGAATGTGAATAGATGTCATCAGTCAAACACATGAAAACTAGTCTTGTTAGGTCAGAGTCTGAATTGCAGAAACTAAGGGTGCATTCACACCAGCATGGCAGCTAGTCTCTGTACGATCTGTTCATCTTGGGAAGTCTTCCGGACTGAGTTTGCATTCACGCTTTAGTTCCCAACTGAACCAGACCTTTTAAATAACATGTTCCACCAGAAGAAGCAGACCTGCATCAGATCCTAGCAATCTTGGGTTGATCCCATCTCGCATATCTTTTACTGAGTTTTTTCTCATCCAACCACAGGTCTTTATTCCTGCCTGTCATCTCACACCAGATTATGTTTTGGTTGTGTTTACCCACAATGCCGTGCACGGAACACAATAATCTTTGCTTTGTAGTCCACTTAAGCATATCCATCCATCCATCCATTTTCTACCGCTTATTCCCTGAACGGGTCTGCAGGGAGCTGGAGCCAATCCCAGCTGACATCGAGTAAGCCACAGTGCTAACGAACTGCGCCACCGTGCAATCCACACTTAAGCATATCGAGACCGGTATTTGTAGGCTGACCGAGTTTGCTTCCTTGATTTGAGCTTACACTTTGAAACAAGATACCGAGCATCATTATCTGAGCACACTAAAAGCCTTGTCTGAAATGAGCGGTCCGCAGGCGGCTGATGGTCAGGCACACTGCCTTCAGAGCCGGAGATGTAGGAGGCACAAGAACGGCAAAATCTAACCTGTCGCAAACCTGTCGCAATGCCTTTGGAAGCTAAATGGGTCTACACAAAGAGAATAACTGGACAGTTGAGGGACAGCAGAGATTCAGAGCCTGTGGCGAGGGGATACAGTAAATCACAGACTACAAATCCTCACCACATGTCTGAGACAGCAACGCTCCTCTGCTAAAAAAACTCAACAGCTTCCTTAACAGCACATATCCTCTGAAGACCCCACCTCACGACCAGGTTCCGTGTCTGTCTGCAGCCATTGTGAAGAGGATACTTTCCAGCATCAACACTTGCAAGGCTGCAGGTCTGGACAACAACCCTGGATGTGTGCTGAAGAACTGCACACGCCTTTACACACCTCCACATACTGATAAGAGCCCACTCATCGTGCACCTTTTACCGAGGCACCACTAAGAGCATCTGACCAAAATGTGTAGTTCAGGAGCTGCACAGAACAGAACTGGAAAACACTGCAGTGCATAGCGAACAACGCAGGGATAACCACTGGTGTCTCACTTCCCTCCCTCCAGGACATTTACCATACCCATCTTATCCACAAACTATTTGACATTTTGAGGGACTCTTGCCACCTTTTGCACAGCCTGTTCAGTCTCCTGCCTTCTGGGAGAAGGTGCCAGAACCTGTGGGCCTGCTCTACCACACTTCTGAATAACCTCATCCACCAGACTGTAACAAAACTGAACTCTTTCCCTTCCTTTTTAAGTCCTATGTAAATACTTGCATATTTCAGAAGATGATAATTAAAAGCATGAACTTTAATCAGAGTTTATTATAGCATTCACAATTCCCCAGAACAATGCAGACTTTCTCAGTAAACGGACGATTTGAGTCAAAAAGTGTTGGTGTGACTGGACCCTAAGACTACAAATTGTTTCAGTAGGGAAAAGCCAGTGGTAATCAGAGAAGTGTTTGCAGAGCACAAAAAATTAGGGATCATGATGAGGGGGGAATAGGGGCAAGGTAGCAGAAAAAAAAGGGTAGAAGTGGAGGGTCTAAGGACAGGGATGTCCTGGGTCTGCCTAGTTTAGTGTAGTTATTACTTGTGTTTATTGTGTGTTATGTCTGCTGTGTGATTAACTGTGTGTGAAGCCCTTTGAGACGACTTTGTTGTGATACTGGGCTGTATAAATAAAGTTGAAGTTGAAGTTGAAGTGAATAACTGACTACAACATAGAGACTACAACATAGAAAGACCCAGATGATTAGAAATGGTAGAAACACTTAAAGAGACCGAGAAGAGCGAAATAATGAGCCACGTCTGTGTGTGTCAGTTGGAGATGGAGTAATGGCACAATCTGTACACAATTAGGACTCCATTAGAAGTTTAAAACAACTCATTACTTCCATCTGTTCCTGAAGCCAGGAATGTGAGATTGGAGACGACAGGTGTCTAAATGTTTATCAGCCATGCTGCGTTTATTCCTGTGTCTAAGGTAGAAGGAAAAATGACCCACACTAATCTAATTCAAACTAACATTCACTTTGAAAGGTTGCTGGTGTGGCAGGAATAAAACACAAACTGTTCAAAACCACTGATGTTGGTACAGTATTGGGCATGTGGAACTCTTCAGCCCTGTGGGAGTGAGCACAAATTAAGCATTTGAACGCAAGCATTAACTTACAAAAAGGAGGTCATATAGCTAACACTTTGGCAGTCTAAAAAACACCATCAATTAAAAAGCTGACATCAGCAGTATGTAAAAAACACATCACATGAATAAACTGGTATTTTATTTTAAAGTGTTTAGCCAGGAATATTCAATCAAAAACAAAGACACAAAAAAAGCTGCAATGAAACCTGATGGATTAATGTGTAATTTATGAGTTATACAATCTCATTTATGTTGGCGAGAGGGATGAGGTGTAAATAAAAACACAACTACTGAATCTAAGTTTAACTCGCTGCCTTGATAAAAACAGGTTGCCACACAACAAGTAAGAAAATTTGTGTTTGGTCAGTTACGTGTTGTAATAACCCTTCTTGGCAATAAATAGTTTGAAAGCCTGTTTACTCTTTTTTTTTTTTTGCAACATTTGTAAAAAAAAAAAAACTAAATTTGTGAGATAAGTGGCAGATCTAATGTTGTGACTTGTGCCCATTAAAAACTTGCCAAATCCTTGCAAATAAACAGCTTATTCTGTTTATTTACTGAATTAGATGGTTGAAATCTGAAGAAACAAGCATACTGGCAGCACGGTGGCGTAGTGGCTAGCACTGTGGCTTCACAGCGAGAAGATTGTTGGTTTGAGCCTCGGCTGGGGAGGGTTAGAACAATGGCCGCTCTGTGTGAAGATTGCATGGTTTCCGTGTTTTTGTGTGCGTGGGGGTTCTCTCTCGGTACATTGCTGTGGTGAAACTTGGAGAATTGTGCCGGAGTTTTGACAGCACAGGCACCTGTACAAGCATGGAAGAAGCCAGTGAATTGCAGTGTTGCAAACGTAGCAACTTTGTCGCTATATTGAGATTTTAGACCCCTCTGGTGACTCTTTTTATTTTCTCTTAAGTGACTCATGACATATCTCGTGACTTTTTCTGGCAGTCCCTCCCAGGTGGAGCAGATATTCATCTGTGAACCCAGATTGGAAATGAAGAACGCATTATGCAAAGCTGTTGCTGGCTGCTCTGACATGGCTTACAGTCAGATTAATGTATATTAATGTAGACTGTGAGCAAAAAGATTTACAAGATTAAAATAGTACCACTGCAACTTGTTATTAACTGTTAAAATGGAGCTGGGATTGAACTAATTATTTAAGGGGGGAAAGGGATTTTTACTGGACCTGACTGGACCTGATATCTGTAGATTGACCTCTGCAGTACTCACCTGGAAGCGTGTCTGTCAACATCTTCACACAGGAAAACAAGCACAAACTCTATGAAGACTAATTCCTGTTTAAGTTCATTTAAGTTATTAAGTTTTAAATAGCTGCTATATAACTTTTGTATTGGCTAACATTGGCTTGTTACAGATCATATGTCACTTTATCTCTTTCTGCTTATACATCCATAAAGGGAATTTGAACATTTGCAGATTAACTGAATATTTACTTAACCCCCTGCAGCCACAGGGCACAGGCCCTGGTGGGCCAAGGCAGGGAGCCGCCGACCCCACCGGGCATCAAACTAGTAGATCTGTGATCATAATTCTCCTTTTTTTTTCTGTTCTAGGTTGGAAACGCACCTGAGAGCTAAAATTCACCATCAGATATGGTTCCCACTGAGTTTAAAAGGAAGTTAGTTTCACACAGCTTTGATGTTCATTCTGATGACCCGTTAATATTTAATGAATAAATCATGACATTTTTATACTTCATTATAATCATTTGACTTTATTACAAAAATATCTACATTTATATTTATAGGAAATATTTTTTACTGCTGGAAAGTTGGATAAGCAAAAACCATTTGCACACTATATAGTTATACACCAGTTTTGAGTAATCACTTGTACATAACCAATGTGATTGTGTTGGTCACTCTGGCAGCACACCCAAGTCAATCCCACAAGTGCTAAATGGGGCTGAAGTCAGGATTGTGGGCAGGCCATTCAATCTTCTACACTCCAAATTCTGAAGGTAATCTGTGATTAACCCCGCTCTGGGGGAGCAAGCGTTGTCATCCTGGACGATGGAGTTTGGCACCAGACTGTGGAGATATAAGATCGCAACTAGTTGCAGAATCTCATCTCAATATTTCTCTGCATTGAGATTGCTTCCAGTGATGACGAACCTTATTTTCCCAGTGAGGGACACATACTGCCTCCACCGAAAGCTGTTACTTTACTGGTGCAGCTTGAAGTTTCGCTATGGTAGGGCTATCTAGTTCAGTGCAACCTGGCATGCCAAGAGCAGAAACCAACTGTATGAGTCCATGCTCATGGGTGCAAGTCATGTGCCAACCAGAAGCTCAAGCTTAAAACAAGATTCAATAGCAGAATCTGATATTTGGTATTGACAAAGAAGATTTGGCTGGTTCTTTTAAGGGACAAATGTGGCATAACTTAACAGTGAAATAAACTCAATTTGGCCTCAGATGCTTTTACAGGCCAGAAAAAACATATCTGGACACAAGCATTGTTTTTTCTTCAAACTCTGTGCTTCGGTGTTACCAATACAAATAATTCCTAATCTGTTACATAAGTGCAATGTGAGACTAGAATTAGTTTACATTATGACAAATAATAACAAAAAATTTTATCCCCACAACTGGGTTTTTTAGGAGTTTTTCCGTTCCGAGAAGGAGAGTCTAAGGACAGGGATGTCTGCTTAGTTTAGTGTAGTTATTACTGTGTTTATTGTGTGATTAACTGTGTGTGAAGCCCTTTGAGATGACTTTGTTGTGATACTGGGCTGTATAAATAAAATTGAATTGAATTGAATTGAAAATAAAATGGAATAAATTCAGCAAATATCTTTATCATAGTTCTTTTAAATTTGATGGATAAAGTAGACGTTGGCGTCTCAGAAAACAAAACTTTTTACAGATTAGTTATTTTGTGCAGCAATGGAGAAAGACCACCGTAACACCACGTGATGAGTGTTGAGCACCATAGTTGACATTCAATCATTGAAAGGAACAAATCAGAGAAGACAAAGAGGAATGGGAGTGGAAAAAATGGATGACGAGGAAGGGAACTGTAGAGGAGAGCTTTTAAAGAAAGGCTCAATGAGTCTGTTGGAAGGTTACAAACTACTTTGTAGAAGTTTTCAGACACCACCAAACTGGTGTCTGAAAACTGACATCAGAAAATATTTTTTAATGTAAATAAAAATAAGTAATCTCAGTTAGCAATTACACAGCTAATTAATAGGTCCAACAAAATTGTTTGTTGTACTTACGATGGAGGATATATAAATGATGGATAACTGAGTGTTGACTAGTAGTTAAAGACAGGTTGCTTGTGTCTACGTAAATGCTTTGCAATCCTATTTAACATTGTCAAGGTTCTGTAAAGTTCTTCCACATGCATTTATAATTAGGTCATTGTTCTTATGAACAATATTTTCCAAACATATGGGAGAAAGACAGAGTTAAACAATGGAGCATTGCGCCCACTAATCCACAGTGTCCTCCTTAAAATGTAACTAACCCCCCTAAAAGAGGCTAACCCTAACCCCATACTAAATTTTTAAAAAACTCCACAGACATGGGCTGGGCCGACAGACACAACGAGGTGCGGCCAAGTATTGGGGAATGAATAAAATGGATGGACAAGTATGAGTATGAATAAACAGCTAACATGAATAAACACTTTTGATAATGCTCACAACGCACACATTTCCAACCCCTGACTCGCCACAGAGGGCGTCACGGTCTGCGAGACGTTTTTATACCAGAGCCACAGCCTGTGACGTAAGTAAGTACTAAGATGCACCGATTCAGCCAATAGGAAAATTCAAATGCAGTAGCCACATTTCAACCCTAAGAGGGCAGCACTAAGACGGGTTTAGACCAAAGTTTGTCAAATTAAAGTTTACGTGAAAATGTCAAAAATGGCACAGTAACAAGAAGACAGCACCGTTAGAGCCCAATTTACCCAGTTTATCTGCAAAATAAAAAAAAAGTAGTTTAGGGGGTTAGTTACTCTTTAAAGTCTTTCCATCAACTACCAAAGGATAAGTCCTCCAATGAGCACCACAAAGAAAAAAAATGACTAATCTGCTAAAGTCATTTTGTTGTTTGGCCACAACTGTGATATAGTTAACAATCTGAATAAGAAGTGCCGTCTGTCATTCATTAAAAAAACAGTACCCACAACACGCAACAACTGACAGACATATCACTCCTAGAATATCTATTTAACATTTATGTTGGTATGACTAAACATCGGCACAGAGTTAAAACAAATCTAACAAATATGTTGCTCGTTATCAAAACTCAGCCGTTACCCATGTTAATCACTTAGAGTGAAGGTTGTGTGAGACTGATGCCGGGAACCGAGGGTAACGAGATGATGGTTGTGCCCGATATCAGTCAAGAAAAAAAAATGAACATGAACAAGTAATGTCACAGCTGACATCATTAAATTGGTAGTGAGTCTGAACTTAAATATTAATTCATATGAAAATCTTCTAATTTCTCAAGCCCATTAGATCATCTCAAGTTATTTTATCAGTGTGTGCCCACTAACATCTACCAGCTATATCATAATCCCCATCTGCCTACCATTAACTTCTACCTTTCCTTTGCCTCAAAATTTAGACCTATTCCTTGATCCGCCTTCATATTTCACCCCCTGGGGGAAGTTATCACTCACTGTTGAGGCATTTTATACAAATTTGGTGCCAATTTGTTTCTTTCCAATGGAAAAATAAATGTTATAATGAGGGGGGAGAAATTCATTAAACATGTGTATGAAATACTTTTCAAGTGTAAAAAAGAAGATTCACAGGCATATTCACACACAGCATAATCATGCATCTGTCCACTCATGCGGTGCTGGCATAAAACATTTAATCTGGAATGAACCCGTTCTGTTGCTTTCTCTCCCTCTTTAGACCCCCTACAATCCCCCTTCCTTTGCTCCCTTCCATTACCCTCCATCTTCTTCTCTCTCACTCAAGACCTTTCCCTGTGACTGCCAGAAACCACAATCATAAAATTATTAAAATGCTGTTTGGCTGCCATTAATCAGCGGTGGTGATAAATCCTTGTGTGGGAAGTGACAGAGCATTAGTAACATACCTCTTGGCCTCAAAGACAGAGAGTAATGAGCCACGAGCCGGACCGGGTCAATCATAAACTCATCAAATGCGTCATTTAATTTCTTCATTTAGACAAACACAATTTGTTTATGGGAAAGATATCAGGTGTTGTGGAATGAGAAACGGCGCTGAAACGCTGGTACATTAATCAGGGCTTGATTACACGCGACTCTGCGGTTGTTTATCCTAATTTCATTCATTTCCATCAGCAAAGCAAACACAGACGAACACAGCCATTAGTGATGGTTTGGGATGGCACAATTACAGCCTCGTATTAAATAAAGTGATGATGAATGGTCCAATACAAACTAAAACAAAGGGGGTTTTATTACTACAAATCCATCCCAGCCCTGCCTTCCTGTGTGTGTCAAGAAACCCCACTGGTGTGAAAGGAGAGAAGAAGTTGTTTCAACTTCACCACTAGAGGAAGACCCATTTATGAGAGAAAAAAATGAACAACAGTATTGACGCCTTTGAAATGGCAGTTGGTTATATGATAGCAAAAGACAGGCTTAAAAACATGAAAACGTCTGTTACAGTTGCACTTTTAATTGAAATCAGTGGGTGAGCGTGTTATTGAAGCAGCTAAACCCATGACAGTATCACACAGAAATACCCATAAAATGCAAACACCTACAAGCACACAAACTTTACTAAACTATACACTAAATATTGGAGTGTATCCTCCCTGCCAAAGCTGATAAAGATGAAAAAAATGAAATAGCAAAGTTTGATATTTTGTTCTTGATCATGCAAAGCTAACTGGCATTTTTTTGCAGCCTGCTGATGCCGTGAGACAGAGAGGCTACAGAGCTGCACGGGACGTCCATGCTTCTCTCTATCCCGTAATAGAAACTGTCAGGTATTAAAATACCCCAAACAGCTTTAAATATCACAACACAAGTAGCCACATGTTTTTGTATAATGATACACTGAATTCCATTATATCATAATTACCTTACTTCCTTGCAGCTATCACAACATAATGTTTTGCTCTACAGATTTCTTGTTTTTGCCTGTCTTTCCTGCTGCATGTGGCTGATTACTGAACGCATCTGGTCCAGATCGTCTTCACCAAGCCTGGGTTTGCCTCTCATTCACCCACTCCTGTTCTTACCAGTAGCCACCTCAAAATCTGTTTTACTTTACTGTTGTGACTTATTCAGTGATGCAGATGCTTTTTCTCCCCCTCTATGCCCCCGCTTTACTCAGACTCTAACTTGTTTTTTGTATACAAGGCAGGATTCCCCCCACCCATTCCATCTGCACTTTGGAAAACATTTACCAGTATGGCAGCGTACATCCGTTAATGTTCTTTCTTGTTTTGACTATGATCACTGCAAAGATTCCCATCAACATCCAGTTAGATGTCTCCTGTACCCAGTTGGCCACTGTACCTGAATGAATTAGATTTTGACCCTGGTAAGGACTTACCGATACATCGGCCAGTCGATATAATAAACTGATATCTGCATTTTTGGTTGTACTGGTATCAGCATAGGTCGATGCACAGGTGCGTTGGCCAATATGCTTTTCCTGGCATGATTTGCAGACAGGCGCCCACAGGCAATTAGATCTTGTTGGAGATGCTGCAGTTTACATGCTGCCAGAACATGCATTGGTCCTACCCCACTATGAAAGTGCCATAAGCCTGCTGCATAAGTTTCAAGACAATGTTAAGTTTTAAACTTTAAAATTATTTTAACTACTTTAATTTTTGCCATACACGTAGAAAGTAGAAGCAAAGTTTGTGTGGAAAGCTGTTTGTATTTGGAGAGCTGTTACATAAAGAGGCTAAATTTGCATGGCAAACATCTGTCAGATTAAATAATTCTGAGGTCAATTAGTTCCCTGATGTTCGTTGGAGTTTCATTCAGCAACCACCAGGTTGAGGTTTGGACAAGTGTCCTGTGTGTCAGAATGACTACACAACAGCTGCCACTGCGGGAGACAAAACCGTGCCCGATGTTGCAGCGGGACAACAGACATGCTGCTTTCGATGGGACTTCTACGTTGTTTTGGTTTTTTTGTGCTCAAAGTAAATTGTGTAAATTATCATGACAGTATAAATATTATAAATATTCTTGGCTTTTCAGCCCATGCTGCTTCACACAGGACAGCAGTGTGCACATGGATGACATGACAGTAGTGAGAGAGAAGACGATGATATTCGCTTCAGAAACTGCGCACTATGTTCCTGATTGATTGATCGATACTGATCTTTATCTTTTGAAAGAAATGGGTTCCAGTGTGGTGCACTTTAGGGAGTAAACTCCAGGAAAGATGCAATGCAGTTTGCTTGTGAACCTGTAATTTTTATAATTAAGTGTTAACTTTTCAAAGGAATCCCTTTAAGATACAAGGGCACTGAACCGTTTTTTATTTATTTATTTATTTTTATGTAAATTTGCAAAGTTAAGCAAAGATTAACCTTTAAAATCCTACTTCATGCAACAATGTGCATTTTACCCCTTTGGGTATTTGGTAAACTGATTCATTTTTAAAATTGTATTAATTTATCATAAATGGCACTTTTAATTTTTGTTACCATTGTATCAATTTTATGGTGTAAATTGTGGTATCCAAAGCAGTTCCGGCTCAAGCAAATAGACAGCCTGTATCGGACATTGGTTAAGGCTGATAGGAAAAAAGGGGGAAAAGTATTGTCCTAAAAATAAATCTTATAGAACCAGTCCTAGAAACTGGTCATCTATCTATGATGTCAACGATCATTGACATGTTTCCAAACTTGGTCAAATTTGTTACTCTGCCCACCGAATGCTTGAGAGCCTGCTGATCTCCTGGTCGACCATGTCTTCTTTTTACAAGCTATAGCTAAGGACACTAATAAAGGTACGTTACAAGATAACAATATAGCTCCTAAGGGGCATTTGTGAGTTACTTTTGTTTTGGACTCCTAGCTCATCATGATATTTTTCCCTGTTCCCATCAAGCCTAGGGTGCTTGAGGCCTCTGCCATATCTGCATCGCAACTGCACATTTCCTAGGCCTAAACCCATTACCCTCTGTTAATAAACCAGTAAAACTGTCATTGTTTTGGTTTCAGAGAGGTTCCTGCCATTCTCTCTATTCCACTAAAGAAGTCACACTTGTTATTTCCACATGCTTCCAGTTTTATTTTAAATTGTAATATTTTAAAACATACAAAGATGTGAAAATGTATGAACCTTCCCTCTTCTGCATTTATGTAGAGAACATAAAATTATTATATGAACAGAAAACTTGAAAACAATACAATCAGACAATTCCCCATCATTTATTTTTGTTAGAGGTAGTGAATTTGTAATTCTCTATTAAAAAATCCAATAATTTCATCAGCTGGGAGAAGGATTGCCATATTTCTGAAAGTATTATTATCAGTAATCTCAAAAGATCATCAGTATTATCAGATGTGGTACACTGGGACACAGCTCACTGCTACATTGTACCAGCATTCATGTGCATCCTGTTTTATTCATATGAAGAACTATGTGTCATAAACATTCTCATTACTCATGAAATTTTTCTCTCTGTTCAGCAGGAATGAGGCAAAACAACTGAGTTCGACATGTCATCAGAAAACACATTGGCTCGTCTGACACAGCAGGTGTACCCTATTGGCAGAAATTTTTCATAAGTCCAAACAGAGGGAAATAAGTGCCACATCCCTGTGTGTTTATGCACATCAAACTAGACTTATGGAATCTACTGAGTGATGACAGTAAAGATGATCAGTGTGTTTTATGACGCAGAGTTGCCCTCACACACTTTTGCCTCTGTTAAGAGCTCAGAGACATATCTCAATCTTTTATTTGATCCATCAGTGTCTCATCAGATCAGATAAACAAAGATGTATATTGGCTTATGAGTGAAAGAAAGTAAACAAATTTTCATAAAAATCTGTTGCAGCCTCCTTCAAAGAACCGTCTGAACAATAATTCACCCATTTTGTCATGAGAAACAGAAAAGGAAACATAATGAGCAACTTCCAAACCAGCTACGTCAATTTCTAAATGAGCAGTGGATAAGGTGTGATCAATAAAACAAGCATTTGTGTTTTATGACTAATCAAGATTTTGTGCAGAGACCAGAGATTTTTTTTTTATCTACTTGAAAAGTTAAATATTTCCTGAAAAAAGATGAAACGCGTAGCCATGCTTCTATACGAGCACCGCCTCTCTGCACTAACTTCACAGAGTCAAGATTAACAACCACCACCACAGCAATAGGCAAAACACTGTTACATTCCTGGCATAATTGCACAGCACTGGCCTTAACATGAAGAATAGTGTGTCAGAGGGAAGAAATTACTTCAAATCATGAAGGCAGGAAAACATGGGTCAACACTCACTACAATCCATTTATCTCTAATCCAAGGCCAATTGCTTTGCCACATCCATTAAATCTTTGCAGAAACATTTACAAACGCAAACTGAAGAGATTGTCCAACCAAAAATAAATGTTATCACAGATTCTTTAAGATCTGTATCTATTTTCTGTTTTCTCCTGCACAAATTACAAGCTATAACATACAGATAATAGAATTTAGTTAGCCAGTCTTCACCGTCTTTTCCACGCTGGATTCTTTACATTCAGCCCCCCCGCATGATGCCCAGAGAGCCTGCCAGCGGTCTGAGGTAATTAAATTACCAAGGAAAGTTTACTTGACAGCAAATGGTTAGCTAAATTTAAGGTGATTGCAAATTTGCTTTCATTCAACTTCAATGGCTTTTCTGTACAAGGCTGGTCTGCAAATAATTAGCACATACATTTGCATCAAAATCATTTAAACCATATGTTGCAGAATTATGGAAAGCAGCAAATTAAAAATATTCTTTTTCTGTTATGGAAATGCCGACATGTTGGGAAGAGAGAAAAAGAGGAAGGAGAGAAAACTATCGGCATGTGTCTCCGAACACCAACAAGGAGAGTAAAGGGGGGGGGGTTTGGATTTGGGCACACTCATGACGGCTCTCTCTCAAGAGCTCACCAGATGCTGTTTGAAATCAGCTCACAGACTAAAAACAAAGCTTTCTCCATCTCTTACTCTGCAACTCTTCCTCACACAAACAGAACCAGAACAGTTTCTGCTAAGTGACCCAATCGAATAAAGTTATATATATATATATATAT
>JBAMHV010000009.1:14882770-14922497 GCA_037177535.1 Pseudomugil gertrudae | reverse complement strand
ACACAATCGAATAGAGTTATATATATATATATATATATATATATATATATATATAGTTCCAAATGGCGAAGCAAGTAAAGTTCTACACTCATTTGTCAAACAGTTTTGGGAGCTGAGACCTTTGATTTTAGGAAAAAACGATAGCTACAACTGAAATATAAAATAATTGACAGAAAAAATAAAAGAATCATACTTCTAAGAAAAAACAAAAGCAAAAAATACTCAGAGAGAAGATATAATATCTTTAAAATATATTTTAACAGACTCTAAATAAGACATAATGTTCATAAAATTTGGATGAACGTACCCGCTATTTAAAAATCAAGCATAAAAAAGCATATTGGCTGCAAATGTTTGCAAATCTGCATCTATAAATCAACACAGCAGAGAACTGGACCAGACGGCTTTCTTTTTGGACATTCAGTTTTGTCATTATCCCAAAAAGTCCAGCTTCGACTGTAGTGAACTGTCCCTGTGACGTGTATTGCAGCGCAGCACTGATTAGTGGTCACTACATTACTCACAGAAAAAACTGGAACAGTGGGAGCTGTGTTTATTATGCACATAAAGCAAACCAAAAATCAATCATACATAAACCTCTGATCCATGCAGTCCTTTGGTCACGCAGTCCTTCTTGGAACTGACAAGACACCTCTGAACAGAAAGACTTTCTTCTTATTGGGGGGAAAATGTTTAGTGGGTCCAGAGGACAAATATAAAATAAACCATTACTTAAAACCCACATGCCTTTTTAAAGCCTGAACTTCTTTTTAAATGAAAAGAAAAATAGCTTGAAGTCTATTAAAAGTGATGCTCTCCTCTGAGCTTGACAAAACCCTCCATCTATCCTGCTACCTGCTCCTCTGGAGGTCAGTCTGCACATATCCAGGTGAGCATCATGGGCCAGTCTGTTAAATTTTATTCAGATATTTGGCTCCTGTGTGAATTCAGGCTCTCTCTCTCTCTCTCTTTGTCTCTGTGACATAATTACATGTTGACTGGAACAGTGAGGTAATGGTGCATAAATCCAGCTGATCAATGGTTACAGAGACTAAATTACAGGACAACCCTGGGCCATTATCCTCCCAAAGGACAACAGGAAACACATTCCTGTACAGATGCAGGGGGAGTTCTGTTATGTGGGAATTGTCTAATTAATGTGAACCCCATGCCACGATTTAAGGTTAACAAAATGCACAAAAAGCTTTGGCACCTGTTTTGTTGGTAATCTGGACAACCTTTGTTCAATGTAAGAATCAAAAGTGCAGTGGCATTAATGTGTACTACTAAACCAATGAAATAGATGCAACTAATTAAAGTATCACCTTTTCAGATTAAAAGCACCCTTTAATGACAACTTTATTATTTCATGACTCTCCTTTTCAAACCTAACACCAACTCTTTTCAAGACATAAGACCCATGATTATCTTATTTTTGTAAAAATGATTGAAAATGTAATGTTTCAGATTTTTTAAACTGATTTATTTTTGTCTGTAAATCAAAAACTAAAAACATAATGGCTTTAGTAAAGACTGACACTTCTGTCCAGTGTAGCAGCTGCTGTTACAGTAATAACATATTGGGCAAGACGGGCAAATGGCATGTTGTTAGTTGTCACTGTGCAATACCCTCATGCTTTCAAAGGAAAATCCCCTTTAAACCATGGGTCATCACTAACTGGTGTTTGAAACAATCATCTTTGTCGTGTCACACAAAAACACTGTACAACAATCCCAGCGACAGCAAGTAATAAAGATGGAAAATACTTCATTTCTATCATTGACTTTCTCAAAAAAGCCTGCACTGCATGATCGCTAGATCTAAAGAGATGACAAGAGAAGTGAAAAAAAATCTGAGAAATGAAAAGGATAAAGACATAATGTAAAAAATGAGATCTTGTCTTATAGTCTCTCTGTCCGTCACCTCTTGTCCTCTCTGAACAAAAGGTGGCAGGCTCCTAAATGTGCTGCATTAGCCCTTTAGTTCCAGAGGGGGTAAGGTGACACCCTCTATGTATGTGGTCTGTTCAGCACACATCTGTCAGGGCCTTAGGGGGTGGGCTGGGGTGGTAGGAGGGCTACTGGGAAGAAGAGGAACAAGGAAGATGTAGCACAGAGGCAGAAGCTTGAGAGAAAGGGTGTGAGTGTGTGTCTCTAAGAACCCTGCTGGGACAGAAAAAGCCTAATACCCTGTATTTACTGTGGATGAATTAGTCCTATTCTATAATGCTGTTAATGCTGGCTGATCACACCCCACTTTGCTTCTTTATATCTGTCACTCAATCAAAAAGCTGATATGAACAGACAAACCAAATCACAGCACAGACAGCAGAGACTGACTTGAAGTGACATGCCTGCAAAATGTCCACAATGTGTGGAAAAAGGTGGAGATGCAAATAGTTTAGGTTCGGTTTTCATTTTTTCCTCCATTCAAAATAAACGTAGCTTTAAATACAAGAGAAAAAACTTATAGAACATTTAAAAGTACATTATTCATGGTATATTTATTTTTGAGGATGCAAGGAAATAGGTTTTGCACTATAATAATTTCCTTCAAACAGCATTATTGATTGAACTAAAGTGTAACTACAGATGTTTTAATATAAATAGTCATTTCAATAAAAACTACATAGGTTATTTACATTTGGAATATTAATATTTCATCTTTAAATACAATTTGCACCTGCATTTGACAGTCTAGGAGTGTGCAGGTTTGAACAAACTTCTTTTGACATGTACCACACATACACATGACATTAGCTTATATTGGCAAAAATGAGGAGTGTTCCCTTCCTACTAACTCCAGCTAGGTATCAACCCAAAACGGGGAGTTAATTCAGACCAGTGAGGCCCTTCCAAGTTCAAGCCTCTGATGAGATCTTAAGGATTGTTTGTTTTGCTGCAGTCAAAGGTTCAAACAGGGAGAAGAAGAAGGTTTTGATGACCCTTGGCCCTCAGATCCTAAGTGGGTGTTCTGCAAACACTCCCTATTGACATGTGGATAAGTAGCAACCCGCTGCACAGTACTTATGTTCATTTGAGTGGAAATGGACACTGCTATGAAAAGAGTGGCTGAAAAGAAAAGAGCATAATACTCAAAGTAAAGTTATACACGGAACTATGAATTAAAGAAAACATCTTCTGTGGATCTTGCTGTTTTGAAAATAATATAAAAGCTGCTTCGGCCTGCTTCATGAGAGTATTCAATATACCTTAAGAGGTGTGTGGGTGAGTACAGGTATTAAAAATACACTACTAAGGAGCAAAATAAGGGCAAACTGCATTTGCAAAGATAATTAAAGAAAATCTAAATTGATTAAAAACATACAGGAGCATTTCTATGACATCATGTACACTGTTCAGCTAAAGACAGATAAACTTCACACAAATGTAACATATCTGATGCACTCACTCAACAGAGACATTAAATAATGTAGAGAATTAAAGAATGACTTATTAAATAATGTATAATGTGTAAAAACATTAACCACATCTTCTTGTCCTCCCTACAATACTGATTTCAGAAGCAGTATTATTATTAATATTTCTACTTCACATACAGCAATACAACTTATTTACAATCCAGATATAATTACTAAAAAGTATTATTCAATTTATAAATAAATTGTAAAAATTATCTTGTTATTCCTGAAATGAATAAGTCTGTCTTAGAAATATGGGGTGTACTGTGTGTGTGTGTGTGCACGTGTGTGTGTGTTTAATATGTAGGCCAAGCAGGAAGTGACCCATAAACATATCCATCCAGTTCTTTCATTGGGGGCCAGTGTTGCCCTTCTCATCCCTCTTCATCCTCCTCCACACACAGACACACACATACACACGTGCAAGCACACATTCTCAAAGCCCCCAGTGAGTGCTAAGCAGGCCAGCGGGCCAGCCGAGGGGGCTCATTACAGGTCCACAGAGCCCCCCAACACAAAAGCCTGAGCCGCTTTAGCCATGGGATGATCTGCTCTCTACTGACTAGAGAGTCCATAGACGGACAAAAGGAGGGAGAGGGATGGAGGGGATGGGAGAGAAAGAGGTGGAAGAGAGCGAAGAAGAGGAGAGGAGAGCCGCGGGCTTTAAGGATGTCAGGAGACCCCGAGAGAGAAAGCCTGGCGGGCACTCAGAGAGGAACGGAGGGAAGAAGGAGGAGGAGGCTTAAGCTCTTCAGCTACGTCAGGACATTAACATTCACACAACCTCCCAACATCTGCTGCTTCCTTCTTGTCCTCCATCCATATCTCACACTGCCCACGAACAACAGTGGAACAAAGACAGTAAGACAGTGAGAGAAAATGAAAGGACAGAGAAGAGATAAATAATAACAGAAATGGTGAGAGCAGAAAACATATTTAAGGCAGATGAGGAAAGAACATTTGGCAGCAATCTGTAGGTTCAGAAGACTTTATTAGTCAGTGCTAATAACTAGGACTGACTAATAAGCAAGAAAACAATACCCAAGGTGAAAAAAGTCCTGGTAATAAATCTAAATCTAAGTAAAACTCAGTTCTCTGTTTGTATTTCATTGGAGGGTCTTCTAAGTGGCATGATCATGAGCATTCAAAGGCCCAAAACAGACCTTTCTGGTAAGACGGTCTTCGAGCGAGTCATAAACCTGTTCTTTTGGAATCCTCTAGGAGGGAGAGGAAAACCAGAACCATGTCCAGTACATTAAACCCTCTCCTTTAGTCCTGCGTCTGGCCCTGGGCCTGCCTCTACATCAGTCTGGCTCAAAGCACTCAAAGCCACACGATAAAATTCATGAGGTTTCACCACCATTAGTAGAACATCAGCCTTGAGGTGGCAGGACCGGGAGTACAGGGTGTCCCACGTTCACAAGAATATATACTTCATCAAGATAAAACTTCCACTTAAAGTTCAACAGAAGTGAAACTTTCCTTTCTAAAAAGAAAACAATTCCCAATATCCATGTTAACTTTGTCAAGTACACAGTATAATGCATAATGGAATATGTCAAATATTTCTCACAAAGTTCATCTCCCTGAAATCACATCAAATGATGGCAGTGTTGTTCTGCAGCCTCCAGCATGGCTGAACAAGTTTTAAGTGAGGCAAGTATGTAGCTGGCGGGTGCTTTATAGATGATGTATAGATGCCTGGTCCTTTCATATATTTCCTGTGGTGAAATTAGAGCCATGTTCTGAAGTGCTCTGTGTATGTGTGTGTGTATGACTGTAAACATGAAGACATCTTTCTCCACAGTCAATCTCTGCCTGTCACATCTGGCTCACAACTCTACCCCTCGAATACACACTGGAATATATACACCATGTGTATGGTGACATCTATGACTTATGTACTGGGAGGAGTGTTTGAAATTAAGCTGCAGTGAATATGGGCCCAGGAGCACTCAAAGTGGAAAGCGTGCAGTTGTGTGTGTGCGTGTGTGTGGAAAACGGAGAGGTGCTGTGAGTCTACGTATGTGTGGGAAAACCTTGATGACACACAGCAAAGTCCACAGTGCCATAATATTTCCCCACATTTCAGGGAAACAGCAACAAAACATGTTTAAAACCTGTTTCTTTATATTGAATATGCATGTCTAAGTGGTTTTACAATGTGACTTTATTTAAAAGCCAGTGAACATCCTTGCCATCTCAGGACTGGATGAAAATGTACAAACATCCACTTCCTTCAATTTGGAAGGCTTAAATTAGTTATTAACCACAACATGGAGGTTCCCCACTATATTGACAAAAAGAAAAGCATTGTTATTAGTATAATTATTCACTTACCAGCAGCCTGCAGAACCAAATGCATTCGGACCTTAGCCTGCTCTGCTGGAGTCTGTAGGAAAGCAACAAAGATTAAATTAGGCAACAATAGTAACAGTGACGACTATCAAACAGCTGGTTAACCTGTATTTGTTGTTTGAGAGCAGAAACCATCTTTAATTACAGGAGGTGCAGTAAACAGCAATGAAAAAAGTTAAATATCACTCTTGCAAATGTATCTGCAGGAGTTTTGCTTTCAGAGTAGAACATTTTAAACCAGACCAAATCGCAGCCATTTTTATATAGCGACAAAGTTTAAGTGTTTCATAGACTTTACAGTTAAGGATGAGAATTTTCTAATTGACCATAATATACCGGTTGCCAAACCATGTCATCCCTAATTTACCTGAATACATTAAATGTCATTTAGAATCTTAGGAAAAAAGAAATAAAGGACAAAAACTTCTTGCAACCTTCAGTTTCAACCTTCTTTTTAGTTTTTTTTCCATTTAATGTGCCAATCGCTCATAGCAAAACTATGTATATTTTAAAAATATATAATCCACACCGTCTCTTAAATCCCTATTATGTTTGTGAGAGTACAAATTAGTAGATTAGAATAGCTGCTCTTATCAAAAGGTCTAGACACGGTAGGCTGTAACTGTCAATACTGAAATGACTTCTGTGATCCCAGTTACATTTGTAAATTGTTTTTAGGTCCTTGGGTGCTTAGACCTCAAGTTAATTAGTCGTGCATGGTAAATCAGCCCCTGAGTCATTGCAAATTGCTTTCTAAAGGATGATCTACTCAATTACTTTGCCACACTGCAACTTGTGAGATCACAAAGCACTGGAGAGACAGCCACCACACTTACACAACGTCATCTATGTGATCCAGCACTAAAACAGCTGTGTCCCTTAGGCTAAAATATATTTTACCCATGATAATCTTTAACTGCCACTATTAGAGTGAATGTTCCCGTAAAATGTCCTCATAGAGCACCGAGGGACAACTTCACCGAGATACAAGTCTTGTCATCTTCTGGTATATAAAAAAAAAGAAAAGTAAAAGCAGAAAGCAACATCTCTGACACACCAGGGAGAATCAATGAGGAAGAGATGAAGAGAAATTTAGAGACAAAGAACGAGGGAGATAGAAGTGAGAGGGGAAGAGAGAAAACAAAAGCTGCTGTAACAAGTCTTTGGAGAGTTGGATAAGAGGGCACAGAGAGCACATTTTACAAAGATCACAGCCAAAGACTCAACATATTCCCCTTTCTATTGTGTGTTTGTGTGTGTGTGTGTGTGCGCGCATGCTTCTGTGTGCACATCAGAAACATTTAGCAGGCATGAACGAGAGAGGGACGCGTGCTTTGACAGCTGAATTGGGAGGCATCGCCTCTTTTCCTGACATGCCTTCAAAAGGGTCTTGCTGTAATTCCAATATCATTGCTATTAGATTTGAGGGTCTTAATTGTCAAGAAAGAATGATGGCTACGACAGGGCACGGAGCTATAAAAGACAAGCACGGTGCAGATTGCTCTCAGCGGTTTTTTTTTAGAGCTGCCGTGGCAAAACGGCCCTCGTTACCATGCAGCGGTGGAGCCTGTGTGTAGGATTAGAGAGAAATTAAATGCTAATGGGGACGGGATCTGAATCTGCTGCCTGGGAGCATCATTTAGTCGACAGGGCCGGGGCGTCGCTGACAGGCAGCGATTCCTCCCTCCTCCACCTCCTCCTCCTACTCACCCGGCTCTTTCCATTCCATTTCTCGACTCCCCATGCGCAGCAAAAAATCTGATTTATCAAACTGTAAACTTGTCACTTTGTAAAAATGTCACTTTTCGGTGGCAGTCGGGGAAATATAATGACCCTCTTTAATGTAGTGATGTCAGGGTTCTGTATCCTAGACAGAACGCACATCAAGGCACTGCATAGACCGAAGCACACTTATTGCAACTTGGAAGTGAGTGCATGTTTGTGTGCACGTTTGTGTGCACAAGTATGTGCGCATCCATGGCAGCAGGTGACTTAGTGGATCATACCTACACTGACACACCGCTTGATGACTGCTATTGCTTTTACAGAACATGGAGGACAGATTAGGCCATAATTAAGCACTTGCTTCTCTTTTGTTTCTTTGAAAATATATTTCTGCTGGTACAAATAAAATGTACTGGACAGGATTCAAAACCAGTTAAATGGTGTTGGGCTTAGCATGCTGAACAATTACAATGACACAGGAATCAGTCTTAGTACAATCAGTCACTTGAAGCAATAATACACCACATGTGTGCTGCTGTGCAATCATTTTAGTTACAGTTTATTACACCCACTCAGTAATGACATTAGCATTTGTTTACATTGGCCTTGAGGCATATTTAAGTCCATGTATTGTAAAATGCAAACATATACACACATGCAAGCTTCTGCCAGTTCCTCGAGGGGTAACAAAATATGTAATCACACTGCTGCTACTGTACGCTGTCTGTAAGGGTTGAATTCCCTTGCATCTTGTTTTTCCTTACAACATTCGCCACTAAAGTGAAGGAAACTGTCTCTTAATGCCGATTAGATTGTTGTGAATGTGATACAATATGTTTGGCAGTTTTAGCAGAAGGCATAAAATATATTTTATATCTCAGTGTGATCCTGTGCTCTTCTGCTTTTTTAGTACATGACAAAGAGGAAGAAATGTTTTTGTTTTGTTTTATTTTAATAGAAAAAAAATGTTTGCATTTCCTGTTGGCAGTGCTACATAAACGCTACCTGGATAACAGGGTAATTAATATAAAATTAAATGAAAGGTACTTAAAAGTTAGTACACATTAGCACAATACATGCACAGACACACACATTACATGTTTTTATTTTCAAACAAGGCATATTTTCATTGTAATTCATAAATACGTGCTCCTTCTCTGTGTACTTCATTAGTAAATGTGTTAATTGTGCTCCCTAGAGGCAGATCTGCGTTCCCCCACTGGGAGAGAGGCACCCACTGCATCTGAAGGAGCTCTGCCTCTCAATTAGAAATGTGCCATGCTGACGTATGCAAACATACATGACACCAGGAGAAGAGCTTGTTGGTGTGCGCATGTTGGAAGGTAAAATTAGATTATCCCACTGTGTGGAAAGGGGGAAAGATAGAACAGGATAAAAGATGGAAAAGAGTGGAAAAGTGAGCAAGACGAGAAAGGCAAGAAAGAACTATAGAAGGAAGCGTTCAACAAAGACCAATATGTTATGTTACAAAGCAATTCATATAGCGAATGGGCTCCACTTACATGCCATCATGCATTCAACCTAATAAGAGAACAAAGTGCTTTGCAAAAAATTGATTCATTGAAACATATATATAAATGTATACACACACAAATGTTTTTGCTTGAGAACAAAGTGGCCCACCAATAGGCCTCACAAGACACTTACTAAATGTAAGGGAGACAGGCAAGAAGCAGTAAACGGACAACATTTCTGGTTCAGCAATGTAAGAGGCAGACGCAGAGCAAAGGGGCAACCAATCTATCTCAATACTTACAACCATTAGCATAAAGTAAAAATTAATGAATGAGTGACTTGGATCACATTTTAGATAGCTTTTGTTTTCCCTCTCCAGACTCTGATAAAAAGACAGAAGTGGTAAAACCCTCAACACTCAGAGTGTTGGGCTTAATCTCAGTGATGCAAAGTGGCAAGGCCCCTGGTCCAGACAGATATTCAACTGAGTTTTACAAAAAAAATCCCTCCAAATCAGCCCCTGACATCTTCAATCACACTCTGGTACTGAGGACCTAGCCACAAACTCTTACAGAAACGAATATTATACTTCTGTTAAACCCTGTCAAGAATCCCCGTGACTGTGGTCCATACCACTCCTGATTTCAGATACAGAAGTGCTAGCCAACATTCTTGCCATTAGGCCTGATACTGTAATGTCAGATATAGTTTCTTCAAACCAGACAGGCTTTATAAGGGTCATTATTCCTTTACCAGTATAAACAAACATACAGTGTGGTTCAGTTTCCTGCATCCTCAATGATCCCTGAGGTGTGGATTGCTCTGAATGTGTAAAAAGCATCTAATAGTGTGAAATGATCCTATTTATTTGGTTTACTGGAAAACATTTTTATTGAGGCCTGGTCCAGACTCATAGCATGGATTTGGATACTACTGTCAGCTAAAGCACGGGTTATCACTACAGTTGGGCATCACTGGGTACAGGTTAACAGCCTGCCTCTGCTGACTTGTACATCCACCATTTTTTTGTCATTTACTTAATGACTACCATCATATATATTCAGTATTCTGTGTCTGTAACACCAACTGAGCAGCATTTTACCTTTTCAAGCACAGAGTTATTTTTATTATTTTTTTATTTATTGTTAAATGTTACTTTAATTTATGTGGGTTATCACACTGCCACACGGTTGGGGGTGGAGGGGTGGAGGTTATATGAGATATATCCAGGGGTGGCTGGTATAAGTGGGCTAACAGGGCTTAGCCCTCCCTGGATGTTTGAGAAGAGATGAAAAAAATAATACATTAATGAATATTTCTTTAAAAGCTGTAAAACGGTTCTTCTAATTCTTGATTAACCAACAATACCTAGAGCAAAACTAATAACACAGGGCAAAACGTAAACAAAAAACACTTAATTGTTTAAAAATGGGCTAATTATTTACAGCCCAAGCGGATCAACACAGTTTCACTGGACTCTGCGTGATTGACAGGTAGAGTGACACGCCCCCTTCATTTGCTTCTCATTTGGACTAAATCTGTGCAGCCCCAGTGGGCGAATTTTGACCAATGACAGATGACTTGATGTGAGTGAAAGAGTTCTGTGGAGCTGAACAGTAACAGCGGAAATCCACGCTGGACGCAGAGGTCTGACTGCGCGTCTGTGGCCGCTCAGTGCTGCAGCATCATGATCGAGCAGGCAAAAGTTCGCTTTGAGAAAACCTGACACCTAATGTCATTTGAACTGATAAATCCAGAGATGTTTTACAGTTTAAGGCCAGTTTCCCCAAAAAAACAACTGGATGCCGCATGTGAACATTTCCCAATGATCTGCAAAGAGAAACTAAAGGGTGAACTGATCTTCCTAGGTCTACCTAAATCTTCTATATTGTAATGGGACACTTTTATGTTAAAATGTGGTCCATAATATATGTTAGCCCTCCCACTCAGTGTGACCACAAGCTGTCACTTGCTGTGTATCAGTGTTTCTTGCCCTTTCTTTCAAATAATATATTTTTTAAAAAGAAAGTAAAAACTGATTGAGTTGGCAGCAAAGTCTCCTGTATCTATCTAGACGCTTGTTGCGCCTGTCACAGCAGTTAATAATACACTTTGCTGGAGTCTTATTTCCTTCATGGCAAATTTGCGTTTTTAGTTGCTTCATTTATAAACTGTTAAATGGGCTGCATTTACACAGCACTTTTCTAGTCTAGTTATCAATCAAAGTGCTTTTATTACAAAACACACTCACCCTTATGACCACACTTGGTTAATTCAATCTTCACATCGCTTTTATTACCAGACAAATTGACACACACTAATGGATGCATTTAAGGGGACATGGTATTCAGTGTCTTAACCACGAACACTACAACATGTGGTTTGGAAAAGCAATGGCTTGACCCAATACTTTCTAATTGGAAAAACCCTGCTCATAGACTATAGGAGTCAGACCCCTTCATCCTAAATGTATAAATAACCTTATTTATAGCCTTATTTTCTCAATGCTGTCATTCACAGGCACACCCAGTAAAAACATCCTTTTCAAGTTACTATCATAGAAAAATCTACAAGAACTAGTTTACTCCTTCCAGCAGTAATATACATTACTGCAAGACTTAGACTAACTTTTGCTCTTAAAAGGAGCAGGAAGCCAATCATGCGCCCCCAACTTACCTCATCAGAGTGACGACAGACACACTGAGACACACTTACTGAACTGAGTGCCCAGTATCTGTTCCATTAGTCAAAAATAAACACATCCCATTAGAAAATAAATTACCCTCACTCTGCTTACTAAAGACAATGCAACCCCATGCATAATGAGCATGCAGGAAATTTAATCTATTTGTAGCCATGCTCTGGTCAAAGAGACCATTATGATTATCTTTACTATCATTATCACCAAGCCTAATGCCAGCAAGACAAAACAAAGTTTAGTGGGTCAGTTGCTGACCAGCACACACACACACACAGGCAGAAAAAAAGGTTAAATAGCCTGTGTCTCATCCGATGGTTGCATCCATGTCTCACAAAGTAATTTATCTTTTTGAATGAACACATAAGACAGAAGATACAGAATGGAATAAATCCTCACATTGTGGTAAAAATAAGGAGCTCAACAGCAGCCAATATTTCTTTGATACATAATCTATCCACTTCTTTCTTTTTATAAATTCATTTTTGTGTATTTTTGCTCAAAATACAACTTTTTTTCTATAAATCCACTGACTTATAAGATAAATCAACCAAACCTGTGCAGAGAAGTCTAGGTGATAGAATAGGCCATCACCCAGGCAGCTCCATAGAGCAGTAGGTGCATTAACTCAGCACATATCTTATACAGCACAACTTGGCAGAACATGAGGGGAATAAGTCACTGTGAACTAATATTTAAGAATGCCATGCAGCTGCTTAGCTCCCTGAAAATTTAAATAGTTGATGCACAGGAAGGCAGGAGAAGAGTATGGGAAGATGGGAAAGGGTTGTCAGATAACCACAGAGGTCAAACTGAGGCTTGGAAGACCAAGAAACTTTCTGAGAGAACTGCTCTTAGAAGGACAAATCCAAATCCCATGCTTGGCTAGAGAAGCTCTTCAGAAGATGGGCACGTGGCTAATCATTGAGAGGAAACTTTTCCTGCATCCTCATGCTAAAAACATACACCTCAAAAAGAGGGATGCATTTAGGAACGAAGCTCTGTGACCTTATAAATGTCATAATTCCTTTTTTAACTATTAAAAGTGCAATAAAAATCATCCAATTGAAATGCTAAACAAACAGGTGATTGTTAACCTTATTCCTCTTCAACATAAAGGAGTATTTTATTCACTCATTTGATTCACATCATTGTTGATCTGACTTTTACTACAAGAACAAACCACAGGTCATCGAGCTCATGCAACTCAAACATGGTTTGATTATTACAGTTCATATCAACTATACGGGATGAAAGATCACGTGTCAGATCTCTGCTGGGTGAGGTAATTGTTCATAGCTTTTTGTAACCATCCAAATTAATTTAAAGTGAAAATGTAGTCACATGAACTCAATGGCAAAAATGATTGTCATTCACTGTCATTTAATTATGTCAACATTCATCCGCTACAGCAGTTTGACAAACTTAACAGATCATTAGTTTTCACAGGCCAACTGCTAATGTCAGAGAATACACGTCCAAGTGGCAGAGAAGGAAGCACATGTCTCCTTACCCTTTTTCTTAACTGTTATTCCATGCAAAGTAAAAAAAAAAGCAAGGTTAAAAAAAAAAGTATGTCAATGCAACTACTCAGATTCCAGATGTGAACCTAATACACATTAAAAAAAACTAAGTAACATTAACAATGGAGATAATAAAACAAAGTAAAATTTCCTTTTCCCCATGTGTTGGGGCAGTGAAAGGCAGCTTCCTGGGTAGGGATGTGCAGCCCATTCCTGGTATGAGCTTTAACTTCTAAACCCTGATTCTCCCCCAGAGCCTACACTCCCACACCAAACAGCTCCAGACCCTGAGGAGGGAGAGGGTCCAGCAGGTAGTTGGCATGAAATACATGTAATCTTCCTATACCTTCTTACCTTTATTTTTAACTCCATTAGCTAATTTTTCATGCAAACTTACATGAGTTAGTTTTCTAAGAAGAGAAAGAAGTTTGAATACTGTCACAGAGAAACAGCCACCCTGGCTTCAAAGACACTCTGGGATCTCTCTATTCTGCTTCCTATTTGCTTTTTAAAAAAGTCAGGAATATAAATGAATATATTAGTGAAATGTGGGTTTGAGTAAACTCACCTTTCCCTTCAAATGTCTTTAAAGAAACCATCAGGAGGAAAATAAAGGGGGCATCAGTGATATCATCTGTCCATCTACTGTAACATTAATCCTAATTGTGCCACTGTAACCATCATTTTCTGTCAATAAACTGTTTCAATATACACAAATACACACCACCTACCACAACTAACTCTCTTTATCCTGCAGATGATATGCTCAATATTCATCTCATTATATTTTTAAAGTCTTCATCTGTTTCCATTTTCTTTCATTTGTTGAATTCCACTCGGGCTTCCTCTGCTTCTTCTCTCCTTCCTCTCCTCCACCCTCCTAAACAAATACACAGATATATCTCATACCCAAAAGAGGACAGGGGAAAACAGAGCCTCTAGAAAATGCAATATTTCTGTTTTTAATATCGTGGGCTATAAGATCAGGGCAAGGATGGGTTCCATGGCAATATGTTTATTTATATATTTTATAAGAAGTAAAAAAGTCTGCCTATCAGTGCATGTATTTCCAGCGCCTGAGCCGCTGTATCTGAGCTCATCTTATATGAAAAATAATGTTGTGTATGGCTATACTTTTATATATAATGGCAATATGGGATCAGGGCTCTTTTACAATGTGCCATACTTCAGGCTAGGGCTAACAGCATTTTATGACCCGCCAGCAGTTCATCTTCATGTCTCAGGCAGGCAGGAGCACTGCATAATAATGTCGTTTCCTGCCCCCAAATGCTATTTCATAGGCCGAGGCTCATTTCTCAAACTTCACCACTTTTACAATTTCCTAAACTTTTATTCCCGTCATTATTACCAACAAGATTTCATTACGTATTTAGAATGTAAACAAGTCTGAGTAATGACACACCCCGTCTCCCTGGAATCATTGCCGGTGATGGCTCTGCTGCTATCTCAGGCGCGTGTATTTATGTAGAAAAAAAAAGTACAAACACACACACACACTAAAATATGCACATGCTTACAAATATACAAAACTCCATTCACTCTGGTTCACTCACATGCAAACACCATGCATGCACACACTTGCAATCTGCCCCATACAAGAACTCAAAGGCACTTATTTACTAACCCACAAGTGTGTTTGTGTGGGTGGGTGCGCATGCATGCATGTGTCTGATAAAGGGGGAGGTGGTGGGGTAAAGGGGGTGGAGAAGAAGGAGAGTTTTACACTCAACTCACATAAATCATGTAGGAGAAAAATGAGCAAATGTGCGGGCTAACTCATCTTCTCCCCATCCGGAGAAAATGAAATTCACTGGAATACCTATCAAAACTGCAATCATCCAGAGATAATATCTTCTTTGGTCTATCTGCACTTTCCGATTTAATTTCCTCCATGCCCTTGACATCCAGCGATACCATTAAGATGAAGCACATACAGTAAGGGAGTAGTTCTCACGTTTTGATATATGAGATCTCTGCGCTTAATGTAATATCATCATTTGAAAATTAATGCAATCTTTCCTTTGTTTGGGAAGCTTCTCGCCCTCTTTTTGGAGGGAAACTGTGACGGGTCTCATGAAAAACAACTGATCTTTGCTAAAGGAAGAATAGGAGGAATAGTTTTTATACTCTGGATCCCCACCATCACCATCTCACTCTTGTTCTTTGCTGAAATGACATGCAATTATGTCTAGGCCTGCCCCAAGTCAGAGGTCACTCAAATTACTCTCATTTAGTTTTGCATCAAGATGAGAGAAAAAGGGGAACGAAAACCCCCCACACAACACACACGCACACACACCCTTTTTGCTTCGGCATCTTCCAAGCACCCGCCGCCACATCAAAAATCATGAAATCATTAGTGCAAAATAAGCATGGAAATCTGCTTGTAGATTATAAGCAGACAACCCCAAAACACCACCTCCCCTCCTTTATCTGTCCCAGTATCTCTATATGTGACCTGCTTGCATCACTCTCTGCAATTATATGAAGAAAAAAAACAGAAATACAAGAAAACGCTATGGAAAGATAGTTCAGGCAAAATAAAGAAATGAAACAATTATAAACATTTCTGAGCTTTCAACCCTTCTCAGACTGCAAGTCAGCTAACTGCCATGCTGAACGGTTGATGTGTGTTTTGTCCTGGCTACAGCTGTTGCTCCCTGTCTGTCAGTAGGCCAACCAGGCCATTTGCCTCAGTAAACTCTTCAACTCACTGAGGGACACTCGGACATTGACCATGCCTGAAGGGAGCCATGTGGGGAACGGTCTGAAGACACATCAAAGTACACAGCCATTTCTACTTTAGTATCCGAGTGTGGAGTCCTAGCTAAGAAAATCGGACATTTTTATATTACCGTACTTTTATTGTAACATTGAAGAACTTAAAAATATTCTTGAAAATGTTTCAAGGTGTGATACTACTTCTAAGAAAACATTTTTTACTATATCAGATCATGTAAGTTCTACAGCAACACCACAGATTTGCTGTGAATCATGACCTCAATTTAACCTGAATCCACTGACTGACCTGTAAACCAGCCTCCACATCACTATTCACCCACTCCTCCCAGGACCAACCCCCCCACTCTACTCCGCCTTCTTACTTTCATCCTTCCTCGGGCAATGTGCACGGTAGACGATGGGTACAGCTGCTGATTGAGCCAGCAGTCCTGATGAGTCTGATTCCTCGTGTATTGATTGAGCTGCTGGCTTTCTTCTACTTCGCTCTAAAAAGCTGTGCATCTGGACTGATTAGCAGCTATAGGCCGCCTCTTCCACGATACCGCACCATTTTTCCCAGAGCAAGAAACCAAACTTAGGTGCTGCTTGAGTCATGTGTGTGTTTAAGTGTGTGTGCGCAAATGCAAAAGCAAGAACTAACGCAGAGCACTAGGAGTAATTCACGTTTCTCTCTTTATCACTACTGATCACATTCAGTCAAGCTGACGAAATATAAAAACAAAAACAAACAATAAAACAAACTTCAGACTACACACTTAATTGCTCATCTAATTATTTCATTAGTCAGTCACTCGTAGGGTAAACCTAATAGGGAGTGCTGTAGTGTTCATCATGACAAATCAAATAATAGAATAATACCAGTAAAAGCTGAAATGATTTAAAAGTAATACTTCAAGAAATTTATTTTAACTAATATTTTGAGATCATTTCTAAACAAACAACAACAAAAACTCAATAAAAAGCCCCTCTTTGGATGCTGGTTGTGTTGACAGGATAATGTGTCGTTACCTGGTGTCACCACCTTAAGTGTCAATATGTTTGATGCACCAATCTTAAGAGCAGTAGATCAAAAGAGGGTCATAAATGCCTGTTTAGAAATCTACAGAGATGCAAGTATGTGGGATATTGAAAGAAACACCAGTCAAACAGCCCCGCGTCGCTACCTCAGAAGGAGATGAGCTGCATTATTTACAGTTCTCTGTCCCGAATCGTAATCAGAGTCTTGCACTCCCCAGGCAGCTGCCTACTGGGGTGCAATCTCCCTATAAGCATAAACACACCCATAAATCCAAACACTCAGTATTCAAAGATTCAAATTCCCTGAGACATACACACAAAAAAATGTGCTGGTAAACAGATAGATGTGTGTTCTCGTATTTGTGTCATTTGCTTATGTAAATGGGTAGTTTTTAAACCAAGAGCAATGTTGATGAGGATAAAGTCAACTAATAATTACATATAATTATAAACAGTCTCTGTGAGCATACCTGGTGCAGTTAGTGTGTAGGTTTTCACCTCAGACTACCGTGAAACCCTGCATTAACACTCACATGCACACCCTTTTCATTGGTCTATTTTTATCCGTTATTCTTCTGTGCAGCTAATTGTGATTAAAACAAAAAATTAAGTCCTTTAGAGAAAAAATAAATACATGAAAGTATGTGTTTAGAGCTGTTTTGGTCACTTTGTCTCCCTGTTGGAAACTAATGAACACAATCTGAGCCAGACTGGTTCTGCCTTATCCAAATTAGTTCGCATTCCTCTACATACAAAGAAGGAAGACTCGGCTCAGCATGAGATACAGGCGCTCAGAATGTTTGGCTGTATATAACAGCCCATACATATATTGATTAATTCTGTTTATGCATCTAACCTCCTGTTGAATAATTCAGACAACATTTTATGGAGGAGAACATCAATCACACCTGTACGCTCACCCTTACACATTTTCAAACTTAAGACTTTACCAAAGCTATATTTATATTTTTAAAATCTATTTTGAACATCTTAACTTAAAAAAACAACACGATTAATAAAATACTCAAATCAAAATACTCAGATCAAAGTTATGAAAATAAGAAGAGCGGCAAGTCGCTTATCTTGAAATATGATTTTAACTTTATGAGCTCACAGAAAAGAACTACTACGAACTGAATTTTGAGGTCACTCATTTATGTGGCATATTCAGGGTCATTTGTGAAACGTGTGGCAGGGTGGGGGTCATTTGCGTAGGGTGCTGGGAGCTACAGTTTAATATGCAGGGAGGCAAGGGAGGGAAGGGTAAGTGACATCCACAGAGAACTGGGACCCTCACTGACCCCTGTCTATAATTCATCCCTTGGAATATGGGGCACATCAAACCTCGCTTTCTACCCACCCAAAAAGAGGAGAGGGAACCTTTTCACTTTGTTGCTCAGTGCAGTGACCCCGTATTAAAGCAAGCAGCGGAAAAAACCCAGGAAACGTCGGTCATTAATTTTTCAGGGCTGTCCCAGGAGAGTGTTTCCAGCAGGTCCTGGATTCATGGACAGAAGAAGACTAGAGAAAGGCCCCATGCTGACAGAAGGAGCGATAGGGAAAAGGAGACAGGGAGTCTGTGTCTGGATTATGAAAAGGAAAAAAAAGAAAAAAAAAGGAAAAGGAAACGAAAACTTTCCTTTCCTGTAACAATGTGCAGACAGCTATACACATATGCAAAACCGCACAAAAACTCACAACTACCACTTAAAAGGAAGGTGTGTATTTTGGCAAATTTGATGCTAAATTCAATGCTAATACGAAAGCTGGACCAGGTCCTCAGAGAGGTGCAATTCTCCATTTATCCCCATTTTCTCTCTCTCTCCCTCCCTGCCTGTTAGCTGCAGGTATTCATCTGCATTTGCAGCGGTTTCATTAGGAATGCAGATTTCAAAGTCTCTGTGTGTATTTGTGTGTGGGTGTGTGTGTGTGTGCGTGTGTGTGTGTGTGTGTGAAAATGCGTATGAAATAGAACTTACCAGATGTTCTAATTTGCCTTTGATGTTTCCGAGGTCCCTGAAACACAACAACACATTTTCCACACTGTAAATAAAGTGCAGACACAAATACTTATTTAATAAAAGACTTTTTAGAGCGCACATAAACATGCATGCACACATACACACATATACACACAAACACATCTAACAAACTCTAATTATGGCTCTAACTTGTTAGAATCATAATAAAGTTATTTTCATTATCAATAATAACTTGACACATTTTATTGATTTTTTTTTCATTTAATAGCATAATTACCAGCAAAATTATTGCGAGAAATGTGAGCGCAAGCTTCCAAACCTACTATGTCCTATTTTCACAGCTTATGCCTTTTCAAGTCTGTATCAACAACTAAATCAAAACCTCCAAATATTACGTTTACTTTACTTTTTGGCATTTTAGCTTCTATTAAAAGAGTCTTAAATGTTCACAAATACTGAAATCTATTTTAACTTTGTATTGAGTGATCAGTTATACGTTTCAGCTCCTCCTGACAATTATCTAGTAACTGATAATTAGAAAATTTGCAAGATTAATCAGGGGAAAAATAGATGATATCAAAGAATTTTGAGTTAATCAAAAGGAAATTAAACACATTGAGGATTTATCCTAATTGTTAACCTTTCAGACTGAGATGCTGTGTGCATATTCATGCTTTTGCATCAAACCCAGACTGAGGTTAACTAATATCGTCGCCACACTGCTGGCAGTCATAATGATAATTTCCAACTACAAAGAAAGAACCGGGAGCTTATTATCCGTGAATTAATAAAAAATGTGTGTATGATTATGAGGGTGGCAACAGCAGAACGGTACGCCGAGGAAGTGGAGGAGGAGTGGGGAGCAGTCTGTTTTAAAAAGAGCAAATTGGCAGTAAATAATAGATGCAATTTTGGCACATTTCAAATTTGCAGCAGTGGAAATCAAAAGATCAAGAGAACACAAACAGCCCCCGTCTCCGATCCCAACACCCCTCGTCCAACTCTGGCCTCCATTACTGACAATTCCACCCAGGCTGTGGCGTTTCACAGTGTGTGTGTGTGTGTGTGTGTGTGCATGAGTGTGTGTGCTGAAAGGGAAAGGGGTTATCGACAGGCTTCAGTGGCTAATGCAGCCAGGAGCATCCCAGTGTAAATCTACACCATCTCTAAAATTACATATTGTCTAATCCATCCCACTTTCCAACTGCCTCTCCTTTTATACCCTCCATGTATTCATCTATCCATCCAAACATCCATCTATCCATGTTGCAAACTCAGAATGACCGCAAACCTAAACCCTCTATAAGTAATAGCATGTAATGGCAGAAATATCAAACAGAAACTCATTTAGAAAAGTTTAAAAACTAAGTCATAAAGTCATGTTTTCTTGTTTACTCTGTGCTCTCTGAGTCGCATGCATACAGTCAACCACTTAAGGCAAACTTCATCAAGCTGTAATTACATTACATTTTGACAAACACCCCGCCACATTCATTATACATGACGGGCGCCCGGCTACCAGACAGTAAGACATTTGTTACCGTGGTGACAGTGTGTGTAATCCGCTAATGAAGCGCAATTAGTGAGAAACAATCTAACACAGGGGAGACGCGCCGCTCGGTCCCTCCTCCTTCACTCATTTCCTTTCTTGTTTTCCTCTTCTCCTCTCATCCCTCGCTCTCCTTTTTACAACCACATCTTTTTTCTCTTTTGTATTTTTCCAATATAAACTTTATTAAGCTCTTCACATCCATTTAATCTCTCTTTCTTTCATCTGTAGTCATGGCATCAAGGGCAAGCTGTCCAACGCTGTCCGCACTAGGGCCAAGGGGATCACTCGATCCATTAGACAAGCAAAGCTGACACACACACACACACACACACACACACACACACACACACACGCATGAATACACAGACCATTTTACATTCTCATCTCTCTTCTCAAAACATCATATCTGCTGAGGTCTTCAGGGACCGACTTTTCCTTTTCTCTCATTTCTCTTTTCCATCCCTCCCTTCATACACTGTGCCTTCAACACAGAGCTAGCATTGATTTTTGAATTACGCCACAATATTAAATAATTAATATACTTGCCATGATTGATGTTTTGCATTAGGCCAATATTAGGTTATCAATCAAAATCCACTTGGTTTAATGTAATAATATTGAAAATGTGTCAGTGCCTGTTCATCCAATTTGTAGTGGAAGCAGGCCAGATAGTAATGGTGGTGTAGCACAAGGCCTCAGAGACTCTATGGCCTGCTTACTACAACCACAGGAGCACATTATATCTCCAGCACACAGCAGGAGGGAGGAGGGGGCATGGAAACGGAGATGAAGTGCAGACATGGAAAGACAAGGATGAAGCTGATACACTGTGATTTGTAACATACTGGGACAGACTTGGCATGTTGGGAAGGCGTGGCAGTCACATGATATCACTTATACCTCGATCATGACTGAACTCATGGTACATAACCTATGATATTCAACCCAAATGCATATATAATTTAGTGCATCAGCAAAGGTCTTTATACGTGCGCTGAAGTTACTGGAAACGTATACAGCAAGTTGGAAGGCTTTGTGGTTATTTTTTGGCCATACCTTCAAGGTCCAAACTGGTTTTTAGATCAAAACCATTACCGGTAAGTAAATCACATGACCACTGACATAAAGAATGCCTGTCTTTATAAAATGCTCAAATAAGATCAAACAGCTAACTAATTTAGGCACCTACAGTATACACTTTCAACTGTAACTTTTAAAACTGTGCTTTTATTGTAGTTTTATTAATTCATGATGTTTAACATTTGTTCCTGTTCTCTTGATCGTTCCCAGTGCTTGTATGTGAAAAGGATTATTCTGCCAATTCATGGTATAAACAAAAACTACAATAAATAATTGTTTTATAAAATGTGATCTTACATATAGTAGTGTCAGAGTAAAATAAAATGGAGCTGGTAATGAACAGCAACGTGTTTTTAAGACTTCCTAAGATCTCTTACAAGTTTATATGTGGCATCTAACAGTAGTGGGGCAACGGAAAGCGTGCATGAATAAATAGAAGTTATGATCTTTACATTTTAAAGACAACCCCTACAAAAAAAGGAAAATAATTAACAGGAAGTTAGCCTGAAGAGTTTGAATAAAAAGTAGGGGATTTTATTTTATTATTAATTCTGAGAGTAGCATATCAACGCGCATGGACTGAAAATGACTAAACAAAAACATAATGACAAAACTTTCAGGGTCGGGGGTTAGGGGAGGTTGGGTGGATAAGGTGCAGCAACAATATCATTGGTTAGCATCTGAGATCTTTCTATTGGTTAGCAGACTTCTGGCAGGTTCGTATCCAAAAGCGTAGAGAAATGTGCGAGGAGAAAAAACAGACTTTTAGAGAGCAGTGTTTTGAGAGAGAGCAGTACAAGATTTAAGCTTAAATACAACTGTTATTGCTCTCAAATCTACCCCCATATGGAATCTGTTGGATTAAATTCCAGACTCTGTTGTGTGTTTCATGCTTTCTCGTCTTTTCCTTTCCAAAGAGGAAAGACAGAGGAAGACAGAGAGCCTGACAGAGAATGGCAAGTGGGCAAGAGAGGCCAGAGACTGAGAGTAATGTGTTGTTGTTCCAGGAAACAGTAATTAGTTATCTGTGGTCAATTAAGTAAAACTGGACAAACAAGTGTGAGTGTTAAACTGAGCCCTGGCAAGGTCAATACTGACCAATTTAACATGGTTGCTGGATCCATCACACTGTCTACGCTCTCCTGCTTTCTTATTCCAGCTTTTTTTTCTCCCCCACTCCTCTCTTTTCCTTGTGCACTCTTCACTAATGTCTTTTTGCCTCCATCACTCACAGTACATGCTCATATTTATGATGTCCAATTCCGTTTTTTTTTTGTCTCTTGCTCTTTCATGACCATTTTTGAAACTGTTGCCTCATCTTACCTCATATTGTTCCCAGTCTTTCCTCGCCTGTGATTTCGCCCTCTCCCAATCACCAGGCTGCATCTCTTTCCCCTGTCCCTGTCCCTCTCTCACCCCACCCCTCACCCTCGCAACCCTCTGCACTCCTTATAGCAGACAATTAATTACAGAGCCAGCGCCAGATGAGTTGTCATTTGTGGTCAAGTTTCTAATAATTGCATTAGGTCTTCAGGTTCTTCTAAGACATTCTCTCCTTTCCCTCGCCCTCCCTCTTTTTCTTTCTCTTCCTCTCTTTAGTTGAACCACCTCATCCCCCCCCACCCCTTGACACAGCTGAGATGAATATCTTTAGTCAGTCAATAGAGGCGACAGAGGGACTTAAAATGCAGAGGCAGTCATTTGATTTCCAGCTAACAGAGCTGCCCATTAGCCCGGCACTCATCAACCATGCATTACCTCTCAGACCTGCTGTCCTGAAAGTGAAAGCTTTAACCCTTTCACTGTCCACTAATGGACAGTTTCACCATGCAATACCAGGTAGCATTTTGTGGGTTTTCTTCTACTTAATTTCTACTTCTGCTAAACTTTTAATAATGTGTTTATGTTCTTATATGTGTTATTTTAGTGTATGTTATTTATTGTTGTTTTATTTTTGTATTTTGTTTTATTATATCAGTTTATTTATTGATGACTTTGGGATTTTATCTGCTTTGTTTTGAACACTTTTGTTAACAGAGGTAAATGATGAATAATTTTGACTGCCTGCTATAGTAACACATTTAACTGCCTCCTGTTGGTGACTGCATCAACGTATCTGTCTTTTTTTTATTTTAGTAAAAGCAAAGTTATTAAGAAACCAAAATAATTTATTTTAATTAATGTGGCAATTCCCCTTTTGAGCTCCATCTCTGCTTAAAAAAGCCATAAACAAAATTAACCCACAATGGGTTGTATGTATTTCTTACTTGCCCCATGAGAACATGTACATTACAACATGCTACTGTGTATTTAAACAACTTCACTCTCACAAAGCATAACGTTTTCAGTTTTCAGTAGTTTTTTGTGAAGAATGGCCTGTTTTCAATAACTATGTAATAAAATGTTAAAACAATTTCAAGTATCACATAATTGTGTCCATTTTATTAACTTTTCTGCTTAATATTAGAAAAGCAAAGTTCAGTTAAGATCTGAGGGGGAAGAGCAGCATCAGGACAGATACGTCGGCGCAAAGAGAAATTAATCATCAAAGCAGATGTGAGTCAGTTTCATTGTTTTAAAGTTGTTGTGAATGTATGAAATATTCATAAATATGCATCTCACATTCATCTGTATCAGATTACATTACAAAACCCCAGTCCAATGCATCACCTTTCTTACTCTGCACCTATGTTTTTTATTTTGTTCATTTGTTTGATTTTTGTTGGGTTTTTGTTGTCGTTTTTGTTTTGTTTTTCCTTTTTTATGCCCTAGCTGGAAAAATAACAGTCAGCCTTCAGGAGCCTCCCAGTCCTGATGTCAGTCAGAGATAGTGAGTAGAGAACCAGAGAGGAGGAGAGAAGCAGGACAGGACATCGCAACACTATAAAAGAGACATCACTGAAAAGTGTGTGTGTGTGTGCGCGCATCTCATTTGCTACAGTTGCATGCCTTGTCAAGCGTGTCATTGAGCATTCATATGTTGTTTGACTGCTGATAGAATGGCAGGCCTATTTATTAAGGAGTCAGTGTGATGGAGACACACACACACACACACACGCTCTCAACCAGAACACACAATGCACAAATACACAGTCCACATCAGTGACATCTGCCTGTTTAACTATTAGAAGGCAAAAGCTTGATATTGAGCAATTGAAGAACAGGGACATGCACACACACACACACACACACACACACACACACAATATAACAGCGCAGCTTTCCCTCAGGCCTGATTGCCATCTCCTTAGCCCCTTTTTAACAGTGCTGCCAATTGAAATTGAAATTGTGTTCTTGTATGTGCTATCAGAGCTACCTCTCAGGGTTTTATATAGCTAAGAGGTGGTTGGAGGGACACACACAAACACACACTCACTCTCTAACAGGAAAGGATAATGCAGGGGTAAGTCTGGGGCTGTCACTCTTCCATACAGAACACATAAGAGGGAACAAAACACAGACTTATCGTTCCAAGCTTTCTATGTAATTCCACATGCACACACAAGTGCACACACTCATGCAGGCATACATTTGGGAGTGTACAAGCTGCCCTCTTACTAGTGGAGGGGGCTTTATTTTAGCATAATCCCAAAATGGTAGACAGAGGAAGTCCATCAAAAAGGGGGCTAACAAATTCAGCACTTTATGTTTCTCTGAGCAACGATGAAGTCCAGTCAATAAAAAAACTCAGGAGAGGAAGAATAATCTGCTTCTTCTGCTCTCTGATACACACCTGTTCACATGAGGCCCATATCATCCACCTGAACAACATCTAAATAACTTTTTTTAATCATTGATATTATCCATACCTGTACATTTCAATCCCCCTGCCAGGGTTTTTAAATCCATTTCAAAGATAAATTCATTTTCCAACTACGATTATATAATACAAAATATATTTGTAATATGGAGTCAAATACACTGTGAAACAGAATTTTAATTATATGTGTTGAATGTTAAATTAACTGTCTGATACAACTAAACTGTCCCTATTCTGACTCTTCTGACTGAACGCTTTTACCATTTCATCAACAATTAATGCAGAAAGAAGGCATTCCTTGCTTGGACACAAATAGGCAGAGGCATATCTAAATTGCAGCTAAAAATTAAATATGTCATGCATTAGTATGTTATGGTTCAGAAACCATTTATAACTCATTTTGAGCTGGAAAAAAATGGAAAAGAACAAACCCAGATTAATCATGTCTCCCTTCAGAGAAATCATAATCTCCTGTGTTACTGCTTATACACACCAGCCCGGTGCTGCCAGTAACTGAATGTAAGGGCCTAGTTTTAAAGAAAATGGACTTAATTTTAGTGTGTAACATAGACGGAGTGCAGGACAAAGACAGAGAGTGGGGAAAGTAAAAGGGAGACACAGAGAGCAATCAATTTCCCTGTGGTTTTCTTCAATAGCTGGCGGTCCTTTTCATACCTTCCAATTATAACCTCTCCTAATCACAGAAATACCTCCCCGTTATTGAGGCTGAGACAATGACGCTCCCCAACATTTCTGCCTGCTCCAAACTATGTAAATTGCAGTACTGGTACACAAAGAATGAAGCACTGTGCTTTACGGCAGGAGGGACGCTTGTGTTAAAAATCACATGTGGAAATCTTTTGGCTCTCCTCACGGCCCCTGAAAACTGATGGGGAACAATGGCAGCCCGGCACAGCATCTGTCATGGCACAATATAAAAAGATGATCTTGGCACCAAATGGACACACAGACAAAAAAAAAAGAAAAAGAAAAAGAACGCAAGAGAGGGAGGAAGATGGGGAATGGAGGGGATAGGGAAGGGGAGGGTCGGGCGATGGGGGTAATTCATTTGCAAATCAGGCCCTGGTGCTCAGGTCTATTTCAAGCTGCCAGTGGGTGCCAGGAGTTAACAAGGTAATCAGTTTCAATCCTGCCCTTCAATTGTACATCACACCCTCATCCAGAGAATACCCAGGCCTTTCTATTGGGGCAAAGCAGGGAAACAGCAATCTGGCTTCTGACTGGCAGCACACATGTTACATGCACGCACACAGACCTGGAGACAAGTTATTAATAGCATGTATCAACATGTTGGTACAAGCCATTTGTGGCCAAGTAGTAGCTGATAAATCAGTGTGGTGAAAACGTTCAGCACACCTTGATCGCTGAACCTCATTCAACACTGTAAACAATAAACAATCACTGTTAAATAATTTTCCATTTTATATTTGTAGCTAACTCAACACACTTAAAATATACAATTTTTTTCAACAAAACAAACAACCGATTGGATAAACAAGAAAATAACTGTTTGCCTTTACTTTCAATAAAAAAAAGGATCTTTCAGCCACTGTCATTTCAAGCCTTTCAAAAGTCTACATGGCATCTGTTTCTGCATGTGCACAACCTCTTTGATTTAAACAAGTTGAATAAATATTCCCCAATCCCATCCACCCCCCCCCTTCATTACTGCCATTGGTCTCTTAGCCTGATGAAAAACTAGCATCAGGAACAATACTGCACTGAAGCAAAAAGTGGTACATGCAAAGTGGTGGAAAGAAAACAGCTAAACCTGTTCTAATCCCCTCTTCCTCCCTGTATCCATCTCTTTAGCCTGTGTCAGCTGTAACCGGCTGGCCCGAGAGGCAGTTAGTCTCTGTTAGTTCCTCATCTGCATAATCAATATGACAACCTTATTTTTCTGATGCAAACAGGATTTCACTGCTGAGCTTTATTTTTTGAGTGTGTGTGTTGGGTGCCCGGTCTGTTCCTGGCCAGCCTCAGTCATGGCCCTCTTTAGCCCTAATTAGATTAGGTGCGATTATCCTGGCTCTACCTTACAAGTGTACGGGCGGGATAAAGTGGCCACAAAGGCCAGCCTGTCACAGGCACCGAGCTCTGGTCTGCAGGTTATCAGGGTCCAGGGAGACACACCACGTACATTGTTATTCATATCATCTACACACTGTTTTCTCCTGTGCCTTTTTTCCCCCCACATCTCCTTATTTCTTCTCCCTCCCCTTCTATGTCTGTGGTGTCAAACAGGCATAATCGCTGGCCAGGGTAAGTCTGTCTTTTTTTCTCTCTCTTGCTGTCTGTCCGTCAGAAAACAAAACAACATGGCCCCAAGCACTTTTGCAGTTTGGCCTAGAGGGAGAGATGTCAGGCATGATTGTGTGTGAATGTGTGTTTGAGTGTGTGTATGCCTGTCTGTCTGTTTGTAGACTTCTAGGAAAACTGAACAAAAGGTAAGCCGGCCCAGTTCTCACACCAATGCAAACTGACAAACGAACACTGCAACACTAATATACACACAAAGATACCAATAAAACAACCTGCATGCAAATAAATAAAACTCAGCTTGAGGGCTTTGTGCTGCAGTTGTAATGAGACACTAAAAATCTGGTCTGATTCTGATAAGTTTGCTTGAATACATGTTATGAAAAACATAACCTCTTCTACAAAATGCCATGAAGGTTTTAAGGAAAAAAAGGATAAACCAATCAGACAAAAGAATTTAAGAGGAAGGTATCAAAGCTGCAAAAACAAAAAACTATTACTCAATTGCCTTCACATACTCAACATTATACTCATTACAGATTTAAACATCCTGCATGATCAAATATAAACTTTCTCAAGCACATATTTAACATACTATAATTATGACTTGTGTATACATGCCAAATGTGCGTGCCATAACATTGGATCCAGCCACATTATTCAATCTGATTAATTTCTGTTTGAAAATTTAACAAGTTGATTTGCTACACGGTTTCATTCTCTGAAACACTCCACCGTTTTCCACTAAAACATTTTCCGAGCAGAGCTCCGTGCTGACAGATCTCTGTTGGTCTTCATCAATGAGTGTGTATGTGGAGGGAAAAAGTTTAATTTTTGTTCTGTTGATTAGACAGCAGTGCCCACGATATTTATACACGCTGCGCATAGTTTCCGTGGCGTCAGAACTGGGCACAGAAAGAGGCAGAAAAGGAGAGGCATATCTAAATAATAAAGGATGGGGGGTGGAAAGGAAGGGAAACACTGACTTGCAGAAGAATACTGAAGGAGCAGAAAGATAAAACATTTGTTGATGCACAAATGAAGAACAAAAGTAAAGTAAATGAAAAAAACAGTTGATTTTCAAACTAAATGCACAGCCGGGCTTTACTTTGCATGTGTTTGAGTTAGATCTGGTAGCGATCCACATTATTAGTCATCTTCTTTGAGTAAAATGTGATCTTTTGCCATCACAACAAAGGCTCTCCTGTACTAATTAATAAGCCCCAGTGGAGAATAATTATGAGCTAAACAGAAACATCCTATATTTTTATTTTTCTTATGCACACAATTTCCTCCATCCACTATTCCACTGCAGGGTATTATAGTACATCTCATGAACACAACAGTGCTTATGGTGTTGAAACTTTAGCACACCTTTGAAGTAATGGTACATAACTTATTTTCATTTTAAGCAATAAGCTCTTAAAACAAGACATTGTTAAAGAGGTTTTTAACATCCTTGCTTTAAAAGTCTCGCTAAATAACACGCTGCTTTATGGAATCATTTTTTGTGACTGTTTTGGCATCTTGGTCTTTTAAAACTGTGAGTAAGAGAGTAGATATGACTGACAACGTTGGAAACTGACCCCTGTAAGGTCACCCACAATGTAGCTTTGCCCCGACTCATTTATTTTACTCTACATGAGAACACAACTCTGAAAACTGCGCTATGATGGATAAACCCACAATTAAGCCTATAAACTCTGACTAAGTTTACTGAAGTCACAAAGCAAGTGAGACAAATACTTTCTGCAAACATGAGATTATGTCGTTTCTGCTTAGTTTTCTTTGATCTTTATCTGAGTTCACAGCTCCACAAACAGTTCATTTGCTCTCTAATCTACAACATGCAGTCATTGTTTAAAAACCGCTTTTACAACCCCAAATGGAGCATATATATCATAACAAAAAAAAAATCACAGCTGCATATGCCCGACTGGCAAAAAAAAAGTGGACAAGCGGAAAAAAGGAAACAGCGTTGTGCGTTGTGCCACAAAGAACAAGTAAGACACAAGGTGGAATAACTTTATCAGAGAACTGCGTGAGCAAGACAGCACATGAAAGTGAAAGTGAGCAAGACATTAGTACAAATGAATTAATCATTGACCCAGAGATCTAAACTTGGGCTGAAAAAGTGGCAGATTAAATGAGCAGTAAAATGGGGGGTTCTTAACTTTCCTTCTAATTGTCAATGTTCACTATAAACTATGTCCAACGTCCAATTGTATTAGTGACACGAATAAGCACAAGCATCACTCAGTCATCCCAATCGAGCGCACATCCACTTGTGTGACTGCTGAATACACACAAAGCTCCTTTGTTTTGGCTCATTTCTGCGTACAAGAAAATACTTTGAAAATGGCAGTCGATTTCAAACCTCCGCTGAGGATGATTGTTATACATGCCTCTCAGGCAATATTTACTTTCACAACTGCGCTATGGTACTTAATTGTATGCCTGAAATGCTGTTTACCCAGTTTGGCAGAGGTATTCTTATAATGATCAATGCCATTAGGCAACATCTGCAGGGCTGTATTTCTGTCTCTACGCAGTACAGGTCAAATGTACGAGGGGTACTCTGTTAACCAGAAACTCTTCCCTCTACACTTACACATCTATTCTCCTCAACTAAAAGGAACATATCTTTCTGTAATATATTCTTACACTAAGTATTTCTCATAAAGACTTCAGTCAACATCTTCTTTTACCCCCCGGGTGCTGATGAATAAGCACTGGAATCTGGAGAAAATTAAACATTAACAGTTTGTCTCTTTTACACATCATTCTTCATACCCATCCTCTCTTTAAGCTCCCCTCCTCGCCTTCAACACCACTTTACTTCCTCCAAACCAAACAAACTACCTTGCATTTCCAGGGAGATAGAAAGAGGGGAAAATACTGGCGGCAGAAAAACATATTTGGTCGACAATCACATTTACATAACCCTTCTAAATCAGAGCTGGCCTGTCATGTATGCTGCTCATAACCTGCTGCTTATAATCCTTCCTGCATCCTCTTCTGATCCATAAAGCAAAGCGGCCAGCCACTTCAACAGCGGTCGCCACTGCTTTTGCTAGCACCTGCTAAGACAGGGTTGTAAAAACGAGGAGAGGAGGCAAGGAAAGAACAGTAGAGGTGGGGGGAGCAGGGTAATTGGATTGGGGGATCTTCTATTTGGCCAGGTCTGGTCTCTGTCATCACGCTCCAGGCCTGGCTTCTCTCAGTGCCTACAGCAGGTCTCATACACATCAACATGCAAACAAATGAACACACACACACTGCGTTAAATGTGCAACTGCACTGAATCGCTACGGAGTTCAGGAAGCAATCACGTGAACTACTAAAACCTGGAGGGTATCTGGTGTGTTTTTTTCCTTGTGTGCGAGTGTTTGCATACTCCCATAACAACTTACTAAATAGTTAAACATATTAGAGAGTGCAGTCAGTGGATTGCCATAGTTCTCCATCGCTCTCTGTGTCTCTCCTGTGCTTATGAGGGCCAGATTTTCCTCACACATACCGTCAGGACGACAACAGAAGCCGTCTGTTGTAATTTCTCTTTTTTTGTTCTGATGTTTTATGTACCAACTTATAATGCTGAACAAAAAAATACATGTAGAATAAAAACTTTTCAAGAAATTCCTGTTTTGTTTTCAGATGTGTATACATTTTATATGACAATGTTATATATTTCATGTACAGCAGAAACTAAATATTTTGTGTAGGAAGCCAAAGCTAAATTTAATTTCCATGCCGGTTTTTGTCTTTTAATTCTACGTTGCTGTAGCAATTTCCTAAAATAATAAACTAATAAACTAATCTACTTTTGAATAAACAATACTCATTCCCTGATCCTGCTTTTTTATTTCTTTAAAAAGAAAAACATTTGATTTCAAAAGGAACTTTAATCAGCATGGATCATACCTCAGACTGCGTATCAAATTCACTCATACTAGTTTTTCAGGATTAAGTTTAATTGTGATTAAACGCACAGCCACAGATTAAGGACATTTAAAAGACTAAATGTTGAGCAAATTTTCCACTTTAAGAAGTCTCAGAGAAAAAAAGATCCTAAATCATCTACCCAGTTTTAACAGGTACAGAACTAAGCAAAGAAAAGATATGAGACTTAAACTGTTGAGACATCTTTGCCCCGTACATTCGGGGTATCTGACACTCTAAAGCCATAGGATGTCACTGATACAGAGCAAGCAATAAAAGTAATTAATTAGGAATCCAACTTCTAATCAAATCAAACTTTATTTTAAAGCACTTTTCATACAAAAGCAGTGCAAATTGTTTTACATAATGAAGCTCATTAATTCTTATTACAAATATTAATAACACAAGCTACCACTCAATAAGACCAGAAGGTAAAACTTAAAACACGTTTCGGAACATCCACGGGATGAACACTGATGAAGGAAAAGTGTACTGTACAATTTGTTTTCTAGCACTCTATCCAATTTAAGCTCATTTTTGTGTGATGGAAGAGAAAAAGAAACACTTTTAATGACTGGTTTCAACTGTGTACCATGAAACACCACAGCTGTACCCGTCAGAGACTGCACAATGCGTACTGGGACCTAAGAGAGCATGTGTATGTGTGCATACTGTCCACCCTTGACATGTAGGCATCACTCCTTTTCCAACCACCCAGTCCCCCCACCCCCACACTTCAGACACGCCCACCTCGGCTGCAGCCTTAACCAAGTCTCCTCTTGCTCCTGGCCACCAGGCTACCCTCCTTTGACGGACACACACCAAAAAACACACTTACAGCTCATTGATTTAAGCCAATGTGAGTGTATCCTAACCTTCCGAGGACGGCGTTTGAAGTCTCTCTTACCTCCCCAGACTCACTCCCAGAGCCAGACACAGCCTAAAGTCCTGCAGACAAATGCACACAACGCAGCATACACAGCAGCCAGTGGTCCTGTCCACACCACCCATACACACGCTCCCAGCAGGCTGAGAAGATGCCGCAGGCAGGGGTTACATGAACACAAAAACACAAAAACACACTTGCTTTCTCAGAGTATTATCAAAACTAATGAGCTGATAGATGTTCAACAAAGGCAAAGAAGCAGACAATCATTTCCTCAAACTTGTGCAAATGTGCGTGTGCTTATGTACAGGGTGGTGTTTTATTTCTTTTTCTGCCCATAGGATGTAGGCAGCCAGAGGTTAAAGCTGAGATTAGAGGAATTACTAAACAATCATTTTCACAGAAAAAATGGCAATAAGTAAGTTGGTGAGAATTCCTCTTTCAGTAAGAATGTTAACAAAGAAGCTTTGTAATGAAATATATACAGAAATTATTTTCTAATTTTGTCATTAAAGTTCTACTTCTCGCAAGCAGACAAAAAACCCTCCTAAATTACTTTCTCTAGGAGAAATAATCTAACAAGGTTGAAACAAAACGTAAGCAATCACTTCATTTTTTACCCTCAGGTCATCATGATGAGTCCAGTTTTACATGCATGGGGAAAAGACAACTCTCCACTGCCATGAGAAGTCTCCACACCACTCTGTATGCCTCTGCTGCTCACCCCGTGCCCATTTCTTCCTCAAATGACATTAAAATGAGTAAAATGGAACCAGTGCATTCCCCTGACTTGGTACAGACACAAAGTCCAGTCTAATTGGACCTATCTGATTAAGGATGTGAATTGAAGTAGTAAGCATTTGTTCTTCCAGCACCTCGATGATCTGTTACATACAGAAGAGGTTGAAACTGCCCAAAGGAAATGGTGAACACGTCTCCTAAAAGCAGACAGTTTCTTTAACTAATTTGAAGATGTGGAAGGGAAAGCATTCATGTGAAAATGTGTTCTATTATAACACGTAGATGCCTAAAAAAACTGGGCCTCGACAGTTCTCCATCTATTAAAACAAGCTTTTTATTTATCCAGACTCAAACCATAAATCTGTGTTTATAATCAGAGCTGGGCTTCAGCCTATTTTAGCTCAATTTTGATTGTTTGTTATTGATTAGTAATTGCTATGGCTAGGTCTTTTTAAACATTCAATGATCTAGTTGCACAACAAAGCAAAGTCAAAATGTCCTTGATCAGAAATCAGTACATGGCATTTTTAAATCCAAACATGTACAAATAGCTGTTTAAATGTAACATCACTAAAGCACCTTAGCTATTTAATTAGTATGCCTATACATGAGTCTTCCATATAGTTTTTTTTTTTGTCAGTTTGTCAAGTTTTGGCTGTTTTTTTATATCATCAAAATTGTATCCATATCGCAGTATCAGAATCACTACTATCATGTGTTTAGTTTCGTCTTAAATATACAATGCTACACAGGAAACAAATAAACCTCGTGGGGAAAACAGTCACAACAGATGAAAAAATGACTTTGTGGTGCTTAAACTCTTAAAGGAAAGTCTTCCTTTCTCTGCACTAAACTGGATGACACCTTGGAGCAAGGCTGATCTGCTGGCCATGTTCACTAGACTAAAACACACATGACACACATACCCACAGACACACCCTCACACACAGGCAGAACCCTACAATCACCCACTTACCCTTTGCCACTGGTGAAAGGCAACAAGATCTCTTAACAACAGCTCGTCTTTTTCAATAAATTTTGCATGAAAACATGCCGCTGGAGCACCAAGTTGCCTGCTGTCATACTAGAGGAGTCTTAAATGTTTAATGACAACAACACCAAACACATGTGCGCACACACAGAGTCAGTGTCAGGGTGCCGCTCTGAGGGGCCCCTCTTTCATCCTGACAGACACTATAAAGCTCCTGAGTCTCTTCCCCACCCCACCCTGCCATCAGCACCACGCTACTGCACCCCCCTTCCAACACCCAGTAAGGAAACCAGGATGCAAATGAGGATGAAGTCTTACAGTGTGTATGTGCTCATGTTTCTGAGCAGGAGGTGTGGATCAGGGTGCTCATATAGACCCTACCCCCATCACCATTAAAAAAATGGCAAAGACAGAAGTGGCTTGTCATAGATGAAATAGTTTTTTAAAAATTCTGTGTTTTACATATTCCTGAAACACCTCTCTTTCATCCTTTCTTCTGCTAAAAGAGGACTTGTAACATAGCTACACTCCTGTGGGAACACCTGGAGAATAACATGAATATCCATGTCAAGCAGGTTTTGAAACATAATGACTTTGTGTCAAAGTCCAAATGACACAAAGTCATAATGACAGTCATGCAGATATATATTCATTTAAACAATATACTACAACTAGAAATAGAGTATGTTAAGGCTTTAATCATGTTACTTTAACTTCCTGGAGAATTGTGTCTTTAATCATGTATTAATAGTGTTTTAAAAATAACCATCTTGAATAGATCAAATAACATTAATACCCACATTTATTAAGAAGAAAAAAATTTTAAACCTGTATAATGAAATATTCAGCTGGGATACTTTGACTCTGATGTGGGGCAGGACAATATGGACTCCCAAACTATAAAGAGCTCAGACGAACATTGAGGGGCACGACATAAAGCACACTGTGGTGACCTGGCTCTGAAATATCCAGATCTCTGGACCTGATCTGAATAAGGATTGCGTACACTTCAAAACCCCCCAAAAATCTGCCGAAAACTTGCAGTGCCAGAAACCAGAGGGAACCCCCAAAGTCCTGAGTTCACACCTGACAATACAAACAGGGTACCATTAATGCTATGGCAGAGATGCAAGTCAACCCACATGGTGGGTCAGCTGCACATGATTGCATCAATTTTTTAAATCTTTGTAGGTTTAAGTAAACTGGAAGGCCAGATTGCAGGATAGACCGTTTGTAATATATTAACACTGCCACAGGTGGGAATGCAAACACACATGTACACAAGCCAACAAACATGCATGCATGAAGACAAGTTAAAGCAGGGTCAGAGATAAAGAATGAGATTCCTATCGATGCTAAAGGATATTGAAGCCTTAATAAGAAAACAGATATAGTCTGCCGGCCTTACATTTCACAGTTAGCTTTATTTGTTTTTCTGATTCTAATCTAAGAAAGGCAATATGTAAGAGCTTAAAATAAACTGAACCTTTTTCCTATAAAAGTAAATCCTATGCTGTTTATACAGAGAAATCTTAAGCTAATATGTCTTTAAATGATCAAAGTTTCAATATTCCTAAAAAATTATTAATGCTGACTTCATAAAAAAAACACATCAATTCATCCAAGTAATGTACTGAAATTCACTATTATCAATACAGACCTGAAAAAAAACATTAAAAAAACTCTCAAAATATTTGTAAATAATTATGATGTGATTGTAAAACATGTAGTTATTAAGGACCTTAATCAATATAAACATTTCCCTTATCATTTTACACTTTAAGACCTTACAGTACTCTGCCAAAGAGAGATTAGTGGCATTTTAATAGCTTGGTTTAATCAGGATGCTTTGTGCTGTGGTTTTAAAATTACAAGCCCACTAATAACATAGTGAGAAGATAATTGGTGATCAGTTGTTTTAGCAAATGTAAAGGATGTAACCTTTTATTTAGAAAACAATCAATGCAGAATAAGTTAGTTTGATGCAGCTATTCCATCATTTCAGATTCAGCTTGCAGCACGTCTTCATCATTCCTGGTATATATGGTTTGATAAATACATCCGTGTTATTCAGTTTGACGGGCAACAACTGGGTACCAGTAATATTACAGTGGCCTCCCACTACATTTAAAAATACTGTGTTGGGGAGGGACTGGATGCTATTCTCTGTAGAAACAAAGAGAGACCTCTAAGGTAGTTATATCTGTAGAAGAGTGTAGTGCTGTTAAAGTTCAATATCCAACTCTAAATCAGATCTTGGCCTTGAAGTATAACAACCATGGAAAAGACACTTGCATTTGAGGGTGTCAAATATTCTTCCTTTAATAAGGTGATCTTTTTTTCATGCATAGACAACAAAGACGTTGGAGGTGCATATGATCTTATTTTGTTTCTAGACTTATTGCACCTGGGCCTAAAGGGAGAGAGGAATCATCTGATGGTCAAACATTCCTTAAAACCCAAACTTGTGGCACTTTCCAACCTGATATCTTTCATATTACACTGCAACATTTCGTTTCTACATGAGGGCTTTGTATCACATTACGAGGTCTGAGTGTCCCAATGCTTGATTTCAGCGGGGAAAAACAGAAAAGAAATGATGGATTGATGGATTGAAAGTCTGAGTGATGGATGGATGGTAGGACAAGCTGACACTGGGCTCCATGTTTCGTTGTGATTTTCATGTCATAGATGAAACTTCTATGAACTTCCACATTAAGTTAAACTTCACACTTACCCCTTCTTCTCTGCCTTGTCTTTGCTCCTGTCCTTGTCCCTGTCCTTCTCTCGGTCTCTGTCTTTTCCTCTGTCTCGCTCTTTCTCCCTCTCCCGGTCACGGCCCTTGCGTCGGCTTCGGTCACGCTCTCTGCTGCGACTGCGAGTCCTCTTGCTGCTGTGGTTTGCTCGACGGCTGCTGCTCCTACTGCGAGACCTCCGATGGCGCGAATGAGATCTGAAGAAATGAGCGATGATGAGAGCGTTAAGATTTCAGCTTTTAAGTCACTGATTAAACTTTTTTCCCCTTTATGCTCCACATATAAGAACTGATGTACACTTCTAGTCTACACCGCATAAGTGGTGTGTATCAAAACCTTTGACTGGTAGCGTTTATGACAATTATGTTTTGCCTTGTCTAATTTGCATTTTATTACTATACTATACTATACTATACTATACTATACTATACTATACTATACTATACTATACAGTCATTTGGCAGACGCTTTTCTCCAAAGCAACTTACATATGATAAGCAGTCGTTTTAACCATAGCCATTAACCTAACATGCATGTCTTGGGGGTGGGAGGAAGCCAGAGTACCCGGAGAGAACCCACATATACGTGGGAAGAACATGCAAACTCCACACAGAAAGGTTTCTGGACAGCCTAGGCTCGAACCAGCAACCTTCTAGCTGTGAGGCCACAGTGCTAACCACTGCACCGCCATGCTGCGTTTTTTTAAGCTAAAGAATATATATTTTCCAAAATAACTTCCAGTAAACGCAGCAGACTATTTCTTTTATCTCTCATTCATGTGTGAGTGTCATAAGAATGCTAGGAAACACAAATAGGAATGTGGGTGCAATGTTCCCACTAAAGGAATAACTTTTAATGGATGCAATGCAGTGCCGGGGATTCATTGTTCATTGTTAAAGCCTATATTCTTTTTAGAGATATTCTTCTCTCCCCCTTAAAGAGTGTAAGAAGATACAATTAAACTTGCACAACCAACTTTGTTATGTTTCAGCACGTTTGGTTTTTTGTCAAAATGCAAATAATATCATTTAGCATTAAACAAATTAATAAACAGATTTTCAAACTATAATCAGACAGAAGATCTAAAATCAAAACCAGATTGAGAAATCTACTGTTAGTTGGACACAATCAAATCAACTTTGTCCAGACTGTGACTTGTATGTCACAGGATAAAAACACTGTGAGGTTTGCATTCATTAAAACACAAAATGAAACTGTGGGATCAAATTTCCAGAGAGCTGACAGATTCATCCTTCATTGAACGAGCACAATAATGGTTATATACAAACCGATATACCATAACAGACTCTCTCTCACACACACAGACACACAAAGTAGAAATAGAGCCAATTAGATGCTGGCTCAGAGGAGGATCTGTCCTCAGTATTGATTCCGACACTGGCCCTCTGGTCTCTAAGAGATTTACAGTGGGAGATTTACTTTGTTAACTATGACACACAAACATTAGCACTTAGATTTAAAAGGCAGGACAAAATTCAGAGTAACTTATGCGTCAATGTGCTCTACTCATTTTATCACCCTATTTCTGTGTCACAGCACATTACTGTAATAATGTAGACATGCTCTATAAAGATATGTGGGACTGCATTCTGTGTCGTAAGCACGTGTGTGTGCTGCGGGTGGGAGGGGCGTGATTTGAAGCCCCAGAAGAAATCGGCAGCTGAGATGTTGTTATATTCCATCATCTATCATTTTATTGATTTGTCAATAAACACAGTCAAACCTGCTGTCCATGAGCTTTATTGCTTTCCCCCCTTTATTAGTTTGCAGTTTGGGACATCCAGCGCTGTCTCTCACCCGACACAAAACTAATCATTTTCTTCAGACACCTGTCACCAATCTAATGGACAACAATCTGACAACTGTTGCAATCAATTAGGCTGAGGTGATGCTGATCACTGGAGAATCACAATACTAGTTAAGCAATCTCAGTGAAAAGGAAAGAGAGTGAAAAACTAAGGACATGTATAAGTGTAGAAAATCCAACTAATTATAATCTAATTCTAAGCCTAATTCACACAATTTTAAGCTAATACTACAAAATATATAAAATAAACCAAATAATAGAGCTCCTTGAATACCCAAGTGCACAACTTAGAGATGTTGGAGTTTGGTGATTATGTTTTAAAACTATTATCATATTGTGTTAATGGTTTAAGTAGTATGCTATTATGAGCATGGCTGGTTTGAGCGAGAATTAAATCTTATTCAATTCAACTTTATTTGTATAGCGCCACCTCATGACAATGTCAATGAAAAGATTGCATCAAATCTTGACTTCGATCCAATCCCCAGCCTGAGTAAGCATGAGGCAACAGTGGGACAGAAAATTCCCTTTTAACAGGAAGCCAAAATCTCCAGCAGAACCGGCTCAGGGATTATGGGACATGTCCATGACCGCATAATAGATGACTAGACTATCCCCAACTATAAGATTTGTTAAAAAGGAAGGTCTTAAGCTTGATTTTAAAAGGTAGGGAGGGTGTCTGCCTCCTGTACCCACACTGGGAGCTGGTTCCATAAGAGAGGAGCCTGATAGCTGAAGGCTCTCCCTCCCATCGTTTTTTTAGAGACTCTGGGAACCTCAAGTAGACCTGCAGTCTGAGTGAAGCGCTCTGTGTGGAACATATGGAACTATGAGGTCTTTTACATATAATGAAGCTTGGTCATGAAGTGTTTTATATGTGAGGAGAAGAATTTTAAACTCTATCCTAAATTTAACAGGAAGCCAATGAAGAGAAGCTAAAACTGGAG
>JBAMHV010000009.1:14868260-14882670 GCA_037177535.1 Pseudomugil gertrudae | reverse complement strand
TTGTTTTAAATGTGAGCTAAAGGACAAATCCTGATCAAGAATAACTCCAAGGTTTCTCACTGTAGTACTGGAAGCCAAATTAATGCCATCCAGGTAATTAACAAACTAGACAATTTTGTCCTAAGTTTTTTAGGTCCAGTCTTGTCCTCAGTCTTGTCTGAGTTTAGAAGAAGAAAATTCAGTCATCCAGGTCTTTATGTCTTTAAGATACCTTTGTAATTTACTGGACTGATTAGTTTTATTGGGCTTTATGGATAAGCAAATCTGAGTATCATTCGCATAGCAGTGAAAGTTTACACCATGTTGTTTGATTATCTCACCTAAAGGAAGCATGTATAGTGTGAAAAGCACTGGTTCAAGTACAGAACCCTGAGGAACTCCAGGACTTACTCTGGCATGTGAGGAATATTTGTCATCTACATTAAAAAACTGATATCTATCAGATAAATATGACTTAAACTAGCTTAGTGCAGTCCCTTGTTTTGTGGTTATTACCATTCGGATGTGCATAATAGCATAACAGCCTCCCAAGCTGTGACAAACAACCTTCTGACTGAAGGACATCCAGTTTGCCTACTGAGCTACAGCCAGCTCAGACTGTTCATTCTGTTGTAGATACTCTATCTGAACATCTGGATCAGTTATGCTGTAGTTAGACTTCAGATATTCAGTCTAATTAAAATGTATATAGCAGTTTGTTTTAGTGATTCCAAAATAATCACAACGCTAGTTCTGATTCAGAAGTAGCTTTAGGTGGACATACAATTTATGTTTAACACAATGTATACTGCAGCTAACATTTGGTGAGTAAAAGAAAAAGCACCTAATGGTAAAAATAAATCCCTGGCATTTTTTTTGGGAACGAGGCCTTCACAAAAGATGATCCATCTATGGCCCAAGCAGGCCTTGGAGAGACTGAATCTGTGTGTTGACAATGCACATGTATGTTTGTAATCAGCAGAACATGAGGAAAATGCAGAGCTGCAGTGTTCCAAGCCCAAATCCTATATTTACAGCCAAGCAAATTGTGGCCAGAAGCAGCAGATGCAATAAACACCATTTTTACCCCCCCTCTCTAGTTCTCAGTCTCCCTTCCCTTTCTCTTTATGATGGCAAAGAAAACAGCCCACTTCTGGGGTGTGCAGCAAATTAAATTTACTGTAGTTAATAGAGTGAGCCTATGCTGCTAAATGTCAATTTCCTGACCAAGTCCTTCCCCTTGGAGAATGATTAGCTAATTTGAGGCTGGGGATAAATGGGCTAATGCAGGACACACACAGATAAACAGCCACAGTTGGACCCCATTCCAAGTTCTTCCCCTGCTTTACATTTCATTGGCCTTATTATCTGCAGGGAAAATGGGTCCCCCTATGACCTAAACATATTTTCATTTCTAATAAAAAGCCCTTGCTGGTTGCCCCACATGCACCCACCCTACCGCCCACACACACACACACACACACACACACACATGCACGTATGCGCCCCCTCACAGCCTCTTTTCTATTCGTTCCCCGTTTCATCGTCCAATCCATTAAATCGTGGCTCTGCAATTGGCTGGAACCATTTTCCTGGTGAATTATCAATAGAGTAATTATGCTCCATGTTGGGAGCTGGGCTGAAGCTTATCGACACTGACCCCCTAGTGTGTGCCAGGATATGATCCCTCACCACAACCCATTGGGGTAATTATGTGTTCTGGTGTGAAGCTGGATGGTGTGTTACCTTTATCTGTATTCTATTTCTGCTTTTATTGAAAATTGGACATTAATGGCAGCTACGCGATACCACTAGTGTCAGATACAGGTGAGCATTTGCAGTGGAATCTGACCCCAGTCAAATCATTATTCATAGTACTCTGCGTAGGGGTTGGGATGAATACACACACAAACACACAAAAAAGACCAATCACCTGCACTGCTCCTTTTACTTTATCTTGCCCCATTTGAGCGGCAGTCACAAACATTCATACTGTTTTCCAAACTGCCTTCCATGGTTGGGAAGACAAAACAAAGCTTCAAACTATGTCTGTCCCACATTAGAAAAAGCTGATGTAACTGCTGGGGGATGCAGTCCATCTCTTCAGTGATGATCCCCCAAGCAGTGTGCATAACCATTAAGCCAGTGTAGCACAGTAGTGATTAATGGCCATGTAACTTTAAGCCTATTGGATTTCAGCAGACACTAGCGACTATAACCTGCTCTCTGTGAATCTGAGCAGTGAGTCACAAAAGCGCGCTCATATAGCACATATGTATTAAAATGACCCATTTCCTGGCAAGATGTTGCATTCATAAGAAATTTAAACTAATAATTAGAATTTATGTTTTAATCTTTACCATCACTTAGAAAGAAATCTTTAAAAAAATCCATAAATTCTCATCCTGAAATACTAACATCACCAGCAAATATACAGTATCATCTGTCTGTAAAGACAAATTTAGTTCGACAATCTAACCTATCAGATAATGATAAAACCTTAAATGTGCTCTCTCCAGACGTGCACATGTGCAAACTACAAAAATGCTTGACAGTCAACTTTTCCAAGCAATGGACAGATTGAAAACGCAACGGGCCAGTTGAAAGTAAGACTATCTATATTTGAAGAACTTCATTAATGCAATGTTCCCCGCTGAGTTATTTCCAGTGACAGAGTCACGCAGCAGCAGCTTCATGTTCAAGTTAAAAGTCCCTTTTCTTTTTTTCTGCCATTTCAATGTTTCTAAAAGCACCTTGAGTGAGCAATGTGCATTTCCTGCTGCCAAAAGACGTGGAAAACAGCTGTTCCTGCCTGACGATGCCTGCTGAATGGAATGCAAATATGTTAACCATCCAGAATTTATTACTTTTGAGTGCTCTTCAAACGCAACGGCAGACACAAGTTTAATTTATGATATTCCTCTAATTATGAGAGCTGTTGAAATCATTTCCCAAGCTGCTTCCTCCCTCCAAGCAGCCACATTATCTGTTCCTTCGATTCACAGAATACACACACACATACACAGACTCCACCGTGCACGCCCACACAGAAGCATAAATATACACACGCTAAATACCACACAACGAATCACTGCAAAGTAGTTGATTGTGAGCACAATTAACACAGCAAAGACAGAGCATGAAAGATTCGGGAAAATGTTTTTTCTTCGTTCCCCTCTGCTTCATAAAAGTAATGTTTAGATCCGTCATAATCTTCAGTTTGCTTTTAATTTAGCAGTCGTCAACACAAATGTCTGCAATGCCCTGCTATGCTGTGAAGCAGAAATGAGACCCCATGCAGGCCACCCACTCACTACCTCCCAAAGCCAGCCAAATACACACACATGGATTTAGCCACAAGCCACAAGGTCAAGTCATTTAGCAGAGTTCAAAGGCCTTCAAAGACCCCTCAGATCTATATGAACCTACAACGGCCAGCCAATGATGAGGGAAAAGATGACTTTCTGCAGCCAGATATGGTTTCCATGTGTATGCATGCATGCGTGTGTGTGTGGACTGGTGTGTGTGCACTGTCCAGTGTTGCACGTGTTAAATATCCTGCATCTTCATTGGCACATATGCCCAGTGTCACTCAGCCTTTTCACCGCAATCCTAAACTTGGCCGTCTGGCATGCACTCGCAACCTTTGACCTCTGTGCAGCCACAGCTCGACATGACACCCATTAGCAGCTGGAGTCAGGGTTGTAAGAGGTGGGGGATATAGACCGGCTCAGTGACTCAGTCCAGACAAAAGTTCAAGTGGAGGTCTCACTTCAACTAGGTGCTAACTTGACAACTCGCTCGCAGCAACTCGCGCAACTGAAAGCCACTTTTTTCCTCTCCATTCCACTCATCACGAAACAATTTGTTACGCTGAGTTACCAGAGTTGTTTTGGTTGTCATTGCCTCCATCTGTAAGAGGGTGGAAAGACAGGAGGGATACAAGATGGAAAAGGAGGAGGAAGGAGAGTGCTGACTAGGTGAGTTAGCGGTTAGTGTAGGATAATAGAAGGCTATGCAGAAAGAAGAAGGGATGAAATGAAGAAAATATGGTTAATTTCAATTAGGGAGTAATGAACGACTTGAGTAACAAAAAAGACAAAGAACGAAAAAGAAACTGGGACTCAGAGAGAAGACAGCGCAGATGACCATACTTCACATCAAGCTGGCTCCAATTAGCAGGTGCGCTCTCAGATGTATTTTTCTGCCTTTTATACACATGTATTTATGAAGTGGTAGGAGATCAGAGGGCCCTTAGCATAACAGACTTTTATTGTTTAAATGTGGAATGGTTGGCCCCGTGTGCTTAAGTGATTTAGGAACCTCACAACTTCGGTATAAGAAAAATCATAAACGCTGAGACAAACCATGTGGATTGACTGTAAAAGGCATCGAGGAATAGCCGACAAAAAGCAGACACACATTCCTCCACTAAAGGGAAACCACACTTAATTAAACACCCCAAACACACCCAGAGTAGCACCCTGTTTTTTTTAACTCACTTCTTTGCTGGAATACCATAAAGTTGTCTGCTGACAGAACATAGACTTGTCTAATAAAGAACTTTCTAGAACTGCTTTTTTATGAACTGCCATCAAAATGTAACAAGGAGGGAAAGAAGAAATGAACTGAACACAGAAGGGAAGAAAAAACACTCATCCTTGCACAGAAAACTGTCACCTATATGCCTTTGCACTATATGTTCCATGCAAAGTAGAAGCATCCCATATAAAAGGCACATTGCACCTTTTTCTAAGGTTAGTTTATGGTATAATATGTATGCTGCAAAAGATCTGAATTATTTGACATTTACGGGACACAGATATGCATGTACATACAACTTAGACTAAATTTCTCTTTTAACCATTTATGGCTTGATGTAATTTATATTTGATATATACAGTTTCTAAAACATTTTGCTTGATGGCAGAAACTTTACTCAAACCCCTGTTTGCCATATAATACTGGTTTCCTGCACCCTGGTGAATACCAGAAAGCAGAAAATTACAATATAATAATTTGGACCTATTCCATGGACAGTATTAAATATAAGGAAAAAATAAATCTGATGTTTTTTAAGAGTTTGTTAAAAGGTGAAATAAAGTTTTCAGATTAAAAAAAAAAAAGATGTTTCTGCCCAGTTCTTCTTAATTAATGGGTTAAGAGGTTAATTCTGTTCAGACAACGTGTGCAAATCAGGACTACTCAGCTTTTGAATGTCAATACCACAGATCCCAAACCACCCAAATTGTCTACATTTATTCTCTAAATGCGATAAAACAACATCATATTTGTTGAGTTTTGTTTTTCTACGCTATTCAACATTTTCATCGGGTTGCTGTTTTACACCATATTAAAAGTTTATTCAAGATAAAATTACTTCAGCTTGATTTACAGTGCAAAATAACAGGTAGAATCCAAGTGGTGCCACACTGCACTCAAAAGTATTTGTTACACATCTGCAGGAATACATGGCCACATAATCTTACCCCACTTCTACTGTGTCAGTATCCTAATGAGTTTTTATTTCTTTAACATATCTGGCCAAATTTCACACTAACAAAACTGTTCACTGCATTTAAAATAACTATGTTGTTTTCTGTTTTGATTTGAAGCCAAAATTGCAACATCAAGTTCTCTGTTCAACCAGTCAGAGGCTTTCTGCTCTTTGTTCAACCAATGATGAGACAGTTGGCCACGTATCTGTTTTGGCTGATCTATCTCCACTTCCTTCTCACGTCCTTGGCTCTGCCAGAAACCAAATGGATAGACAGAGCAAAAAAGAAGACAAATTTCAGATAGAAAACCTCATGCGCACTGTGAAAAAGTGTTTCATTACTTTAAAAAAAGATTGTCAAGCTTTCAGTCAGGATGCACATGACCCTTGGTTCATTTCTCTTCCATTCTTCATCACTTTTCCCTGCATTCATTTTTAATAAATAAACTACCAAACGTGAGAGTAAAACTACATGTGTGTGTTTATTTAAGCCGTTCATGCTTTGCGTGTCCAAGGCAAACAGTTAAGAGCAGGTTACACTTACAATAGCTGGCAGTAATGTGGATCGGTGTCCTTAATATAGTTAACATGAAGATTTTCTTTCATGCTAAAAAGTGTGTTGACAGGTGTGTGCTACACAGTCAATAGAAAGCATTAGTTTTGTCTGACTGTCCCAGTATCCATATGGTTTGAACCATAGCATTATTCAAGACCAAAGTATTGCTCACTAAGGTTTGTCAAAGCACGCTCTTTGTTCGGGTTTCTGTCAACGGACTGAAAACTGTTCACCAAATCACACACAGCATATAAAGATACGTCTCCCCCTCCCTTTTATGTGCTGTACGTTTAAGAGCGAAAGAAGAGTTGTCGGCAGACTGGTGTTTGTTTTCGCATAAATTGAGAGCAGAAGCTGTTCATTAAAAGGGGAGAAATAAACACAGATAAAACTAAAACTTTTCTAATCGACTACTTGGCAATGTGACCTCTGAGTGTGCGGCCATTATTTTAGTCCTGGCTGTCCTGCTGGGATTGTGGCATAGGGGGCTGATGTTCATGTCCAGCTATGAGCCGCATCTAACACCCCCACCCCTTCTCTCTCCCTCTGTGTTTCACTGTCTTTCTAGCGCTCTCTCCCCTCCTTCTCCGCCCCAAGCGTTATTAGACCCAGGGCTCTGCTCCGGCTCCAAACAGCTCAATGACAACACATAGGGGCTGCCAATTAGAAATAATTAGACAGTCATTTCAGTGGCAAGTCTTTTTAAGTGCATATATAACGATGCAATGATGCTTATTAGCCGGCCTGAGCCAGCGAGGACCAGGGCCTCAAACGCTTTGGTGCTGGAGAAAATAATTATACCAGTGATCACAAAGCGAGCTGCACATCTCTGTACTTCACCTCCACGCGTTTCAAAAATCCACTTCATTAGCTCCCATAATTAATCCTCCATTAATTGCAGGAAAAGCCCAGTTTACCTCCCTTCGTTTCTAATTATCATCTTATAAATAGTTATGGTTCTAATTAATGTGTTCATTAGGCAGGATATTTCTCTCAAAGCCTCGCTGGGAGCCAAAGGTCCGGCTCAGCTCTCTCTGAAGCCTAACCAGCCAGAAGGTGAGGCCATCCTGCCTGCATTTGCTTTTATTTTACTACATTCAACCTCCTAATTGGCATTTAAAACCTAATTTGGAAGAACTTCAAGAAGCTTAAATAGGAGAGAGAGACGGAGAGAACACAGGACAGAGAGAGAGATATACTGTACATTTGGTGTTCATTTTCTCTCTTGGTCAGACCGGACAGATGAAGCGCTTCACTGTGACAAAGTGATAGCAATGAGCGCAGATTGTATGTTGTTAGTCTTTGGCAATACCAAGATTTCATTAGCAAATCAGTGAAACTGTGTATCCAACCAAAAAAGGTGGCAATAAAACACTTACTTTGGTTCAAATCAGTTAATTTTTTCATATTTCTAACATCTGCTTTGTATCAAGCTTTGATGGATGGATTCGTACATTATATTTTTCTGATGCAAAACGTGTTTCATGTCTCACTGTGTGGCGTGAAGTTCTAATCCAGTATTAGAACTTACTATAATAAAGTTGTTTCTTAAGTATTAAATGGCAACAGAATCACTTCAGACATAAAACTAGATTTACTTTCCATGTGTCTGCTTAGTTTAGTTTAGTTATTACTTGTGTTTATTGTGCGTTATGTCTGCTGTTGTGTGATATAACTGTGTGTGAAGCCCTTTGAGACGACTTACTGGGCTATATAAATAAAATTGAATTGAATTGAATGTGTACACTATGTGAGCAAACAGCAAACAAATAAATAAAAATTTATTTTAAAATGACTTTTTCTTGGAACTTTTTTCCTGCTTTCTTCAGTGATTAAACATTATGTACATTCAGCAATCTACTTATTTGTGCCTGCAAATAAAAAAAAGCATAATGTTTCCTGAATTGCCTGTAATCAGCTCAAACACACCAAGTTAAATAAATAATTACCTTGCAACCAATACTCTGCTATATGTCTGAAATCCTTTTTCTACCACAAATCAGTGTCCTCAAATCATTTCTGACACCACGATTGAGCAATTGATGCCTCGGAGGTTCCTCTTTTTCCCTCCTTTATCTCTGACCCAACATCTAAAAACACAATGACTATTTTTTCAACTGAGGACACAGAAACACACTTTGTGTGTCATTACTGCAGGTTTGTTTCATAACTGGATAAAGTGAGAAAAGGGACAAGTCTTTGATGTTAAACAAGCCTTTGTTTGGGACCATCAAACTAACTCCCTGATTTAATTGTCTGTGTGAGAGGACTGCTGTGTTGCCTTTTGTGAAGGGAATTTTCTGTTTGTGCATGTGCGTGATGCTCGGTGCAGACTCCACAGCAGTTGCTACCCAAGGGAGTGTGCTAGTGTGTTGTGAGCCTGCAGGATGGAGGGGTGTGATGGGAGGGGGGTGGTTTGGCAGAAGTGAGAGGAGAGAGGGGGGGGTTTCCTCTGGCAGTAAAGGGGAACACTGCTTGCGGCAAGGCAGGGATGAAAGAGGCTGTCTATGTCAGTCACTTATTCCTCCCTTTGGTAAATAAAGGTTTCTGACAACAAAGCTGAGCAGCGCTTGACTGGCCTTTACAGCAGATAAATAAAAAAGACAACACAGTAAGAGAGTAAGACAGAGAGAGAGGAAAAGGGAGAAACAACAACAAACACGTTCAGATCTCACGACTGGAAGCATGTTGATTTTTATGGAGTAGAGAAGACGTAGCTGAACTAAACCAGGTCATCTTTCAGTTTAAATCAACGCTCTGCAAGTCCGGTAATAGGGGAAGAAGGAAGAAAGGGCAAAATGTCATCATGTGAAAAGGAGAGAAGGAAAGATGTTTAGAGTCAATGGGATAACAGACAGATGGTTAAAAAAAATAGAAGACTACTCAAATTCCAGTGCAGAACACTCTTGACAAACCAAAGACAACTACACACATGTGAGAATGCTAAGCAGGACAGTGCTTCTAAAAACATAGAAGGGGATTTCAGGGTTCTTAACATTCTTCTTCATTTTATTTTGTATCCATCAGCACCTCCGTTAATGACGTATGTTTCAGACTTCGCTTGTCATGCCCTCAAAACACACTCAGAGCTGCTTCCCTGTAAAGCCAGCAACACCCCAAACCACCTGCAACGCTGCACATATCTAAACTGTGTGAGTTAATATATGATGGACACAAATGCAAGGAGCAATTTCCACCTGGCCGTTTGACACGGGGGCTGCTGATCCAGGTGCAACCAAAGCTTAGAGACTACGGAGCTAACCCAAAATAAAGTAATTGATTTTCTACACTGGACCTCTGTCTTCTCGCACTCGACTGCCCAACCATCCCTTTCTCTCTGTGTAAGACCTTTCCACTCCTCCCTTCACTTCCTCACCTCAGCTCTCCCTGTTCCCAAGCTGCCTGGATGACCTTGTGCACACTCCACGTCAGAGTGAAGCAGAAAAAGCTATCTAGCAGATGTACGACACCTCATCTCATACAGGGGAAAATTGCTGTGTGAAATAAATACCAGGCCATCGCTCAAGCCCTGCACATGCACATACATGTGCGTAGACATACACATGCCTGGGGTCCTTCTGTGATCTCCTGTACAGAAAGCAGAGTTCATGTTTTAGGGCTGAAATATCATGATTACATACATTTCACAGACAAGTAAGACATAGCTGGTTAGAGGAGGACTATATGTCAGCCACTACCGTAAAAAGAGTCACACCTGCTTAAATGTCTGTAGTCAAAGCAGCAAATAGGCAGTATACATGCTAAAGAGGGACTGTTTGTCTATGCTGACCACAGACTTTCTCAACAGGAATATGTTCATAGGTGGTAAAAAAAAAAACAGCAAGTCACTTATTTTACATGGAAAATATGTTGTGCATATCCCTCCTTAGCTTATAGACTTTTGCTAAATATTGTCATGGATCAACAGAAAAGCACTTCTGAAATTGCAGAACTCGCCCAGTCAGCTCACTTCCACCCAATGTTATAGTCCTACTTTCTAGCAATGATAAATAATCCTTCCATAACATGGATAGACAGATAAATGTTAGCCAAAAAAATCTCTCCCACCTCCTTGGTGGAGGTAATGAAAGAACTGCATTAATACATCTGAACAAGATGTATGTGAGCAAAAGAGGACTTGTTTTTCCCCAAACACTTTAACATTTAATGCTATTTTTAAAAGACAAAATAACAGCTGTTTTAAGTTTTACATACCAAAATGTATCGCGCTCATGAAAGAAATTAAAACTGGACTCAATCTGTGCACTGTCACCATTCCAGCACCATCCCTGCAACAACCCGTCTTTGCTTCAACACCGCATTAGTTCTGAACTCATTCTGATCTCCATGTTTTAAAGGTGTCTGAGGCGATCCTAGATCAGGCTGGGAAACCTGAAATGTAGGGTGATGTGTTTAGCTTGCCATCTCCTTGAGGGGAAAAACAGATAATTAAAGGTCTCAGTTGCATTTGACACCAACAGCTACCCCGCATTGAAGTTACTTTGGTGTTAGCAGACCTAAACCCTGACGCTAGCACTCTGGCCTGCTAACTCAACACAGCCATGAAATATTAATAAGAGAAAAGCTGGCATTTGTGTGCGCTCCACAGTAAATACTAACTTAAGAGGCCATGCGTTCATGTGCGGATACCTAACAAAGGATATCATGCTTGGCTTCTTTCGGATTAATCAAATGCTGATTTGTTGCACCAACAATTCCTCCACACCTTTCAATAATCCACTTAAACTGTTGTAAATGAGGAAGTGACAAAATGACTGACTGAGCCACACACATTTAACCCCTGCTGTGGCTGACAATAAAAGCAGAGTGATACAACGCTCCGCTGAGCTCACCTAAAGATGTGCCTGTGATCCGGCTGTGATGAGAGGCTGTGTCGTCTTTGTAACACTAGGTACACCTCAGATCACTGTACGCTGCCTCTGCCATGCTCCACTCTGCCCCCCCAGTGGACTAGGCTGTGACACCTCCCCCTCCATGAAAATGCATTTAAACTAATCGGCACACGTACGTACGCACGCTCAATCAGGCTCGCACATGCCCATTTGACAGTGTGAACACATGCAGGCTCGACACACGTGCTCTGGCTGATATGCCTGCTCACATCAAAGAGAATAAACATTAATGGCAAATACGTAATATGCTCTTCTTGTCTGTTTTACATTTCAGGGCAAGATTGACTGCCTCTGGGGGCCCTGGCCCTCCTCTGATTGAGGGCATGAAAAAAAAGGAGAGAAAGAGAGAGAGAGAGAGAGAGAGAGAGAGAGAGAGAGAGAGAGAGAGAGAGAGAGAGAGAGAGAGAGAGAGAGAAAGAGAGAGAGAGGAGATGGAGGAAGCCAAAGTAAATGGTAAACACACGATCGAGCATTATTCCTATTTAATGTATCTCTTTATTTGTTTATTAATACACAGTAGATTGAAAAGAAGGTAATAATATTTTCCTTGCTTTCAAGCCATGACGGCCCACTATGGTCCTAATCTTCTTCCATGCAATATTCTAGGGACTTTATTATTCTCATTTCTTCTGAATAATATTCCTCACAGATGCTCTCCATAGTGCCGCTTGCTTTAGTCTCTCTTCTTTACTTTCCTCATCTAGGATCATTTCCACTTAACCTGCTTTTTCACCTTTGTCTCCACTCTTCTCTAACTTCAGCCTCTCTCTTTTTCCCTATCTTCTTGCTCCTCTTTTTCATATTCTGAAGGTGGTGCCGGGCTGGTGTGGCCAGGTTGGGGGTGGCAGGCAAAACCTTATATCCCATTTGAGTATCAATCATGAGGTCCTGTCCACTCAATCCTCCTCTGATCTATCAGCCAGCCTCTCAGCCAGGCTCATCCACACACACACACACATAAAGCACTGACTAATGGCATCCGTGGCATCTATGCACAGTAGGCACCGACCCGCTTTTATTTTACAATGATACAGGGTGTATAACATGCAGTTCCCAAAAAGGATGCACAGGATATGGATACTGCAAAACTTCTTGAAAATAACATCCCACATAAATACTAGAGGTTAAATAAGTCACATAATTGGTCCAAACTTTGGGAGTCAATACAACTTATTGAATCCCAATTCTTGAAACTCAATTAATTGTTTTCTAATATCTTATTTTGTGCACATTATTGTTGGAAAACCAAAGCAATTCATTATATTCCCATACATGATAATAAAAAGCATCAAATTCTCAATTGCTGCTCAGTATTTTAATTAATCAAATAACCAGTTTATCACCAGTTCGACGTATAAAATAACGACATGTCTTCTGGACTGTTCTGCTAAAAAAAACAGGAGCACATGTGTTAACGGGAACAGTTTCACAGACACAAACTGCAGCTGTCATCACTTATCTGCATAAATTTATCATCAATGCCATCATTTTGCACATTCCTACCTCCAACACCGCCTCAACCTAATAACACCCCACCAGCATCAGCCCATCCCACCTGCTCCTCGCTTACCGCTAAGCCGATTACACAACGCAACCCTCCTAATCACACTGCAGTGTTTGTAAACACCGATGTCATCGACTGTAGTTCTAAATCTCCCAAATCCCCTCCATCTTTCATCTCCAACCACACCAGCAATGCTACTTTCAACTGATGTTTTAATTACCAGCAGTTCAGTGAGTAACTGCCACTATACCACTGAGCGTGGAGAAGCGATGTGTAAAACATTTTTGGCCGAATCCTCCTTATTAATGGATGCAGTGTTGCTTATTCAGAGTCTATGGTTGGAGAGTTGAAGTGTGCTATCGATTCGTGGCACCGTCAACCAGTCAAAGCATCTGGGTTGCAGCGTGCCTTCATCCTGAAATATCTGTAATGAAGATATTAAAACACTTTTTTTCCTTTGTGATTAAAATGATCTCTGCTCTCCCCCGCAGCCATACACAAGTAAACAAAAGGCCTTGCTGGTGCATATATTATAACAACCTTTTCTTCAATTGTGCATCTGTGCATGTTTTTATGTGTTTGTGTGTGTGCGTGCGAGGGATTTAAAAACAGCACAGTTACGGGTTCATTAGCAGCAGATTAGCTATGCTAATGACATGGATCACCACACAGCGACTTTCTCTTTAGGTCTCTAAAACAGATACGGGACTTGCGATGACTGGGTGAGTGTGTGTGCAGACTGTGGTGCAGGTGTGTACACATTAGCCTTGCATGAATAACTGTCCTTTGGAAATTAACTTTTAAAAAAAAGTCAGTCACAAATAATCATATTCCCATTAGGGGGGATGGCTAATGATGATTTCATGGCAATGATGAGTGAAAAGAGTTGAATTTGGGAAAACAAATCGGGTGCGTGTTGCATATGACCTGCTCTCTGTGTGCCTCCGTTTCATTCATGTACAGTAGAATCAGTTTACCAGAGGGCAAACTGACACATGACTCAGCAATAGTCCAGGCCTGAGATGAATGTGAAATGCTTTTTTGTGAATGAGGAGGAAAAATAGATACACCCAAATCACTTTCTTGTAAAAATGGTTTTTCACTTCCAAATAAAGGAGGGCTTCTTCACTACTTCTTTTACCCGTTTGGCAAAAACTCAAAAAAGTTGAGCAGGTAGATAAAAGAAATGTGAAACATGGAGCAACGGTACCTTCTGTCCCGGCTGCGGGACCTGTGTGAACGACGGCTCTTCCCTCTGTCCCGCTCTGCGCTTCGACTCCGCCTCCTGCGAGACGAACTGCGGGACGAGCTGCTGCTGGAGCGTCTCTTTTTCCTGGAGAACATTCAAGGTTTGGTTAATCCCTTAAAAGTAACACGTGTCAATCAGCCGGTTATATATATTCTGGAATATATATTCTAGAATGAGCCGCTAAGTGGCAACAAACAGTAGTAGCTCTGTGTTAACTGTAGTGATGTTTTGTGATTTTTATATTATGTGTGTCTTTGTTTGACACATCTGCTGTCAGTTTGGGTCGTTCAAGAAAACTTTTCACATTGGTGGATGTTGTGCTGCACGGGAATCTCTGTGCATATCTTTTTTTTCTGCTATTTCAAGACTTGTTATTAGAGTCTCCATGGCAACGAGACTTGTTTACCACTGAGATTTACTGATAATGCTCTCAAAAATCAAGATTATCAGTTAAATAATGGTTCAAATCCCAACATAGTTGAAAAGAAAGAGATGAAGATCCAGGGCAGGAGTGAAGCAGAGAGAAAAAAAATGGCGATTTAAACCGTTTCTTCCAACTGTTGTGGTGGGTAATGTGCGATTGCTAGCTAACTAATTTGATTAGCTCCAGGTGCTAACCGGGTCTCACAAAGAATAATACAGAGTGCAGTTTTATGTGCTTCACTGAGACATGGCTGCATGAACACATCCCAGACTGTAATGCGTCTGTACA
>JBAMHV010000009.1:14827665-14850362 GCA_037177535.1 Pseudomugil gertrudae | reverse complement strand
TATGTAAACAGTTTAATTGGTCAAGAACAGTCCATCCTGTTCTTAAAAACTATATATACATAGTTTTTAAGACAGATTTTAATAGCATGCAGACATTTGTCATGCACATTGTTGGAGCCATCATTGGCCTACAGCATCCTGGAGCTGAGAAACTACACTTCACAACTGTTTTTTCCAGCCCAGGCCACCGTGTGACAGCTGTGTTTTGCTTCATGGCACTGTGTGACAAACGAGAAAGAGACAAAGTGACAGAGCAGGAGATAAGACCAGAGTCAACACTGGACCAGGTTTTAATGGCAAGGGAGAGCTCGGAGATGAGACAGGGGGCAAGACTGATACAGAATTAATTTTAGTTAGGGAGCACCAACGTGCAAAAATCGGTTCAGTAGTGCTGCTCTAATAACATCACAATTAAGTAAATTTGCATAATACCTGCTTAATGGCTAGTTTGACTCAAACAAAAATAAGCAGCTGTCTTTCACCATACATTTTTTAATGAATTCAAACATTTAACTTTCCCAGCAAAATGGTAGATACAACTAAAATGAAATGCAAAATTTTAACAAAAAAATGTGATTTTTAAAAATTAAGTTATCTAATATAGTAAAGCACCAGTCAAAAATTTGCATTTAGATAAGCTGCTTTAGAGCAAGACTGCATCAAAAGTCATAAAACAGCCAAAGGCTCTATATAAATGCTTTTGAATTAAAAGCACAACACTTGAATCATAGTTTGTTTCTAACTTGTTTTGATGATGGTGGAGACCAATGTGGAGCATATCTTCCATAAACGGTCAGATGGGTTGACACCTGGTGACTCACTAGTATTATTCACTTCATTTTCATTCTCCTCAAACCAGGCACTGACACCACGTGCCCTATGGATGAGAACATTGCTATCCTGGAAAACACAGCTCCCTTTAGGGAAGAAATTATTCATAACAGGAGAACAACTTTGTATTGATCCATAGTGACCCTTCCCCTTTAAGGGCATGGGTGGACCGAAACAGTGCCAGAATAGTGGCCTCAAATGCATTCTAGAACCACCAGATGTCCTTCCTGGCCGGGATCAAGGGGTTCAGGTTGTTTTTGTTCCTAATTTTTTTGTACAATATAAGTTATAATATAAAGGCAAGTCTGCTTTGTGGAAACTGTAAAAAGGCAACACTAGTGGATGCCTTCATTGCAGGTTATTTTCCACAAGCTGTTGCAATATTCATCACGGATCCTGATCTGTTCCTACTAAACACATTCATAAAGTCATTGTTAAAGCATTATCAATTACAAAGAAAGTTTACCGGAACTTAGCCTCTTGTATATTAATAAGTCTTTAGGCAGTGGAATATGGGAGCAAGAGGTCAAGTGCTGTGGAATTAATAGAATTTTAAAGCAGGATGGTGACTATCATTCAGGGCATCTTATTCCGATGTTTTCATTGATCCTGTCACTTGTGTCCTCTCACTGATACAGCAGTATTGACAGCTGTATTGCTATGGTAATTTACTCCATAGGAGAGTGGATGTCAGTTGTTCTGTCTGGAAGATAAATATACGTGAGAGCCACACACAAACATGTGTGCATATTCCACTTATCTTAGGCTAATAATATAAGCATTAACATAAACATATAAAAGGTGGAGGCTATGTCAGGTGCAATGTGATGCATTAGGATGGGAGAATGCCTTGTGTTTCAATGCAGCCTTTAATAAACTGATGTCACAAGCTGAGAGAAGGGCCGACAAAATGTGTAGAGCTGACTGGGCTGCATTATGAGGCCAAGGAAGCATCCGAGGCGGCAGGACCCCACTGTGGTGCGATGTTCTATTGGATTACAATGTTGGCTCAACAATCTGCCAATGTCTAATTAAATAGTCCTGTATTACCTTCCTCCACAGCGGGGCGTGTGTGTGAGAAGTGCTCTATCTCATTCTGAAATGGGATGTAAAAATAGATCTCATAAGCCTTCACATGCGCTCCCTCCTTCCTGTGACAGCGCTGCAGTGTGTGACAGTCCCTCATTGTCTTCGACTTTTTTTACACTTTTGTTTTTCAGACTCTTAACAACATTGTTCTCGATATAAACTAATCAAAGAAAGTGAGTGTCAGTGCAGCTGCCGCTCTTTACTCAGTGTAATATCAGACCGGATTTATTCAGCGGATTCAGTGATGACCTGTAAAACAGAGTAGAATATAGAAAGAGAAACGACTTCTTAGCTTTGACAAAAGTTGAACAACACTGGATGGCAATGCATGCGGTAAAACTTTCCCTCTCTTTTCTGTTTTGAAGTAGAAAAAAATGTCATGGAAGTGACACATGTATCAAGAATGAATATAGCATGCATCCTAAAATAGCTGACACTTGCAGTAGCAGATAACTGTTGTGCTATAGAAAGGAAGGAAGCCAGCTTATTGAAAACAACCATATCTCTCAGCTGGCACTGATATTCATAATCTAGATTTAAGATTGTGCCCAAAGTCCTTTTTTTTCCCCAAACTTTGGCTGACAATGAATCGGAACTTCTATGAAGTAAATACAATGGAATGTGGAAGGCGAGAGAAAGTCCTGAAAGAGACATCCGAGTAGGGAGGACAAGGGCAGTGATACGAGCAGAAAAGATAGAGAGAAGAGTATGTTGGAAAAGGCAGGCAGAGGTGCCAAAGACACGAGTGTGCCAAAGAGGAAGCACTTTGTTAAGCTGAAGCACATTTGAGAGACTGCTTTTTATCTTAATGATGACAGGGACCCGTTAAAAGGGCCACGTGCAACACACAGTGTGCTGGAAGTGCTCTTATAGGACCACCTAAGAGCAGCTGGAGTTTGTTTGGGTGATAAATGCATGGAAATTACTCCAATGCACAGAAAATGTTCTTTAAATTCATGGATCTGGGCAACATGTGAAAATGTTTCAAACTCAACTGATAAAGTTTGTTTTTCTATTTCAACTAATACAGCATTATAATATTCACAGTACTAGTTTATCACATCTTTCCCATAAAGATGAATAGCATTGGTTAGAAATATTTTCATTGGATGTATTTATTTGTTTATTTGTGTCTGTGAAGACCAAATCAAACGTGGATTTATTCAACTTTAAACATGTTCTTTATGTGACTAAGACTGATTTCTGAGTGGAATTATACTGGTGGAAAAGCAATACTAAAGTATCATTCAGAAACTCAATTAATACATTTGGAAAGCCACAAAGTATATCATGCATTCTCTAATACATCCTGTATCATGCAAAAGTACAAATAGATAAAAAAGAAGAAAAAAGTTTATTATGTTTACATTATTTGGGCAGGTTTTTGCTACCAAAACTGTGTATTATCATGTGTGATAATGTCATGATTTGGATGTAAATACATTCTTAAACAATAAATGCACCAATTTACTTAATTAGGGCCATTATTTTGTAGGATGCCTTCGTGAAATATTAGCAGTAACTTTATAAGCAGATGTCATTTGCACACTGTGGTGTATTAAAGATACCAATACTTCTGTTGCAGCCTATCAAGCTTTGTTGTAAACTAAAAAAGGGAAAAATAGACTAATTTAAAGAAAATTTAAAAAAATATACAACTGTTGCTATCTAAAAGAAATTTTAATTTAAACAGTGTATTAAATGGCAACAACTCATTCACTAAAGAAAAATATATTCTCTCTCACTTTGTTAACAAGTGACATTAAGAGGTTTTTAAACTGTTAAAACTGAAAGCAATCTTAAGGAAGACAAATATATCTTTGGGTAAATAAAACTTATTGTTAAGAGACATAATAGATTAAATAAACAATGAATAAAATATATATATATATTTTTAAAAAACAAACAATTTTCCCTGTTGTAATATTTATAAGTAAAACTCTGACTAATGATATCGTGTGATACCTAGCTTTAGAAAATTGGTACTAACAAACAATATAACTTGTTATTAGGCTATATCAAAGGGAACATTGAAACTATGAAGAGAGTGCAGATATTCTGTATAGATTTACATCAGAGCTAATAAAAGCCAAACACATTGTTTTTTTTCTTGTACATGCAAAATTGGATAATCACATTGGCAAAGACATGCAGTTTTACAAACTGATCCTCACAGTAAATCCAGAAGCTTATTCACAACACTTCCCAATATTATTTTCAACTTATGTAAGGCTTGATACAGTATTATCATGAGGTCTTTGCTGCTGAAAACATTACAGACTTTCTATATTAGTCATATTTGTTTTCTTTATTTTCTAAAAGCTGTTTTCCTTTTTCTGGAGTTGGATAAATTTAGCTCTCCATATCTGAGAGAGGTTTTAAGAGCTCATGAAAGAGCAAATGCAATGTCTCTTTATCATATTTCCTTTGGGTGATATTTACAATCCCAACACTCATATCATAGTGATTTACCCTAAATAGTGTTAGAAATAATTTGGGGAAGCAGCAACATGCCGAAGCAACTGAACTTCTCATAAGTGCTCACTAAATTGGCTCTATGAGCAAAATATGAAATGAAAACCTGAGCTGAGTGCTTGCAGACCACAGAGAGGTGGTGTAGTGTGGTCTGGAGGGTGCATGTGGACACAGAAGAGATCTGAGCACTGTAAAAACATATCCCTCCGGCACCATTATATAAGCATACATATGGGACAGTAAAAATGGAAGACGACACTTTAAATGACATTATTATAAAATGCAATACTCCTGGAATGATCCCTTATTAAATTAGGCCCTATGATCCAAGATGAATTTCTCGCTTCCCTAATCCATCAAGAGGGGAATATTAAAAGATAGGCCTCAACTGGCATTAGAAGCTCGCTCTGTCTTGACTTTCATTATTCTGCATTAGGGTGCTGCTGGGGGAGAGCCTCTTAATGAGAATTACAATGATTCACTGGCCCTGGCCCCACTTCTGACAAGTCAAATATTAACTCCTCACTCACAGCTGTCGGAATTAAAATACTTTGTAGCCTCGGACGTGCTAAATTAAATTGGCCTTTTATGTTCCTTACACAGCTGACCCCCGTGGGGCTCCACTGCCTCAGTCACCACTGGGACGGCTATGAGAAAGCAAGAAAAAACAGCAGCTACGCAATGCATGCGAGCAAGCTCAACAAAGAGACAAACACTTCTGTCCCCTGTGTGTCATTCCGTCATTTTTACTTACTATCTATCAATCCAGTCTCACCCAGTTCCTTCATTCTGTTTCTTACCAGAGGCGGTTTCTTTAGACATCTTCACTGTTGTTTGTTTGATGGCCAGTGTCAGCGACTGTCGACTACTGTCTGCGTTTGGCTGCAGTCTCTTTATTACTCGGGCCACATACGCAGATAAAGGCTCCTCACCTGTTGCTTGCCCTTCATGTTCAACAGCAAAATAGATTAACATAACAGAGCACCCTTTTCAGGGGAGCAGGGTAACTTTCTCCTAATGTGATTAAGGTTTAGTGAAAGGCAACAAATCATTTTATATTGACCTTTAAAAGTTTTATTATAGTTAATTTGCACTCACTTAAGCAGAGGGTTAGGGGCACACTGCTTTCTTAAATCCTCTGCGTGTGCTATCGTTTGTTGGGTGGTTCTTCAGCCTGTTTGCTTGCCTGCTCATGGCCCTAAGGTCATTTGTGTTCATGGTGAGAGTGGGGATGATTTTTTTTTTTGCTTTTTGCCGTCTGTTTACCCAGCAGCATTTCTGCTCTGCCGGCGTTGCCGGCATCGCCGGCAGAGCAGAAACCATTCTCCTACTCTGTTTGAGCTCTTTACAAACAATCGATTTTACAGGCAGAGAGAGGAGGGAGAGGGAAAAATAACTGCCAGTGACCCTACAGTCTGAAAATGTTGCACTTGAAATCGCTGGATTTTTAAAAAACCCATACAAGCCCCAGGACATGTCACCTCTCCCCTTTAGAAAGTCAACTGAATGAATAAAGAAATAGATGGAGCTGATAAAGAAAACAAAAAACAGCCAAATGGAAGAGAGTGGAGGATTAATTCAGTGGGCAGATGGGTCTTGGTGTCAATTTGAGCTATTCTGATCTACAGAATTGAAACCAGAGCTTCAACCAAGCCCCAAACAAATCACCTTTGACCCTCATGACAGACACAACACTGATACTCTATATTCATTCAGTTCCACTGCACTCTTTGTTTTGACGAAAACCACTTTCTTTGGCCTTATTTTAAAACCTTGAAGCTTAGGTCAACTGATTAGCATGTGGTATTATACAGTAAACTGTAACAGACAGCTTGCTTAGCTTAGTGCTGGTTATAAGGTAAATTTATAGAATTGCTTTTCTGTAACATTTGAAATAAGTTGTAACCCATATATTGAATGTTATCAATGTATCCTTGATGGGTACTAATCACCACCCGGAATCTGACGAAAGCATGACTAGATTTCTCAGAGCCTTTTTGAAACACATCCTAAATTATGGAAGCTATTAGAACGAAAAAACACTTAAAATAAAAAATATCTTATAAAATTCACATGTTCAGAACAAACTCCCCTCTGAAGGTGTACTGCTGACCTAGGGCTCGTTCAAAACCCATCAAATCAATGTTTTCTAAAGGAATGTGTATATGGCTTCATTACTGTGCTTAGAGGCTTCAGAGGAGAATGATTTAGACGACACCTCTGCAGTGGACAATCAGTCACTCTTTCAGAGTTAAATAAGCTATGTGAAAGACTGTTATCCTTACTGGCTTAAGCCTCCATTAATCAGTCCACTTCACCTGCCAATACAGCCACTAACTTCCAATCAAACAACCATTACAGCAGAGAGCATCCCAATAACGGAGATCTTTGTTTCTTATTGAGTTAATCAGCCTGCGTACACACACTGCTCTCGTCAGACCGGCATTGGCAGTGTACTCCTCTCCTCATGTGTGGAGGAGTGCAGGGGTCAGGATTAATACATATTGAGACTTGGAGTGTGGAGGAGGCGTAGGATGAAACAATATAATGAAGATGCTTTGCAATTACAACTTTGCGGAGACAGATCATGGTTTGAGATTGCCCTCTGAAGGTGTACTGCTGAACTATGCAAATTGATAACCAATGAAAATAATAAGTGCTCATTATGAGTGTCAATATCTTTAAAGCAACTATTTATGTTAGTAGATTGATGATAGTGAGCATGGTGGCAAGAACTGGGCTGGTGGACTGTGATGGACGGATGCATTATCTACAGTCTAAGCTGGAGGATACAGCTTTGAGCAGGTGGGAGTGAACATCCCTCTGACAGCCCTTTTCAAAATGACAAAATCCATCCTTCTGTATTGATCAGTTATTCTTCCGTCTTTCATTTGGAATCTTCAGACACTCCTTTTCTCTCCTCATCCCTCTATCCAACTACCCCTAAACGTGCCCAGCCGCTCCCTATTGATCCTCACCAGTGATTGGTTGAGCTGTAATTTGAGATGGACATTGACGGATGACAACAAACTGTTTTTCTCTCTCTTTTCCTCTCCTCCTGGGGGTGATGAAGTCATAATGCCAGTGACAAAGCCAGATAGGGACCAATTGCAATGGAGTGCAAAACCGAGTAACCTTTAGAGCCAGAGCAGGATGTCTTCCGGTCTGTCACATGTGCCTCCTGGGTGCACCATGACCACAGGACTCATAAGGAGGCAGTCAGAGCAGAATGAATGGACAGAGAGATGATTGAATAGGGTGTAGAAAGGAGAAGATTTAGCACAAAAAATGTAAATGTTTAGATGTGCAAGATGTATAAGTCAGTATAATCAGTTCTTATAATTGTACTACCAACTTTAAAATGTAAGAAATTCCCAATAACAGCTTCCTAGATATTTCATAAAATTATTATATACAAAATTTAATGTGTCTACAATGATTAAGCAGCAAAATAATTATGAATTGACCATGCAGTGGATTCTGTGATGAACTGGTCATCTGTCCAGGGTGTAACTTGCCTCTCATAATTGCTGGGATAGACTCTGACTTCCCCAGAACCCTGAACTGAACTAAGCGGTTATAGAAAATAAATTAATGGATAAAATGTTATTCAATTTTTTTATATGCATGTAAATGTTTAATTGACTGATATTACCTGTTGAGAATAGTTTTGGCTGCAGCATTATCTTATTTTTTATCTGCTGTTGTAAGGGCTTTCTAATATCAACCGTATGCAACAATTCAAACCAAAACAGCAAGTCGTCAATAATTTATCAGCAAAAAAGACAAATACCATCTTAAAGTTTTTAGTTTCTTTTGTATTAATAACTGTGTGTATGGGAAGAACTTTAAAAAAATCAGTTTTTACTGCATTTAGGGTCTGTTTGCATCCTCTAATCACTGCTTAAACTAAGTTTATGTTTATTCCTGGAACGTACACGTACAGCGTCTGCATATGGCTGGACCAGTTTAAGCAGGTGAAATGTGCTCTTGCACTTAAACATAAGGTTAGGCCATCATGTTGCAGTTTCTCTTCCATGTTTACCATGCCAACTCAGCAAGAAGCTGTAGAAATCCAGAAACACAAACCAGTCACAACGGAGTTCTTCTTTATATCCGTGCTGCAAGGACGTCAGGTCAGGAGGTGTGTGTGGAGCCTCTGCAGACCTAGGTGGACCTAGCTTTAGCTGTAACCAAGGGCCAAAAACTGCAATTCACCCATCATCCACTAGGGGCTCCAAAAGAGAGTCAATCCCCATAGACTTTCATGTTAAAAAGGCCAACTTCACAGCAGAAATAAACATGCTCATGGCTGCTACGTTTGTGTGTGTGTGTGTGTGTCTGCAGGGGGTTGGTGTATCCTACAGCACTTACAGTGTAACCAACCTGAGGGCAAACTCCTTGCAAGTATAAACCAGCCTTTAGCTTTACCAACGTCAACTGGTTAAATCTGGGTTAGCTAGATTGGATCCTAGCTGCAGACAACTTGCAGTTTGATGGGTGTCAATCATCCACCCCCATGCTCACAGCCCTCCTCTCAGCTCCACCTCTTTGAGCATTTGTATGTGTCATCCCAGAGTGATGACACACATGACGCTGCCAAGATGCAACGGTAAGAACTCACCAGCAAGCTTCAATACAGTTCCTCAGAAACATATAGGTATAAACAGTCTAAAGACACTCACAGAAGTATAAATCTAACCTTATATCCCTTAATGTTTAGGGCTGTATGTGAATAAACATGGCATCCAAATGTAGATCAAAGTCGTTTTAAAAGATATCAAAACATAGTAGATCTTCACATGGTATTTTTTTGTAATTGTTGCAAGACACCCTGCTTTAACTGCATCCCATCTCTGTAATTGTTCACATATTGGATTTTAATAATGGTGTAGAATATCATGAGACAGTGAAACATGTTCATAATGGGTCTTGCTCTTTGACTGTTTGACAACTCAATCTTTCACAACTGTCTTCTCTACCTAACACGATGCTAGTAGAACACCCTGTGTAAAGAATTGTTCATGCCACTGGTTGAACAGAAGACATTTTGATTAATATTTTCCATTTGTTTACCAAGCTTTGAGCTAAAATTAGATGGCCACTTCTTCCCTGGACAGAACAGCGGTGACTTTGGTTTCCCTGTCAGGCCAGCCTAAGACAAACACACACACACACACACACACACACATACACACCAGCTAGGAGGAGAAGAAAGGAGGGAGGGCTGGTGCGGGAGTAATTTCAGCGGATTGTGAGCGGACAGTAGCTCCGCTGGGAAAGCTGGCAATCATGGGGGAAACAATGTTTACATCGATCAGCTGTCAGGAAGATTTATGGCCTCATTTTGCTGTAATGGAGAATTAGTGGGGAGATTATCAGCGACTCAACACCACTGCTTGTTATCCGTGTCCAGGCCTGGCAATTTGTCTCTCCCCAGGAGCAGCCCAAACACTTGTGACAGCACCAGCACTTGCCCTAATTCAATCAAGAGAAAATGTTGGAATTAATTTGTTACAAGAAAATTTAAATATGTTCCAGTTGAGCAGTGGCCTATAGCCACTTTGAACAAGCAAAGGGGGAAAGTGGGAAGAGGAGAGAAAGCATCTGATTTATTGTGCTGGGCAAGGTATTGATCCAGTTCGATCCTGGCCTGTGCACAGAGGGTTTAATGTGTAATAATTTCCAATTTAAAGCTCCTTCTCAAGATCATAGCTGTAAAGAGAAGAGAGGTGAAAGCAGGCCGGGGATCTGCAGCCAGGCAGCTGATTAAGCGGCCTGTTGCTGAGGCTTTGTCAAAAGCTCAGTTTGAATGTAAATTTCAGGTTATCTGTCTCAGCATCTCCCATGCGCCTAGGACATGCTTTATTTGTTTGTCATGGAGAGGGGCATGAGGGCAGGTTGGATGCAAAGCAATAACAAATAAGAAAGAATAATTCAAGGTAGGCAGTGTTTGATCACATGCGGAACACAGAAAGTTCAATAAAAACTGATGGTGGCCTATAGGATAATCAATATAGGTAGGGAACGTACACATAACAACCCTGTAAAAAGGTAGAGTATACAATGAGCATTGCACATACAAAAGAAATCCCCGTGCAGTGTTGTTTTTCTGTGGATTTCAGTAAAATCAAAGTAGGATAGCAGAGTATGTTGTTGGGGTAAGGGTCATCTGTTAAGTGAGTGTTTTGTGGGTTTTGTTCCACCTGCTTAGTTGCTCAGTGTCTGCAGGACACATGATCACTCTTAACTACCCCCTTCCTCAACCTACCAAGTTTCTTCAACCAAGGCCCCGAGGACTGCTGTCAGCACGCTGACCTATTGATCACGCTGTCGGAATCCTGCTAAGAGTCCTCAGTGTGAGCAGGCTGAGGTTAACAGAACACAGCCAGATAGCTAGATAACCATCATATATACCAACAGTCAGATAACACAGGGCATGTTACCCGATGCTGGATGTTGGATTTTATTTCAGGTGACATTTTGCTATGACCTGAGCTGAGCTTTTTCTTGTAGTATTGCATTTTGGATCTATGCAGAAACAAAATGGAGATTTAATAGTGTACAGTGTATGTGGATTGTGTGAAAAGATAAAAGGATGTTGATGCAATAAGTTTAACTGCCTATTTGTATATACCCCATCTTAGTTGTAAATATATGCATATTATGCGGGTTATGTGACCCTTGAGTTTTATACACATCTAGTGTTCTAGCTGCCGATTAGCCAGTCCACTATTAACACAAGAGGTGTTGGAAACCTGCTGGCAAACGTTGCACCAAGGCAGTGGACTCAAAACACACACACACATACACACACACATACACTCCCTCTGAACTCTACCTTTGGGGATTCCTTGCCAAAGCAGCAGGCCGTTAAGAGTGAAACAACAAATAAATGCCTCACTTCCCTTTCCTCTCCCTCCATCTCACTTTCTCACTCTCTGTCTTTCTATGAATCTGTGTGTGTGCATGTACCGGTAGCTTGCAGGCCATTCCTGGCCAGGGACACAGTTAAATGAAAAGAAGAAGCAGGCTCCTGTGCTATGACCTCTGCAGACCACATTCTCCTCCTCCAGCTTTGTTTATTAACATCTCAAGGCTTCTTCACTCTGATTGCACAGTTTTCTCTGTGTTTGAGAAAATAGCCTACAAGACTCTGTCTGTTCCCGCCTGTTGGTGTTTCTGTGAAACAGTTTTTACAAATTAGTTAACAGGCGTCTCTTAAACAAATTCAATGCATAAGCATTAGCATGAGTTAATTGATGCCTAATTAATTTCTGCTGCCATGCATAAATTTGGGCTGCTTTCCCCTGCTGCCACAGGAGGCCGAGACAAGAGCGATGATTTCGAGGCTTGCCATAAATGAATAAACATTGAAATGGGCCAGAGAGAAGCTGGTCTTGAGGAATAACCAGGTGTGCAAGGTTAAAGACCAGCTATGTGGGTGTACAGGCTCTCTCACACACACAGCACAGCAAGAGCAGGTGCAAATACAAATGATCTCTGAAGCTCACCAGAGGTGCCAGGCTACAGCACGGAGGCACACTGCCTCAGCAACATATACACAATGTTAACAGCATCCTTTCTGAACATTATACCACTAGAAATCCAAAATGCACATCCTCTTCATAATTTTTCCCCTGCCTCATTTTATATTCTGTGCGAGCATCCCTTTACATCCCACAGAAGTGTTGTGAAGAGTGAGTAGTGGATGATAGAAGTGGCCTCTCTCTTGCCTAATTTGTAGTAATTGGTAGCTCATTAGGTGAAGCAGGTCAGTGTCACAGGGAGCAGGCTGTCAGGGCGTGAGGTTAATGACAGAGAGGAAACACAGACAGACAGATTAAAAACTCAGCTGACTGCCATGCCTCTCCTCTGCCGGCTTGTCTCTAGCCAAAGGTCCAGCTGTCCACCATATGGAGAGCTCTGGACACAGCTATCCCAGCACTCAATGGAAACTTTCACTGTAAAGTGGCTGCTTTGAGTCGTAAGGACACTCAAATTATTTGAGAGATTGAGTTTCCTTTAAAGTAAGTGTCAGCTGTAGAAAAAATGGGCTTCTGTGGCTGTAAAAAAATAATACGTGTAATTAAATGTGTCAAACCAGCATCAGCAAAGTATTTCAATGAGTCAGTGTGTGCTGCCAGATCTCCATGACCCACATACCAACCAGGATCAGAGGTAGCAATCTTTTGCTAAAGTAATGTTTCCATCGGTAATGAAAACAGCTCCGAGCTGTTGTTGAAAGGCCAACCACAGTCTCCGGATAACATTAAGTTATATTTAAATAATATTTAGTGTATATGTGATAATTTGATGGACTGCAACATGAGTGGGATTCGTTTATTTTCTTAGAAATGACCACAGAATACATTAAGCAGGAGCTATTAGGACAAACCTACATTAACCTGATAGTGGGACGATGGCAGTATACTACGTTGAGGCTACACTTTGCATGCGGCCTGAGAGAACAGCGGGCGGCACTTGTGCATCCAGGTGGTTTGAACATGAGACAGCATCTTTCAGGAGTAGATGAGCCTGTGTGTGTCAGGTCACCCTGTGGGGAAAAATGAATCCCATGAAGGAGGTAGCTGAGTAACTTTAGATTGACAGCTAAATGAATGAAACTGAGCCATTAAGAGCTCTTACGGATATGTAAATCTAACCAAGGACTCTTCTTTATTTATACGCCTTACATAGGCCTTTTCCCATCATGATTTGGAATGGATTACTGTACCTAATTTAGATTGTGTTTCATCAATTTTCTATTGCAAAGATTCAAACCTCTGGCATGAATTCTGGGTAATTATCAGCTGCCAGTTTCCCAGACATAATCGCCTACTTTTGACAGGTGAGTTATTAAAATGTCCTCTGTACCTGATAAACATATTAATTTATTTCAAGATAGATAATTTCATCAATGCAGGAGTCATATCATATATAGGGCAGACGATACCCTCTCCTTTTTAATTATACAAATATCACTGTCGTCAAGATGACGGATTTTTAGACATTTAGATGCTCAAACACCTCCTCTCCTCTGGGAGGTTTTGATTAAAAGATCAACACTATTCTCACAATAGCATTGTTTGTTAGCCAAATCATTTCTGGCAATAATTGTATAATATGCATTGTTTGTCTCCTTGTAAGTTACATTCTCAATATCTTACTATTTATAGATAAAACAGTCCAGCATTCTATCTCATTAACTAACCTTTATTCAATTTGTTTTATACCCTAGAATTAGTAGGTCTCTAGCCAGTCCTTACATACACCAGCTCTTAAAAGATAATCAATTGTGTTCTCAAACATGAATGCAGTCTGCATCAATTTAAATCGACATTACTGTGTTTCATTAACAAAGTCACCCATGATGTGTTCTTGATTTTGCTGACTAAGTCCAAAAAGGTTTAAAGGTTCAAGTGAAATTGCTTATTAAAAAACGTGGCTGCAAAAAAATGCAACGATCCTCCTGTGAAAGCAGCGTGTGATAATTATGTCACTTACAAGTTCCATTATTTAAAAAGAGACGGGTCATAGCAACACAACTGGAAACATGATTTAAAAAACACATTGACAGAAAGAGACAAAAGTAAAAGTTTAGTCAGGATGAGACTAGTGTCAAAGTCAATCAGATGCAGAGTATGAACAGTCATGATGTTAGCATTTCATAAGATGCTGTTCAGAACAGACTGAAATTATCAGCTGTACAATCATGCTTGCAAATTACATAAGTAATAATTATTCAGTGATAGATTACACAGTAGATTGACAATGACAGGATATTTTTCAGAGTTCCCTGGCACACAATACTGCAAACCAAATGCACACATCAGCACTTATTAGGTCCCTGAAAGCTCATCTCTGTTTCTGAAAAATATGCATATATCTCATTTTGGACACAAAACATTCTCACAATCTTGGTATAGCAAAGAATCTTTTTCCTCATCTTCTTCCTCATACAGGGAGCAGGTCCCTCCATTGTAATATAGCCTCACTCACTTTTCTGTCCCCTCTGGTAGGCGGGTTGTGAAAAATTTTTTCAAACGACGCAAAACTTGCTCTTACATGTAACCATTAAACAACAAACAGGGATTATCACTTTACTTAATAAATGTGAGAATCATTAGGGTGTCATGGTGACAAAAATAACGTCAGTCAGACCAGGAAGTCTGCAAGCAAGTCAGCAATAAGCCCAGCTGACAAATACATAAGTTGATTGTGGTTAGCCAGATAGCTATGCTATAGGCAAGGCAAGTTTATTTATATAGCGCCTTTCATGTAGGACATCTCAAAGCGCTTTATATTGTCAAAGCTATAGTTAGTGATGGATGGTCAAAACATGGTGACCTGGGTGCAATGAATGCTTGAAAGGTAAAAAGTGATACTACATTAGAAAAAAAAATTTTTTCTTCACATGCCTCCTCATCCTCACAGTGACATTCAGAGTAAGGACTGAAACAGGATCAGTAACTGGTTAAAGAAGAAAACCCAGCCGAGGACAGCCACATCAAGAACAAAACATTAAGTAGCTTTCATCTGTCTTGTGCTTACTTCCCCTTGTAGCTTGATAGATTTCAGTTTCATCAATTTCTCATGCACAATGTATGTAAATGAAGGATGGAGACAGATCCAGCACGTGGTGCAGACTGGTTCCTTCAGTTTTTTAAATAGAAACGTCATAAACAGCAATTATGGCTGATCTCGCTTATAGAAACAACACATTAACGACAAGCAAACAAACAGAAAAACTACAGGCACAAGGTAAAATGCAATAAGAGTTGTCTGTTTTACTTCTGTCCCTCTCAGCTTCAAGTCAACTTAACATGCACAGACACCTGACATTATGTGGACGTTAACAGAAGAAGTACACTGTGTTGATGTAATGTAGTTCTTTAACAAAATTAAATAAATAATAACAAAATTAATTAAAAATACAAGGTTTTGCTTGTAATCAGGAATGAAATCAAGCATTTTGTTGCTTTACTGTTGTGGCTGCTTGTGTTTAGACTCTAAAGTGCAATTGATATGATTTATTATGATTTATTGGTGAGGTATCAAATAAACTCAAATTTTCATTAATTTTCATGACTTTATTATTTAACTGTTTAGCAAGCTACTGTTTTTTATTGAAGGTTAAGACTGTAATTGGGTCAAATTTTCAAGCAAGATAAATCAAGTAAACTTGTACAGCATGAATAACATAAACAGTGAATGGCATTAACTTCTAACATAGTTCTTTTTACAGTGGTTTAACTATGTGCAGGAAATGAGCATAAAACATGTATTTACATCTTCAACTCCATCGGCTTGGCACTAGTAAGTGATCTGTTCAGGCTTCAGTAAAGGCCTGGAGAAATCCCATAGGTAAATCCAAATGGCTTAAATTAAAAAGCATCTAGCATAAAAATGTTGATACGTATGTAAATGCACATCCTTGTAAACGTTGCACATTGTTTGTGTCTTTATTGTTGACTTAGAATTCAAATTTGTCGCTGAGCTGCTGTAGATTTACACATGGTACATGGCAGTCAGCTCTGATGTAACCACTTTACAACAGTTCATATGTGTCATTAAGAGAACAAAATGGTTCTTATTCAATAAACATCATGAGTTTGACTTTTCCTTCACAGTACATTAAAATAGATATGAAGTCTATTTAAAAACAGAAGGGCCATGAACATTTCCTGATGGCAGCCTCTGTCTTCCTGTTGTAATGCGTTTCTGCTATGAGATGTGTTTGTAGCATGATGACCCAACAGGACTCATCCTTGTTGTGTAGTCTCAGTGCAGGCATTGTCCTGCACATTCAAAAGTTGTTACTGAACAAAATCATATTAGGAATCAGCTCAACAGAAGTGAACATTGCATATAGTAACCAGCAAGTTATTGGTTCAAATCCCGGCTCTGGCATCCACATGTCGAAGTGTCCTTGAGCAAGACACTGAACCCCCAGTTGCTCCCGGTGCTGCGTCACCGATGTGTGAATGTGTGTGTGTTTGTGTGAGCGTTGGGTGAATGTGTCGAATAGTGTCAAAGCGCTTTGAGTGCACTGATGTGTAGAAAAGCGCTATACAAGTATAAGACCATTTACCATTTACCATTACCTTTTTCTTGATGAGAAACAAAGTTTAACCAATAGTTAACTTTAATTAGAACATTACAGATATCCTTCACTAAAATATACTAAAACCTATTCAGAAGACAGTATCAATATCAATTTCAATATTTATTATAAACTTTCACTTGTTCAGATTTTTCTCCTCTAAACTAGATAACTTGTCTTCCAGTATTCTCTGTGCACAACTTTTATGTGTCTACCAATGTCAAAAGACAAGCAAAAGCCATGTCTTAATCATCTTGGGTAAAAATATTGTCCACTTGGAAGGTGCAAGTATACAAAAAGTTTATATTATCTTAACTAAACGATCAGATTTTGGACACTGGTAGCAAATATATGTGAACCAGTGTGCTACGTATTTTTTAGCAAGTCTATGGGCAATACATGAGCCAAAATGAGTTAATCTTTTATTTTAACATCTTTTTATGTTTGTGGGGTAACATCTTTCAGTAGCCAAATTGTCTTTTTTAAGATTTTCTTGTTAAAAAAGAAGAAAAAAAAGAAAGAAAAACTTTTCATCTAAAGGTCTGAGGAAGAAGGAGTCCCTGTTCGGGGTGACCTCAGTGGACCAGGCCTTGGCCTGGAGCAGTGTGATTGACAGGTAAGGCTGACCTCATCTGTGGAGGTGGGTCCCTGAAGACTGATCACTATCACAAGACACAGGACAGATGGGATGAAACCATTACTAACAACACCACAGAAGGGACACCACAACATGTCAAAGCTTCCTCATTCTCTCACTGATTTTGGGATGTTTTTTTTTCTCTATCTCACTCAATATCTGCACTTGTGTCATTACCCCTCTTTTTTAAAATTTATTTTCTCCTACAAAATTGAAGCCTCTACATCCTGGTACTTGGCAAAACACCACGCATCGCAAATTCTTTTCTGCTGCAAACAGATGCAATAAGTGGATAATAAACTGTTGAGTTTAAAATAAAAGTCAAACATAAGGCCTGTGCTGATCATTAGGTTTCAATTAATCACTCAATTATCTAAATGGTTCAGCGCGTGTGTTGAGACAAACAGGATCTAAGACAGCAACATCAGTTAAAACAGTCTAATGAACTGAGTGGAATTCATCATGAAACACCAAATAATTAGCAACTGTGTCTTAGGGGAATACTTCAAACGGAACCTCAAAGTGGTTGAGTTTAGTGAAGCTTTCCCTTCAAAGGCTGAACATAAACACACCGCTTAAGACTACAGAGCCAGGAAAAGCTGTCCCCCATGCCTTTCATTTACAGCAATAAATAATGATTCATCACCAAAAAAGTTTCGAGAGGGTGTATTTGTTTGCATCAGAAGACAGTGACCTTTGTGTTGTTGTTCGAAGATTAAAGTGACACATCAGCCAAACATGCTCAGAATCAACAAATTAACATAAAACGCAGCCTTCAGACTAGCTTTGGTTGACACAGAGTGGAGTTTAGTTTGTTTTTTATTTTGCTAAGCACTGCTGGGACTTGGTGGAGTTACACACATGGCAGCAGAGCTAAGAGACTGGAGGTTCACTGGTGGCTCCAGTGCTGGGGACCACAACGTAATTAAAATGACACAAACAAAGTGAATCTAATTAAGAATCCCTCCGCTCAAGCTTGTTAGCGCTCGACACTGCTAAATTATTTTCCTCCATGGAAATAAATGAGGCCACTTGTCTTTGCAGATTTGAGGGCTGTGAGGTACTCGGGGATGGAGTGTGCACTGAAAGTAATTATTGAAGTGTTATTAGCAGAACCATATGGCTGCAAAGTCTTATGGACTCACATATGCTCACAACTATATCAGTCAGAATAACTAAACGTCACTTCGACTGCACACACCTGAGAACATTTGTTTTGCAGGCTAGCATGATATGTTTTAGGTCTCACATTCATTGCCTGCAAGCTAAAAACATATTGCTCAGACAACAGTTTTACCTCTGCAGTGTTCCGTAGTCTGGATTTCTGTCTCACACCTATACTCTGCCAACTTCTCACACATATGCAACACTTTAGTTGCAGCATGCCCTGATCACACCACTCAGACCCCCCACACACACTCTTGTTTGGTGCAATGAGGTAAGTGAATCCAGTGGCTGATAGTTTTGAGGGAGCCAGGGGAGCCATTGAGAGCCCATTAGGAGGTTAAGTGGAGGAAGCTCTCCATTGTTCTGCTGTTTGATTCCTGCCCTGTGACCCACACTCTCCTGGCCAGAGCCTGGGAAACCCTGTTAGTGATGATGAGAGGGGATAAAAGACGGTCACACGTGTAGGAGTACACACACACACCTCACGCGCAGTTGACACAAGCCTGCAACAGTACAGAGTACTGACAGTTGGATGACTCTCTGTGGACTGCAGGCTGTCTGTAAGGGCGGAGAGGTTTCCGGGCCAGACGACAGTAGCAGTGCACAAGGCCAATGAAAGGGCAAATGCAGAAGTTTCTGTTTGCATAAAGAACCTCCCCACCCCATTTTCAAATAAGATAACAATTTTACTTGTGTTTATGTAGCTTTAATAATGCAATAAAGGCCAGTTTTCTATAATCAGTTTCAGGACATTTAATTTAGGATTTGGTTTACTAGTTCATGGAAATGTCTTTGATTTTTTAAAGTTATTTTAACCTATTACTATAGTACAAAGAACCCTCCAATGGATAGTTTCAGCAGTCACCCTCTAAAAGAAGCTAGCTAAAGGATCAAACGAGACAGCCACAGCAGGATCTCTGAATTTATCTCAAAGTGATGCTTTGAGATTAAGTCTAACACCAGCATGTTAACATAGTGAAAATGGTAATATTTCTGACTTTGGATGGATGTTAGGGGTTTCCTGGAGCCCAACAGACATCCACAGACACACACACACACAAATGCAACCACACACACTTATATTCACACCTGAGGCTAATGTTGAATCAGTAATTAACCTATCATGCATGACTTTGGACTGCGGGAAGCAACCGAAGAGCCTTACAGAAAGGCCTCAGCTGACCAATAACCCAAAGGACCGTTACTGTGAGAGAACAGTCCTCTGTGCTGCTCGTCTGATATTAATCTGGTTTAATTGTGTCCATTTTAGTTGAGTCCAGTGTTTTTCCAACAGGGAGGCAGCTTCCCTGGAGCTGGGCAGAAGGCAGGTGCAAATGGGAAAGATGGGTGTTACATGATGAATTTGATTATTAGTAGCTGTATTCTTAGCTCTCCTTACAATTATTGATAACTAAAAAATAAAAAAAAGTTGTCTATGTCTGTACTATGGACAAGTACAGTTGAGATGGGTGATAATGGTTCCTCATCTATAGCTGACACAAGTTCAAATATAAAACCAAATGACTCCACATTGATAAATCAGGATCACAAAGTCTGTAGGACACAATCTGTAAATCATGATTATTTGCTATTCTAGACAATAAGGAATAAGTTATAAAAATGTTACAGGGATGGAAAACTATGCAAGTGTTGAATTTCCCTACTGCAACACACCTGACTCAAATAAATGGTAATTAGCAGACTAGTGCAGAGTTTGATGTTGAGCTCTGAATAAGTCTGCTAATTAAGTCTGATGTGTGCCAGGTGTGTTGCAGTAGGGAATGTACACTTGCAGGACTGCGTTCCTCGAGGACCCACGTTGCCCATCGCTGCTCTGCAAACTAAGAAAGCCTGCACCATATGTCACTGTTGCTGAGATTATTTTATGTCATGTTCTGAGTCAGTCGATTCAGATTAATCAAATTAGCAACCCATGTGCTAAACACCCAAGGTCAATTCATGCTTTTCCAAGCTAGCTTCAGAATCTGTGTTTTTCTGTGACAAGGTCATTTACTGTTTTTGAAGGGCACTGGTCTGTAACAGGAATGCCAGAACGTGAAAGTCTTCATGAAGACCATTTGTTGCATATTTGTACACAGACAAAAAAAAGGAATTTATGTGCCGCATATACATAAATGAAGTACATTATTTGGTGACATTGCTCCTGTCTGTGTTAAAATGATTATTATCACTAAAAGAGAAGCTCTGAGGCCATTTCCCCATTTTAAAATTTTTTTTTCTTGTTTAATTTTGTCCCCCTATGTCCCATTTCCCTTGTAAATGTGCATGCTTAAAATGCACATTAGTTACTGACTAACTAACTTGTGAGCACACCAGCAAAAGCTGTTTTTAAAGGCTAAAAATGTGCAGTAAATTACTGAGAATGTTTAGAATATTTGTAAAAAGATAGAATGATCACACCATTTTGAGTATTGTTCTGGGAATTGACATTCCTCTCAAATGGTTTATTCTACTCCTAGCCGTACGTTGTCTTTGTACTCTCACAGCTGAGGTGGATCTCCTGCAGGGAAAGACGGAGGAGCTGTAGCTCAGCAGGAGGAACTCGTGAGTAGCTACCATAAGGTGGAGGAACACAGGAGGAGGAGAAGGAGGTCATGTTAGCGGTTGGAAAGAGAGAAGGGAAGACGACAGTAGAAGTAGAGGGGGGACAGGGGGGTAATGAGGAAGATGGCAGTGGGGTAGGTGGGAGAGGGATGAGAAATGAAGGGAGAAAAGAGGTAGAAGGGGATGGCTGGATGTCTTGTTTGGCTGATAGTAATCTGACAGCTATTAGAGAGAGGAGAGTGGAGACCTGCTGGCTTGGGGTGGAGGGTGGTAGCGGTGGTATTTGGGGGGAGGGAAGGGGTGGGGGGGATGCAATGGTGGTGTTGGGGTGATGTGATATATGCTCCCCTTCACACTAAAGCTGGCCTGAGAGCAAGCGCCTGTGTGTGCGCTTCCTCGCTCTGTATATGTGTGTGTGTGTGTCTATATTACTTCATTCTTCTACATTCAATTCTCTCTTAGCCTCAATGGCCTCTCTCTCATCTCCTCCCTTCCTCCATTCATCTCCTCCCCCAATCTCTCCTCTTCCTCTGGTGTAGCGAGTGCCACTGTACATTTCAGTGTCTCGCCGTGTTACAAGGCTTGCCCTTAATTTGACAGTGTCACAGGGATCCATCTTCATTCTTTTACTCTTTTCATAATTTGATCCTCTTCCTCTAGCATGCAATTAGTGCCCCTCCCCTTTTGTCCCTCCTCCCATTGCTCCGTCCTCAGTCCCCTTGTGGCCCCCTGAGCAGCGTGCCGCTGCCCCCTCTGAGCAGCCTGGATGATTGCTACAGCTTTCCCTGTGCAATCCATTTAGAGCTGAGGCCCAGTAATGAATATGTACATTGAGAGGGACCTCGGCAGGGGGGAGGGTCACAAGCAATCAACCTTGAATTCAATTATGCCAGTGAAGGTTAATGACTGTGCTCAGTGGTCAGAGGCATGCGCCACATCGCCCATTAAAGAAGCTTGTCAGAACTGACAACATGGGGGCAGGGATGCGCTGGCTTGGAGGAAGAGTGTTGGTGGTTAACAGAGGTGGGAGAAAGATACAGGTGGTGTTGGGTGGGTGGGTGGGTGGGAAATTGAGGGTTTTAGGCAAAACAAGCTAGAGGAATGAGAGAGTTTGTAGGGTGGATGTGTGCTGAGGAGGCGGAGGAGCTGGGGAGGAGTCATGTGACAAACGCAGCTAGATAGATGGACAGATAGATAAAACGGTGTCAGTCGGAGGTGCTAGATTACATTGAGTTCTCATGGACAAATCAGATTGTAAAGTTCGGCAACCTCACCCCTCCTCTCCTCTGTCTCCCCCAGGGTGAAGCTGAGCGTGCTAGCTGTAATATGATTAGTCTACATAAAGACGTGTCTGGAGTGTAATTCACTGCTCACTAATGAGGCCCTGTCTGAACCCAGAACAGATGAATCCCCCCAGCGACACGCATTCACCTGCTGCTTGAATCCCTTCACCCCTCCCACTCTCTTTCAGAGAGACCCTTCATCGCTTTCTTTGCTTCCTCCCTCACCTTTACCTCCCCCAGTGTCTTACCCTAACCTCACTCATAAAAGTAAAACCTAGTTGTGGAAGCACTCTGTTACAAACATCATCTACTCTCTCTAACTTGTGTACACTCCCTAATTCCAATCATTGATCAATCACATAACAGCTGTCTCTAAATCTTTTTGGGCGAAGTTTGAAACAAAGCTATGTACACTAAGCAGCATCAAATCACATCACAAGTCCTTCAGGGTAAGTCAGAAATCATTGTTATCTATCCATCTATCTATCTATCTATCTATCTATCTATCTATCTATCTATCTATCTATCTATCTATCTATCTATC
>JBAMHV010000009.1:14778940-14803779 GCA_037177535.1 Pseudomugil gertrudae | reverse complement strand
ATATTGGTGGTCCTGTTGCCCTTTGTCTTGGGTTCATGAGGAGATAGAGACAGAAAGTGGAGGTAGGGCAAGATGAACGAATGGTCTGTCTTTGTTTGTTAGTACTTGCTTGAAGTGTATCAGAAGGAGCCTTCCAAGGTCTGAAAATTCATTACTGGACAGGAGCTTTGAAAGTAGTCTGTCTGATACATGTGTTTGTGTGTGTGAGGGTGTGTGTGTTTGTGAGAGAAAGAGGGAAAAGAGAGAAAGAAAGAAAGAGACAAAAAAGCCTGCAGCCCATTGTATTCAGAGTGGAATTCTTGAGCAGTTGCCTGAGGCCATGTGAAGGCAGCTATGGCCAGGTACAGCTAGTCATTACTGCAGTCCATTCGAGTCTATGGGCTCTCTGGAGATCACATCATGCTGGTCCATTTACATTCATATGTGTGTTTTTGCTTGTCTGTGTGAATTAGTTTATGTGACAAAAAGAGAACAGATAAAACATTATGTCATTGTCTACATTAAGAGTGTTTATGGATCTGAAGCATTCAAACTTTGATAATGGTCTTATTAATGCAGTACATATGAGGCAGAAAAAACAAGACAGACTAATCAGACTATGTTGTGTGGTTATCTGCAAATCAATACATGACCACAACATGAGATTACAATCACAAGCCAAAGGATGTCTTTGTGGCCATCAGTATGTCTTCATAAATGCTTACACTACAACATGCACTCCTGCTTTTTCCTTTTTTGTTGCCCTTATGTTACTGATATAGAAATGTATTTTTCTTTCATCAGGACAGAAGGTTCTTGAGAATCTTTATTAGATCTCAGGCATAAATGGACCCAAACTTTTCCAGGACAATGGCATATCAAATGACTTTAATAACTAGTACACCATTGCTCGGTGATGGTGAGTATTGCTTACTCTTTGTAAGTACTAATCTTACATTATGCCGTATATATAGGATGCAGTATAATAAGCAAGTATGCAAGACAATCATGTTATAGGCCCAAGTTTACATGAGATGCATGTCCTCTTTTTTCATGCAATAGTTAAAGCAAATATTACTTGTATAATATTTTGGATTCATATATAGGTGGGTGAGATATGTATGATAAATACACATGCAAAACAATTTGAGGGGTGTAGTGGGGTTGGGATGTTGTACTGTGATGCCCATCTATCTTTCTGACATCTCCTAACCCAATCCCATGGGGCTAACTGAATTCAATCTTCAACATTAGATAAACACACACCCCCTCCCCTCTATGTGTGTGTGTGTGTTTGTATGTGTGTGTTTAAGTAAGAACATATCACCCACATGGCAGCCTGCTCTCATTGTGCTGGTTTGCAGGTCACATAGCAGGGTGGGGAATGAGTCAGAAATGAAGCTAACAGTTTCAGCAGACAAAGAGCAACAGAGGGAAAGGAGGAGGTCTGTTTTTGCCTGTCTGTCCGACGAGCCCATCATCTATTTCTGCCTTCATCCTTTCTCTCCCTGCTCTTTTCCTCTCACTGTCTACCCCCCCACCCCACCCCGCCCACCTGATTCTTCCCTCTCCGCAGCTCTCTGCAGATTGTTTGGGTGCTTCTTAGTGCCTATCAGGCCCATCACACTATGTTTCCATCAAACACAGCATTTATCTTATCATTGCCTTGACAACTGCCTATTAGTCCATAAGAGTCTACAGGCTCCGTTCTCCCATGGCGATGACATGGTGACATTGCCAGCCAGTTCTGAACCTCCTGCTGAGATTGTGGACCCGTTTCCTCTCCCTCTCACACCCTACTCTTCTCTGTCTTCCTCTTTGCCCATCCTTTTGCCTCTCTTTAACTCCTTCTTTGGCAACAGCCCCCCCCCTCCCTGGAGCTTCAAAGTCTTTGAGGCTGAGTGCACGGTATTGTGTGTGCACATGCAACTGTGCACGTTATGTACAACAGATGGGAACTTCAGCTGTGTGTATCTCTGTTTTTGTGTCTATTTGCTGGTTTGTTGCACATTGACTTTTCTGATCAGAAGGAAGAAGAGACTTCAGATTAAAGACTGTATATTGTCACTCAATCTGTTTTTTTCTGCATGTTTATTATAAGTATTGATTAGGTAGCATTAATCATTATTAGCTATGACAAGGATTTGATTTTACAGTCATAAAGATGAGTTCAAAACAAAGTTCTGTGCACAACAAGTTCCATTCATTTTGTCATACCTGCCTAGATAACCTGTAGAGTATCTGGTCATCTAGTCCCCATCGCTGTTGATATCTGGGAAGATACAGGTTAAACATGAGACAGGTTACTAAATCCACCCCACAGACAAACAAGCATTCATTAACACCTCGAGGGAGAATTTAGAGAAACAAATTACCAAGGACAATTTTAAGGAACATATCAACAAAGATGGGCCACAGAGGAGGCTCAAACCCCCAGGAACCAGAAACCTTCTCACTCTGTGGCAATGGTAACCATCATGAAGCCGAGCAGTCCACATAGGTTTTCCATCTAAAATAATGTGATATATTTGTTCATGCTCTTAAACATAAACCCTTATTCCCACATATTCTTCAATTGCTAATTTGGGCTCATGTATAATGACTGAAGACAGTCTCTCAGGGGAGCTTGTGTGGCTCCTGTGTGCAAGCTAGAAATACAAAACCATGTCCAACAGCTTCTGATACTCTGATGAGTAACAAAAAGTAACAATATCAATAAGATTTCTTTATGATAAAATAGGTTGCGCTAACTAACACTTTTGTCTACTTGTCTGGCTGCTGAACCACAGGTTAACAAGCAGACTGGCTGTCTTCTGCTGTGTTTGCACAGACAAATTAGAAGTGGGAAGCAATTACACTGGCATTTACAAAATTACATCTTGTAATCTGGCATGTACTTGTTGCTTTAAAAACACAGGAGGGATAAAGACATATAGGCACAACAAAGACTATAATTTTACATCTTATCAGCATGTTATCCTGTGGTCAGTGATCCATTAGCTGTGATCTGTACTGTGTCTCTGTCCTCTCTCCTGCTGGATCTGGATGAGAGAGGAAGGTCTCCAGTGGCAGCTCACAGGGGCCCAGCTCTAATAATAGAGTGTAAATCTTACTCATTACTTCTCTGACAGGACACTGTGTCATCATTGTCTGGCAGACAAGTCAGCTGGAGTAGAGGGGGGTTCAAGTTAACTACTGGTTTTATTGCAAGCTGCCCTTGTAGTTTCAACAGTCACTACGGGAAGTTTGATTCAGACATGAACAGATATGATCAGATACAGAATTTTTTTAATTCCTACTTATTGATGTGGACAGCTGCCACAAGACAAAAAAAGCTAAGTTTAATCCCTCAATTGAGGGATTATCACAGATTCAAACATCAAGCACAATTATGCCATTAAATCTAACAACTGACTTTTACACTATAAGGCCGCTTTTACACAGCACAGCAGAACTAACATCCCATATCCTGTTAAGCAGGAAATCCTCATTGATCTTGAAAAGAATAGACCATAAAATTACATTTTACCATTCATCGATTTTCATTTTATAGTAAATGGCAGGTAACATACCGTGGGGCTGCTGAGCAAAGCTGTGTAAATGTGCTGCTGATAAACAGTTAAAGAAGTTCATCCACTCTACTGAACTGCGGCTTGGCGGCAGAAAAATCAACACTAATCTAATGAGAGGCAGCAAAACACATTCTACTGCTGTGCTCTCAACATGGACCTGGTGGAGGAGAAGCATACTGACGAAGGGAAAAACTGAGACGAGGGAATGGGGAAAGGGAGAGGAGACACAAGACGAAAGAATCGGGTATAAAAACAAATACAGGAAACGCAAAGAGAAGCAGCAAGGTTTTAAGAATCATATAATGCAGGGAAGAAGATTACACGTGTTAAAAACAGATTTTCAGTGAAGTTCAACTCTTTAAAAGTTTATATTAATGCTGGGCTGATATAAAGTGAAGCAAATGGGTGCTGAGGGTGAAAACTCAGCTTCTTTTCAAGGTTGTACAGTTACAGTGTCGTAATATTTGCAGAAACACTTCCTCAAAGTTCTGCATGTTGGTTTACAAAGTGAAATTGTTATTTGCTTCAAAGCGTTACTTTAATTCTTCCACATTTCTTTCCACCATCTCTGTTTGCTTTTCTCTTTTGGCTTCCTTCGTTTCTGAGCTCCTTTTAGATAAAAATGCCAGGTCAACAAAAACGTCACATTCAGGATAGGAGCCTTACTTTTGTAGCTTCTAATTGAAGTGCCTTACTGCCTTAGTGTCTGACAGCTCCTTTTGACAAGTGATGTGTTTTTGAAAGTGAATCAGCTTTCTTCAGCCCTGAGTGCAACAGACAGCAGAGATCAGTGAGGGTCAAGCTGAATACTGGCCTCTGTGCTCAGTTCTTGCTGCTTCCTGGCATTACAAAACTTGTCATTCTTCTTATTGTTAATCCTGTCCTTCGCTTTCATATAGCTCATGAGTTTTTTCCTCTAAAAATAGCAAACGTGCCAACCAGACATGGAATTCACCAGTTAGGTAGTGCAGCAAATGTCTGAAGATCTACTACCTGTATTTCAGAGTTCTTGCCTTTGAGCATTTTCAGTTTATAGTTGATTCGATTCGATGACCCACTTTAGATTCTCAATGTAGCGTCAGTGGTAGCAACAACTTGGAGTTAAAAAAAGGTCAAATAAACTTACAATAGTTTCCAGAACTAAATGCAAAACAAGCACGAAGAAGCTTTGAGCACAAATATGGTATCTAAAAGAAATCCTATGTGGCATAAACTTCTCTTTTTCTACGTGTTATCAGTTGGAGTGGGACTTTAATGCAATAATTAAAAAACAATTGACACATCTAATTAAAGGTTCTGTTTCAAACAACACAGATTGTGTTTCAGGTTATGATTTCCTGGTACCCCGAATGCACATCTCAGATCTACTCTAAAGCAGAGCCAACTTAGAGACTCTGGGCCAATATATACAACGTGTGTTAAGGTCCTTCTAGCAACTCTTTTTCAAAACAGTGGCTAGTGACAAATGTGGTGACTTTTTCATGCATTATTAGAGATTTTTAGGGACTGCATGTATAGTTTACTAGAGTATAGTTTTTACTCTTCTCGATGCCAGGCGTTACACACAGCCTTTCCTCACATCTCTGCCTGCAGCTCCCAGCTGCAGGCAGAGATGTTTAGTTGTCACTGGCTGATCCTGCTCTGGCTTCTAGTCAGATATTAATGTATATTTATGAAGCTTGTGAATTACAACTCTTAAATGGTGAAAAGTACAATGCACATTGTGAACTCCTAAGCAAAGAACAGCTGAAAGTGTTATTAAAAAAGCATTTTACCTTTAGGTTTGTTGACTTTTGGGATATTTCCTATTTCTGTTTCTACTGTTTTGAATTGAAATGCAATTAAATGCACATATCCAGACATTACTATTGCTTGAATATACAATAATAATGTCTGTGTAGATTTTTTTATTTAATTGTTCACTAAAATTCATTTAAATAAAAAAAAATTGTGACAAATTTCTGATTAATTCAGCGAAATATATTATAAACAATAAATTAAATCGATGGATTTTTAAAATCAGTTATCACCCATATTTAACTTTAACCAGTTTAATGAATTTATTGTCTTTTTCTACTGCTTAAAATTGCTCTTAATATGACCAAGAGCTAAAGAAAATAAAAAGTCCTTTAAATATGGTGACTGTATTCCACAGGAACAAAATATATTCGATCTCAGCTACATAATATACTTTGTAAAATCTGAAGTACTTTATGTTTTTACTACTTTTTGTTAATCTATGTAATATTGCTCTGATGAAGCAGCATAAAGGTCATCCATATCCTTCAGATTCTGTATAAATAATCACATTTTTATGTATCATTTGGCATTACTACATCAACAGCCATCAAGAGTAAAATTTCAATCAAATCATTGACCAACACACACAGCTAGTACTCCATATTATATTCTGGCCACATTTACATAGGGAGGAAATTTTGGTAGATAATAAATATTTTTTGTCTAGAGGTTTCATTGTCCTCTTGCTTTTGCCTCTCTTAGGCTACTTCCCACTTTCCCACTCCAGCTCTGTGTGTGATATTATGAAGAACAGATTTTCCAGAAAGGAAATGAAAGGATATGTAAGCAGAGGAGAGGGGGAAAAGGAGGGAGATCAGAGTGCCAGTGTTGAGCCTGACAACAGACCAGTCTCCCTGCACTATCAACCCACCCACCCAGCAGCTAGTCAGCCTTCACAGAGCTCTATAAATCCACATGCAGGTCACATTACTGTTCGCTTTCATCAGTGTTTACTGGCATGTTAAAGATTGTAATAACATTGGTCAGGACATAGATTTCTGATTTAGAAAGTTTTTTTTTTTTAAAAACCCAGCTGTGGCAAGAGGAGAAGTAATCAGAAAAGAGACAGATTCTGGCACAGAGGACAGAGGTGTAACCACATTTGGACTGAGATGAGAACAGAGCCTGCAAGGTCATGCTTTATAAACACTCCTCAAGTCAGGATGCAAGACTTTTGTTATACATACGAGCTTCAGTCAACAATTTGTAAATGTCTTCACGTTTTCAGACTTTATTTGAGGTAAAATAATAAAAGCATTTTGAGACATGGCAGTAAACATCCAGCTACAGCAGGAAAATAAAACCCAGAAACAAATGTGCAGAGGCAAACCAGAAATTCCCCTCGTTTCAGCTTCCCCCCTCTCGTGCTTTAACTTCTATGTTCAGGCTCGCAGCCGAAACACAGTTTATCAGTGTATTTTCTTTGGGTAGCGGGCTATTACTCAGCTTTACTTAGATATATTGGATTTTGATCAAATACTTGAAAAGTGGCACAAGGTCGCTGTGCTTATTTAAACTGTAATGTTGAATACACAAATCAGACTGGGTGCTGTGATGAGCTGACACACACACACACACACATGCTGCACATTCCCCTCTGCTCTATAGATGGTTGCTTTGGCTGCAGCTTGAAGTGTCTTGCCTTGTTCAAGGTTTTACACCCACTGTTCTGTTCCACTCAGCTGTGTAACCATAACAGTTTAATGACATGCTATTACATGGCTATCACACTTACAGCATCATGTTAACACCACAACCGCTGCCTCAGTCCCACACATACAGTGGGCTGTATCACATTTAGGCCCTAATATTACTTATTTGGCTCTTTGTTTTGCACTTTCACAAAAGACCTTTATTTCTTTTTCCATTTGTGATGCTCTTTCTTGCCTTGTATTTGTGTGAAATAACAATGTTTTTTTTCACGTATGACACAAACAGTCCATATCTATTACTGCCAGTTATATGCAGATTGTACTTAATCATTTTCTTTGTAAGCTACCGTACCGGAATGATGCATCAATGTAAAACACAGTATAAAACACTGCTCAGCAATATGGAAAGTAATCTGAGTTTCGACCAAATCAACATGAAAATGTTGTATTTTGTGGCATTGCATCTCTCCCATTAGTAAAGCAACTAAAAGCTTCTTGCTTAAACGAATCTTCATCATGGTATCTATCCTCTCTGTGATTCATCATCAAAACAGCAAAGTACAAAAAAAAGTACTGTTATAGTCTGGCGCATTTACAAACAAAGCTGGTCTGACTTGTTTATTTTGATGTATTAAACCTGACCCTCAGATTTGGCCACACCAACCAGATGCCAACCCTCACTTGTGATTTATTTCATACTTCCATTTGGTTATTTATTTCATACTTTCATTTGATTGGGGGCTGCTTTGGGGAAATCAGGCTCCAACAGTGGGTCCTCTGCTGTGGCTGAGCTGTTTACATACTCTGCTGGAAACATGTTGACACTGAGGAGGCCTGAGATGAAGAACCTCGCTGCTTTGTGTCTGGACGGTATTTGGGTCCCTGTAGTGGAGAAGCATAGGTCAATCAGGGCAAAGACTGAGGGTCAAGACATGTAGACAAAGGACAGGAAGAATGAGGAAATTAGAGTAAATGGGGATATTATTTAGTGTTTCCAGCCTAAAACAACTTAGGAGTCGGTTAATAGCAGTTACTAGAGAGAGCTTTGTATTTCTTGGCTCATTTTGTGGTTTAGTCGAGTCCTGCTATTCTTCCCAACATCAATAAGGCAGAGTTTGATAACAGAAACAAGTTTAATAATATTTCAACAAAAACATTACACATCTAATAGGGTGTGAAGAGCAATTATGCAAGAAGAAAACAAGCAGAAGTAGGAAAGGAGATGCTTTTTTTTACAGACTGCAGCCAATTCATGACTGTCAAATCCTCTCAAATATAAAATAAACCCATTTCTTTTATTTTCAAAAACTTAACTTTTCTCTTGCTTAGCAAAACATGTTTTTGAAATTAATAAATGTGACTGAGTCAAGCAGGCAGATTGAATGACAACATGCACTGTGAGAGGCAGGGTAAGTCTAAATAAAGTAAAAAATAAAGGAAAGAAAGCAAAAGCATGCACAGATCTGGAGATTATTATAAACCAGAAAGGGAATATTTTACTTTCTTCAGTTTCACTCACAGAATTCATTTTGGCCAAAGGACTCCTAAAATGAACAAAGCGATAAATGTATGAGCTCAACACATTTTAAAAAGTTTGGCTGAAGTTACGATTTGAGCTGTCGCACAAGTTTTTCCTCTCAACATAAAAAGACCCTCCCTGCACCTTCTCTGGCAGAAGGCCCCGGGTCCCCAACTGAGGAAGAGAGAGACAACAAGACCCGCTTGGGAACTTTACAAAGCAAGCAAGTGGAATATTGAACATTTTACAAGGAGTTGCATCAAAACTAAGTTTAATTAATTTACCAAAATATTTTTACTGCAGAAAAAAAGTCAAATCTTTAAAAGTAAAAGCAGATTTTCCTAAATAAACCAAATAAATAGAATAATAAATAAAAAAAAATAACTATAAAAAGAGGCATGCACTTAACCCATGCCTTTGTCTCCATTTGGTCTTTGTTTGTGGTTTGTATGCTGGTTTTGAGTAACAACCTCAAATATCACACACACACACACCCATAAACACTTGTTCAGTCTTTAAAAGAAATGTATAATGCTGTTAGATATTATTTTAAGTCAAGGTGCTGATTTTAATGACAAATGTCAAGTCAGACGTAGATGACTGGGAGGGTTTTTTTTATGCTAATGAGGTGGTTAATATTCTGATGATATGTCTACATGAAGCTGAAGTCTGTTTGAATACCCCAAAGAGGATGTCTATGTGTGTGTGTGTGTGTGTGTGTGTGTTCACGTAGATGGTGCACCCAGGGGCGAGCAGGCCTGTGTCGGCTGAACTGAAGCGCCTCACTGTTTTACCGCAGGAAGTAACACGAAAGAACAGCAGGAATGTTTATGAACACCTCCAATCTCTAAAGACCTGCGGGCTGACCTGATTATCGCCTGTGTGTAATTCCACAGTCGGGAAGGTGCTGCTGCTCCTGGAGGGGTTTCAAGAGTGTTTGTTTGTGTGCATGTGTGTATTCCACCACTGATAGGTATCATTAAGCATCATTAGAGGGTTGGAGGAGTCTCAAGCTGCTTTAGTTGTGTGTCTTAGACTGTTTTTGTCAGCCGCTCTCTAGGAAGATCACTAACAGCGCAGCCCTAAAGATACACAGACATTAAAACACACATGCATAGCAAAAAAAACTTGTATTTATCATTCAAGCTTGTTTTGTTATTGTGTGCATTCTTTTGACGTGAGCTCTGACTGTGGCCTTTGTAAAAGAGGAAATCAAATAACAGGGCCAACAGGAGCAGAGCTACAACCCCCTCCAGCATATACAAACAGAAATAAACCTAGGCCGTCTATATCTAACAATAGGACAACAACTTTTACTTCAAGGCTATTGCAAAGTTTGAGCAGTCATTTAAAAGGTTTGTGTACATTTGTCTTCTTCTGTTCAGATTGGTGGCATATTCTTATTTATTTCCCCAGATAGCTATTTGTTAAGTTATGTTTAGCATTCACTGCCAGGATGTGTCACGGGTGATTCTGCTGATCAGCTGTTGATTTGTGAGATGATCCAGGAAAGCTGCAGTTAACTGGTTCAATATGTTCAAATGTGGAGCCAGGACCCTAGTCAGCCCGGTGACCTACACTGTGTAGCAAGTGCTGCCACCCAACATCTCTATCTATCATGGGGTATAATGCAGGAGCAGACTGATGGACATGATGGAGACCAGAGAAAGCCAAAGAGTAGCAGGGTGCTGCCATCTTCTGGCCAGGCATCAAACCATGAAAGCAAACATATCTGTGCTGGTAAATTGAATTTCATTTAAATCTTTCCATCCCAATTAAATCCAAACAGATCAATACCACAAAAAGCAACTAAAATGCTCACTATAGCATTCATCACATCGCTTAGGGGTTGCAGTCTGTTTTAAAGGTGCCTCTGCTTATTTAAAAAGAAAATCATCCTTTGAATGTTAGTATTTAAATTTTTTACTTTTAAGGTAAAAATGGTTCCCCGATGAGGAAGTTATTAAACTTTAAAGCCTCAATAAACTGTACTTCGTCATGTCAGAATATGTTGTATGACTCCTGGTGATTGTACAGTAAACACACCAGCAACAGAGAAAAAAAAGCTCCTGGCTAACTCTCCACCCAAGAGTGAATGCATCAAGCTAATGCACAGCGACGCATGGTGAGTTATTGCACTGAGTACCAGGCCGCTGGTTCTGCTCACAGGCCTGGTTTGATCTTTTATTTACTCTCCTTTTTGCTCAGGATTTCAGGACAATTTTCTCAGCTCTTTACAGTCAACAAACTACAAAGCAAGGCGCCCGTCTCTGGGAGGCATGTTGAATAGAAAAAAGACAGCTGGTTTGGCTGCTCGTTTAAAAAAAAAGTGACAAAAAAAAAACCCTAAAGTGGTTTAATCTAATTGGAGTCCATGTTGGCCTGGTGAGTAGACTGATACAAGCATGGCAGCTGGGGAGAGAAAGGTGAGTGGATGGATGGATAGATGAATCGAGGGAGAGCTGTTAAAGAAGTAAGGATCCAGACAAACAGGCTAACAGACTGAGAGACAAGCATACCATTTCATAGCCAAGTGCAGGACAAACAATTTGGACTGAAAGTACTGATGCATATTCACGCAAGTGGCTGTCAGAGAAACAGAGCCAGTACCTAAAACTATTATTCTGCCATTAGTTTTCTGCAGGTCACGATTGTGGCATAATGCAATAGCATTCATCTATTTCATTCATTTTAGTTCTTAGAGAGCGACACACAATTTAATTACCCATCCTGCTCTTTGGCGGTCGGAGCGGCAGCAAGCGCCTCGCCCCCTCCCACCGTTCACTCACTTCTCGTAAAGGATTGAGGGTGCCGAAACAATGATGGATAGAGTCTGAAAAGTGCATTATTTCTGATGCATTTTTGATTATTTCTACCCTTTCCCTTTTTTCATGTAATGCAATAAGCCTGATACGCTCTGAGTTCTGTCAGAGACATGGATATTGCAACAGCTCAGCCATCACTTTCTATTGGCAGGAAAGTCATTGTTTCTGAAACAAGGAGTCCTCTTTTTTCATAAAATAGCTCCTTTACTCTTTTTCTCCCTCTTTTCATTTTTGTCTGTCTGTCTCTCTTCACAGTCTTTGGGATTTTGTCTGCCTATCTGTCTCCAGCTTGGAGACATTCTCATTTGGACCGGTGCCGTGGATGCCCCAACAGACTGCCACAATAGTTCCTCATCGAAACAATTTCAAGGACCTCTTCAAAGTGAATGAATCAATAAGTGCTCATATGTGGGGTTAAAGCAGAGGTTACATTGATATTGTTCAACTCCAGACACTCCCCTCAGCCTCAACATGCAAGCCAGAGTCAGCGACCTCTTCTTTGGTTAATATAATTGATTCTGTAAATAGAGAATATCAATCTCTCCAAATATAACCCCACTTTGCCCTATACACACACACACACACACACACAAATTGCATATTAAAAAAAGCACAGAGTAAACCTTTGGGCTAATACTCTTATGTCTAAACTTGGTTTAGCCACAATCAAACGATGCAAATGTTTCTGATGTCTGAAATGTAGGTGCTTCCAGCTAGCATTGATCCAAAACCCTCAGAGCTACTCCTAACAAAACCAATTGTGAGTTTGGTTCTCTTTGTACAATTTAGTTGAACAACATTGTTCTCTGTGCTCATACAACACTTCTCACATTGTGATTTCAACGAGAGAAAATTATACTTTATTTATGCATTCTCAAAAACTACTGTTATAGGGTACAACTTGAAAAGCCACAGTGAATATCAACCTCAGTGATATACATATTATTCTCAAAACATAAAACACATTTTATCTACAATTACAGCTGCACAAACGTAATGACAATATGATACAAAAAGACACATTAAGCATGTGCAAATGTCCTAATAAAACAATTTCAACAACAAGTGAAGTTTAAATTAAAAAATGTATTTACTCACTATAATTTTGCAGGTTTTATACTTCATAAAAGCTGTTGAGTTTAAGTAAGTATGAGTGCATCAACTTCCTGCAATATGCAATATATGATTCACTCACACACTTGAGGTTAATATTGGTAGCTAGGTTTTTTTTTACATGATAACCAGAAGAATTGGTACTCATTTAAATGTTTAAATTATTCTAAGCTGACTTCTATTTAAATGCTTTAGTTTCAGGGTTATGATGTCAGCTGTCTGTCTTTGACTTTAAGTCTATCTAGATGCTCTGCAGTATTCTGATATTAACCCCATTAAACCCTGCTCTGAATAATTACCTCCACCATAATAAGCTCATCAAAGTAAGCAAACATGAATTTATGATAGTACTCTGCTTTTAAACACTTTGTAGACAGATGTTTTACAAAATTTTGAGTAACACATAGTGCTGCGTTATGATGTGGGGCCTAAGCCCTTCTGAAACAAGATGACTGCAGGATGAAATTAAGATGCATTTAGGAGATGAGCAAGATACTGTGTTGATTGTTTGATGCTTGTGGGACATGAATGTAATGAAGACTTTGGCTCTCTCCAAACATCTAAGTGGGGTATAGGGATGCCAGAGATTAACCAGATTGTGGTCAGTAACATGTAAACATGTATAGGGATGAATTATCATACTGTACATATGACACATGTAAACACTGTAATATGAATACTTTTAAATAATGCTTAGCTTACCAAGTGAGTGCAATCTAATGGGGAATAAAAGAGCAACAACAGTTGTACATTTTTCCTTAAAAACAACAAGAATGTCTGCTGTGAAAAAATGTCATGGCAAAATTATATAAGCTGCTGTGCTTAGCTATATGTTCAATTTTTTATTTCTTTCCATTAAGCTTTTATTGAAGATAATTCTTTCAGATTACCATACAATGAGCCTAGTAACTAAAAGTATTTGCAGAAGTTCTCCCGAATAAGTTTGGCATGTTGTAGTATACAATTAACTATACTCGTTAAAAAAAACATGCATTCATGCACTAAAAACTCACCAAAGAATCATCTCTTGGCACCGTTGCGTTTGTTTCACTCTGTTTTTTTTTAAATAACAGCGTCGCAGACCAATTTTCTTTGATTTCACCAAATGCTTACACATGCAGAGCTACACGGCACCACTGGGTCAGAAATACAGGTGGAGTGGTCCAGGTGAGTTTGGCATAAGAACGCAGACAACTGTCTTCAGGACTCAGATGGGCTCAGACATCCCATCTTGGCATCCTACTTCAGACAAAAACACAATGTCACCAGGTAAGGCAATAAAATACAGTACACAGCATTGGCTGGGTTCCATCGTATTGGCAGCAGCCTTTTAAAAAAAATTATAATAATAATACACGTATGAAAAAGTATAATCCTTCATTGTTTAAATATAGCTTCTGAGAAATAATCATATAGGGTAAGCCTCAAGTGAGCAAAGTATAAATGGATTTCTTGTTGATTTAATTTAGCTATATCATAGATTTATGATGTTATCTTTCTGTTTGTTGACTCTAATAAACTGCTGCCATATTATTATGAATGAACATAAGCTTTGTAGCCTCTAGTTTTATTGAAATTTACTTAATTCGGCTGATCCAAAAGAGAAAACATTAAATTAGTCAAGAGTCAAAGTGCATGTGGATCTCAAAACAGACTATTTTGTTGACCAGAAACCACCATCTGTTAGTTTTTCTGTTGTCTTGCACACACACACATTGTCACACACTCTCCGGGCCTTCTCCAGTGACATTTTGTCAGAGGGTGAGTGTGGCATTCCAACCATGTTGATGTGATTGGCTTTGTGCATTGCTGTCGTAGTGATGTGGAGAAGATTGATCATGGGGTTGTAGGGCATGGGTATGTGTAGGTGTATAAGTGAGGAGGTAGGGAGGAGTGTTTCAGAAATGGGACTGGCTGGAAAGGTCAGGCTCTTAGGTGACACCTTTGATATTGACTCTAGAAAGGTTTAATCTCATGAGTAGTGTGATAACTGTGATCCCACAGGTCCATGCTATAAACACAGATACTGATTTTTGTGAGGACTACCCTCCACGTATTTCCTCAAGCTTTACTAACCTTGATCATAACTAAATGATATATAATTTGAACTCGTCATAGGCTTAAATAAAACCAAATCCTAAAATGAAAACGTTGATTTAAATTCCTTTAATCTGTGTTGAAAATCTTTCCCATTATTATTGTATAATCTTTAAATGTACTTGATCTGCCAGGATCTACTGGTGGAAATCTGCCACTGGGAAATTCTGGCATGTTTCCAATTTGTATTCAATGAACATTAATATGCATGGTCCCTTTTATATAAACGATGGTACTTTGACTCAGTCACAGCTATACATAATTAGTCTATATTAACCGGCCTGATATGACTATTTCCTTTCTTATGGACTCTAAAGACATGCTTTAAGTAGTGACAGAAGTACCTAAATGTTTTTTCTTTGAAAGCAGCATTTACAGTCTGGAAGAAGATCCTGCTGTAAATATAACACATTGAAATCTTACTTAAGTCATAAAAATCTATAAGAAACATCTTTTGGGCAGCACTTTGCCAGATTTCTACACTGGTGCGCCCTAGCAAAAGCTAATTTGTATACGTCTTGCATCCTGTCTCTTCTCTGAGCCCTCTTCACCTTGTAAAACACAAATTAATGTTGACTTATGTCTTATCTCTTGCTCTGTTACTTTTTCCCCCTTATCCTTGCTTCCTCCGATGTCCACTGGTGTTTCTTTGCAGAATCAATCATGTAGCAGGTCCAAAATGGGTTGTTGTGCAGCAATCCGGTTTCTGATATGTGATGTGGTTTAAAGTAAAATGCAGCTTTTACACAATGCGCTGAGCTAGAAACACAAAGCTGTTAAGGGCAGTTTTTCAGCCTGGGGACGCTGTTGGGCAACAGAGACTCCAGGAAGGTACAAAATAAACGTCAATGTGCCATCAAAACAAGTCAGAAGCACAGTATTAAAGTCAGACACTTAAGTACTACTAAAGAAACATACAAGACCCTCCAATGAGCCAATATTTGGTCCGTCTTCTTTCTTCTGTAAGTGTGGTGGTACCACACCGTAGACTAAATGAAACCCACTTTATCAGTAAAAAATTAAAATGAAACAAGCAAAATGCAACTAGTAATGTAAAGTATGTTTATTATAGTTTCAGATTTGTTAAAATATTTAATACATTTAAGACGTTTTGCATCACTTTGTAGACAAAAAAACAACTTTGCTCAAAATCCTGTTGAACAAAGTCTGATATTTAACTTCTGCTCCCTAACTGATACAAGGAAAGAAAAGATTACACTTTTGATCATTTTGACACATGGTATAAAAGGTAAATATCCCTAAAATAATTTTTTAAATAATATTTTTATTACATTTTGTTAAAGGGTGAAAAACATCATATTTAAAAAAATGTAACTTTAATTATAATTTTTTCACGGATTGAGTCTTAAAGGGCTAAACAAAGATAAGATGCGTAGCCGTAAAATGTGTCATAAGGGCTAATTTCATGTATCTTTATGTTAAACCATAAGACCAAAAACACCAGTAACACAAGCTCTGTGACATTGCGGATGACTTTGTCAAAATAAAAACAAAACAACCATCAATGTCACTAACGCACTGTTTCTCCATTCCAGTCCTCAGACTTCCCTGCTCTGCATGTTTTAGAGACAACCCTTTTTTAACACACCTGAATTCAATGAATGGCTCATTAGCAAGCTGAATGTCATGGGCAGGTCTATAAATTTGAGTCAGGTGTGTTTGATAGGAACACGTGTAAGACGGACTCGCACAGGGGCCTGAAGACTGGTATAGCTAATGTTATTTTATTACCTTATTAATGCTCTTATATTTTTTGTGTCCTGGGTTTTTTGTTAAAATTGTGTGTACACAACAGCTTTTAAACGTGGAAAAATAGGAAAGATGAAAAAGCTTCCAATCATAGCTCAGTCACTATGACAAGAAGTTGCATATTTTATTAACAAAAAATATGTAATCATTATCTGTCATTTTTAACTGAATGCAACTACAACAAATTTTTACAAAGCAAAATATATATGATATGCTTTCTATTGCTGTTTAAGTACATTTCAGTTCTTTTTATACTGTATCTCATTATTTCTCTAATCTATAATTAGGTTTTGTTAACTACTTATCTTTTTTTATCATTTTCAAACAGTTTTTTTGGTCCTTTTTTAAAACAATCTTTTCTACTTTGCTTTCTCGATGTATTCATTGCCTCCTCGCCCTCCTTTCCAGCACTCTTTCACTACTGGCTGGCATGTTTTCTCTACTACATTTCCTGTCATTGTTCTTCACTTCACAGCACCATGCCACTATGTTTCCTGCCCCGTCTCAGTCTATGCCTGCACCCATTCATCTTATGGCCACCTGGCAGCGCCGGCCGCCTCTCTGCATTTCCTCACCCATTGCGGCTCCGTGGTCCTCAGCTTTCTCTCTTAGCGAGGCCCATGCCCAGGGAACCTGCTGGGCTAATTAAACAAAAACAAACAGTGTTCTCCACTCGCTCTCTGCAAAACACTGCTTATTAAGGAGTAAAAGTCAAACTTCATGATTCATTAACAAGAGGAAGTCTAAGCAGATTGGACAGATCAGTGAGACTGGAGAGCAATGGGGAGATGGAGTGAGAGAGGAAATGGGGAGCGTATGGGTAACTAACTTTATTTAATAGTGTGGAGAGGCTGAGACCAAAATGTAGTCAAGATGGGTTGGATTCACCATATGCAACTTTTGTCATTGTCATCACTAAAGTGGCACATATGTTTATTTTGGCATAACAAGACAGCATTGTAATAGCCATTTTTCACTCTCAGATAACAAATTTTGTTTCTGTTATTCTACCCAATACTTTTTCCAAATTAATCACAGATCTTTCATGGCTTTTGTCCTCTCTATGCAACGTGAGTCTTAATTTACTTTAGCAAAGTGCTGATTAAAATATTGAAGCGCTGACAGGTGGTCCACACCTGTTTTGGTGTTGCAACAGAGCGTATTCAGCTTTTTTACCCATCGCGTAGTTACAAAGATATTCTTATTCTAAGCATTTATGTGTATATGGAAGAATATCAACTGTCCGTCTGAATCTTCAAGCATGCACTTTCATGGGTTAGTAAGTATTTTAAGGTAAAAGAAAAAGATCTCAAAACTTCTAATTTAAAATTTTATTTCTCTATATCAGCACCTAAAATCACGAGTACAAAAATATAATAAGAGTAAATCTATTGCTACTGTTTGTATACTGTAGCATAGAGCAGCTTTCAGAAGCTATATCTGCGAGTAGAAAAATGAAAAGTTACCCTGCTAACTCTGGCTGCTTACCCATCTTTAGTGTGTATATATATATATATATATATATATAACAATATTATATCATTGTCTACAATGTGAAGAAGTGATGTAAATGTGGTTTTCTCTCAAATGACCCCCTGAAAATACATATTTTCTTCAACCAAAGGCTGCAAAAAAGGTAAACTAAAAATAAGACCATTAGAAAGTTGTGGTAATAAGGAAAACTTGTGGTTCTCTAACATTGGCTCTTCAATAATAGAGGTCCTATGCAATCTGACATCTCCTGTGTGTCTAAACATGTTCCCCTTGAAATGAAAATATGTCCAAAATTTAGTAGCACTGAATCAGTCATTATTGCTGACCAGAAAGAGTCATAACATTATGAATTGTCAAACTGGGACACTTTATATCATTATTGAACTAGAATGTTTTCAGGGCAGAGTCAAATCATGCAATCTAATTTAAAAATGTAGGATTTTTAAATGTTTTTAAATGTGCATTTATCAGAATAAAATAACGACTAATACCCATATGAGAAATCCTTCCTCGTCTGGGTACTTATTAAGACAAAGTCCATAAAACTGGAGGCTGCACTACAAAGAAAAAGTTTATACATGAAGTTGTTGATGTGTGTTGTATGAGGTAAACCACTCTTTCCCTTTCTGATGCTGTCATAGCCTGAAAGTTAGACAACAACTGGCATATCTTGGAAAATGAGGTTACCTACCTATGCAAGCAAGTCTATACAAGTACAGTACTTGTGTGGCTTATGTATATGTGTGCTGGCATGTGTGTTTACATATGTCACTAACATTTTGAAATGATAAAGTAATACACGTGTTTGTAGATTTGCCAGCTAGTGTGAGTCTCCCGTGTGTACTGGACATTGCAGTGTTTAGGTATGCATATGTGCGTTATTCCTCCTCTCTCCCCTCTCCACCAGCTTTCCTCAGTTTGATGTTTTCTTTTGGCTCTAATGAGTAGTAAGTGGCCAATACTTTCTTCTGCAGGAAACTCGTGTCAAACTAATTAACTTTTAATGAGAGGAAACCCACTGATTAGAGTGTTTTCCTTGGCAAATGAGCTTATTAATTCTGAGTTGGTTTGAGCAGCAGGACTGCGGCGTTGGGGGGGAAAGAATCCCCCCACCCCAACACACCCACACAAACTCACACACACACATACAGAGCTCCTGTTTGAACCCCTGCTTGGTGTGTTAGCCCAGCTGCTGGAGCTTGGGCGTTTTGAGTCCACACACTGTTACATTCTGTATAATTCTCTCCAAAATACTCACATAGACACAATCAGCATCTCCCCCTTTCGCTACTGCCGAACACTGCTCTCTAGTGACTGGAAATATTCTTAATGATTTAACGTGGTCCAATTTCTGACAGTACTAGACTTTGTCTCGTGAAATAAATGCCAAAAAAATCATAATTAACATGGAAGAAGCTTTATCAGTTTTTTATTTTAAACCCAAGTCATCAAATTCATCAAACCATTTAGTAAATTATTCATTAGCCTAAAAACTGATGTTTCTGTTTTCATGTACGTCAATTTTCATAAATTATTACTCATGCAAAAAACACAGTGTTCAATCTCTCACCTGTAAGCTTTTTCAGGTAAAAACTTAAACTCAGTTTCAGTCTTTTGATCATGAACGAGGGGACACCGAATCTGCAGATTACTCTCTTGTTCAATGTTTTAACATTTTGTATAAAGAATAAAAAACAGGGAAAATATCAGTTTAATAAAATGAGCAGGCTATAATTCTTTTTAAACTTTTAATTTGACAATTCATTATTTTCTTAAATAACATTTCAGCCATTTTTCTGCTTATCATCAAACATGCACCAAAGCAAAACCCACATAAAAATTACAACATCATCTGGTTTAATAAAAACTGGCCCACCAACATTTCCTAATCCCATAAGCCCTTACAAATACTGTATATTTTTCATTTCCATACAACACCATGCACACTGCTGTTACTATAGTTTAGGCAGAAAGAGAATAAGGTAGAGTTAATTTCAAAATCAATATGTTAAGACATCTGGAGAAAATACAACTTCCTTTGCAGAGCCGTGCACATTCGGATGCATTAAACACATTTTCAAAAAGACAGGAGCATTTTTAAGCGTGCAAACATGCTTCACCTGGATCAGCAGTAGGTCTTCCTGACATATATTTTCATATTAGAGTAGATTTAACTGCCAAACTGCCACATTAGAAAATGCTAACATCTTATTACAGCAGGATTTAGATCCTGTGGGTGCAGAGCGCTCTCTGTCATTCCCTGGAATCCCAAGTGTGAATGTTTGATGTGCCAATTGGAGCGGGCCTCTCAGAACCTGGAAAATGTGTCTGTTTTATCTCTAAATTACTGTGAGGGTTTGATGTACTGATGTTCCACCTTTATCTGTCACAATATGGCTAAAGTTAGTTGAAGTATCTGGGAAAAAAGGTAAGCCAAAAAAAAAGAGAGAGAGAAAGACAGAGAGACAAGTAGACCCAGCAGCTGGTGCTGTTTCAAAGCCTGCCCAAGCCCTTAAAGATGAAATCCATTTTGTTTCAAGCTCCACACCCAGCTTGCCTGATGAGGGCTCTGGGGGTGAGGAAGACTAGAAAGAGGAATAGAGAGAAATAGAGGGTAAGACAGAAAGAGAAATCTGTTTGATTTGTCAGAAGTTCTTTAATTTAATCTACAGCTGTCATGATTCTGAGGATCCAGACCTCATCATTGCCTTTTATCTGCCTGATTTCACCCCAGGCACCAGACACTCTTCTCTAACACACACACACACACACACACACACACACACAGTGAATGAAAGACACTAAGACAGGATGATCACTATTCATTCATAAAAGAACAAAAAGAAAGATAAAAAGTAAGACTACAAAACAAATAAAAATAGCATGTCATCTAATATCTTGGAGTTTGGACTCACAGTGTAGCAACATATGTGTTTGACTTTGGAAAAACTCCACTGTAAAAAAAAAAACCAGACTGTATAATCTGGGTTCTACTGATGTTGTCAGCAAGTGCAAATATAAGCTACGAACATGATGGTCGACTTTTGAAAGGTAAAACAGGCTAAAATGAATATATAAATAAGAAGAAAGAAAAACATGTGTGGTTGCCATTTAGAGGCATAATTTGCACCATCTGCAGTGTTTAACTATCTAGGTTGATTTTGACTGTTCACATGTGTGTGAACATACAAATGAGTAAATAAGCACATATGCTTGTGCTGCTTGTGCTGGCCTACATGTTTTACTAAACAACTGAGGTTACAGATCAATTTTACACTGTCCATTCGTCACTGCATGACATTAAAACAGAGGTTCATGAACTTAATGATCCCTGACATAAATATAAACCATACCAACATGCTGTTTACTTCAACCACACTTCAAACAAGAACAAGACTGAAGGCACAAACAGAATCAGCCAAACAACCCCATAGCAGTGAACTATAGTTTGAATATGAAAATGCTTGATGTAATAGATGTGAAGATTGGCTTGACAGATCATGGAACAACTGATGTTGCTTATGTGAGCAGTGCAGTGGAATAAAGTTATTTTGAAAGGAAGATAATTACAAAATCTCCCTGTGTATGCATGGGTTCTCTCTGGGTACCCTGGCTTCCTCCCATTGTCCAAAGATATGCGTGTTATGCTAATTGGTTATTCTAAATTCCCCATGGGAATCAATGTGAGTGTAAATGGTTGTCTGTCTCTCTGTGTTGGCCCTCCAATGGACTGGCAACCTATCCAGGGTGTACCCCACCTCTCGCCCTAATGATTACTGAGAAAGGCTCCAGACAATTACAGAATTAGCAAGTGTATCACTAAAGCATTAAACTCAGACTGTTTCTCTTTAACTTGCTGGAGAATAAATAGGCTGTTTTTGTATTTTGAAAAGAGTTTCTCAAGTTCACTTCTAATTTAGCTGCCCGTCATGCTTCAAATACATAATAATAATCTAACTTTGGCTGGATTTTCTCCTACACACTTGCTGGTCTTCACAACACTGAAATGCCCATATGTTTTGCCTTACTTTGCTCCTTAATATCACAACAACTCTCCTTCTCTGAAAGTCTATCTCTGTGGCTGTATATCCACTATCAACTTGTTCTCTTCTGGCAAAAACGTACATTTCCCATACACGATCCTTAACAAGAAAGGTTACTTTCTCTTCTACATTTTTTCTACAGCTTTCAAGAAGTCTCTCATACACTTAGATCCAACCCCCTCAAACACTATTCTTCTCAATGTCTCCCATAGGATTAGGCAACTGCAGATGGACATGCACTTCTTGTGTGTTAGCTTGTGAAAAAGGAAATTAGAATTAGACGCTTGGGCAAAGCTTGGCCTGCAGAAATTTAATCTCGCAGCTCTCCCAAAAGGTTTTGAATAGCCTCTTTCTTTTCTCTGTCCTCAAGATGGTCTTGAATTGAGAAACCTGTGGATGCTGGAGAGTGCTATCTTGTTATTGAATCTGGGGACTTGACAAGAAATATAGGCTGCCTAAAGCTACTCTGTGTCCAACTCCTGCCTGAAGAGTTCCAGCATTTCTCCAAACCTCTTTACTTTGGGTTTTTTTTTTCTTCCTCAGCTGCTCGGTTTTCTGAATTTCACTTCTCAGTTGACCTTTACTGTCAGATGTACAGGCCTGGGATTAGGGTGGTGCTCACAGAACATTTATGACTGTCTGGCTCATGCATTATGAGATTAATCTATCATTTATGAGTAAGCCAGCACTTATTTCTTGACTACTTTATATGACTTCTTCATTTCAGACACTTTATACAGCAAACCCAATCTTTATATCCACTTCCACCTTATGGTTACTTCTGTTGCATTTGGAGCTCTGAGGTGAATTTAGACTGATTTCTGTCACGTGTCATTTGAATTTCTGATGCCACTTCATTAGTGGCACATCGGGCAAACTTCAGCTCAGCTGAATGTCTCATCCAAGAGTCAGGGAGGGTTTCTAATGTAGGCTTTGAAGATGTAATATGTGCACTGATTCTGCAACCATACTGATTGTTGTTATTTATTGCCTCACAGATTCAGAGTCCGATTTTGTTGTAAAGTTAAGATTAAATAAACTAAACACGTGAAAGTCTTACCATACAACTGGTGCAGGTTTTAAGAAGAAGCGGGTCATTTAAACATGATGGCTCTGATTAATATCAGGAGGTAGAGTGGCTTGACGTGCACCTTTTCCAGACCCAACCTGCACCCTGCTTGCAGCAAATCTACGCGGATGTACGGTACTCCCTTGTAATGGTTGGATTTGTAAATGCATGTTTAGACATTTCTGGAACTTCTCACTGAATATTTAAGAAAACACTGCAACACAACACTGTCACAAGTACCAGAGCACATTTCACCAGTATCAGTGCTTAGTTCCCTGAAGTCATGCAATACTCCTTTACAAGGTGCAACATTGACTCGATTGCTGCTCTTACTGTAGAAAACCTCTGTGTTTTTGGAAACTTTCCCATTAAATCCACCAGGAAAGTCAAACAAAACTTATGCCCAGTATTGTAGACTGCAGCATAAGAGGACAACAGATACTGAGGAAGGTGAAACTTTTTGGATTTTCTTGTTGTTTTTGTTTGACTTGTACTTGGGAGTAGTGGAAAAGGCAGATTGCAAATAAACAGAATTTTGTATATTACCATTACACATAAAGAATGATCAAAATTAACACAAATTTCTTGATTTAAAAATATTACTTTTTGCTAATGTATAGCTGCACAGCAAGAGAATACAGTGTGTTATTTGCAGCATGAGTTTAGCATTTTGATCAACTTCAGACTGTGCAGGCTGTAATTTAACTTTAGATTATTATGTTACAGGAGCTGTTTTCTTTGTACGTGCAGCACTGAGTTGATACAAAGAGGCTTTTAAGGGTCCAGACAGGAGTATTTAAACATTGCTCAACCACTTATTTGCCTAAGAGTCCATCTATTGTATAGATTGCAGAAGTAAAAGGGGGTACACGAGGCCAAAATATGCTTCTATGCTTGCAACATCTCAATGTCAGACACCGTAGATATGTCCAAAAGTCCCATTTCCATGCCCTGATGGGCTCCTTTAGTAGGGGAAAAACTGTTTCAAACAGGTGGTTTCAATGTTGGTACTGATTGACAGTAATATTGCTCCTGCTGTGAACTGAGCTCCCACTTTGTCATCAAAATGCTTAATTACAGTAACAAGAGGAAGAAGAACTTTAAAAAGTTAAGCTGTCACAACACTTGTTAAAACAGAGCATATTTAATCTGTTCTGGAAGATGGACCGGGCCTAACGAGAAATAGCTGTGAATTACTTACATAATATATTACAGTTGGGTCAATGGGACATTTAATTTCAATATCTAAAATGTGTTATATCACAGTTCAACATTTGTAGAGTTTATTGACTGAATTTTTTTTTATCTCTCCAAGTGGACGGCTCATCCAGTGCAATTTGTTATGTAACACTGCCACCATGAGATCAAAGTTGGTAAATCAGATTTATAATCCCAGAAAGCTGAGACATGGTTCATGATCAGGTGTGTCTTGGCCCTTTGGGTTTATCCATCCATTCCCTTACCATGTAAGGTGAATGTGAAAGGATACTGGGGTGTCCGGAATAGAGTAACCCTCATTGGATGGAAGGCACTATATAAGTAAGAGTTCATGTTACACTGGGGCCTTCCCACCACCATGAGCCATGGCTCTGTCTGTCTGTATATTGTTCCAATAAACCTTTTGCTGCCATGTCACTGCGACCGAGTCTGCAAGCTCTTTTCCCACAACAGGGGCTGGAGCCAATCCCAGCTCACAACGGGCGAGAGACGGGGTACACCCTGGACAGGTTGCCAGTCTATCACAGGGCCAACACACAGAGACAAACAACCATGCACACACACACTCCTATTGGCAATTTAGAGTCTCCAGTCAGCCTATCCCCAAGGTCCATGTCTTTGGACTGTGGGAGGAAGCCGGAGTACCCGGAGAGAACCCACGCTAACACGGGGAGAACATGCAAACTCC
>JBAMHV010000009.1:14758047-14768240 GCA_037177535.1 Pseudomugil gertrudae | reverse complement strand
TTTATTTTATACTTTGTATTTTGTGCTTGTTGTTTTTATAAGCTGTGGTGTTGCTGGATTTCTTTCTCCAGCAAAGGCACAAAGGACGAAAATTAGCACTGGCTATAATCCTGCATATTTACAGGTATGGGGTTTGTTCCCCAGGCCTCTGTAACCAATATGCATTGTCCCTTTATTAAATAATAAACAAACAAACAAACAAAACTTTGTAATGCCACAAAGATTTTAAAGTCTTAGAGGGCAGTCAACTTCCCCAAACAGTAAGAGTTACCATAAGTCACTAAAATGTGATAACCTGATCTATGCATATATTTCTTACTTTAACAATGTAAGTGAAAACAAAAGTTAAAGTCAAACAAACAAATAAAAAAGCAGGTCAGGGAAACAGATCTTGAACTTGTGGTGTCTTAACTCTGTGGAGTAACTCCTCAAACCGTACATTCCTCCTTCATTTCTAACGTTGCTGTGCTGACCAGACGTGTGCTGTGAGCTAGTTACTGGAAAAAAGTACCTAGTAGTAGTTACTTCATTCAAAAGGTAACTTAGTTAAATATTTTGGTGTTCCTATTAATATTTTAACATAATTATTGTTGTAAAAACACATTATTAACTCAAACACAAATGAATTTTTAAATATTATTTTTAAAGTTAGACCAGCAGATGATTTGAACAAATAAATTAACAGAAAAATATAAAGGAATTGAATATTATAGCAGCTCACAAATGAAATATATGTTAAACTTATAAAAATAATGTTGCTGGGGTGGGCTCTGCATGGGCTATTACTCCTCCAAGTCTTTATTATATTTTTATTTACACATTTTCTTAGTTATTTACAGCCCTAGTAACCCTGTATCTCTGTTAGGTGAAGTTGTGCGTGTGTGTGTGTAGATGCGGGCTGTTTGGATGATCGCGGTAACCAAGGAAACAGGGCTGTGGGCATTATTTCCTGGTGGAAAAAAAGGACTGTTGTGGTTACAATTACCATTTTCCATCCATAGATTATTATTTTATTATGGACAGCTGTGAGAGAATCATGGGATTCACAAAGGGAGCAGCGGATGCCGAAGTAAGCAACTACGCTTCAGAAAACAGTAGAAAATAAACAACTGGGGATGTTTACAAGTAACTTCACAGAAAAAACAAACCCAACACATGGATTTAGTAACACTACCATGTCATGCTACAGTCCGAAGATATTGGCCAAAAGTTATTCATTTAGCTAGTAACGATCTAAAAGAAAGAGCATGGATAACTGAGTTACTTTATAGAGTAATATATTACAGTATTAGTTACTGACACAAGTAACAGCATTACAGTAACGCGTTACAAGTAACACTGGCTGTGAAATGCCTTGAGTTTTCCATATCCCACTACAATCCTCTCAGACTAACTGTAGTGTACAAAAAACATTAAAAGAAACTTCAACTCCTACTTAGTGTACCAGTAATGTCGGTTTCCTTTTTTTTCTCACATACCTTTAATAATGGAAAAAGTAATTGAGCAAACACTATTTATTGAGCTGTATTTTATCTAAAATGTCAGATTTGAATGTTTCCACTGAGGCAGTACTCAGGTTGACCTCTTATCTTATGGGATTATTAAATGCAATGACAACTGAAGGCTGGGATGTATTTTTTGATCGTGGTTTTTGACATGTGAACACACCATGTTATTTTATTTATGATGTTTTACTGCATCAATTGAAGATATTGACTTATTTTTTGATAGTGTTTACATTTTAATGTATTGTGTAGAGTTACTGTAGCCTGTGTTTTGTGTAAAAGCCTGGCTAGGGACGGGCTTTGAGCATTGGCCTTAAAATGCTGTACTCTGTGATATGTTTTAATGATAAAAACTTGTTCATATCAAACAAATAAACACTTTATTATGATCAAAATGTTATTAAAACTGTTTGTGTTTCTAGCTCATAGTTAACATATCGGACAGGAACCCAGTCTATTAAAATGTACTCTGCAATAAACTCTGTAATAAATACAGTACTCTACAATAGCTTTTGTGTGTTTGGTGACTTGGTGTTTCCATTGTGGAGTTGTTTTCGTGATTGTTCAGGTCTGATGTTGGACCCCTTCTCTTAGTTTTCTCTCTTTTGAGTTTAAGGGATGCATGATGATTGTCAAGCCAGTTAGCATGGCTGTATCACTGTAACTATGGATGCTAAGCATGACTTTTAACTTATTCTGTTAATTTAATGTGTTTGAGACAATAAAAAAACTTAAATTAAAACAACACTTATATAGCACAACAGTGAAAAATATTAACACATTTTTCTCTTTAAGAGCCACATATGTAGATGGCTCATGTTGATGGTTATGCTGAAAACTGAGTTCATATTATGCTGAACAACTTACTCACGGTTTAGTCTGTACTAAACAAAGCCACAGTTGCCTTTCATGTAATTTACAGTTTAGTTTCAAGTCTGAGAATAAGCGAATGCTCAGTAAACCAAGTTACTTTATCTAGAGATTAATGCGTTGTGGAGTATTAGATGCTATAATAGTAACACATTATTACTCAACACTGATCAGCATTCAGGAAATGATACAAGCAAAGTGTCAAATATTTCAAAGAACTCCAACATGTACCGTCAGCAATGCTTTAGAGCCGCTCACCAGTTATCACATCTTTCTGGGCTTTTGTGTTGTGTCAGTAGTTTGAAGAACAATCTCTTGTTGTCTGTGGAACAACTGTTTTTAGCATATTTAAAGGAAATTTTATAAATAAAAATCAATAAGGATTAAAGATGAAAATCCAATGCTGTTACAAATGATCTGGGTGTGATAAAGTTTACTGATGTTTTCGGACCCACAACACTCCAACAAATGCAAGGGACTCATGCTGCGTGCATCCTTCCATCACTTTGCATGCATCTCATATCATACTTTTATACCAGATTGTCTGAGTGAAACCTCATAACTTTTGTTTGTGCATGCTCTGATACTGTGAAACAGGATGTCTTGCTTGTTCTGTCTCTGACGATGTGCATTTGGTGCTGTATCTTTGAACGACCCAGCATATTTTAGCTGTGGAGAACTTTGTGGCGCCTATCAGCATGGTGACGCGTTTACTCTTTTCCTCTGTTAAACTTACACCTCACCCTATCTACCACAGTTTCCCCCTTCGTTGATGTTTACTGCTACATTTTATTTTTTCAGGTTTTAACATTAATGTTTCCGTGATCTGTTCCTTCTTTTTTTCTTGTTTTTTTCCTTTTCGTTTTTCTTGAATAGTCTAAATGCCTACATTTTCCTACAATCTCCGATGTGTTTGAAAACATTATTTGTTCATGGGGCCAACAGTAAAGCACAAGAGATGAGGTCTTTCACAGTTTAGTGAAGTTTGCTTAATTGCATCAAGAGATTGCACTACCAGGCTTTGGTGTGTGTGTGTGTGTGGCAGTCTTGAATTTCTCAATGACCCATTCATTAAGCACAGACAAATAAAAGCAGAGAAAACAGAAAAAAATCTAAGCCTGTCACTACCACTATTGACACTGTTTTATGCTGAATCTCTCTACTGTTTGAGTCCTGCATGATGCACAGCAGAGTGATCTCAGTGAGTGTGTGTTGTGTGTGTGTGAGCACAGGAACTGGAACTTTTTCTTAGCTGTTGCCTTTTAGTGTTAGGCTCTCATTTGTTCAATAGTATTAAAAGTCGGGGACACGATCTATTTTGTCTAGGTAGGAAAACTAAGCAGAAAGAGGGTGTGTGTGCGTGTGTGTGTGTGTGTGCATGGGGAAGTTTGTTAGAGGTCACATGAGAGGAGGAGTGACACAGACTGGGAGAGGTCCCAGGGGCTCCATGCATTGTGCTAATGTACACTCACAATAGGCTCTTTGGATAAGACTTCAGAGCCAGTGAACTGCTGCATTTAGACTTTGCTGACCAGGCTTTGCATCACTGAAGTTGAACTTTTATCCACTTTCTTTTTCTCTAAAACTCTTCATCCAGCCTCGCTACCTTTTATAGACCCCACCCTACACATGCCCATCCAGACTCTTCACAGTCCTGGTGGCAGCGGTGTCAAAGTGGTGATGGGGGTCCACTTTTCATACTGAACTAAGAATAGTTCAGTGACTCTGGGAGTGAATTGCAGTCTTGTCTGTCTCTCTCATACTGCATTCCAGAGTAGGAGGCTTGAATATGCTTCTGCCATCACTGACTGACCCCCATGCTCTGCTGGCCTTCCACAGCCTCTCATATTAATACACATTTCATGGTAAGACCCGATGCGGAGACTTTACCATTGCATTCAATTGCTATATGGGGTGAGATAGATGGAGCAGTTTAAATGGGTAGTGTGTAAAAAAATATGCCAGATATTAATGTCTCAGAACAGAGCAATGTTTACATTTATTCCACGTTTTAATCGCATGTTGTTAAATCCTCTCTGAGCTTTATTTTTTCCCTGGTTTTTCTGCCCAAACTGGTGCTTCGTAGCTTTGATAAGACCACTAATAATCCTTTTTCTGCTGTCTCAAAGTGGAAAGGGTTTCACACAAAAAGAGAAACAAACAAGCATGATGTTTTTTTCTGAATCATAAAGGAGAAAAACAAAGTGTGGCACAACTTTTTTACTGAAGTGATCCCTACTTGATTCCTGAATAGAACGGTCACACTATGGATGTGGGGATTAATCAGTCTTGCTGTAGTAGAATGTGGAAGTGGTGCAAACATCAATCTGAGCTTTTCTGAGAGTTTCACTACCATGTAAAAATGGAGCATGGGGGTTTGTGGTTGTCCTCGGCTCTCCATCAGTGTAGTGCTACATAAAAGCACTGCTCCACTGACTGACATCTGCAGGATCCATGTTTTAGTTTTACTTTTAAAAATAATTTCTCTGTTATTAATGCAAACTTGGCTAGCATTAGACAAAGTTAGCCAGCTAGTTGTTGGAGGTCAAGCTAGACAAACTGATGACCCATCTAAGACAAATGCCATGTTTATAGGCTTATTTAAACAGCACAGTATTTAGAGTAGGGCCGACTTTTGCTGGCCTAAATAAATACTCACCCTACTGTGTCATAGAGTCCTGATTTCAGACCAGCTCTAGAAATCCTGAACAGTAAAACTATTTGATAGCTAAACTTCACAGCTGGATAATTTCCACTTCTCAGATTATTATTTTTATAATGATAATATGAATAATAACAATAACAATGATGATGATGATAATAAAAATAATCATAGATTAGATTTAAATAATTTTTTTAAAAGATCCTAAAAGACTTCTCATTGCATCCATTATTAATCTCCTCCTCACTCATTCTTAGTGATGGTAAGCTACATATGTAGCCACAGAAATGTAGCCAATGAGCATCAGCCTCTTCGACCTTCACTGAAATATTGATACACATTCATACATCAATGATGCCTGGAGTGCCTTGCCCAAGAACACAGCGACTGGTGATTGGGCAGTAGGATCTGAACTGCCAACTTTCCACACCATTGGACGACCTGCTTTACCTCTTGAGCCACAATATGTGTATATATGTAATACATTTAGTCTCCGAATTTACCCAGACTTCAGCAAAATGATTACATAACTTACAAAATAAAAAGGTGATGTTGATATGAGGGAGTAAGAAATGGTGGTGTAATATGTTACTCTATCAGCAAATGTTTCATGTAGTATTTGACTTAGTATGAAAAGTTTTGTTTATATTAAGTCTATAAATAAATAGATTTAAAAAACATTTTATTTTTGCAACCTTTTTAGATTATAGATGAGGCATTCTCAGCCTTTAAGATAAACTCGAAAAGCAAACAAAACCACACAGTAGTTTAACCTTAACTCATGTCTGCTTGAGTTATTTTGACTCTTGGGAGTGTCCGGTCAAAGTGGTCTGTATCATGCACAAAGATCCCACTTATTGCTATTTGTGTTTATTAATCTTCTCATATTGTTGTGTGTCCCACAGGAAACATATTTTGGAGACATAATACTCAAAAACTGAAGGTAAAGTTGAATAAGCGGTACAAGAAATGTTATAGACGGCAAGAAATTGGAGTAATGTTCTTATATTTCATATAAAAGCTTGTTATATATGTGTTGTCTCACTATTTTGTTGTGCATTAATTTTAGATCCCTTAAATGTCAGCTACAGGATTGAAAGAGGTCTTGCCAAAGAAATAAATAAAAACAGCCCCATTAAAGGCAGGATGGACGGGGGATTTCAATCTGAAAGATAGAGGGTGAGTTGGATGGAGGAGGGAAAGGGGAAAAGGCAAAGGAGGGTAATGCATATGAGATCACATGAAGAAAAGTCTCCCAAGCAGCTGCGTCCTCTGACTACGCTGGGACCTCAGGGAGATGGAGCAGTGCTGAGTGGGCGTCTGGTAGATTGTTAACGCTGGTGTGGAGGTTATAAAGAGGTTACATGTAGGCTTTGTGTAGGTGTCATATGTAGGTGTCATGACTGCATGATATATTATAAATGTAGCATTCAAGTAAGATATTTTTCTCTGTAGTGATTGTGTAGACTGCGTTGCAAGTTACTCCCAGATTCAAGCTTATAATATTGCTCACAATGCTCATAACTATAGTAACTTGTTACGGTAGTATCTATTGTGCTGGTATGTATTTCTGGCATGATTTTATAAAAGTAAATATTGGCCTTATTTAAGTTTAATATGTCAAGTTCAGAGTAAGGACACATTTTTCAAGCTAACAGTTACAGGAAGCAGAAATCATCAGGGATACTTGTTTGAGGAATAAGAAACGGTTTCCTGGTGTCAGTGGCCCAGCTTTGCAATAAAAGAATAATTAAGGTTTGGAGGTTTTAGATGTTGAAATAAAAATAATTTAGCTGTCATGTTGGCTGAGTATTATTTTACCTGGAAACAGGAAGCATTAGAGGTCTAACATCTGTGTGAGGACACCGAAACAATGGATACATTGCAGACATGAATACTGGCTGAAGTGCTGAGCTGCATTCTTACCAATTAGATCGAGTTTTGATAAGCACTGCTAACACCTCCGTCTGAGCCCCCTAGTGAAGGCCCGGTTCTGTTTCCAGTACAGAGATTTTGAGAGATGCCATGTGGGAGAGTGAATTAATGATGCGTCCATACTGTGACAGAGGCTGTGTGTGTCAGCTGCTTCGTCTATAGCTGCTTTTTATGTTTGTTTTGTTTATGTATGTTTTATGTTTCAGTATGTTAAAGTTAAATTTGATCAAGATCATAATGTGTTTTTATGCAGATTGGAGTTAGCAAGTTAAGATCAGAGCTAGACAACCAGGTGAAGTTTCAGCTTGCAGTCTCTATTTGCAGTATCATTGTGTAGAAGTGTAAAAGGAGCTTGATTGCTAGATGCATTAAAAACTGGATGGTTTATTTTCCTGGCATAATGATTTAATGGATAACATTATTATTGTGTACCTTGTATATTGCCCTATCTCTGTTTATCATCATGATATTAACTATATAATAATACAGTAAGACTTTCATTTGTAAATACAATTTACAGCTGAATTTAGTTACTCTTCTAGTTTTTTTTATCTTATTTGCTACAAAATTTTCTATCATTATGAAGGTGTTCCTCTGAATACTGCATGTAGGAAACTGCATGTTTTCTACTGCATGTGGAGATGACTCGCAGTTCTTTGGAGGATGTGAGGAAGTGATATTAAAGTTGTTGTTCGCTGCTTTTGGAGTGAATTTCAAGAGAATTCGTGAAAATCTTTAAGAATACCTTTCTTTATCGGCAGTTGCGACTCACTTACTGCCCCTCTCTCATATTCCCCGCCTCATCTCCCCTCTCTTGCCCCTTCCCCCAACATCTCCACTTCCTCAGGACTTTAGCTTGAGTTAAAGACATTTTAATAGCTTCCTTTTCTAAACAAACCAGCTGCCAGTAGATCAGATAGTGTCTCTGGCACACAGCGCCTCCTGGAGGTATTTCATTACAGTCATGCCAGCTAGGGCAATAGCGACACAGTGAGGAGACTGGCACATAGGGAGGCACTCCCTCATTACCCGTACATGCTGCTGTGTGGAGTCCTCGGCACTAGATGGCATTGGCAGTGTTCTGTAGCTTTGCTCTTCCTGTTGCCTCCTCTATGAAGGAGCTCAGCTCAGACTCGCATGAACACTGTCCAACAGTTTACTGACTTCCTGTTTTTGTCTGCACTTTGATATGTAATGTAATCAGCTTACTATAGGGTTGCTTTATGATGTTTATGAGTCATTTTTCAAGTTTTACATGAACATTGTTTTGTAGTTTGGCAATTCTGCATGAGGGTATTTTTTTTGCAAGCTAACAAATCTAAACTGGTCTGCAAGTGAAATGCAAAAGACTTCCATTTTCCATGAAAAATGTTTTTCTGATTCAGACAAGCAAAAATTCTTAAACATTGTTTAATTGCATTACAACCAGGTGGCACGCAATGTTTATGCAGTCACCTGAAACGCCACAGAAAGTGTAGTCACTTCACGCTCGTCTCTCTTCCTGTTTGTGTGAGCTGGTGTGCTGTGGTGATGCATCCGCATACTGAGGTTTTACTGAGAACAGCATAACAAATGCTTTGAGACACGAAAACATCACTAATTCTAGGATGTTAAAGAGTTTAAGGTTTGATAAGGTAGTTGCGTTCAGTTAATGGTGAGCTGCTTATCTTTTCATAGAACACTATTTGCAAAGCGCCTCTTCCGTTCGTTTACCACTCACCTGCATAACCTTTGCTGCAATGTAAAGGAAACATAACAATATCAAATTTTGACTACTTTCACATCACTGATGTAAATTTTAAAGGCCTTTTAACGGCTTTCATCACTTCTGTAGAGAAAACCTTGTATGCGTACACTCGGCGAATACAGGTGTTAAAGAGACAGAGTTTGTCTTTGTGTCTCACTTGTTGAGTAGCAGTATACTTCCTGTTGTGGTTACCATAGGAACAGGCGAGTGTTTTCCCAAGTAAACCCAGTGGAGATCCACACCACATCAAATACTGTCGCCATGAGTCAGCCTCCAGCTCTACAGGGAGTCTAACTATAGAAGAGTAACTGCTTACTAGGCAGGAGTTTTTAATGGATTGTGGTTTTTCTACTTGGCCTAGTTGGCTTGGGCCTTTCAAGCCTGCAAATCTGCTTGTGTTTGTCCTTCACCTTAATAGTTAACCTACATGTGTATGCAACATGCACACTCACAGTGAAACATCTGCTACATTGCTACATTGTCATTTTAAAACGTGTTCAGCAGAGTAACGGTTCAGCTGGGAACAAAGAGATTTTAGGGACTGAGGCCCCACAGCTGGAATATATTAACTCCACAAATGATGGGAGCACTCTGCCCTGCACACCCACTGATGTCATCTTTTACATAGACTCACTTGTACACAGTTTAACCCCGGTCATGCACAAGCTGAAGCATGCAAGCACACCTACACTCTTAGCAACAGTGCACACACACACATAAATATGTTCTACATATTTATTTGATTGGTACTATTGGTACTAATAATATCAGAAATATATGTTTATATGTCCTACATTTCCCCTAGGTCTTTGCCATTGGTGTGACAGCAAGAAGTGGCAGCATGTGTTGGGGGTGTCATGCAATTAAATAAAAAGAAGCTAATTTTCTTAAGAGGGCGGGGCTTTTCTTTGGGGGCGGAGCTTCAACCTGCTTGTGAAGGTGGGGCTCAAATTGGGAAGGTGGAGTGCACCATAACAAAATTGTTGGGTAAAAAATTGTTTTTATTATTATCATTATTTAAACATTTATTTGAAAAAAGTTTTTTTTCATAATATACTTATTTACTAGCCAAGCAGGTCATCTTCAGGGAACTTAATTGTCATAGGCATTTGCACTCAAACAGTACATACATGTGCCATAGGTACATGCATGCACTGTTTATACACTGTTAGGGTACAGAGGAATTCTCTGTGCAAAGCTCAAGGACCAAAAGGTTGTAACACACCAAAAAAGAAACAATAGAATAAGAAGACCTTATTTCATCAGTGTGGTTCATCCAAATATTCCAAATTTCCCAAACTATGTCATGCTCTACCACCTTGCTCTGTAATCTTTTTCTATGTTCATCTACAACTGCTCCTGTAACAATGTTAAACTTTTCCTAATAATCATTTGTTGAGTCTAAGGCTACGTTCACACCGCGAGCCGAAGTGACTCAAATCCGATTTTTTTGCCCTAAGCGACATGAATCGGA
>JBAMHV010000009.1:14744972-14755158 GCA_037177535.1 Pseudomugil gertrudae | reverse complement strand
AGTTCTTGAGCACCCTGAGAGGGAGCTTAAAGTCTCTCAGTCGTCTGAGGAGGTACAGACGCTGTCTGGCCTTCTTCCCAGTTGTTGTGATGTGCTGAGACCAGGTCAGGTCTTGTTATATGGTCACTCCCAGGTAACTGAAAGTGTCCACACGTTCCACCTCACATAGATGAGGAGTGGATGGAGGCGCCTCTGTTGTTTTCTGAAGATGTCTATTTGTATGATGCACTGTCAGTTCCAATAGCGCATGTACGTAGATTTACATTTCTTTATTGTCCACATGCTTTATTCAAAGCTTAATGAAATGTAGGCCATTTAGTGCAGTGTTTAAAGGTCACTATGTAAAACACCAACCGGCATGCGGTCAACAAAAATTATGGCTACCCAGCCCTCCTCTCTAGCCAAACCCAGTGAGTGGCTGACGGCGCCTCTTAACTGTATATACTTCGTGTCGTCATCCACATGACCCCCATCTACCTGTCATAATCATGGTAACCACCTACAGTAGGTCAGCCACCCAGTGACAATTACTCCACAACCCTTTTATGGCTCCTACAACAGATATTGAGTTATTGGATTGTTTTTTATGGATACATCCATGTCTCAGTGATTATATTAGATTTGTTGCATTGAAGCAATACAATGGCTCATAAGAAAGGTATTTTTATTGGAGATTGGTTGATTGATAGGTGTCTCTGCCTGTCTGTGTCAGCTGGATGGGTTTGCTGCTTTTCATCTTTTATTCTAAACACAGACATACTGGCCCCAGTGTTTGGAAAAATATGGCAGCAAACATTAAATCAAAACCAAAGCAGTAAAAGTAATCTTTAAGCATTACAAACAAGGTTTTTCTTCAAATTTAGATTTTGGCCTGCGTCGAGTTAAACAAGAACAACTGGCACGGAAAACAAGGGGATTTTCTGATGACGAGAATTCAAAATTGCTGCAAAACATATGAAAGCCATTTTCTCCTGAGAATGCTCTTTCTTTTCTTCTCGTTCAGCCATGCTTAGTGAAAATGAAACATGAAGAATAAAGCAAGACCAGATGTTATGGTGACATGAGAAAAATTAGAGTGGTGAAAGTGAATGCTGCTGGTACTCGGGGACATCAAAAGTGATGTAACGGAATTTTAAACATGGAATACGTATATGTCCAAATGCCTGTCTCTGCTGAACCAAAGTTAGGGGGTTTTCAGCTTTTAGCTCTCCGGTCCTAAATCATCACATACATGCTTCATCTGTAGCCACCCACTCCCCACTTTCCATTCACTTTCTGTTCAATAGACTCTCGCTCTCCCCAGATCCTTGCACTCTGCCAGCCTCCACCCTGGAGCTGTACTGTAGAAAAACACATGCATATGCATAAACACACACACACAAACACCACCAAACCCATTTTAAGCTATCATGCAGAATCTGCACTTTAAGGCCTCATCATGACTTTGGTGCAGTAATACGTGCACAGCTTGCACAACTTTGACTTGAATGAAAGGCTGTAACTGGAAGACAAATGGAGAAATGGCAGCAGACGTAAAATCAGAAAAAAATATTGTTGGTTGAGTGCATAAGATTCTGTGTGTGTAGCAGCTGGTTCTGGTCAGCTGACAGCTATTGCAGAGTGTGATTTGTTAGATGAGCTAGGTTGTGCTGAGCCACACGCAGCTGCAGTCACTGTGTGTGTGTGTGTTTTGGAAGAGAGAGAGAGAGGGAGAAAAAAAGAAGGCAAGGGAGAGAGACATTTAGGGCTGCCAGTGTGTCTGCAGCAACAGCAACATTAGGAGCTGGAGCCTAGAGAAGAGCAGTCCAGGAAAAGCTGATAAAGCTTGCAAAGCGGGACTGGGAGGGTAATGCAGGGTCGGATGGAGCCTTGGGTATCGCATTGGGCTTGAACAGAACCCCTTTGCTCTGGCTGGACCAGGGCTAAACTGAACTCAACTTTAATAGGAAAGGAAACAATCAGCTGCTTTACTGGACCTAACTGGGTCGGACTTGGACATTTCAGCAGCGGAGAATGGGTTGTTCGGCCAGTGTGGTCCTGCTCTTGCGTTCAGTGGGCGGAGCTGATTGCGGTCACATGTGTTCACGACAGGACCAGATATCAGTGGAAGCTGCAACACCCACACTAGAGGGTTACACCACTACCAAAACACCTCTGACCATCATTGTAATGGTAACCAGCACATCTGCATCCTATAATTGCAAAATGCATGTGTGGGTAGATAATTGGGGTGAACCTTAGTGCTCCAGTGCATCGTATTTTAAGTGTAAGTTTAAGTGTGGAAGTTTCCTTTAGTTTGCAGACTTTTATCTTGTGCTACTTGACGTTTTGCACAGTTACTGCTTTCCACGTTCAACTTTTCCTTCTTTTTTTCCCTGCGACTTTGGTACTGGGATTGATGTACGATAATTGATTTGGGCCTGCTAGTTTGCCTTCACAGCTGAGCTTCAGAATGACGGAAATGGAAGGAGGAGAGTTGAGGGGGATGTGGGGTCAGACATGAGGAATCTAGTTTCTGTGGGAAAAATCTGCTCTCTGTGCATATGGTCCGCAGAGAAGATGATAAAAATAGCAATTTAAACAGAACCCTCATTAATATGGTGGACAAGAGCTTTTTCCCTGAGTGATTGAATGTATGCATGAAAGACGATTGGACATGAATGTACATGTGTGTTTCTGCTTGCAACATTCTTTTGCCAGTACATTGTGCATGTTAACCATCTGTTTTGTGTCTGAATCAACTATTCTTTGACAGATTTTTTTTAGACCCAGAGGAAAAATGTTAGAGTTTTGGCAGGGGAGAGGGATCTTAAACACCCACCCCCTTTTAATCCCCCCGCTTCTTTTACCTTAATCCTTTAAAAATAGTCCCTTCTGGTGCCTGTTTGCTGGTCTTTGTGGTAAACAAAAAGCAAGATGTGCTGCAAAAGCATGTTGACCAGCAAATTCTTCTACAATAAGAACATTTGCTGATTCATTTACCAGACTGCCATTGAAGCTATGGCACCTACTCTAAATTTTGGGTCCTCAAAAGGTGAGCAGCAGTCGATTGATCATGGTAAAGTAAAAAAAAAATCTGAAAATAAATGGGCAGTGTTTTCCATCTTGAATTAAAAAAGGAACATCAAAAGCAATAACTTTATGAACAGGTTACCTTGGTGTTGCATCTACTCATTAACAATGCTATTGAAGCATCAAGCAGCTGAAATATGATTGCTGCAGTTTTTAAATTATGAAAAAATTCACAATATTGACTGATTTTTTTTTATGTTATAATAATGTATACTTTTATTTTCAATTGTGTGACAGGATATGAGGTCAGTTCAGCAGATCCAATCTTTTAATGCCAAGCTATGTTTATATGTAGGCCTATACTGTTTTAAGTAAATTAGCTTTCCTAGAATGTTATTGATCACAACATATTTCTCTGAAACTAATATATGTCAGGCAAAAAAAATGGCTCTGCCTGCATCGTTTAGTAAAACGCAACTGAATGCAGTTCTCTTTTTAAGAACAGATGTGAGAATAAAAGGGGGCTAAAGCATATGAGTGCCACCTGATTATGACACAGCAACCTGGCAGCTGATCTAAATAGTCAAGAGATGCTCAAAAGTTGTTGTTGCTTAAAAAGCTTTTAAAATAAAATATCAAAACATTTTTTGACACTAAATGATAATTAACAAGAGAGCAGCACTACTTTTGGTTTTGCAAAATAGATAAAGTGAAAGTTTTGTAGTGTAGTTTGGAAACTATCCTTAACACATCTACACTAATTTATCAAGTTGTCTGTAAAAATGTGAGTTAATTCTATTAAAAGTATAGCTCTGCATTAGTGTGACTACACCAGAGCCTCTCTTTCTGTAATGATGCAAAGCAGATGGCTCTTGTGGTCTTTGCTCTTCTCTGTCTCAACAGCTGTCTCTTGTCTCTTTCTGCTTTCCTGTTTTTGTGTCCTGTCAATCTCTTATGCTGTGTCTCTTCCACAGCATTCCCTTTGTCTCCTTTTAATCTCCACTTTCCTCACATCTTTGCCCTAATAAGATAATAAGCTATTAAATCTGTGCTTGAGAAGGACAAGATTACATACACAGATTTAAAACTTTGGATTATTGTGGTTTCTCTCCTTCTTTTCTATCCTTTCTGAACATAATGGTTTCTTTTTCTTCTGCCTAGTTTAGAGCAGACTCATACTCAGGGCTGTTCTACGAGCCAGTAATCTAGCTTTCCATTTGTTCTCTTCATACAGCTGTAGTTTACCAACATCAACACCCACTGCTTCTCCTCCCCGCTGGAAGTGAGCGAGGGGGAAACAGACATTGAAAGTGAAGGGGAGGTGTTAAAGGGGGTAGTTAACAGGGAGAGAACAAGGGAGAGCAGCAGCGAGCACAGAGAGAATCAAAGGAATAAAGAACTGAGGCCTGATGAGGATGTTTGATGAGATGCTATAGAGGAGGGGAAGCAAGTGTTGCAGCCAGCTGAGGCAGCAAGAGCAGAACCGCAGAAGGATGGAGAGAAGGAAAGAATGAAAGAGAAGCTTTTTATTGTAGACGTTGCTTGAAGGAGTTTGTAGCTAAGAGTGTAATTATTATTCAGGATTTTAGGTATCAAAGACTTATTAAAATGGTTTATTTTAAAATAAACAAAGAAGAGACGGATGTTAAAGGTATTCTGTCACAGTAAATATCTATGTTTTTTTCACTCACCTCTACAAACATGGATGTTTGTAGAGGAATAACCGTCAGTGTGTCGATATCCAGTATGCTAGCCTCGCAATGCTGCAGGGCAACGGCAGCTCCAGTAATGTACATAATGAATATAAATCTACCACCAAACACTTCATAACCAAAGGTTTAAAGGTCAGAAAGTTATGTAGTGTTGCTTTGAAGCGATGCTAAAATAATTTGACTTATTTTTGCATTGACTGCTTGTACAACTTGTCAAGTAAAATTTATTGAACTGTAAGAAAATAAAGAAACACGTGAAAATGCATGTTTCCTCAGATATGAATGGCTTTCTTGAATTGCAATGCAGCACTCAAGGACAAGAACCATATGTGTCTTCTGTATGTTTTTTTCATACATTTATCATAGATCATGTTTTGTTAGGTGTTGTTATCATGTCATAACAAAGCTACGTTGAGCAGTCTACATTTTACACCAGTAAAGACTTGGAGCTATTGATGTTCTTGACAATTGTCATTTTGACAAATCAGTCTTTTTTGCACTTTTTTATGTATACAGTCTTTATTCATTATTAGAGTTTTAATCTCTTATATGTTGTAAAATAAAAATACAATTTGAACATAATGCAGCTTAATCAAAATTACAATATTAGCATTATTGAATTCCCCCGTTTTTTTACATAAGCAATTCCTTATTTATGGTAAAAACAATGCAACTACTTCATGTTGCTTGACCAGATTAGCCTCAACTGGTTTTAATCTGCCATTTTAATAGTGTACCGCACAAATGACACACTGGGAGAATGGTAGCAAGTATTTTTTAAACAAAAATACTTGGCAAAATATACCTTAAAATGCAACAAAAACCCACTTCCTGTCTTTTTTCCTCTCCCAGCACTGCTATAAACACTCACTTCATGCAGACAGACTTTTATGCAGTAACATAAAAACAAATAAATGTTTGTTGTATCATCAAAATAGTTTCCTCCTGTATTGATCTCTGTTCTGCTTAAGGCTTACACTGGGGAAGTTGGTGTCTGCTGCATGTGTCACACCTACAAATGTCTTTTCCTTTTTCTGTTAATGTGTCATCTTTTTAAAGTTGTTTAATGTAATTTTATGTAATAACAGTGTGTGTTCATTTAGAATTTTTATAAATATGTATTCATGCTTTATGTGTAGATTGTCGGGCAAACAGGAAGTTATGTGTTGTTGGCCTGTTTACATCTGTACATTTTAGTCAACACCTAGCTTATACTGAGCTAAGTTTAAGCCATAAATGAGTGAGTGCCTTATTTTACTGAAAATGTTGTTGAGTCATTGTGTTTGCAGAGGTTAAAAAGTCTGCGTTGCCTTGCTGAAGTGTCTCAAGACAGCATCAAAGATTTGAATGTGATGAAGAGAAACTGGAGAAGTGGGTTGCTTGATTTTTTTTTTATTGACTGGGGATTTTCTCGCAGTTTTAAGCACTTGACGTGTCGGTTTGTGCGTCAGTGTTGGACAACCTCACATCAACTTCCTCTACATCCACGTGTGCTTCTAAAAACTCATGCAGATCGTTAGTTCTGCTTCTTAAAGCGCAATATTAGGTCATTTGTAGTCCTCACTCCAGTTTTTTAAGGCAGTATTGTAACTTTAATGTAGCTGGAAATGAGCTTCAGGAGCAAAATCACCTTCAGGAGGAAAATTAAGAGCCATCGAGTGCGGTCGGATTTCAACCGGCTGAGTATTGTATGTTTTATTTTTTGTGTCTTTATGATTTTTATGTCATACTTCCCCCTTGCATTGTAGTTTTTTTGTAACACCTCCATGGTTTACCAACAGTAACTTGTATTTATTGTAACTAGTTATTAAGAATGTTGCTTTTACATATTAAATTGTACTTTAGTCTAACGATCTATCTGCAACCTCATTTGTCTTTATCTTTTTTTGTGAATTTGTCTTTATGAATTTGTTACAGTTCAGGCTAAGTTTAGGAATAACCAAATTATACTATATTTTGTTCTTGAACATGTCTCTTCTAAAGCTGCGTAAGATCGAGTGCTACATTAGAGTTAGTGACTTCTTATGCGGGGAGTACCTGACTTTCCCCTAAAAGTTATTCTGATGTCACATAAGTTTGTGAGTCATAGTGTAAAGATGGAAACCTGAAACTTCATCTACCCACCTGCTTGCTACTTTACTTTTATCTGATGTAATGCCATTTATTTTTATTTGCAGTTACGCACATTTGGAATATTATTTTTGACTTTTTATATCAGCTTGTCTCTTAAGTAATTTTTCCATTTTCATTTTTTGTTGACCTTGTTTTTTATTGTTATAGTTTTAAAAAGATTGAAAATGCTTCACACCGTTTTGTTGTTGACATTTGATCTATTTAAAGATTGAGTTGGGCAGGTTTTGTCATTGAACAGAAACAAGGAACAAACTCTGCAAACTGCAACACTGACTTTTAGTCACATTTCTGTGTTTATGTAAGTGAGTTGGCTGATAGTTCTGAACAAGATGGAGCATTAAAACTTTTAATTGTGGTACGAGCAGTGCTGAGAGTGCAGCTTAAATGCATGGTCATTTTTTTCTGAACGGTCTTTCCTTTGACCTCTGAGTCAAGTTGGTTGTCAACTATGAAGCTAGTTTGATCTGTTAAAGTGTCTGTGGTGAGTAACGGCATGGCCTGCATTACACACGTGAACAAACCAGAGCTCATGACTTCCTTTGTATCTGACCACAACCGGCTCCACCTCTCACTTTGCTGTCACTTTCTCGCTTCTTTCTGGATGACAGAAGTATTTTACTATTGTGCTCTGTTGTAAAATATATTACATTTTTCCTCTTTTTTGAAAAAAGTTAACTAATTTGCAACTACCTAATCCAGGATATTTCACTCCATGTTTATTTGTGCAATATGAATGGAGAAACAGGTGTTTTTGGATGACAACATAGAGAATAACCTATGGATGCTGATTGTGGCAGTGGATAGATATATTACTATATTTGGTCTGTCTTATTTGTTAGGTTCCATAAATATACATTTTATCAGTTCCTCTAACTCTGGATTTAATAATATCTTAAATAAAATCTATAAAGGTTGTAATCTTGAAACCCCTAATATCTTTAAGAAAGGAGAGATGATCTTCTGGACCCTTAATAACTATGTTTATATACGATTCCACATCTCAGTGATGACGCAGCTGTACTTTAACAAAGTGGCTCATGAAACTGCTGGGAGAAAACCATAAATATATATAAAAAAAACAGTTTATTTCTTTATGCCTTTACCCTGTAGATTTATAACCAAATGAAAATACAAGAAAAAAGGATTTGAAATGAGAGAAACTTGGGAACTTTGGTAAACTTTAGGGAATATGAAGAAGAAATTTAATAACAAATATTATTTTGAATGTCAGAAAAAGAAGTTAGCAAAGTCCTCTATGGAAACTATTACTTCTCGGTTTAAAGATTTGACACATAATGATATTTGATTGAATTCAATGTGACATAATTCAATCATTTTTGGGAGGGATACTGTGCAACTTTTGGCCACTCGCGCACTAAATTTGTAACCTTCCACAGGCCACACAAGAATGTCGCAAAATTAAACAGCCTCAATCCATGACACTAGAAAAAATACCTCCACCATAACATCTCTATAAACTATGGTTTTGAGTAGCAAACCTAAATATAAAAACAGTCCTTTTACCGAGCATGCAGCAGCTCAATTTCCTACGTCAACAGCTACATCAAGTCATTTCAATTTAAGGGTGCATATGCATTTCTTTGCATGTTTTCCATGATGAGGGTGTGTTCATGAAGTACAGAAGGACTCTTTAGCCATACAAAGATCCATGACTGCATTGTTGTTTAAGCCACATGAAAAGTAAAAAAAAATTGCATGACATGCCTGTGACAGGTGGTGTATATTATCATCAAACATGACACTAGATCAGGGATCTTCTAGTCCTCGAGGGCTGGTATCCTGCAGGTATTGAAAGTTTCCCAACTGAAACACACCCAATTCAAATTAAAGTGATCACCACAGCTTGTTGTCAAGTTCTGCACAAGTCTGTTAATGACCCATTCATTTGAATCAGGTGTGTTGCTGTAGAGAAGCATGAAATACCTGCAGGATACCGGCCCACGTGGAACGAAATTGAAGATTTGTGCACTTGGTGACATTGCGTCCATTATGATACTATCTGGTCTGGTGTTGCATTGCACTCGAAGAGCGCATTAGAATTTATTGCAAGTCTCTGAAGTGGTTTTAATGTTTCGGGAGGTGGGATGACAGAAATAAACTCCACCAGCGCGAACTGCAGAAATAAGTTATGAAGTTATTAGGAAGAAGAAGACTAAGATAAAACAAATAACCAGTATTTTTTAAATCATGTCAGTTTACATTGTTTATAAAATCTTCTTTTTTTAAATACCCATGTTTCATTGCTGAAGGCACATAAAGTGACTTAGTTTTTAAACTCTTTACGAATATGTGTATTTTTTTGAATGGGGCGTATTGGCACAAAATAAATGGAATTACTGTGTAAATAGTGAAAACATATGGGACTGAACAGAAATGGACATAAATTCACATTACATTGTATTGCATGGTATCACATGAAATAGAGTAAATTGTTCTATTGTATTATATTTTATTGATTTGTTCTACTGTTCTGAGGTCCGTGTGTTTTCATCTGCAGCAGGAGAAGCCGAAGGTGATTGATCCTCTCGACTATGAGGCTGTCATTTCGGAATTAGGGGACGAATTGAAGGACGACTGTCTCAGAGACCTGCTTCTGTTCCCTGACAATGATTTCTCAGTAAGTATGTTTGTCTTTATTGACCAAGTGGGAAAAAAAACTTGGTTATTATCATATGCTTGTTTTATGTATGGTTTAACAGACAACATTGTGACAATATCAATGTAATATTTTTTTATTTTATGGGCAAAAACCTACAGCAGTATCAACATGTGTTTTTATCTCTGTCCACAGAAGTTATAGAATACAGCTGTAATAGCAGTATTTTTGTCACTTGTATTACTAATAACATGAATTTTAGTTCAAACAAGAATGTAAATATTCAGACATTTGATGTATCTAGCTGTCAGTCTTTCTGTCTATTTATGGATGTTTGCAGCAATGATGCCAACATGCCAGTTGTGAGTTTTATTATAATGGGATGATTATCCAAAGCTATGCGCCAGTATTCATTGTGCTATTGAAATCCCATCGTTTATTCACATTAATCATACATATAAATTTGTCATCACAGTCAATAGCTCATTTTATCTGGCTCACTTTTAGGACTTTGTTCACAATGTATTACTGTGCTAATGCTTTCCTCCATATGTATATAGCTATGTGTATATAGATCTATGAGTCTGTAGATAGCCCTGAGTCTGCAGAGAGCCATGAGGCTGTCTGCAGGGAGTCATGAGTCTGTCTGCAGAGAGCCATGAGTCTGTCTGTAGAGAGCCATGAGTCTGTCTGCAGAGAGCCATGAGTCTGT
>JBAMHV010000009.1:14730505-14744208 GCA_037177535.1 Pseudomugil gertrudae | reverse complement strand
ATCTTCTTGGCAAAGCAAAATTGCTCAGCACAATATAGCAGCCAGACCATCATTCTGCCTGCTGTGATGCTGGACAGTTAAAAAAAAGAAAAAAGAAAAATGTCCTTCTGAAGTTCAGCTGTTGCCATCTTGCTCTTTTTGGGGTTAAAATGGATCTTTTTTTGACAATGGTCAAAGTCAGAAATAGAAACTTGAGACAAAAACATGTTTAAAGCTAAATATGTTTTTAATTAAGACTTTATTTTTAAATGTGGAGGATTTAGCTCCGTCTTGTGTAGAAACTTTCATACCTTTTCATATTTATTAGAGAAGTTAAAGCTTTTTTTAGGCACTTCCTCATTAGCTTCACAGATGGAGCTTAGTGTTAAATCTGTCTTTTATGGACATTCTACTATCAAACCAGGTCATATTAACATTCATCTCCTTGTAACTTATTGGGTTTTTTTTTTCACATTTTCACTCATTATAATTTATCACATGATCAAGAGTAGAGTGATGAAGTGGTTTGGCAGTGGAAAGATGAACAGATAGCTCCTTATTAATGACAATCAGTCTTTTTAGGATATTAGGATGTTAAGCCTTGCAAAAGCTTATTTCTTTGATAGATGGCAACCCAGGGAAGGCTATAAGTACACCTCATGCATATGAATGGGATATGCTACATGAAATGGCTTTTCCTCTTCCTGGATACTAATTTGACATTTACAGTTTTTACACCTAATTCTAACATGCACCTTTATTTTAGGTGAAATTATTTTAAAGTTTTTTTTTAAATTTTGATATTCTTCTGCAGACCAAATAATGTTTGAGAATGCTCTTTATTTCTGGAAACGTGATACTTCCCTTTTTACTTGGTTTATCGTCTTCTACCTCTTCGTCCTTGCAGGTGTCCACAGTGCCTCAGGAGAGACGAACTCTCAACTCAACTGTTCCCGAGGGAGCAGAAGAACAGGCTGAATGTCTGCTGGTCAGACAGGTGAGATGTGCATTTGTGTCGGTGTTTGACACACACCGTCTTGTGAGTTGGTCCTAAGTGAATCAACAAAGCTATGAAATGGAAAAAGGCTTTGTTTTTTTTAGGATATTGGTCTCAAAATATCCTGATCCCAGAAATGTGGATACAGTGTACCTGCAGCGTTGTTAGATGCACATTTGTATGAGAACTCATTTTAGATCATTCAGGCTCAGTTTAAATGGCTAAGTTAAAAAATGGTATCTGTAAATACAGAGATTCTCCAGACATAACTCAGTGGAGACTAGTGCTGTACATCTCTCTGTCTTTGTGCATGTGTATATCTGCTTTCCTATCTGTGGTTACATCTATTTAACTTATTTATAATGTGAGATATTATTAACAAAAGCCTCATATCTTCATGTACATGTGGATAAAAGAGGATTGTAACATGGCCTTTAACAAGCAGAGAAGGATGTGAAACTGTCTGCTGTGTCTGTGACTTCCACAGTGCTGCACATGCTCTGTGATATTAGTATTTCAACCAGACAAGTAGTCTCTGTAGATGTAAAGATATCCTTATATACATTAACAGCCTGAGGACAAATTTAAATGAGTGTTTTTTATCCTTTAAATAATCTGATCAGTCTAAATCAACGCATAATTTGTGTATACATCATCCTCTTTCAGTCCACCTATCCCAAAGAGGCAATCCTTTTTTAAAAGTTATCATCTAAACTTTATCCTGTTCTTTAGGCCTGCAAATATTACAACTCTGAGCTAAATGTGATGCTGTTCAAGTATGATGACTATGCTGGAGACTACCGCCTGCTGCCCAGGTAACTTTTTACACAGCTTTATTTAACCTTTGTAATGTATCATTTTTTGTTGTGAATTTGGGCTTTTTGACAACTTAACATTAAATAATTTGAATTACAATATCAGTGTTGATGCATGCACACAAGCTCTTCATTAGTTGATATGGAATACATATTAAAGTTCAAATTCTTAGTCATCCAGGCTACTGTTAGCCCTGAGAGCCTGAATTGAGGCCAATATAGACACATAAGATGAGTGTAGTTGTGTGTGCCATCATCCAGTGCATTGAGGAGTGCACCACATCAGCTTTTCTGGTCGAGATTCTGCAGTCCACCTACATCTCTTTTGAGGATAAGTAATGTGCATAATTTGGACAGGAAATATTGTTGTTTTGAGAAATGAGTGAAAAAGTCACTTTTAACAGAAAAAAAACACATTTAACAGAAAAAAAAACATTTCACAGAGAAGGTTTATTTGTCCAACATTTACAGTGCAGCATTCCTGTAGATTCTGTTTTCCAGGTAGTTTAGAAACTATTCACACCTGGAATCTCTATGTTGGCAAGGCAGGTAGGCAATGATCCTAATGACCTAAAGTTTGATTGCGTGGGTTAGAAACACTCGCATGACCTCACTGATCCTCTGTGCTAATGGACAAAGCCTGAACGCTCCTTAACAGCTTAGAATTGAAACCTTAATAACTATGTTGAGACAAAAGGAAGTAAAGTTGTTTTCTATTCTAGTGCTTAGAAGTTCATACTGAGCTTTTTTTTATAGAACTACACATTGTAAAATGCCGTCTATCTCTATCTCTACCTCTATCTACACGAACCAGTCACTTATGAAGCCCTTTTGTAGAATGCATTGTAATTGCAAAAAAAGGAAACGAAGAAAATGCCATTTCATTCTTTCATTTTAGAGCGCAGTTTGTCCATTTATTATCATTCTTTAAACATAAATTTGTTTTCAATATTATTGTATGATAAATAATATTTCAATATTCAATTTTATTATATTAATCCAGGTTAGTGTTAATAAACATAGTGCCTAGCAGCTTTCAGTGCAGCAAGACCTGTAGATGGATGCAAAAGCGGTGTAAACTTATCACGCATACGAAGGTATGTGTAATGTTTTCCTGTTTTTGTGCAGCAGCAACATTAATTTATGCCCTGTTAATGGCTAGGTGCTATTTATATCTATATTTGGGGAAGTAACTCCAAACGCTACCACAACAAACTTGCAAGATTAAAAATTAAGTTAATTTTCTTTACTTCTCTGGTAAAAATCTTCCTTAAAGCATATTTGCTATGTCCTGTGTTGTATTGGGATATGATGAAAAATGTGGAACCATTTGTTTGCCATCCTGACATGACAAATATATGCTGCTAATAGCAGGAATAACTGCACTTTATTACACTTAGAAGGGAATGCTGTGGCTTCAGCTGCATTTTTGCTTTTGTAAATAACTTTTAATTTCTGTATACATCCTTTTATTGGAGTTCAGTCATCTTGTCAGATATCTGTGTGATAGGCCAGCCTGTGATTTAAATCAACCTGTCAGTCAACCAGAATTTTGTGAGTCCCAGTGAGACTGACACAGAGCCTCCCTACGGCCGCAGGAATGTCTCTATTCTGTCCCATGGATTGCAACTGTATTCTTTCAGTCAGTTCACATGACCTCTGAAATGACATCAAGAGTAAACAATCAAGTAAAAGTAGACTTAAACATAAGTTAGAGCAGAATAGTGCTGAAGTATCATTACATAAATTTAATATATGATGTGGTAAACCCAAGAGCTGTGTTGTTTGTTACTGTGCTTGTAAACTAGCTGTTTGCTTACAAATTTATAGAGCAAGCTGGCGTGAAACACACTTTGGTGAGCGTGACACAATAGGAAATTACTGTTAGTTGTTGCTGATGTGACTCGAATAGAGCGATCATCCTTTGGGCAGCCAGTGGCAGCATTCCTGTGCCAGTGCCCAGACCAGAATGACCACAGTTTCTCTAAATGCAATGCAACAAGAGATTTGTCTGACAGTTTTTACGGATGTTCGACTTTTAGCAGAGGGCGGCTCCAGCTTTGTCCTCCACACACTGCAGTCGTGCTGTCTGCACCTCACAACACACACACATACACACAAAGACATTCTCTTCCAAAACTCACACACAAAGGAAGTTTGGACTGTGAAATCAATGGAGCGGGACTGAGCAAGGACTCCTGACGGGGAGCAATGGATTGGAGTCAGCCACTCTTAGTCATTTCCTCTACTCAAATACTTTAATTTAATTCCACAAATCAGATATAAAATAATTTTCTTCAACATCTCCTTTTTCCTCCCCTTCCTCGTTCCTCTATAGAAAACTGTATAAAGCAGAGAAACTCCCATCTCATTCTTTTGAGATTGACTATGAAGACGTGGACAAAGATGAGGTAAGTGACGACCTTCTCTCAAGTACTTTCTGCTATGAAAACAATACATGCTGTGAAATATTTTTGTACCCTTAAAGCTTGCAGTATACTTTGTAGGACCAGTTAGTTCATCAGAGGTCACTGGGAAATGATTAATGGCCAGTCATATGTCTTAGAGTCTGTGTTTTATTGATCTGCGCTGTTGTAGCAGAGGGTTGAAGCTAACGCAGTTACAACTGGTTATGTTTGTTTTACAGGATACCACCTCTCTGTCATCATCCAAAGGAGGAGGAGGAGGTGGTGGAGGAGGAGGAGGAGGTGGGGGGATTGGTGTTTTTCGCTCAGGCTGGCTATATAAAGGGAACTTCAACAGCACCGATAACAATAGCATCACTGTCCGGGTGAGGAAATGTCTGATACCATCTCTTGCTCTACCCACACCCTGTTAGTGTCCTTATCTTCACGCCTTCCTCTTGTTTCGCCATTAAAGATGTAAACTCTGTTCAAGTTTGAATTTTGATGAAACTTGCTGAAACGTTTAACCAAGAAGCCAGACAAATTTAAGCTATATTTCCTGTATAGTAGTTAAAGGTTCTCTTAGAAAGAGCCTTTAAACCATTAAGGTTTTTTTTTTAAATGTGTAGACCACATGATAAGGTGACTACAAGATGGACCCAGCTTGTATTTTTGAAACATTTTTGTGTTTTGCAGTCTTTTAAGAGGAGGTATTTCCAGCTCACTCAGTTAACGGATAACTCCTACATCATGAACTTCTACAAAGATGAAAAGATCTCTAAGGAGCCCAAAGGTTGCATCTTCCTTGACTCCTGCACCGGTGTGGTACAGGTGTGCCTTAATTATGTTCATATGTTCTCCAATCTCAGCTTTAATGTGAAAATATCTGTGTAGCAACACTTCTGTATAAAAAATCTACTTTCGTGAGGCAAGGAACGGGTTGTATTTATTATTATGGGGGACAGTATTATTGTTACACCACTGGAAAATTGGGCTGCAAGAGTGATCACACAAGGCAAAAAAACGTACCTTTTTAAAAAGCATGTGTGCAAATCAACCTCGCTTTGGTTGTTTTATTACAGTTTCCTATTTTTTCTTCATTCCTTATAGAATAACCGCCTGAGGAAACATGCCTTTGAGCTGAAGATGAATGAGGTTACATACTTTGTGCTGGCCGCAGAGAGTGAGCAAGACATGGAGGAGTGGATTAGCACATTGACCCGCATCTTGCAGATCAGTCCCCACGACGGGCCTGCTCCAGACCGGAAAAGTCTAGACCTCACTGAGCATCGGCAGGGTAAGATTGGTCACGTTTTGGGTATTCAGTAATACAGATTTGCTATGATGAGTGTTGAAAAACAAAGTGAAAAACCATTTGGGAATGACAAAGGAGGTGAAATAATCATTTAGAAGAGAAAGTAGCATTTAAAAAGAGATGGAGAGAAAACTTTGGCTTGTGGATAAATCCCGCTGCCCTGAGGAGAAGGGTGATTTTATGCTCAGTGTCAGCAAAAATTTCACCTTTTCCTCTCTGTCTGACTTAGTTAAACTAAATAATATTTATCATCTTGCCATGACCTTTGTGGGGAATTTTGGGCTCAGACCATGACATCACTTTAAGGAAATGAGAGCTGACAGTAACTCCACCTTGGTTTAATACATATGATGTTACTAAGAGAACTGTTATGCTAGTTAAAGATTGGAAATCAGTTCTCCTGTAGCCCAACAGAACACAGTGATTGCATTGAAAACAGTTGAAAAGTGAAGGAATGATGTAATTGCCACAACTGTCATGGCTTTGTGGTCTCTTAGCATGCCTCTAAATCAGGCTGTGGGTGTGTGGTGACCTACCATTAATTAGACATTATGTTCTGCATGGCTTTTGGGAAGAGTGGCTCCAGGCAAGAGGAGGAGTATATTTACGCAGAGGTTTTCCTGCCTTATTATTCACCAATGCCGCAAATGGATTCATATTTTATTCTCAATAGGATACATGTCTGCTGGCTCTGGTTAGTGTGCATTTAGTTTACTGTAAAATCTATTTTCGAAACTATTGCATGCGGTTTAAAGTAAATTTATTTGCTTGGATAAACTTTCTCATCCAATTGATGAACTCATAAAGAGACTGTCAGAAGTGCTGATTGCGTTTGTTTTCTCTGCAGATGTGTTTGACCTATCGCTGAGTGATTGCTGTTTGCAAGAAAATGAAGAAACTGCAGAGAACGGTATCAATCCAGAGCTGGCGAAGGTTAGATGCATTGCCCCATTTCTGATTTATTATGTAGAACTTTCAAAATAAAAGGTTGATATAAGTTTTTAAGTAGCAGAAATATGTTTTTATTCACCGATTTAAACAAATTTGAATATTTAAAATACTGAACATTGCTGTTTTACTCTTGTTCTCTTCCTGTTTGTCTGACATCTGTGGTGTCGCAGTATATCGCCGAGACAGATGATAGAATTCGTTCTGCTAGGAGAGAAGAGCGGTTGAATCTGTTCTCACTTGATCCTGACACTCCTGTAAGACACTTTGTTTTAATAAACCCCCCAAAAATGCTCAATTTTGACCTTGTGCATGTCGTTGCACTTGTTACTATCTGTGTTAGTTTTGTGTCACCCATAAAATGAAACGTAGTATCTTTTTGTCTGCATCTGCAGGTCCTCCGGAGCCCACGATCTGAACAATCATCTGAAAACACAACAGTACGACCGTTTGAGGAAAAGCTTGGCAGAAGGTTTATGATAACTTGCAGATCCCTTAACCTCATGCTGCAAGGTTGTGTCAATGAGAGTGAAACTGGTCCGGTCACCAATGTGAGCATAACAACCAATTCGCTTTTACAATCTCATACAGTTATTCTCTTCTTTACTGAAAATGTTTGTATGTACCTGTTTCTGTGAAATAATTGGCTTTTTACATTTAATTCAGAACATGATTTTTATAAGAAATAGAGAAGAGAAATAATTGTGTAATTTTAAAAACCGTACTTGTAAAAGTCCAGAGACTGATCATCTGATCTGATGTCATCCTTTAGATCGAACCCTTCTTTGTGTCGCTGGCTTTGTTGGATGTACGGGAAGGAAGAAAAGTTTCTGCAGACTTCCACGTGGACCTCAATCATGAAGCAGTGCGTCAGATGCTCGGAGGCTGTAGCAACGGGACGGGGTGTCCAGGTTCAGGAGTCGGGCCTCAGGAGAATGGTTTGTGCTCTCCTGCTGAGAGGAAGCCAGGTGACTGTCATCTCAGCCTGGACCTGGAGCAATGGCTTTGTTTTCCCACACAGGTATAAGGCTGTTTGTCCTTTACTACGCTCACTTTCTTTCACCCTGTTGTTTTTTGGCCAACTCAAACATGGTTCTTCAATGCTGTTCATATAGGCCATTTTCTCAGTAACCAACCCCCATACAGACATAGTCATGGTGGCAAAAGTGGAGAAGGTGCTCATGGGAAATATTGCTTGTGGCACTGAACCTTATATTAAGAATACAGACTCCAGCAAGGTCAGTATTGCTTTTCTTCCCATGTCTGTATCTGTTACAATTAAGTGTCTTATCTCCAAGTGCATGCTAGGAAATGTCCTGCTAGGGCTTTAACTGTAAGGGAAAATGGCTTAATCTAGTAAAACTGCAAGACTGAGATTCGTAAAATGGTTTTCCTATAAAACCAGGCTTTATCTTCGTCACTGTACGCCTGGATAGTTCAGACATTAGGTTTTTCCAAGATCGTGGCCAAGATGTTTCCTGGCTTTCGCTGCTGGCAGCCCTCCATGTTGTCCATGTTTAAATGGCTAAGTGAAGCAGCAGACTTTCAATCTGCTGCCAGATACTGTGTTGAACAACCCCTGATTTAGTTTGTCACGCTGTCAAGGTCAGTTAGAATTTAGGGCTGTTCACATCCTATTGTGTTCAAGAATGCCAGCTGTGGCATCTCATTAACATTTTTTTTTTCCTCTGTCAACACTTTTATGCTGGTATCGTTAACAGACCGTTCAGAAGATTTTAAAATCCAACAAACAGTTTTGCAGCAAGCTTGGAAAGTACCGCATGCCGTTTGCGTGGTCCATCAGGTAAGTTCAAGTTTGAAAAGTCTCGTTTAACAATGTCGCTACCTGGTCAAGCTCATCTGGTCTTTCCCACTATTGACAATTCACGTCTGTCTTTTTTTATAGGCCCGTGTTCAAAGACAACCATGGAGCGTTGGACCGAGACTCTCGTTTCTCACCTCTTTTCAAACAAGAAAGCAACAAGATTTCCACAGATGACTTGATAAAGTTGGTGTCTGAGTACAGAAGGTAAGATGGCCTGTAACAGAGAAAGTGTTAAAGAAGAGGAACCTTTTTTTTACAACATTTTACTCTAATTTTTGTCTTTGCAGGGCTGAGAAAACCAGCAAACTGCAAACTATACCTGGAACGCTGGACATTGTGATGGACTATGTCCCAATGGAGCATCCCAGTATGTCTTCTCTTAAGCCCAAATATATCTCCTCTCGCTGCCTCCTTATCTTTTCTCCTCTGACTCAAACTTCTCTTTTTCAGACTGTGTGACATCCTCATATGTCCCTGTAAAACCTTTTGAAGAGCTGAGCAAACACCTGCCAACAGTGGAGGTTGAAGAGTTTGTTCAGGACACCACTAAATTCACCCAACCACACCGCGTATACAGAAACCACATTTACATCTATCCTAAACACCTTAAGTACGACAGTCAGAAGAGCTTTGCAAAGGTAACGTTTAATTAAAGGTCCTATATCATTCAGAAGGTGTCACATATGCCCCCATATAGAGTATGAGGCCCAAAAATACAAAAGTTCTTTCACCTTGCTCCACCTTTCAGCAAATGTGTAGTCAAATGGGCAAGTCTTTCCCTTTATGACCCCACAAAGGGAATTAACCATTCCCCCCAGTAGTGGATACTGCCATTGACCTGCTTACCAGGCTAACTGAGCCTGTCCTCTAAATTCACGTTGTGGGGGCCAGCAAAAGCTGCACCCTCTCCATGAAATGGGTGTAGATTGATTGTAGACAGGCCCTTCTTATGAAGGTTCAGGCACTGAAACAGCTTCTCAGCAGAGCAACCTTTTTGGAAAGGCTAAAATTAAGGAGTAAGGCTGAATTTGGGGTAAAACACTGAAAACAATGTGACTGGAGGTCTCACACCCAGATGTAATTAAAAAAAAAAGGTATAATTTGTGGGCTTTTATTCCTGACTTGAAGAAAGATAAAAATCTATAACTCAATTACTAGTTGGCTTTTTTATTGTGCAGCTTTATAAGCGCTCACTTGTAAATATTACAATGGTCCTCTTGTTCACAGGCTCGTAACATTGCAGTGTACGTGGAGTTTCGCAGCTCAGACGATGAAGTTGCCAAACCCTTAAAGGTGGAACATAGTTCTGAGAAAATAATGGTGATGGACATTTATAGGTTTTTAAGCTTTCTAAAATATATTGTGGATATTTATGTTTTCTTAAGTGTATCTACGGCAAACCAGGAGGACCAGTCTTCACCACAGCTGCCAGTTCCACTGTCCTGCATCACTCTCAGAACCCTGACTTCTATGATGAGGTGAGGACAAAATGTTCTGGGGATGATGAAAATTTCTTTTCTTACATATTAATCAAGGAAAGTTCAGGAATCATTGCATAGATCATACACACACAGTGCTGTCTGGACTATAAAATGTGTTTTTGTACCATCAGGTAAAGATTGAGCTTCCCACTCAGCTTCATGAAAAGCACCATCTACTTTTCTCCTTTTACCACGTTACCTGTGACATCAATGCTAAGACTAATGCTAAGAGGAAAGAGGCCTTAGAGACTCCAGGTAGGATGGTCAAATAGTCTCGTTATGCAGTTCTTCGTTAATCCTCTAGATATGAATGTATCACTTTTTTTAGTTTCTCCTCCAAACCTTTTTTCGTTTTATTTTTTTGTAGTGGGATATTCTTGGTTGCCTCTCCTCAAAGAAGGCCGTGTGTCATCTCAGGAATCCAACATCCCCGTCTCCTGCAACCTTCCTCCTGGATACCTGGCCATCAAGGAAGCCAGCAGCACCAAGGTGAAAGAGGAAGAATGTGGCGTGTAAATGTGTGGAGAAGGAGGAGATGTGTAAGAATACATGGAGGTTGTTGCCGCACAAAATGAGAAAGTGTTGAGAGCCTTTTCCGTTTCCTTTTACAGAATGGAGCAGATGTGAAATGGGTTGACGGTGGAAAAGCGATCTTCAAAGTTTCCACCAATGTTGTATCAACAGTGTACACTCAGGTAGGACTGTAATATGGAACTGTGAACTGTGGGATAATCGCCATTGTATCTGAACAGTCGTATAGAAAATAGATGGTGGGCTGGATATCTACTATTTCAGCCAATAGTGTGCTTGATTGTCAACTGAATCGGAACGGTCACAAGGTCTGTCAAGTTCTCAGAATTAAAGGAACACTCAAAGTGAAACTGTTTGTTTTATTGGTTTTTAAATTACCTCTGCTTTCTTCTGCAGAGCGAGTGGGGACCATTGTGTGTGACAGTAAAATGGGCTTAATATGACTATTAGGGATCTTTAAGCAAATTATGCTGGGTGCTAAAACATGCAAATTAATGCGGTCTAAGATGTACATTTTGCATTAGCAGATGTTGAAGTGATGCTCTTAGATGTAGTGTGGTAAATTAAAAAAGGAAATGGGCTGTTTCTGTTTAGTTGTCTCTGTAGAGGATATTTGGTTTACTGCCCAGCAGTTTCTTTATTTTTAAGTAGGTTAGAGTTGGAGCAGCCTTGTTATAATGACAATTGGGGAAATATAAAATAATTTAATGGCCAAAATGCTTTGCAGATGAGTAATAATGTTTATTCAAGTTTATTAAGCTGTAATTTAAAATGGTAATTGTGTAAATCTGCCCACAAAATGCACAAGTTGTAAATTTGTTATTTTTGAGACAATACACATATTTTAAAAAAGGTTTGTGTGGATTGTAAGGTATAGGAGTTTATATTTTAGAAATGATTGTAATCACTAAGTAATATTTCATCTGCTGAGTAAATTCTTTTCTGAATTCTTTGCTTGTGCCAGGACCCCCACCTGAACCGATTCTTCCAGCAGTGCCAGAAGAGAGAGCTGGACCTCTCTCAGCCTCCTACCTCTAACTTCCTCAACTGCCTGAAGGTCAGACAAAAAGTCTCTTAATCTCCTCAATAATCAGGACTGAAACTGAAACCATGAGAACAAAAGCTGCATGTCTAATGACCGCAGTGCCGTGTCAGACTTCTTTTAGCCTCTATATCTTTATTTTTTTATTTTTGGTTTCCACTTTAAACTTCTATTTAACTTCTATTTCCTCTGCACTCCTTTTCCATCTCTAGGGTCTTCTCAGCATGGAGAAAATCCCAGTGATAGTTCGGTTTCTGCCAATACTCTTCAACCAGCTGTTCAAGGTTCTGACTCAGAATGACAATGATGAGGTCACTACTGCCACCACCAGGTAGGCGGTGGTACTGCAGCGTTCCGTTCAAAACAAAGTAGCACATTCATCCATCCATCCATCCATTTTCTACCGCTCTTCCCTTAACGGGTTCGTGGGGGGGCTGGAGCCAATCCCAGCTCACAACGGGCGAGAGGCGGGGTACACGCTGGACAGGTCGCCAGTCCATCACAGGGCCACAAAGTAGCACATTGTGGTTTTAAATGACATTTTCTTATTTATTTTTGCTCTTCCATAATTATTTTCTTTAAATACATGATTTAGAAATTTTCCCATTCTTGAAAGGAGCAAAAGAAAAAAAAAAGAAGCTATTTTGGCAGATTATTTTTGTTGAGGCTTTAAAATCTTTGTTTTTTCATTGCAGAGTCTTGGTGTACATTGTTGGCAAGTGCCATGAAGAAAATCTGGATCACTACCTGCACTCGTATATCAAGGTAATGTATACTGTGATACACAGCTGGGTTTATAATGCATAGGGGTCTGTGGAAGTGAGTTTGATTAGTAAATGTGTGAGGACTTTTGTGTAGGGACAGTAACTTTGAAAACATTTTCTGGTCCACTGTGAAGTGGAAGCACTGCAAAGACGATTAAATATGTGAAAGGGGAAAATTGAACCACAATGGAATTTCATGTTTGTATAAATATTTGTATGCTTTGAACCACATGTCTACAGCACCGTGAAAACACACAGGGGGACAAACAAAGAAGGGCTGATTAAGAGGAAGGACATTGAAACTGCTCAATCAGAAACAAAAGGCGTGTTTGTTTAGGGTGAAAAGGAGAAATGGAGAAACCACAAAGCCTGTTTCATGTTGCTTACAGAGCAGGAAAAATACAGTCTGAGGAGGAAACAGCGGTAGTGGAAGAGAATATGATATGACCAGCAGAGTAATAAAACCAGGGTTGTCATAGTAACAGATTGGGATGGTGTTCAAGATCAGTATTGTCTGTTTGTGTAAGCATGGGGTGAGTGTGTGTAGCCATGTGTTTTATTTAAATTGATTTGCTTAATATTAAATTAATATTAATATAACAATTTATCTTCATTTCTTTCAACTAGAGAATTTGAACATGGTGCCAGGTTTTTAGTTTGAGTGTTTCATTTTCTGTTTGCAGGAAAATCCATATCTTAATTTGTAGTTATGTTCAGTCATCTCAATACTGCTGCTTTCAAGTTAGTCAAAAAATCAATAAAACATCTCAATCAATCATGAACCAAATAAACTAAAATCCTGCAGCTTTCCCCCTCTAAATGCACCTGAGACCAACAGCTTCTGACAATTTCCCATGTGTTTGTAGTACGTGTTCAAGTCAGAGGCTCATGGCTTCAGGACAGTTCATGAAGAACTTGCGAAGGGGATGACCTTTGACCTGAAGAGCAATGAACAGGCAGCTGTCAGAAATGTCCTCAAGGTTGGTTTCAACTCACTTGGTATATTGATTGCAAAAGACAAGTTTAAAAAAAAATTATGAAGAATAAATAATCTGGTAGCTTGTTTAACCTCTGGTTACCCCACAGCTTTGGAAAGAATAAAAATATGATAATAGTCTTATAAGTACAAAACAAGAGTAAGTGTTTTTCCTTTCCTGGTTTCAGTTCTCCTGGTTCTTCTTTGAGCTCATTGTCAAGTCTATGGCCCAGCATTTGGTTGATTCTGACAAGGTAAAGGTAAGGTATTGGCCTCTAAATGAGGATGATGTCTCAAAACTACTATTAAGTTCAAAACCCACTACCTGTCCTCTTGACCCTGTTCCTACGGACATCTTGCAGAACATTCTTCCCACAATCAAAACTGCATACGATCAATTCATCTCTCAAATCTGGTGTATTTCCCACTATCTTGAAGGAAGCTCGGGTCTCTCCGCTGCTAAAGAAACCCACACCCAACCCAGCCCAGGTTGAAAATTACCGGCCAGTTTCACTGGTTCCATTCATGTCTAAGCTACTAGAGTGTGTTGTCTTCAGTCAGGTCTCACAGTTCCTCCATGATAACAAACTGTTCGATCCATATCAGTCTGGCTTTAGGCAGGGCC
>JBAMHV010000009.1:14671461-14730405 GCA_037177535.1 Pseudomugil gertrudae | reverse complement strand
GCAGCACGCATCAAATTCAAAGCTTTGCTTCTGGCCTACAAAACACTAACTCAAACAGCTCCTGTCTACTTTGACTCTTTGGTCCAGAGCTACACTCCCAGTCAATCCTTCCTTACCTTCACCAATAAAGGTGAACTTTGACTCTATCACACTGGCGCCTACTTCTGTTGCCCGGAATCTTTGTGTCATGATGGATGACCAGTTAACCTTTAAAGTCCATGTTGCTTTCAACCAGTGAAAGACACCTTACGCTACCACCCTTACGTGGGGCTAATTCACTAGCTAGACTCTTCTCCTCTGTTGTTCCTCAGTGGTGGAATGAACTGCCAAACTCTGTCCGCTCTGCAGAGTCCTTGTTTACTTTTAAGAACAAGCTAAAGACTCAGCTGTTCAAGGTGCATTTCAGCACTTAGCTTAACTCTTCTATCTGATTTAGATCTATCTAACTCTTAGCCACACATCAGCACTGATTATATTTGGAAACAAATAGGAAATATATATACTAAAAAAAGTCTCTAGCACTTCAGGACAATGCCTGTGTCCTACAGGACAATAGCTGTGTCCTACAGGACAATAGCTGTGTCCTACAGGACAATAGCTGTGTCCAACCAGACTTGCAGCAGTCTGGCACTTATCTATGCTGTTCCCTGTTGTTTGAGTTCATGCTTGTGTTGTTTTATTCTCTGATGTACGTCGCTTTGGATAAAAGCGCTGCTAAATGCCTGTAGAATAGAATAGAATAGAATATTAGCTTACCGGTATGTTATATCAGCTTATGTTTTTAGCAACATTCTCTCTGTGCAGTTACTGTGTTGCCTGTACTCAGTTTTGCTTGAAACATGACCTTTTCATGCTTTCCTAGCTTTCAAGGCCCCAGCGCTTTCCCTCCTCCTATCTGAGCCGCATGGAGACCTTGGTGGAGACGGTGTCCGAACACATCTTTTGGAAGTACAAAGAACTGGGAGAAGAAACGCGTAGTGCCAATTTGGCTGTGGCTTCTTTTGTCAAGGTGGAAGAAAAAATTCACATGCATTTGATTATAATTGAAACATTTATCTAAAAAGATGTTTTTTTTGATGATGAGACCTTCAACCAGAGTTTGATGTGCAATTACATTGTCTCTGTCTCTTTGCAGCGCTGCTTCACTTTGATGGACCGAGGCTTCACATTCAAACTGATAAGCAACTACATTAACATGATCACTGCTACTGACAGCAAGGTAAAAAAAGAGCTGAGGTTAATATCAAAGGAGCAACTACAGGACTACATAAGTAATGTGTAATGAAATAATCCTCTCATCTGGGACTCATAGGTCTTGTGTGTACTGAAATTTGAGTTCCTAAGAGAAGTGTGTAACCATGAGCACTACATTCCTCTCAGCCTTCCCCTACCCTCAGCTCGCATCACAGGTAAGAGTTCAAGTTAAAGCCTGGTTCTTATTTTCCCCAGTTTACCATGGTAACTATCATGCTTCAAGTAGCTCTCACTCACATCTGAGTATTAACACACTGTCGATCTTTCTTTCTCTTTCTGCCATTTCTTCCACATTTTATTTGTCCATGTCAGACCATGCATTCCCAGCGCCACAAAGCACTCATGGTAAATATGTTCACTCATTCCTTTATACGGTTGTGTGTGTTGCCATGAGCGTGCTGCCTGGCTTGTCATATTATTTGCTCACTGTAACCAGAAGACCGTTATAAAAAGGAGGATGAACTCGGGGATGGAAAGCAAATATTTGCAGGCGTTTAATCTAAATTGTTTCTAACTGGGTTCATTTTTCTTTGTCATCTTATGGTAGTGTCAGTGCCTGAGTACAACCTGACTGGAGAGTTCTGCAGAAAGCACTTCCTGACTGGCTTGTTGCTACGGGAACTGGGACTGGCTCTGCAGGACGAGCAGGACCTGAGACATCTAGCCTTGGCCACCCTGAAGACTCTGATGGCCAAACATTCTTTGGATGCACGCTATGCCACCAAGGTAGATACATTTAACTGGAGGACACCTAAAAGCCATGATTCATGTGCTCACAGCTGACATTTCCCACTGTGACTTGTGCATTAAAACCCACATACACACTGATGGGATTTTTTACAACAGCTGCAAACACTGAATGTATCAATGAATGCTTGAAAGCATCTAGATCAGCTGAAGCTAGTAATCTGACCTATAATAAATACTGCCAATCCCAACACAATAGTATGACTGTGTTTAAAACCCAGACTGGGTCTGTGCCAGTGTGAGTCAAAACCAAATCTGTAATAGAGTAACTGTAATAGAAAACTAAAAAACAGTTCAATCCAATAATAAACATTTCTTAAAAGCTACTGTTTTTACATTGAACATTACATATAAGTTCTGTCTTTTTCTGACTTCAACCAATTCTTCTTTACGTGTGCTTGTTAGTTTTGTAAGTTAAAAATAAAGTGGAAAAAAAGAAAAAGCTGGACATATCTCTCATAGCCCTCACAAGATATCTTTTTGATCTGATAAATTACCAGGAGAAGCAGGCAAGAATTGCATCTCTCTACTTGCCTCTGTACGGCTTGATCTTGGACAACATGCCTCGATTTTTTCTCAGGGACCTCTTCCCCATCTACTTCACTTCTAGTGACCAGGTATGATTACGGATTCTCTGGATACCATATGTCTAAAATATATATGAAGGTATAATTGGAATAAAAAAAACTACAAACCTCTTACAGCAAAGTTGTTTTTCTTTATAAATGTGTGATTCATAACAAATGTACAAAATGGTGTGCAGTTTTTGTATTTAACACTGTTTAATGTACATTATACCACGCTGTGCATTGTGGTGAGACTCTGCATCGGGCATCTTGTTCAAATAACATAATCACATTTGCTGTTGTATTTTCATGCTGAGTTTGAGACTTATAAAAAGGGTTGTCTTGTCTAGCCTAATTAATTTTTTGTTTTAAATTACAATTTTGAATTGGAGATTCCAGCTTTCATTCTTAATTATTTAAATATATGCTGTCTGGTTAATGGCACTAAGAAAGAAATGCATGTTTATTCCTCTCTAAATCTTATCTTTCTCAATATGCTGTGCACTGTCTGTATTATTACCATATTATTGTACTAGCTGGGCACATTTTTTGTTCAAGACAAGATTTTTTTCTCACATCCTGAAGGTTTGTAGTGACTGCGGCCATTCATTTGAACTCACTGCTGTACACGATGTTGTTCATCACACAGGGCTCTCGAGATGACGTCAGCATGGGAGGGGGGCTAGCAGGAGGGGTGATTCCTGTTACTCGCCATGGCAACTCGGTGGATGCCTCTTTTTCCAAAGAGGTGCTCAACTCCATTACAGGTAGCACTGTGTGACGTGTGTGTCTATTTTAAGGGTTTATATACAATTCAGAGGTGTGAATTTGGACAATAATGGTGACACTTTCCCCCCCTCTGCACCAGCCTTCTCATCCTTAGCGGTTGCTATAGGTAACCAGGCGGACTCTCGAGGTTCTTTGATCAGTGTGGACTCCAACCCTAGCAACAGTGACAGAAACAGTGAAAAGATGGATGGATGTGAGAAGGTGAGGGTGAAAACAAAAAGATGTAGTATTTTGTCTTATGACATCACCCCACATGAATACTGTCAGAGAAGGTCCAGGCAAGCACATTCTCCTATGGAGCATGCACCATGTAATACATGTTTAATATTCTACCTTTATTTTCCCCTTCATGATACATCATGTTATTGTGATTAATAATATTATGGGTTTATGAGGAAACATTATGCAAAAAAGACTGATACAGCGACTGATGGTGGATAAATTGCTTAGCACTGCCGGCACCAGTAAGTGTAACACTGCTATTACACTTAATAAGTAATAATGACACAGACCCATCAGCAGTGTTTGAGTCCAGCCAGGACTTTTTTTTTTGTTTGCTTGGTGTAGTTATTTATGATTGTACTTATTAAGGAAAAACAGATTGAACAGGTTAATTATAATTAACCTGTCTAAGGTTAAATAATGGAGTATAAAGAATATGTCTAAAACATTTTGGCTGGAGAACTCTTCATTTCTTCTTCATTTTATTTATTAACATTTATTGCTTTCAAAATTCAGATAAAATACATTTTCTGCTCAAAATTGCAAAAAGTTAACTTTAACAAGGTAACTTAAGTACAGAGATGCTTAATATGTGTCACCAGTGCCCACAATGATTGTTAAAGTCCTGAGATAGTTTATCTTTTACAACATTTGTCTTTGTCTTTGTCTTTGTCCCCAGTTTGCCCGGCCCCAGTCCCTCATCGGTTATGGTTCTCGCTGTGACAAGCTGGATCAGGCAGAGACTCGCAGTCTCCTCATGTGCTTTTTGCACATCATGAAAACCATATCTGAAGGTAAGAAATAAGATTTTCTAAGCTAAATGCACAGAATTTACTCGTCGTCCAGAAACTTTTGTTGTTTTCTGTGAATATTTGTTAAATATTTTTCATTCTATTATTGTTGATTTTGCAAATACAGCCGGAAAAAGTCCAGAAAAGTTACACAAAACTCGTCCTGCTGTTTAAAACAACTTCATTAGTCTGCTTTATTTGCTTCTACATCAACTCTGTGGAGAACTGTTCATTCTTTCGACTGTGCTCACACACTATCACTTTTGTTTCCAGATGTGTTGGTATCTTACTGGCACCGAGCCATCCACCAGGAGATCTCGGACTTCTTTAACATCCTGGAGTAAGAGCAAACTTTTCTTTTTGTCAAGATTGTGCTTCCACAAGTCATTTTGGGCTGATTAATTGTAGCCTGCAGACAAAGAGAAAAGCTGTGACAACAAGGGGCCGGGAACAGGCAAATAAAAAGAAATAGGAACATGGCCAGAAGGAAACAGATGAAAATAATGGCACAGCATGAGAAAGAGAAGAAAAACAGACTGTGATTCTGGTTCAAGCTCCCTATCCACTGAGGAGTGGTTTAAATTAACTGTCTTCGCTTCCTGTTGCTGTCAGCATCCAGACTCTTCTGGTCCCAGTTTGATCTTAAGTTCTCCCATTTACCTTTTCTTCTTATTAATCCCAGATGCAAACTAACTTAAGATGTTTTTAATCACTTTTCTTCTCAGGCTTTGTCTTCAGCACTTCAGATTTCTTGGAAAACGCCACATAGCCAGGTGAGTCTGAGCTCCCTCGGTTTTCTCCAGGAAAGAAGTGAACCAGACGTCACTTACATGCATTTATTATAAAGCTGCATACAGGAACAGCTTATTAACTCAATACACATTCTGCAGCCAAAGGTTGGAACACCCCCATCCACTGATACATAATTCATGTAATCATACTCACATGAGTGCACTCAAGTATAAATGCAGCCACACATAATGTGTGAAAACACACACAAAAATGAATCGGAGACAGTCAGACAGAAAAACTAATATGTTTTCTGTATTCATGTACACACATGGGGATGAGCATCAAGAGGGGCTGAGGGGGTATAGAAGATGAGGAGCTATAGGAGAGAAGAAAAGGAAAAGGGGGGAGGTGGAGCTCCTGGATTTTGCTGTGAAGAAAGAATCACTGCTGGATGCAGTACTGTAGTAGTTGGCAAGCACAGGATGGGGGTTGTTATCGTGTGCACTCTTACTGGAGCAAAGCCATTGGCACTGCTAGACTCTTCCACCTTCTGGTTCCTCCTTGGTAATTAAATTAGCCTTCTTTTTTCTTTCAGCAATATGACGCTGAGATGTAAGCCAACAAAAGGCTGAGTGAACACACTGCTTTTCTGTGTGTAAAGGCATTAACTGAATAAAGATAGCTTGAAGCCTGGCGAGAGCTCTCAGCCGTAGTTGAGCCTGTCTGGGGCGTCTAGATACTTAACATTTGTCTGTAATACCAGGCCATGAGGGATTCACAGTTTCCGTCTGTGTCTGTCCATGTCTGGCTGAGTTAGTTTGAGCACCTATTGAAATTCAGCAGTGTGTAACTAGCCAGCTTCTTGCTTAGCCTGTGTGTCTATCAACAATTCAGGCTTAAAAGACCCTGCAAACCTGCTAATAAATCTGTTGAAACTTTTAAAAAGATTCACTGGAGCAACAAAATCCATATTAAATTCTAGTCAGTGTAAGGGTGCACATGTTATAGCAGCTTCTTAGGTGATCTTTTTTTATAGCCACACCTACAATAGAATGATTAGAAAATCAGACATCAGCTAAAATGAAGAAATCTGAAATATTTATGCATTATGCATATTAAAATATATATGCATCAATGTATGTTTGCTGTAGTTTAACTCCAGACATTATGTCATATATTGCTATACAACCTTTACATATGCACTGCGTACACTTTTACATGAACAAGTAATCAAATGGTGTGTTTTCTGCATGTTGGATTCTTGCTGTTGTACTGCTGTCTCCATCTTTGTGCTCCTCCTCCTGCCTCCCCCCCGTGCATGCTGCTGTTGATAGTCTTTTAGTGTCACTGCACATTTATTGATGTTATTAAGCATCCAGTAATCCTTTCAGTGTTGAACTCAAATCATTAACATATCATTTTAGTTTCTAACTGATGTTGTATGTCACGTCCACAACCTTTTATATTTCCAAGTTGTGTCTCATTTTTTACATCGAGCATCAGCAGTGTCCCGTTGGGCTTCATCAGATACATGTTGAGTATTTGATTGCTGAGATCCAACTAACATCCCATTCATTTTCCATTGTTTTACATTAATGCTTACTCCAAGCACCTTGCTCTTCACTGCCAAGTGCTCTGCCAAAGTTGATATAACTTTCACACAATATCATATAAATAGTATTGTGAAAACCTCTGACGCTGTTATGCTGCTAGCCTTTCCATCTGGCTGACTTTGCTTTGTATGAGCTGATCTTTTTTTCTGACTCCAGTTGCTCTCATTGCTCCAAGTTTGAATGAGAGCTCTTGTATGCTTTTAGCATTTACTTTTGCCTTGCTAGAAAACAACGTGCCTCTGCCGCTGTTGATATGTGGCATAAAAGCAATGCTGCCCTGCAAAGTGTTTGCATTAAGCTTTTTATTGATTGCAGGAATACTCCTACAGCTGTGTCTCTCACAGTTTGGATTGCTTAACAACAATGACAGACACTAAAGCAGTGATGGTTTTAACTAAACTAACTAATGTTAGCTTTGGTGTGGTTGGCTTGTGAACAGGAAGCTAGCAGCGGCAGTAAAGCTGGCCCAGTCAACCCAGGCAAATGGCACCCTGAAGGGCTCTAACCACCCCTCCCAGTCCTCTCAATCCTCAAGTCTCTTCCCACAATGGTAATCACCTTCCGCCTCAGCCATGATGACATAGTTAAACCAAAGGTCCAGAGTTTTTGGTTTCTGCAAATGCTCATAATCCTGATTATTTCTGGTGACTGACTTTAATAGCAGGAGATGTCCTACCATCCACATACAGGTGCAATGTGGAACATCATTGTAAACACTTTGAGTAGATAAAATAAGTTGACGGCATGTTTTTTTCCTGTGTACATCCATTATTTATGTGGCCACTGTGCTTCCATGCCACAGTTACGGTGCTCTCAGCATGCTCCTCCTCATACCTGCAGTATTTGGTGTGTCTCTGTACAATCATGCGTTAAAAGACAAGTGTTAGTTCTGTTGTTATCTGCTACTGATTTATGCTGTCCTCTCCAGGATGGCTTCTGGAGGAGATGGCCACCGGCACGCTCGCTCTCAGACCATGCCCATTATCAGGAGCAAGAATGCCCTCACCAACCCAAAGCTGCTGCAGTTGATGGATACAGGTAGAACATTTTAACTGAGATGACTTTGAAGTTGCGTATAACTTATCTGATGATACTAATAAATAACCTTTTTTTTTTAGATGGGAGTATTCAGGAGGGGGACACATTGAGTCCTACAGATATTGAGGCCAACTTGTCGACAGAAGTGGCACTCACTGTGCTGGATGTACTAGAACTTTTTGTTCATCATCACAGGGTCTGTTTTTGTTTTTTAGTTTCTTAAAAACAGAACAAAAATAATAAATATTGTAATTTTTTTGATTGTAGTTCAATGAAAGATCTGGGAAAACTATTTTGTTCAACTGGAATATTTTTATTGGATCAAGGAAAACCTTGTGACATGTTTTCTGGCATTTCATGCCTTCTGAAGCAATGCCATCTGATACTATACTGCCACCTGGTGGCAACTGGAATATAGAGTGAACTATTTTACTTTCATGTGCTATCTTTTGTATTTTTGTTATATTGTGATAACATTTTTTTTTGCTTTTTATGTGCTTTATTTTCTTAATATTTCTCCATATAGAAACAGCTGTTGCTGGATGATGGACAGAACACACTGGTGAAGAAGGTGCTGGACACCTATTTGCTCTTCTTCCAGATCAACCAGTCAACCGCTACCTTACGGCATGTCTTTGCTGCACTCAGGCTCTTTGTACAAAAGGTCCAAACTTTATTTAAACACATCAAATAAAAAAAAACCCTAATATTTTTTCTTTATGTATAGTTTGATCTTCCTGTGTTTGTGTAGTTTCCCAGCTCATTCTTCCAGGGTAAAGCCGACCTTTGTGGGTGTCTGTGCTATGAGATCCTTAAGTGCTGTAACCATCGATCCAGCTCCACCCAGACGGAAGCTGCTGCCCTGCTGTATTTTTTCATGAGACAAAACTTTGAGTTCACAAAGGGCAAATCAATAGTCCGCTCACATCTGCAGGTCAGTATATATCACTGTATGTTAGTAAGACTGCAAGTACAACATTTCTGACTTGTGTGTTTTGATTAACATTATTTCAGAACCATACTGAGCCTGTATTCCTTTATCCACTGCAGGTCATCAAAGCGGTGAGCCAGTTGATAGCAGATGCTGGAATAGGAGGTTCAAGGTTTCAGCAGTCTCTGGCTATCATCAATAACTTTGCCAATGGAGACGCACCACTTAAAGTGAAGCAGCCTTTTTGGTTTTAGTACAGCTTCCTTATTGATCTACAGTGTCCTTTAACTCCAAATAAAACATGCTTATAACATGTTTTTTTTTACAGAACACTCCATTCCCTGCTGAGGTGAAGGACCTGACCAAACGGATCAGGACAGTCCTGATGGCCACGGCTCAAATGAAGGAGCATGAGAAGGATCTGGAAATGTTGGTGGATCTACAGTACAGTCTGGCCAATTCCTACGCTAGCACACCTGAGCTGCGCCGCACCTGGTTAGAGAGCATGGCCAAGGTCCATGTCCGTAACGGCGATCTATCAGAGGTTGTTATCCTTTTTCAGTTTTTCATAAGAAAATTCACAAACATTTCTAAGGAAGTGCAATATCTCGTATAATTGTCTTTCTTTAGGCTGCTATGTGCTACATTCACATCTCAGCCTTGATTGCTGAATCACTGAAGAGGAGAGGTCAGTTAACACTTGCTGCTACTTAAATGAACAACTTTCTTGCAGCATGTTTGTGCTACTGTATGGCCAAAAGCTTGTGTCTATATGTTCATGCTGAGCATCTTTACAGGCAACAAACTTTAGTTAGATCAGTGACATCATTGTTTTGTCAATCAGTCTTTCACTCCAAGCACATTCACTGGAATATTAACACACGAGTCCTTCATTCAGTTATGATGGTTGGAAATGGGGAAATTGCTTGATTGTGTCTTTGGTGAATATTTTTTAAGAACGTGTGGTGAATAAAGATGGATTACCATATTGCCAACTATTAGTATGGATCTCTCTGTCCATCCCGATTGCATTTCCTTCTTAATTTAGATCTAGACTGATATCCACACAATGGTTTTTCTGTTGTGTGCTCCTCTGTGTGCATGCTTGTATATGTCTTTCTTTAAATCACATGTCTGTTTTGCTGTATGTCTAATAGCAATTATTTGCATGTGCTCTACTAACTCAGCCTGCTGGGCAACAACTAGTGTAATGTGCCAACACCTCCGCTGATATGTGAGCCTTGTCCTCAAGCATTTAAGGAAGCAAAAGCAAGTGGAGAAAAAAGTTTGTAAATTTGCTGCTGCTCCTCCCCTCCTACCAAACAGGCTACTGGAGAGCTGACAAGGCCAGGATGTCCAGTGTGTCCTCTGAAGAGAGCCCTGTCTTTAAATGTAGCTCCTTACTAACTACCTCCCGAGATCAAGACAGTGAGTGTGTGCGCCTGGGGCCTGCTGGGTGGTTTGGGTCGGGAGTTCTGATTGTGCTGAAGGTGAAAAAGGGACCTTGGGTAATCGTGGGAGAGCATGTATTTGTTTAATCACATTGTAATTTGGTGGAAGGGTTTGATATTTTGATGAAGATGAGATTTGGATCTAAGGAACATCAAGCTGGTTGGTACTGATTTAACACTATTTGGTTCTGTTGATTGACAACATATGTTTAAGCCTTGATTACATGTTGTTTGACATGAATGTTTATATTCACTGCCCGGCTCTTACACAATCCTCACTGGATAAGATGCTCAGTGTCACTGGCATTTGAAATAAAGCACAAGTTTTGTGGCTGGAAAAACAAAATGCATCTCTGTAAAAATGTCTTGTATTTCCATACAAGACTACTTGTGTTTGTCAGTATATGCATCTGTATGTTATAAGGCTTTTCTTTTGAATGACATGCTCTGATATCAGTTTTACTTGTATGAAACCCCAGCATCTTTCTCCATGGGCTGGGCTGCGTTCATGTGCATCAGCCCCAATGTCAAAGAGGAGGGTGCCATGAAGGAAGACACTGGTACACAAGACACACCATACACTGAGGTCAGTGTTGGCTTCTTACCTAAACAAAATAAAAAATAACTTACAATAAATGGGCAAAGTATGAGTTACTGAGTCTGTGCACTTTGTGCTCCCCCTATATTGTGTAGGATACACTGGTGGAGCAACTGGAGCTGTGTGTGGACTATCTGTGGAAATCTGAGAGATACGAACTCATTGCAGACATCAACAAACCTGTGATAGCTGTCTTTGAGAAGAGGAGAGATTTTAAGGTAACCGATGCCCTTTTACTCTTTTGTATGTGTGCCCAGTCCAGAGTGTGCATTACAAGCTGACCCTGTTTTGTTTTACACTTTTGTGTTCGGACAGAGGCTGTCGGAGCTGTACTACGACATCCATCGCTCCTATCTGAAGGTTACTGAGGTGGTGAACTCAGAAAAGCGTCTCTTCGGTCGATACTACCGCGTAGCTTTCTATGGACAGGTGAGTGAGAGTCTTTGTACAAGAACTTATTATCCTGTAAAATTGATCAGCTTATCCATTAATGAAAATCTTTAAAAGGAACAATATATCCTAATAAATAAAGATTTGCTTTAGCTGTAAAAATGTAAACTGCATGATAACATTTAGTTTTTAGTTTTTTTTAAATATTCATTTTATTTGTAAGTCGCCATTGGTGTATATGTTGCAGTGCATCCTGGGAGTTGATGTATTTCGGTTGTAAGCAGTCTCTTAGCTCCATCTAGTTGCTCAATATCTATAATTCATCCTTTTCAATGACGAGAACAGCGATAAACAATCAAAAACAATCCGCTGAATGAAGACAGAGTTGGACACAATAGTTGCTGTTTGTGCAGCAGCTGTTTGTCAATGCTAACTTGAAAAGAGAGTATTTATCCAAAGAGCTGCATTTACTTTCCACATCTGTTTGTGGAAAATATTGAGACCAACCTTGTTATTAGATTATAGCGCTGAACAACATAATATGCACTAAACAAAGTAAATCTGAACAGGCTCCATATCAATTTTTGTTCCCTGAAAAAAGCTTCTTTATGTAGATAATCTTATTATCTTGTTCACAGATATTTACTACTACTTATTAGCTCTTAAAGATGTTCCTATAGCATATCCTTCGTGGTAAACCATGGTGATAATGTGTCTATGGAAAATATTATCTGGCTCAACAAACCTGCCGTTGTCATAGCGATCTCATAGCTGGGTTTTGGAACCAACACGGTGGTTAACATGTTAGATATGTTACGATCTGTCTTTCTTTTTAAACATGCTTTAGCTTGTGTGAAACAGCCAAAGACAGCACAGTGTCTGGCATTTTATACCACTATGTCTACTAAGTGTAAAATCATCTAACAATCAAACTTCTTACATCATATCTGGAAAAGCTTTAAAAAGAGCACTCACTGTTGGTTAAAAACATAGTAAACAAATACCATTTTTAAACTAATTAAATGTTCTTACATGTCCACAACAATAACATTAAGTCAAATGGAAAAATGACAACACATTAACACTAAGTTGCCCTAATAGTTTGAGTTTCTCTCAAACAAATGAGAGATGTGTTCTCACTATAGACTGTAAATAAAAAAATTATTGTTCTCACGTGCATTTTTTCTTCTGAATGTTGAGGTTCAAACTTTCTATTCTGAAGTGAAAAGTTGGGTGTAAAATTGATTTAAGTCAGTTTCCTTAATTTCTCTGTTCACTCTTTTCTTCATTTTTATTATATACTAAATCAAGATTGTGGTAAGTTCTGAATGCTCTTGATTTTTCATTCTCCTCAGTGCTAACACTTTTTACCTCGCTTTACCTTTTACCACTAATAACATGTGCTGCTCCTACCCTTCGGTAGGTTTGTGTGAAGCTTGCAGTGGTCCATTTTACTTCCCATAATGCTCAGCAATGAAGTTGTTTCCTCCTAAAGCATTGAGAAAGTTTATACTCAGACATCTCCATTGGACATTTTCCTGTGCTGCTTTGAGAACAACCTCTCTCATCTAAAACTTAACCCTGACACCCTGTTGGTGCTGCGTGAGGCCCTAACAAAACGCTAAATGAATATAATTTTACTGTATATGTACAAGAGATTCAAGGCGAGTAGCAACACAAAATTCAAATAATGAAAACAACATGGCGTGCTGTAATTTTTGTGCTCTACATTCATACAAACACAAACTAATATTGTAACAGGTTGTACTGATTAGTGTTTGGGCATATGTCTGTGTAATGTTAGGGCTTCTTTGAGGAAGAGGAGAGCAAAGAGTTCATCTACAAAGAGCCAAAGCTGACTGGTCTGTCAGAAATCTCTCAGAGATTACTCAAACTATATTCAGACAAGTTTGGAGCAGACAATGTCAAGATGATCCAGGACTCCAATAAGGTAATTGACAGAAAAGTCTGTTTTTCTATTGCAGTTCTTCCTGAATGCAAACACAAAAATTCACAGTGATGTGTTTGACATCCCCTGAATACAGGTGAACCCTAAAGACCTGGATCCCAAGTTTGCCTACATCCAGGTGACCTACGTGGTGCCGTACTTTGATGAAAAAGAACAACAGGATAAAAGGACTGATTTTGAGAGGCATCACAACATCAACCGCTTTGTGTTTGAGACACCATTCACTCTGTCAGGAAAAAAGCATGGGGACGTGGAGGAGCAATGCAAGAGACGCACCATACTGACCAGTGAGTTTGTTTACATCTTTGTGAGTCAAACCTATGGAGAACCAATTTTGTCATTAGTCTTTTCTACTTATTTTAGGAGAATGAGTCTGAATCCAACAGACTGGTAAAGAACAGTAACATGTAAAAAATGAGGTTTTCTTTATCTCTTTTTAGCAAGTTCCAGCTTCCCTTACTTGAAAAAGCGCATTGAGGTGGTGGAGCAGCAGAGCACAGAAATGAATCCAATTGAGGTAGCCATTGACGAGATGTCACGTAAAGTTTCTGAGCTCAACCAGCTCTGCAACATGGAGGAGGTGGATATGATCCGGCTGCAGCTGAAACTGCAGGGCAGTGTTAGTGTCAAGGTGAGGATTCAGATGCACATAGAGTATTTAAATGTGGTAGCTTTGCTTTACACTACCTGATGATCTACCTCTAGGTGAATGCAGGGCCTATGGCATATGCCAGGGCATTTTTGGAGGAGAAGAATGCAAAGAAGTATCCAGATAATCAGGTCAAACTTCTTAAGGAGATTTTCAGGTAGGTCTTTCTTGCAAAGTTCACTGTAATTTTGAGTAGTCATATATTTTGCAGAGTAGATGGATATAAACAAGATTGTTAAAGTTAAACCATGTTTGCCGTCTGCAGGCAGTTTGCAGAAGCCTGTGGTCAAGCTTTGAATGTAAATGACCGCCTTATCAAAGAGGACCAACTGGAATACCAGGAGGAGATGAGAGCTCACTACCGGGACATGCTTACTGAGCTGTCGGGCATCATGAATGAACAGGTCTCACTATGCAATAACCAATAAGTATTAACACTGAATTACTACCGAGTGGCTTTTCTTTTTCACTTACAAGTTTAACTGCATGGCATACTAAGCATCATCGTTCCCGATGCATACAAGGCCTTTTACATTTTCATGGGTTTCATGAGTTTTTGTTACAACTGCATAGCTTTTTCTACTTCTTTTCCCACCTTTTCTCTCATTGCAGCTTGAAAAATCTGTTTTTGCCTTCAGTACCACCTCTATGTCTAACAGCTCTCTGTCCACTCTTTCTAAGACTGGTATGTCATGTTGCCAAGTTTCTTTACAAAGGACATCTTGTCACCTTACCTATGTGCTTACTGCATGTTAGCTTTCCCTAATATCCCCAGGGGAGTCAAAGTGCCTTATCTTGATCCTTGCTTTCTGTAGCATTGTCCTGTGTCAACACCAGCTTATTAATTCTTGCTCTTGTGCAGATTCCTCACACAAGACAACCGGGAACGGACCGGCACAGCACCTACTGAATGGCCAATAGCCACACCAGAAATTTCTCTTGCCATTTGGAGCCTCTAAGTGGCTTATTTATTTGTTTATTGTTGTTTTTTTTCCCCCCCACTGCAGGGAGTGGCGGGTTAGTGGAACTGTGACTGGTGGCCTCCTATAAAGAAAACCAGGGAAGAAGTGTGTAGATTGTGGTTGTGGTAGTCTGTAGTCCCAACGCGATCTCACGACAGAACATGTAATAGCTCTGTTTGTCCAAAGCACCAACATGGTGCCGTTTCACATATAACAGTCCCTCTAACAGCATGTTGTAACATGCCTGTCAATGTTTCAGGCTGTTGACTTTCTGCGGTATGGATGAGAAAGAGTTGGGGATAGTGTGAGACTGCTAAATCCCATCCAGGAGATCAGCACCCAACAACACAAAATTTCTAAGAATTATTTCACTTTTGTACTTTACTGCAGTTAGCAGTTAAAAACACATATTCAGGGTTTGAAAGACGTGATTTGGACCTACATATAATTTATTTTTTGTTGTTTTGGGTGTACTCTCACATGCGTGCACACACACATATAAAATCAAACCCAAAAACAGCCTGCTTGCCAGCTTGCTCTTTCATGAATTTTAAAAGTTAAATATAACAACGTTCTGTGGACAAATGTACCTATTACACATTTTGCCATGAGACCGGATTGGTAGTCCTGTAGTTGAACTTTGTCTACAATAGAGGCCAGACTGCTGGACTGTTAAGTACTGTTTGCTTTGGTCTTAGAGACTCGATCCATGTGTGATGTAGATTCTTCCACCTCTCCTGTTAATTTATCACTTTACGTACAGACAGAATTTGTTACACACACACACACACACACACACACACACACAAGCAAACACGATGAGCCCTCTTTCCACAACCCTTACCCTTTAGAAAACAGTGACCTTAATTGAGCTTGAGGTGCATTCAGCTGTACATGTAATGTATAGCTTCCTGGTGCATTTAGTTTCCACGTTTTACTGTGGAATATCTGTGTTTTGCAAACTGGTGGAAGATGTCTCATTAAGCAAATGATTTGAAAAAGAAAACTATATCAATACAGGTCCTTAAAATCAGAAGAGCTGAACGCACCTCCAGTTCTTGTATGAATGTAGAACAGCTCCATGTTGCTACTTTGTATCCTTTGCTAACATTCTGGAAATATCACTTTGCCAATTTTCAAACAAAAAAAAATATGTTTTGTAACATTTTTATAATTGAAATTGTATTGTTACTGTTATTATTTCCTGTACTGTTTTCAACTGTAAATAAGAAATATTAATATTTAAAAAAAATGTTTGAAATGTTTTTTTTTATAAAATAAACGATATAAAAATATTTGTTTAGCTGAAATAAAGAAAAAACGGACTAAAGTTTATGTATAACATTTAAATAAAAATTTGTTAATGTCCAAAAATCTTTAAAATGCTTGATTTATTTTTTAAAGTCACCTTTATGATGGTAATAATTTATGCAGTATTACACATCTTTTATTGTTTTTGTGGCAAATTTTGCCACGGTGATGACAGATTTGAATTTGAACTTTAATAAAACTCAGTCTGATAGTAAACAAGGAAATCTATGCAGAAACCATCGTATGCCTGATCTGCTGTGGTTGCCACCTGCTGACAAGATGTTGAAACTGAATAACTTATGACTTTATATGAAGCACATTTTCAAGCAGGCCATTCATTACGGTACTCTAGTCTTCAGCAAATGATTGAGTGTGTTTGTCAGTTTAAATGTTTAAAAAATCCAGTAAAGCAAAATGCAATTTCTGGATTACTGTATAAAGTTACAGGTGAGATTTAGTTTCTGTTAAGGTTAGTTTAATGTTACAGTTTGATGTGAGGAGGATGTTTGTCAGATCTGCAGCCCTGGTGTGGAGGGGTAGTCATAACCACGTCCTGAGGCCAGAGGCCTGTGGATGTAATAATAGATCATGGTGGAAACTTTGGTAAGACTTTCCACAACAGGAATAAAAGTGAAAAAGACTGAAATAGTCAAAGTCCATAAAGCATTATCTTTGGATTCACGTGAATGTTGGTATAAATATACTTCAGTGTTTCCACATGGCATGGCTGTTATTGTCTAATGTCTAGGACATGTCCAGATCAGCTGTGTCCCCTAATAATGACACAAGGATCAAAAAGTTTGATATCTAAATCGGTGCACATTTCAAAGTCCAGATGTCTGCTCTAAACCTAAGCTCCCCATGTGCCAGCTGTCAAAATTTGCAACAATGCAGTCATTGGAGGTTTTATAATTGTGTACAAAAAGTGACGTGTAAAAGGATAAAATAAATAAACGGGCATAAAGAAGAGCCTGCAGTCATTTTGGTTTAAAATTTCTGTTTTCTTTTTTTATTGGACAGAAACTTATATTTATTTTATTTGGAAAAACGTTTGTTTTGTCCGAGCTCCTTGCCATCAAACATTTGAGTCTGGGTTTGCAGTGAAAGTGACATGGTATTAAAATTCCCAATGTGCTTTGACACGCCTTTCCATGAGATCTGGTGTCTGTTTTCATTCCTCCCCTAATTGTTGGGTATGATTATTGACCATGCAGAGGGATGCTGCAACAGAGTGGTTGTTTACTTATTGATGCTAAGCCCAGGGTTGGGATAACCTCTTTTTATAAGTGGTTCTGAATGTGCAGTGGGTGTCAATAAACAGCATCTGGTCCTGAACTTCTGTTTATAACAGAACAGTTGACACATTTGGCTCTTCACTCTTGCTCTGACGCACAAAAGAAGAGAAACAGATAAAGTTGCACTGACCTCCTACAAAACGTCTTCTTAACAAACAATTGTCCAAACAGCCAATCAGAATTTCCCTCCTCCTATGTCTCATCCCTCTCACCTCTTGACTGCTGTACTTTATTTTGTGTACAGGAGTGGAAGGCTGATTGAGTTTCTCTCCTTTATTGGCTGACTCGTGTCTGTCTCCCTCCCTGTGGCCTGGACTCTGGCAGGGTCAGGTTGCTCTATTAGTCATTGAAGACAAGATAATAGAATTCAGTCTAATCCCACTTAAGATATAAGAACACGTATGGTGTCAAAGGTGTTTCCCTTTCCCATCATCTCTCCTCGGATGAAACGGCAACATAATTAAATGAGGAAGATGTCAAACTATTAGACTACTTATTTAGTAGCTCTTGCAAACCTCTTGCGCACAGCGCATTTCATTTCCGATCCCGGCTTAGCTTTCCTGAAACTGGATGCCGGAGTTTATGAATAAAACATCCACTGTGTGCTCCTGGCTGATCACCGGAGCCCTTTCAGCTGTATAAGTGGTGAAAGGCGACATAATCTCCCCCCCCACAACAAGGACCGAACTGAGATTGAGAGGCACAGAGGAGCTAGACTTGCGCACGGGGGGGAAGACGGCACACACCTGAAGGAGCATGTTAAAACCACAGCAGCACGGTGAGTTTCTTATGCACGACCCCCCTCCGGTCTTTGGGAAGCCGTGGTACTGGCAGCGCAGCAGCAGCACCATGGAGAGCACCCGCAGCTTGGCGCAGGTCATCATGGAGATGCGCGATGAAATCAAGAAGCTCGAGGCGGAGAACCGGGAGTTGCGCGCAGAGCACGGTCCAACCAGACCGGTGTCTTCCACAGGAGAGGATCAGGGGGGGATAGTAGAAAACCCCTACGTGAACCTGAGACGAAATGCTTCTGCTCCTGTTTTGGAAGGACAATACAAAGGTAAGAGGATATACTCAGTAGTTTTGTGCACACAGAAAATGATCACTTAAAGATCATTTCTAAACCAAGATCACGTTGATTCACATCATGCATACTTCTCAGGAGAAGTTTCGGCTATAACTAGCATTGGTTAGAATGCATAACTTGCTCAAATGGAAAAAAAAATATTAGAAAAGGCTGCAAGATATCAGCTGCACTGACTGTACACGTTATATCGTGCATATGATTTTAAATGGCTAAAATAGTCTTCTAATAATTTGGCAGAGCAATTACCTGAAGTTTTTTTTTAATTTTAATCCATCCCATGGTGTTCATGTTCTTTCACAGAAAACACAGTTATGACTGTCCGGAGGTACTCCACCAGCTCCAACCTCTCTGAGGTGACAGTGACACAGGGAAGGATTGACAAGGGGAGGCATGGGAACTCTGGATGGGGAAGACTCCAGGAAGAAATCCAGCATGGAAATGATGTGTTTAACTCATCTAAAGGAGAAGTGGAGAAAGTCCCTAACCGACACTCTCTGCAGGAATATGTCCATAAAAATAGGTACAAAGATGCACTTTAAATTCCAAAAACCTGTAGAAAATCTTATGAAAAATGCAGCTGTACATTAATTATTTCTATGGTGTGTTAAGATTTATTTTCCTTTTTTGACAAACTTTGTAGCTGAATTCGTCTTATTTTATTTCTCTTTCAGGGCCAAAACAAAAACGGTGACCTTTCTTCTGCCTGTTGAGGACATTTACACCAGCCGGCCTGCTCTAACCAGACACCAAGAGGAGCCTAAAATCAGTGACCGAGCTTCCATAACTGAGACTGATTCTTGAGAGCTTTTAAAGATTTGATTAAGGCAATAGATTGCAAAACAGACAAACTGAAAGTCTGCAACCAGAGCCAAGTATGACTCTTCATCTAGGTCAGTTTAGATTGGTCTCCTAATGAGGAAGCCAGCAAATGGACTTTTATCACACCTGACCACAGAAAACGGACAGCTTTGGTTACAGGTGTTATTTTCAGTTGGCTATGGCAATCCATGCCTGGTCAACAGTGATGAGACATGGGTCCCTGTGCAGAGGATCAGGTGTCTGGACTCCTTTCCCAACTTGAGCTGTCATTTCAGGGTGACACACATACATACACACACCTGCAGGTGACAGTCCTTTCACAAACTGTTGTCACTGACTCACCCCGTGTGAGATTAATCATATTCATTACTTATTCATCGCTCTTTCTTTTAACAATGATGTGGCCGAAAAGCCACATGAAGATCTGACCTGTTTCTTCACCACATTCCTGAAAAGTATTTTTTTTTACATGAAATAAAATACAGTAGCCTCTGCTTTTATTTAACATAGATGATTTAAAAGAAATCAGTGTTCGTCATGTTTAAATAAAATTTAACTCTCCTCAACAGTCAGGTTGTATTTAAGCTATGAGATTTATACAGTGTTATTGATTATTTTGACAACTTTTAAGGAGCATTTTAAATATAAATATTTAAACATATTAAACATTTTTCTTGCAATAAATTATATTGTTTCGCATGTTATCTAAATGACGAGGCTTATGGTTCATGAGTGAATCAAATATAAAACCTAATATCTAAGAAAATATTGTTATCAGACTTTATTCATTGAAAGTAAAGAAATATAAAAAAAAAACACAGCTGGAGCAAATATATTATTTGTGTGCTTTAGGTAAATGCTTTATAACCCCAGGAATCCTAAACACTTGTAATTAATTGGGCTAACTTTATTTGAGCTTGATTCTTCTCATCAAACTTCTGTTCATATAGAAACATCACACTATAAAACCCCGTCAGCTTGTTATTTTCAGCTTAAAAATCTGTTAGCTCTCTGCAAACACCACATAAACCTTATATAATGCTACATAATATTTGGTAATATCATTTGACAAGTTCACTTCAAAGCAATCTCAAAAATTAAGTCAAACACTGGACCAAAACATCCCTAATGGGCAATCATAGTTTGTTTTATTGGTTATAAATTTTAAATTGGATAAATAATTAAAACAGTAAATAAAAAAAATAGAAAAATTATGAATACAAAATATTTTTGTCTCACTTTTAAGAACATTGCAGTCAGGGGCTAAAGACAAATAGAGATGTTTTGGCCCAGTGTTTAGCTTGCTGTAGGACGAAGTCCCAGTAGGCCAGTGAGTTTTCTTTCTTTTAAAAATTCTCATTGCAGTAGAGACGTAGCCACCAGTGGATCTGAGGATGTAGAAAGTTGGCTTGCATTTAATTTCTTTTTCCTAGAATGATCTGCATTGACTTTTCGAACCATTCACTTATTTGCTGCAGCAAAGTCCAATTCTTTACCTAGAAAAAAGTTTTCCTCTCAAATTTGTTATGCTTTCTTTTCTTTAATTTGTACTAAATAAGTTCATTTACTGCAGTCGTGATGTAAAAAAGAGGTGTCTCTTAACATTTTGGATGATAAGAGAACATATAGAACTGTAACAGATTCTGTTTGCAAATCCTTTTGTGTAAAACTGCTGCTTTTATCAACATTATTCTGGTTGGGTACACACACACTGAAAACTGAATCACTCTGTAGTTCATTTACACTTTCTGTGCTGCATCCTTAAAGAAGCCTTATTGGGAAACCATGATTTCTCTCCCCCTGCTCCCCCCACAACATAGCTGCTGCTCTGCAGCTACACTTTAATGCTCCCTGCAGGTAAAAAGACATCACACTGTGGGAGAGCGTCTCCATGAGGGCTTCTTTGTATTTTTGAATACTTAACTTTCATTGAAGGCTTTTCTTTCTTTCAGATAACCTGGATCCATCAGATGCTGCAATGCCTAATCAAACAATTAAATAACACTGATTTACTGTTAAAATCAGTTTTACTTTGATCAGAAAAAAGTTACCCTACTTTGGTTCTACATACAGTCGGTTTTCCAGCTAAGATATTTTTATGGATCAGATGTTATTGAACACTGGTGTTATTGTCACGGTAACATTTACGATTCAGGTGCTTTTTAAAGCTCATAAGATGATTTTTGGTCTGTAGGTTTCATGTCCACAGTGAGGCCTGGAGAGCCTTCATGTCCCTCAGCAGCCTCAGATTCATCTTGCGTTTTTCTCCTGGTTGAATGTTCATGGCCCCTGTAGAGCCTGTGGAAACTCTGACTTCACTTCTACTGTTCTGCTTAGGTTTTGCTTTCTTTCTTAATGCCTTAATCTGTAAACGGAAACAGGAAGTGTTAACAGACAAAATGTGGAAAAGGAAAGAAAACAAACTATTGTTGTGATACCTGTGATTTGTGTTCGTAGAGTTTACTGATCTGTTCTCCTTTTCTTTCAATTTTCAGTAGCAGCCTCTCCTGTTCCCTCTGAAGCTCCTTTCTTTCCTCTTCAGAGACACTGTCCTTAACCTGCCTCAGCAGTTCATCATGCTCCCTGCAAATCACACAGAGTAAAGCTGAACACCGTTAATAAAACCTGATTCCAAATCTATTTTAAGAGCAAATGTACTCACACACTCATGAGCTGCAGCTCTTCCTGTAGGGCTTGTAGCAGTCCAGATAGCTCCTCTTCACTAGCAGATGATGACGAGGAGTAACTGTCTGAATACTTCTGGCTAACCTTTGCAGAAAGGTTAGGACTGTGAGAAAGGACGCGGCTGTTGCAGAGATGAGGCTGGTGTCTTTTCAAGGAAGACAAAACTGCCTGGACGTTTGCTCTGACTGAATGACTTCGACTGACTGACTGAAAAGGATGTAAAAGAAGAGAGTTGTGGAGAACAGGAGTGAGAAAGGTGCATCGTGAAACCTTTTTTTTTTGTCCTGTGCTACAACCAAAAATATACAATACCGTTCCAGCAACAAAAGGTACATCACTGAGGCTCAGTCTGTAGTGTGGCTCTGTGAAGGATCTCTGCTGTGGGGAAGATTTCTGGAAAGAAAAAGAAAATTAATTTCAACAACAGTTGAACGGGATCATCCAGCTTGTTATGCATGCATAGTTCAAAGGCCAGACTCCATGATCCAGTGTGATGGTATAAATGCACAGTATGCCATGGGTAGTCTGCACCTTGGAGTATTACTTTTGAGTAATACACGCTTTACGTACAAGATTTAGACACACAAGAATGGCAAAACATGTTTACACAACTGTGGTTAGATAAAGTTTAAGTATAAAATACAGTTGTAAAAACGTGGATGCTTTTTGACTGACAGCAAATGAAAGTTTACTTATCTAATACCATTTTCTTCAAATGTATATGCTTGTCCTAACATATACAACCTGTCCAGATGTTGCTGTATAATATGATGCTTTTTACATTTGAACTGACCTTCTTCTCTTTAGCCTGTGTGGTGGGCAGATGAGGAGACACTGATCGCAGCAAGATCCTATTGGCTTCCAATCCTGTCTGTAGCTGATGGTTGTGAGAAATCCAAAAACATGCAACTCTTTTCAGATGCAAGATATATCTCAGACTGCAAATAGTGAGTGCATCGTAAAAAGTCATAGACAAAATGAAAGCATAGTCAAAATTTTGCAACCTGGTGGGTTTTATCCTGTATTAGCTTTCTCAGGTGCTCCTCTTCCTGTAGTTTCTTCTCCAACTCACAAATCTTCATCTAAGAGACCCAAAGACACTGTATTTATTGGATTGTAATTATGGTAAAAAACACTGAACAATATGGGGAAAAACATATTTTGTTTTACCAATAGTGTGATTTGGTTTGCAATATAATCCTAATATTCCAACTATTCAGTGTTCATGCAGAAATATATTTTCTAAATGAGATGGAAGATTATCACACGGCATCAAGGGCAACAAGGACAAAATGTTGAGCTGTGAACAGCTTCACCAACCAACTACATGATGAACATGTGGCCAAAACACTGAAGTTTCCTCTATAACAGGGTTATTCTTTCAAAAAACATTTCTTTGACTTGATCTTTTCAACTTATAACCCCTCTGACTTGTCTAAAGCATTAGTGAGTCTTTGTTACTACCAACATCATTTGCATTAATGTATATAATTCTATGACTTTACAAACCTCTGTACAACATAGAGAGTTATGTACCTCTGCATTTTTCTGTGTGTGCGTCAGCCTGAGGTAGTTCTGCTCAAGTCGCTCCAGCTTTTCCAACTGAGCATGCTCAGACACTGAGCCACACTGTTGGTCAGTTGCTTTGTCTTTCTCCATGAAAGCCTAAACGTAAACAATTGATACAAGTCTACCAATTAACTCACAGAAACATATTTCCAAGTTTTTGTGAATTTCTGAGCAACAACTCTTAACCATTTCTATACATCTCTGCTCGTGATAGGTGACCTGTGTATTTATTAAGCTGGTCCTCTCCGTCCTAGCATTACGCAGCATCCTCCTCATCTGATTCAGCTGGCACTCCAGCTTCACACAGCGGGACTCTGCAGCTGCAAGGTTTTTGATCAAAGCTATAAATAAAGTAAAAGGTACAGCATAAAAAATAAATGAAAAATTTGAGGTTGAATTAATATTACAGTATAATTTGCTTATTAATTCACCTTGGTTGCAGCTGGACTGGTCACTCTTCTTTCTTTCTGTGTCCCTCTGATCATTTAAGACTCCTTGTGTATTTCTGTCACTTTGCAGAAGTGTGCGAGATGCATCTTTAGCCACATATCGCAAACTGAGCTCAGCTTGTCCTTTCTCCAACTCCAACCTCCTTATTTTCTCTTGAAGGTTCCTCAGTGCAGATAGAATTGCTGCAAGAGCGCACACCTAAATTGTTTGTCATATAGTGGTTATAGATATAAAGTAACTTGGTATTTTTCAGGCTTGATTTAATATAAGAGATCAAAGTGGATGATGTGCTGGAATGGAAAGATCTTGGTGGAGAGGGGACATCCAAGAAGTGCAGTGTCATGTTGCACATGTAACCATGGAGTCCTGACACACCACAATGTTTGAATGGAAACTTCACAAGAGATAAAGGAAGCTATGCACACATTCATGAACCAATAAACTTACCTGCACTGCTGGTTTCTGGAAAGGCTTTGCTGGGTGATGATGGACGATATGAGCATTCAGTGTGTGTTTGAGGTGTATGATGAATAAGTGTGTTGATGAATGGACGGTGACTGGGATAGTCTTTATAAGATGACTGGGACAAGCTGTGAGACACTAATCCACTGGCTGGGGCTGGTGGACGTGTTTCCTGCAGATAATGATCACTATGTATTAAAGTAATATCCACAAACAACTGATAATGTTACAGAATATTGCTGGTATTTACACTTTAGCTATACACGAGACATAGCTTCAGTAGAGTCCAGGAAAGCAATTATAATCAATTAATCGACCAATGCAATGAAAACAGCAGAGAAATTTAGATGAAACCTTAAATTAAATGTTCGATTTGTTAAGCTTAGTTCCAGTGTGCCACATTAACTGATCGGAGCTGTACTAACTGCTGTTATACTGCAGTTTAGCTTATGTACTCTGCAATTTGCCTTGCCTATTTTGATCGAATTAAATTAGATAAAAATCTTTCACACCTACCTCGTCCCGTTTTGAATTAGTTACAATATCCATCGAGGCACGGGCAAACCAGACAGTCTTTCTTTTGACACAATATCGAAAAAAACTATCGAAGTTTAGCCAATTTTAGTATAAAAAGTACTTAATAACAGACCGACAGCCTGCTACCCAAACACCGCTTCGTGTGAAACGGGGCAGTACAAATAGGTTATGTGTTGAATAAAGAAAGCATCATTTAACAAGCAACTCAAACAATTTTTTTTGTAAAATGGGATTGATACTTAACCCAGCTTAGCCCGATGGACACAAAGGCCACAGAATCTTTAGATATGTTTGAGGCTATAAAGCTATACCGGTGCTCGTAGTGTCATAAAACAAACGAACACCATTACTTTAGCGGAAATGTAGTCCTCCATTACAGCGAATGAGGAGTTGCTCGCCGTGAAGCCACAGAACAGAACTACAATAACCGCGAGCCTTCAGTGAGGGGTGGGTCCATGTTTTGCAGGAGTTGCCGGGAGTTTTAGGGGTAAGTTAGGTTGTAGTCAGGTGTGGCGTGACATGATTTTATCCTAGACAAGTAGAAAGTCTTTTGCGTTCTTAACAATGTATTAGTTGCTGTTACATTTACATATTGGGGGTGTTTTATACTAAACGACTGCACAAACCGAAGTTTGGTTTATATTTCCATTTGAACGCTGTGTGGTGTGAGTTAATGCTAACTTTCCATTCTGTTACTATTAGCTGCTCTGTAACCAATATGCGTGTTGTTAGCTTGGTACTACGATTAATATAATGTACAGTTTTTATTTAGCCTTAATAATAATAATAAATAGTACCATTATAATAATGTTATATTTAATTTGATTAATTCTGTGTTATTTGACTTGAAGTAATCAAGTTGGTCTGTATTTTCTCATTAGTAACATTAAAGATACAAACAATGCTATTTAGTATTTCAAACTACATAGTTGATGTGGATAACATTGAAAGGATTATTCTGTAACTTTCTCTTGAAAACACAACATAAATACGCCAATTTGTACCACATTTTTATACATTTAGGAAAACTACAGGTTGCTAAAAAGTTTAACACACACATAAGATATGTAGACGTAACAGTTCAGAATAAAATGTAAACCAACACCCTGTAATGGAGCATTGGCACAGATACTGTCTAATTTCATCATAAGTGCAAAGTATAGTTCTTATCTTGACATATATTTTTTAATTGCATGTGAAATCTAAGTACAGTTTTCAGCAGTTAAAGCAAACACAGCAGAAAAAGGCATCCCACCCTGCTGAGAGGATGAACTGGTACTTTGAAAATGAGAAAAAAAAAACTTTTCTGGCTTTTGCCAAATGAGATTTAGAATATTTTTTGGTATTTAAATTTTCTGGCATATCTTTTTTTTTCACAAAATCTTGACTATTGTTGGCAGCATTTATGATGAACTTACTTTTTGTATTTGTGTTATTTTCTGGATCAAGAATAATAATTTAGTCAAAAACAGAAAATAAGTAACATCTGGTGCCTTGTAAAAGAATCGTTTTCAAGGGTAACAGTTATGTTTATTTTTAATTAGTACACACTAAAAGAAAAAAAATATTAAAACCAATGCAAATATAGATTGTTAGAAGTTGTGCAAACCAATGTGAAAAAAACACAAATTTAAGGGAAATACTGGTTGCTATGTTTGACAAGCCTGTCAGTTACCTGTCTCAGATTTGGATGTTTTGAGTTATTTGTATTATCACTGCAGGTGAGCCATTTGCCGACAATCCCCTCAGTCATGTCCTCAGAGAGACCATTGTGAGTTTCTTTTATTTTTACACTTTTGGTATTTCACAATAAGTATTGTTCATTCTATACACAATACCTTGTACTACTAAATTGAAGTTAAATAAATATGTAAGTGCTATCCTTTGCAATGTGGGCTGTTTGTCTAGGGATGACGAAGATACCTTGAGGATCCTCATTGCTACAGATATTCATCTCGGTTACCTTGAGAAAGATGCCATCCGTGGCAGTGACTCCTACAACACACTGAATGAAATCCTGGAATGTGCAAAGACATATCAGGTGCATGCAAGTTGGTTTAAGTATATTAATTATATGCTTATATTATATTAATAAAATTGTATTTAATCTGTGCACTTGAAAGGACTTCCATGTTGTCCTGATTCACAAGCTTTAAACAAATATAATCCCTTTTTTTTGCCTAACTGTGTTTTTGCAGGTCGATTTCATTCTTTTAGGGGGGGATTTGTTTCATGAGAACAAACCATCCCGTCGATGCCTTCACAGCTGCATCAGCATGCTTAGAAAATATTGCATGGGAAACTCACCTGTAACCTTCAATATCCTCAGTGACCAGACTGTCAACTTTAACACAACACAGTAGGTTTCCTCTTCTCTATTCTGCTTAGTATTCACTACTGTTGCTTTATTTGTGATGATTAAAGTATTACATACAACCTGATGTGTGGCTGTAGGTTTCCCTGGGTGAATTATCAGGATACAAACCTCAACATCTCCATTCCTGTGTTCAGCATTCATGGCAACCATGATGACCCAACCGGGGTAAGACCCATTCACACATTTTTATCACATAGGTGTGATTTTGTAGGATTTTAGGTCTATCCTGATGGTGACTTTATTTCCTCCAAGGTTGAAGGTTTGTGTGCTTTGGATCTGCTAAGTGCTTCTGGTCTTGTCAATCACTTTGGTCACTCCCACTCAGTTGAAAAGATAGAGATTAGTCCTGTCCTCATGCAGAAAGGTAGAACCAAGCTGGCACTGTATGGTCTTGGTAAGTTTATGTTTGGTGTTTTATGACAGATTGGTGGTGTCCATCCCTGAGATAACGTTAATGTTTCCTCTAAATGTTGTATGAATGTGTATGAAGGTTCCATCCCAGATGAGCGCTTGTACAGGATGTTTGTCAACAACCAGGTTAGCATGCTTCGCCCCAAAGAAGATCAAGATGAATGGTTTAACCTTTTCACAATCCACCAGAACAGGTGTGTGCATTAAAACTAATCCATTATATGATAAGATGTGTACCATATTCCTTTGGTACATTTCAAAGTATGCAATGTGCTTGTAATCCAGTACTCGTATCTGAGCACTGGATTCTTCTGGCTGACTTGATAAGCTTTGTTGGTGAACTCAATCAAAAGTTTTCTAGGTGTACTTTCCAAAAGTGGTGGGAATTAAGGCTTTGCCATTGTAGGAAAATTGCTCCAAAACGAGATTTCTAGGCAACTCTAATGAGTAAACTGTGGTCCAAACCTTATACTGGTACTCAAGATGTTTGCTAGAAACTTGTAATTTATACAAAAGCCTGTATTCATAAAATTGGATGTAATGTTTAAATAAGATGTCAAAACCCAAAGATTCTGACATGATTTGAGAACGTTAAAAGCCAGACTGGATTTAATATAGAATAAAATAAACATGAAGCACAGCTGTTAGCTACATGATGTTTCTAGAATAATATGAAAAATATAGTAGTATTATATAAAATCCATTTGTTGAGGTTAAAAGTTTTAAAGAACTATCAAGGGAATCAATGAGAGGCAAATTTTGTTGGTAATTTTTTATGGTTATGTTTTGTGTTGATTTGTTTGCTTTTACAACAGTACTGTAAAATGCTTAGCATCTTAGCTTTCTATTAGTTTACTGTATATCCTCGTACTAACATGCAGCTCTTATATATGAAGAACATTAGGTAGATAACAACTGAAGGTTTACTAGAAATCTTTTTACTTAAGAGCTATGTTTTACATGTGTTTTATCTCATCATTGATGTTTGTATATTCTCTTTAGGAGCAAACACGGTCCCACAAACTATATTCCAGAGCAATTCCTGGATGACTTCATTGACTTGGTGGTGTGGGGCCATGAGCACGAGTGTTTGATAGCACCAACCAGAAATGAGCAACAGCTCTTCTATGTGACGCAGCCAGGAAGCTCTGTAGCCACCTCCCTGTCACCTGGAGAAGCTACCAAAAAGTACAATTACAAACAAACAAACCCAAAAGATAATCGTCTTCAAATTCTGGTTAATATTTTGCAAGGCTGTGCTTGTTAGACTACTTTGTTTTTGTGTAACCAGGCACATTGGGCTGCTTAGGGTGAAAGGTCGCAAGATGAACCTGCAAAAGATCCCCTTGAAGACTGTACGTCAGTTCTTTATTCAGGATGTGGTACTGGCTGATTACGAAGACCTCTTCACACCTGATACGCCACAAGTCATGAAAAAAGTGGAGGACTTGTGCCATGCAAAGGTTCTCACCAACTAGTTTTAATAGTTGTTGCTCAGTCTCATCTCATTTTTTCTTCATGTCATTCTGTAGGTCACAGAGATGTTGGAGGAAGCTGAAAGGGAAAGGCTTGGGAGTCCACTCACTCCAGAGAAACCTTTAATTCGGTTGAGGGTGAGATGGATTTACATTGAAAGCCTGCTCACACTTTCTGGGTGACACTTGCATCTAATGAATTGTCTTTGTTGCCTTTACCAGGTGGACTATAGTGGAGGTTTTGAGGTGTTCAACACCTCTCGCTTCAGTCAGAAATTTGTGGATCGTGTGGCCAATCCAAAAGACATTATTCACTTTCTCAGACGACGCGAACAAAAGGAAGACATCAAAGGTGTGGCAAAGGCCAAATGCTATTCTACGGACCTGTTATCAATGAATAAAACAATCCAAGTGTATTCTGTATTTTCACAGTCTATGAATGGTTTACATAATCTTCATCCACAATGTTCTCAATGCAAAAGATGAATTCTTAAAGAGAAAAATGAAACGTAAAATAGCATTAAATAGCAGTTATCTTTCATGCATTTCATTAAGACTTTGGGTAAACTGGCAATTTAATATGTTCACTGTGATGTTTATATTTTAGATGAAGCAAATGTTGATTATAGCAAACTGCTAAAGGTCACAGCTGTTGAGGGGCTAAGAGTGGAGGACCTTGTCAAACGGTACTTTGAGGCAGCTGAGGAGGTACGTTAAACAAAAACATCCTGTTACAGTACTCATGGGAATGTTTTTTCCTCATTCAGCTGTGTATGTTTGCTTTCACAGAAAGTACAGCTGTCTCTGCTGACTGAGAAGGGAATGGGAAAAGCTATTCAGGAGTTTGTAGACAAAGATGAGAAGGATGCTATTGAGGAGCTAATCATCTACCAGTTAGAGAAGACACAACGCCATCTTCAGGCCAGAGGAGTATCTACAGAAGAGGATATAGATAAAGAGGCAAGATGATCTAGTGAGGGTTGTATGTTAATGTAGTTTAGTAATATAACACTGCATGTTTATGGCTTTTTTCAGGTTCGCCATTTCAGAGACTCCAAAAAGAACACAACAGAAGAAGATAATGAGATAAAAGAAGTAAGCAGTGAATCAGAAAACATCTAAAAAGCTGTTTTGACCCAGTTTAACATCTCCGTCCATTTCAGGCCATGAGCAGAGCTAAAGCTCACCAGCCGAGGCGTGGAGACGACCCTGTGGAGCCAGATTTATCAGATGAGTTTGCAGATGTTGCTATGGACTCTGATGAGGGTGCAGTTCAATTTCCTGTTCCGGCCCGAGGCAGAGCGCGAGGGGGCCGAGGACGGGGAAGCAGAGGCAGCAGGGGTAGAGGTAAGAGTGCTACCTCCATGTTTGAACTTTAATGACAAAAACACTGACGTGTTGCTGTTTGGTTTTAGTGATGCCTTTAAAGACCCTGTTGATCTTTTGAGTGGTAATAAGAAACCTGCGTCAATGAATGTTGTTGCTTGTAAAAAAAATTGTGAATATATCGTTAACATATTTATAATGCAATTATATAATCCTCAAATACACAATTAACAATGAGATCAGATAACTGGAATTGGTCAAAAAAAGTACCGTCACAGTCATTTTCTATTTATCAAACCTTTATTCATACAGGTGATCCAATTGAGACCAAATGTCTTATTTTCACAAGAGACCTGTCTCAGAAAACTCTCAGTTTTAGCCTTCTACCATTTAATTAGTACATTTTAAACAAATGTTTCTACACTTTGGGTCTGTTTTCACATTTTTCATCTTCATATGCTTTGTGTTTTGTCCTTGCACACATGACATTGATACACATCCTTTCAGCTTGAATGGCAAATGTGAAAAGGCCTTTTGTTTTCCTGAATTTCCTGCACAGTTGCTGTGCTGACAGCCACATTTCTCTGCAGCATGAGATAACCCAGGCAGGTCTCAGTGGTCACATGTATTTCAGATCACACAATTTTTTTCTTTCTTATGTAAAAAGTGAGAAAAGTCCGGAACAATTTAATGCTGGAGTTTATAGTATTGGTTTACTGTCCATTGATAATCCTGTTCTTCATGTATTGATCTAGGTGCAGCTTCTTCTGAACCAAAACCAGCTGGTCGTGGTCGTTCCCAGAAATCTTCTGCAGCCTCCCAAAACAGAAGCATTATGCAGGGTAGGAAAGTGTTCATTTAACCGAGAATCACACATAATGCAACAAAACATTCACCGCGGCTGCTCATCAAATGTTTTTTTTTGTTTTTCACATCTTATTTTTCAGCATTTCAGGCTTCGTCTCGGAGCTCTCGGACTGGAAGAGCCACATCTTCTGCAGTTGATGACGTAAGCCTGACATTAAACAAGAATGCATATTCTGCCACGGCGGGCATTGCTGTGATTTTAACAAGTGATCCTGATCACAAGAATTTAGTGGATTTTTCTTATTAATCTTTTGTTTCAGCTCTTCGAGTTTATATAAATTTAACGTGGTAATAATTTTGCATTGTTCTCCTTAAAAACAGAAAAACAACAAATTAGTTTCCACTTTGGTTTGTTACTTGACACGGATATAAACGTAGTCCCTTCTTTTAACCTTTTATCTACGCTGTCTTGTTTGTACATTTTCAGGTGACCATTGATGACTCGGATGAAGATATACCGGTAGCGAAAGCTACAAAGCCCGCTGCAAGGTTGTTTTTTTTATTTCTTCTGACAGAAAACTTCACATAGATACAGCAAGCACATTTTACTCCCTCTTTCGTCCAGCTATGTTTTTAAACTGCCTCTAAAATGTTATTTTGTTCAATGTTATTTAAAATATGAGTTTTCTTTTGTCTCCTAGACCATCATCATCATCATTCTCCCTTCCTAAGTACAGCTCTCAGAGCCAGAGCCAGTCGTCTCGAGGGATTGCTTTTGATGACAGCGATGATGATGATGAGGTAAAAAGAGTTGACACTATAGCACAGAAGTGTGTTTTGTTTTCTTGAACTGTGGCTTATGAATAAAGAAAAAAACACCTCAGAGGAAGATAATAAATTAATTTAGACGTAAAGGAATTAACTTAAAAAATATTAATGTAACCACTGCAGTGTTTGAAAGAATCAAAAAGGGATTAAAGATTTCAGTCCTTTATGTTGTTAACAGAAGGGAAATAAATGCCTGCTGTATTTAAAAATTCATTTAAAAACTTAGGACTTAAGGAAAATGCACTACTTCCAAAAATGTAGGGATATTTGGCTTATGAATAATGTTAGAATGAGCCTTAAATGCATTAAAACTTTGTTGAACCGTTCAATGTTTGCACTACATCCTGCTGACTGACCACAAAAGAAGTGAATGAATCATGAATCGGCCACCAAATGTTCTGATTCAATTATAGCTTGGATCTGAACAGTCCTCTTCATCTTCTTCATGTTTAGATGCCATCTGACCAAACCGACACCAGGCTTATGTTGTGGTATTCCCACTACTGTTAGTTTTTGTTTCAATAAAATCTCTGAATCTACATAAATGCAATCACATTATTTTACTGAAATGTGCCAGATTCATGAATATTAGCGTCACATGAAGTTTTTCACCTGAAAGTTGAATATCCTTCACCTTTTGTGAGTCATGCGTATACTTGACCTGCAAAATAACATTTCTTCAAAAATACCCACTCTTTGCTGTTATTGTTTGTTTTGTCTGAACAAGGTTTTAACAATCATTTTTGTTTTATGCAGGATAACCCATTTAAAGGTCCAAGCCATTCAAGAAGATAACCAGAAGGGTATTTGTAATGTGTCCAGTGAAGATGAAGTAGGAAGGAGTTTTGCCCTGAACTCTCTCACACACACACACACACACACACACACATTTGGTTGCCAGCACTCAAACCCGGCTAGTTGAGATTCTCTGCTGTTCAAAACTGACCACTGTTCATTTTTTGTTCTTTCAAGATCTAATAAACGTTTATCATTTTGCTTTTGTTTCTCCGAGGTTTTCCATTGAAATTGTACATTTTCCAGTCAAAGAGAAACTTTTTAAAGTGCTTTGCAGGGGTTAAAAGGTTGCAGATCATTTACAGTGAAAGAATATCTGCCTTAAATAAATAGTCCAAACCTTTTTCGTTTTTAAACCATGACGTGCTGTAACTGTATATGGTCATTTGAGAAATGTGAGACTATTCTACTTTTCATTATATCTTGTTCACAATTTATATAATGTTTTACATAAAGCTTTGCTCTTTGTTACCTTTGGGTCAGAGGGCGTGCTCACAACATCCAGGAGGAACGTGAGTGAACGGAACCGGGAAAGATCCAATGTCAGTATATTCATTTACAAAGAATATATTATTTAACGAAACTACTGTTACACCCTCAAGGGAGCATAATTTTAAAACATTTATTTACAATTTTCCGTAAAAGAAAAATACATTTACAGTGTAAAGCCATCATGACATTCATACATCATTAAAACCTTGACATGCAAAGCACCTGCTACAGTTAACTAATGAAAATATTCCATGTAAGTCGATTGGATTTTAGTTCGAAATCCATACTTTAAAGGAGTGAATGTGTGCATGCAGATGCATTGTAGTTCAAACAGAATGTTAATTGCAAAGTGCAAAGTTTTGGCAATTACCTGAGAAATCTATGCTTTGGATAGGTTACAGACATATCCTTAGAATAAACTAGGCAAACATTCAGTGACCAGCACTTGACTATTCTTACGGCACTTAAAATATTACACAGCAATTCCATTGGCAATAGGAACACACAACAGTTTTTTTGATTCAGTGCATTTGATGAGTTACTTGACTGCACATGGCTAACTGAAATAACTCGCTGCTTAAAGTGCTCGTGAATCTTTGTGTTCAAAAATAAAAATCCTAACCCTTGTTGCAGAAAGGTGGAATTACCGTATGTACAGGAAGACACCAGATCAAGAACATCAATATCATTGATGCATGGAACTCTTAAAGAGGGCGTCAATTGCATAAAGCTGGTGATATGAATCAGACATTTCACAACTCTCCTGATGAGATATAGTCAGTTCTTTCCATTACAGCTTAGTGTGTAACCCCCCCGCCTAAAATTAGAACCTGCACAGAGATCACAGTCAAGTACATTATATGTTTACGACAGGACAGTTTTTGGTCTGCTCATTTCAGTAACGGATAAAATATTTTCTCTTGAGTTGACGTTTTAAGAACTCGGTGAGTTTGATCTGTGCCAAGACAGCATTGTAAAAACTAAAAAATATATTTTTTCAGACATTTTGACCTAAATTTTAAACTGACAAGTGATTTATATTTATATATAATTTACACACACGTACGCACGCTTGTCCCCTGAGATAAGAATCTGAAATAGCACAAACACCTGAAAAAAGTCTGTATGAAAATGTGTATGCAAAGTGTTGGCTTGCAAATGCAAATATGCATATGGCTGTTAGACAGCTCATTTTGCTGTTAGGCATTTTCAACTTCCCTGTTCTCCAAGTCCCCTTATTTTCATGGGGCTACATCAAAACAAAAGCTTTCGTTAGGTTCACAGTCTGAGGTAGAGTGGACTGGAGTCTTGTAGTGGTTGACTTGGGATGTCTTCAAGAATTTTTCTGGAAAGACAAAAGTAGAAATTAGTGTTGGAAGGTTTATATAAAGTGTTCTTGTGTTTAGACTGTGAGATGTGAAATAGCCTCTGAGGAGTAACTGAAGTACATAGAAAAGTGTCTTTTTATTACTCTTTCATCCTAATAAGTGTTGCAGCCTTTAAGTTTACTGGCACAGATTTGGAAAATTCCCTGATGCGATACCTCAATGACTGTATAAATCCAGTTGAGCATCTCTTCCACGTTGGAGTAAACACCAGGCCTGTTCACTCGTCCACAGCCTTCACCCCAACTCACAACTCCTGACAGATACCATTTGGGGGAAGAGAAGTGCACCAAAGGGCCCCCACTGTCCCCCTGGAGTTAAGAGCACAAACAAAAAACATCAGTCATTAAGAGTGTTTGATATCAAACCTATTTGAAAGACGAGGGAAAAAAAAGGAATTGTAAATGAAAATAGCCATTAGTACTGCAGACATTTATTTACTTGAAATAGGAATAAGTGGTTCATTACCTGGCAAGCATCCACATTTCCATTCAAGTTACCCGCACAGATCATTCTTGGTGTTACAAAAATATCATAGATCGTGGGGCTTGTGCATACATTCTGGTCTATCAGAGCGATATTGGCCTTCTGCAGTATAGAAGAAACCTCCCCTGAAAGAACAGAGAACATTCATGATGAGACGGTGCAAACTGAAAACAAAGTAAGTAACTTAGAAACTAAACTAAGTTTGAAAAGAAGAGAGGTTGCATGGAAGTTCCTCACCATTTTCTCTTCGGTATCCCCAGCCTGTTACAACCATCTCTGCTCCAGCAGTAAGTCCAAAGTCTTTTGGAGGTAAACACACAGGTGCTCGATATTCTGGAAGATAAGCAGTCATTATAGGAGTTAGAAACATTGTTTACTTTTATTTTAAATTTGATAGCCCACAAGTAAACTTTAAATAAAAGGTAAAATTTTGCAGTTTAACATCTAGGCCACCAGAGGACAGAAGAATAAAACATTATCATTCAACTTGGAGATACATTTTAGCTACTGGAAGTTGCTTAGTATCTTTGAAATCTAACCTCCCACAGTGATCGGGCTACTGAGCTTCATAAGTGCTATGTCATAGTCATTTGGTTCTGTATTGTAGCGTCCATTCAAGATGATCCTGTCCACAGAAGAACCTCCTGATGATGTCATGTACGTGTGTCCAGACACAACTCCCCAACGACTCAGCTCCTTTGTATTGCTGCAAGGCCCAAAACAAGATGGCAAGAAGGAAGTAGAACATGAGTCACTGTATCGGATAATCAGAAAAGAAAAAAACAAGTGAATGGAAATAATGTGCAGGACCCATACTGACCCATTGAAGCAGTGGGCAGCAGTTACAACCCATTGTGGTGACACCAGTGAGCCTCCACATGTATGCTGGCCACTTATTTGCAGGCTGACTTGCCAGGGCCACTCTGTAATGGTTGTATCGTTGCCCCCAATAATACGGATATCCCCTCCTGGACCGATCGGTCCACAGTCTGAGGAAAAGTTGGTTCATTTTAAATAGCTTTCAAAACAAATCTGTTGAGTCATACATTAAACGATCTATTAATAAATAATGTTTTGTTCTACGCATGAACAGCATGCTACACAGAATGATGTAACACATTCTGGTGGTTAAAAAAAAAAGAGTTTAGCGCCAACATGTACAAACTTGTCATGGTGAAACTTGTCACATATCATCATCCCCCACTCATCATCCTCCAGTTCCTCTCTGTGACAGCTGAAAAACCTACAGATGTCAGTGACTGTGGTTGCTTCTCTAAAGGTAAAACTTACCTGAACAACTCAAAGAGACCACAGATCCAGATCTGCATACGCTGCTGTAAGGGAAAAACAATAAAATAAAAAGAGTGTTCAAGGAATATTTGTTGGTTATTTTGTTTCATATATGACAGGACAATTAGTGAGAAATAAACATTACATTAAAACTATCACTTGCTGACCTGACTTTACCCTTCGCTGAGCTATGTCCCACTTTCTGTTCTGCTTTGACTTGATAAAGCACCTGTTTTGTTCACTTTCATAATGTTAGACCCAAAGGGAATTAAAACTGTGACCTTTTCTGTATTTAAGGAACAGCAACAAGAATGAACCATTTCATGTACAATTAATATATAAAGGGGAATACAGCAAAGACTAAAAGTAAAAATCTAAAAGAGAAAATGAGAACTGAAGGACATTTTTCTAACAAAACACCACATTAAGCCCAGTTAGTTTTGTTTTTTTCCCACCAAGATTGCAATGCCCATCAGCTGACTGAATCTGAAAAATATTTACCAGGAATGTACCAAAACACTACTTGAATCACTTCCAATCTACTGCAACAGCATGTAGTTGTCAAAACTATGTAGATGATTCATGGTGACATGTGCCTTTCTCACCGGTCAATGGTCGCCTGATGTATGGGTGTCATGGTGGTGTCAGGCCTGACAGCTGTGAATGGTCCCGTTTTCAGATTAGCCATTAGAGCATCCACACTGACCTGGGTGCTCTGTGGTTTACTGTGAGAATGTAGGGGTATAATGTTAGGCCTCATTGATGTTGAAAATCAAAATCGCAACATAGTTTAGATTTTTTAAGGGGTTATCACTCTACTTTGTGTATCCCAGTTGTTTGCAGGCTGTCTGTGTGTGCTGTGTGGTCCAGTCATCGCTGCACACACTCCTCCAACCTGAGTCAGGTCTGAATACTTGCAGTACCAACTTGTCTGAAATAAGGCGCACTACAAGGAGGGATGATACAGAAAGGAAGGAAAAAAAGTCATTACAAGCTTGTTTTTGTCAGCAGACAAAGTGTGGAGTTTCACTTGTTTACCTTACCTGGAAATGTGGTATTGACTGTGAAGTTAGACACACACGTAATTTCATCTTCTCCTCCTGCACAGTCATTCTTCCCATCACATGCTTTGTCTAACGGGATAAACTTCGCTGAGTGTTTGCAGAAGAAGTATTTGCTGTCAATCAGCTGCTTAACTGGAGAGAAGAGAGCAGAATACAAGTCAAGAATGTATTTTTGGTTGGATGACAGCTTTGCAGATGTTTTTATATGAACACGATTTGTGCTAATGGAAAAATAAAAGAATGGCTTATTTGAAATTCCTTAGTTTAGCGATTCTTTACAAAGAGGCCATGACCCATGCTTTGCTATAGCTTGTAGTGAAACGTGTGAAGAAGCTAATACTTTAAAACAATAAATGTAAGAAAAATCCTTTTTTTTATCATATTATTTTATTGAGATTTCCATCTTTTCCTTAATTTTCCAAGACCCTCCTTATTCTGTAGCAGAATCTAACAGGAGGACTTTAACGTTTAAGCCTGACTTGAGCTTTTTTGTTCTCACAGGAGCTTGATGTTATTCCTTGATTACTGTGGCAGTGCCTTTACAAGTCTACTAAAAAAACAAAGCAATTATATAACTGCAGCTTATTGAGAACTCTCTACCAAGACCAAAAAAGGCCCATCAGTCCAGCTCTAAAGGAGCTTACACCTGCTGCCTCTCCATCAGAGGAAAGACAATAAAAGTTTTGTACCCTATCTGTTCTACCAAAAGATTAGGAACCTCTGCAACAGTTCACAGACAAAAGCAAAATTAGAAAAATGGACTTACTGAAGTAACCAGTAGTAACTAATATGCCCAGTAACAGAACTACTAGTAAAACAATCAGCAACGCTCTCTTCCTCTTATGCAACTTGTCTTTCTGGGGCTTTGGAGCCGTCATTGTTCTTCTGCGGCGGCCTGGTTGTGGAACTACTGAAAAAAGCATGGAGGGAAATATGGAAATAAATAGAGAATTACGAAAAACTTAGGCTGTGCAGGACATTATGTACCTAAGTGTTAGACATGGAATTCATAAAAAACATCCTATTGTTGAAGCAAAATTGTGACATAAAGCCAAGGCTGACTAATGACTTACCTGCTTGCCTGGAATTCAAAAGTGTGGAGTTGCTTTCAGGTAACACAGCAAATTGTGTCTAAACAGAATGACAGAGACACCAGACACCATTAAAACAAGTGTTGCTATGCACTACATGAAAAAATGGCACAATATTTGTTTGCATGTGTAACTGAGGAGGGCTGCTTGTGTGAATGGAAAACTATTCAGTATTGAATAGTGAGCAGTATTACTTTAAAAAACATAGGCCACAAACAAAACAGTTGGATAACACAAAACAATATCCAGAAAAGAAGCCACAGGATTCACCAGTCATGCATACAGGAAATACACAGGAATTTCCACTTCACTCATGTGCCTCTGTGGGCATTTCGGCTGCTTAAAATGCTGCAGGCTGTTACAATATGGTAGATTTTCTAAACTCACTGTGAAACAGACAGTCTTCTTGCAATGTATAGTGCGACCTTCTTTATTGTGTCATGATTTGAATTTGTTTTACATAGTCCTTCGTTCTGGTTTTTCCATTTTATTTTGTAGTTCTTGCTTTCTGTCTAGCTTCATTTCCTGTTTGTTAGTTCACCTGGTGTCATTTAGCTCATTCGTGCCACCTGTGTCTTGTTGCGTTTGCTTTTGTGCGTTCTTGGTTTCAGTTTTCCCTTGCTAGTTCATTTCATATATTTTTGCATGCTGTCCTCTGTTCTTTTAGCCATGCATACAAGTTCTCATCTCTCCATCTAATTCTTGCATATTGTGTCTTTGAAAAAACCCACATCTTTATGTTGCAAGGTGGTGTGAAAAAGGGGAGACACCCTATGAGGATAAAGCCTCGTGCTTCTATTGTATCCTAATGTAACTCTAGATTACAGTTGCATAAGTGCATGAATCTATATTGTCTGTAGAAAAATAATGTTTAAGTACAGAAAAGTTGTCAAAAATTGCTACATGGTTAGAGGTCAACAGGAATATTGTTTGACATGCAGTAAAGAAATTAGACTTTCCCCATGTAACCTGCTATTTAGAGAAAAATATCTGAAAGCAAAATGTTTTTTTTAAAGACATTTTTATCTAAATGACACTATTTAGTGCAATTATTTACAAATTATTTTGTGTCTTATCAAGTTTTACCTTTTCTCTTTTAGGTGCACCATTCCCAAATAAGCAATATAAGCCTGTGATATAAGCCAAACTGGAGAGTGAATCAAAACTGGTTACCAGTTTGACGGGTGTTGGTGACTTGTGGAACAAAACCCCAAAAAACAACCTTACAATACACTATATGATTATACAGCCTACATGATTCATTTGTTGATCTAACACTTTAGGACACCCTAAGAGCTTTTTAGCAGCATGAGGAGAACATGTTAAATATTAACATTGCCTATTTTGCCTAATGACCTATTTTTTGGAAGCACATTGCTTGTCATTATTATATTTAATGATAAAATAAAGTAATAATATGTTGCCTTTTTAAATCGATTCTGTGGCAGGACATGATGGTTCAACAGAGCAAACACCCAAATCTGATCTAACAAGGGGACATTTTTCATTTCAAATTTTCTAGGATCTATTTATTTTCAAAGATTAATCTATAATCACTGCTGACTCAAAAATGTGTTTCAAAATAAAAAAAAACCTCTACAGGAATTAGATTCACACTCCTTTCCTGTTATTCAAACGTTATCTGTGTTGTAGTAGTTTCATTCTTTCTAAGTTGCCATAAATTGCTCATTATCATCAGATAGGGTCAATTTTTTGCACTATTTCAGAAAATTTAATTTTAGTTAATCTGGCTACTCAAGTATAATCTATAAACTACCTGATGGCCTAATAGGAGAGTCAAAATTATGCTTTGGTTAAAAAGAAAAACAGGGTTGGGAATGTTGTGTTCAGAGTATATGATAATAAACGTAGAACTTTCCAATACTTAAAAATAAGATGAGGAACTGGAAACCGTTTTTTGTTTTCTCAACTTCTGGTAATATCTGGATATACATGTGCCACCAGAAACTCCAGTATATGGTACAGAATCCAGAGAGCGACAAAGAATGTTGTTAGACAGGTTTCTTTCTCTCTCTCTCTCTCTCTCTTTGTCCACCCCCACTTTTTTTTGGAGAGCTCAATATTCTGTGGTGAAACAATTAGGTCAACTTTTTCCACCAATATGGCCCCAGAATTATCTTTACATGCTGCCAGACAAATGGCTGCATCCAACTACACATAAACGCTGAGCGCTTCAAACACAGAGGCGCTTCGCTGTGTATTCTATATGTTTCCTTGTCAAACCTTTCTCAAATTTCTTTTCATATTTAAACAAGGCATGTTAAACTTTTGTTCATTAAGCCTTGCAGCTCTTGGGTGTGTGACATGAGAGCTCTTTTAACCTACGTATAGTGAGGATACTTTTTTGTTCTGATGCTTAAATTATTCCCATGTGAATTTCTTTTACGTAACTTCCGTGGCAATTCTAATATATCACCTCGTCACGCCCCCCCCCCCAAAAGAAAGAATACTTCTATTCATTGATCAAACATAAGTGATATAACAAAACCAAACACTAAAAGACACAGTTTTAAGACCCAAAGACTTAAACAATTGATTAAAAGACTGCGAGATAATTATTACATTTAAATAGAATACACAAGAATAAAGTACTTATTAACCATCAAGGAACTGAACAATTTGTTAACAATTCTGTTTGTATAACGTTCAGAATGAGTATAATGAATAAAGACAGAATAAATTAGAAAACAAGATCCAAAAGTCATGTTGTCTAAACATGAAATACCTGTTCTGCTTTGTCAGCTTATGATGCAGATGGTGATACTTGGAAACATCAGTGTTGACATAAATACTATGACTCGTTGGTGTAATCCAGGTATACGCAGGTACACAAAGTATACTTGCTCCAGAACACCTGTGATATTTGTTATTCTGTTGTATCCGTAAGCCTAAATGGAGCGGCCATGATTCATCCTATTCTGCCTCTGGATGGATCACTGAATCACTTTAAAGTCAGTATGAGGACTGATGAGCCATTTAGAGACAGAGTTGTTAAGGAAAAAACATGCTAGCTGACAAATATTTAGTTACATGTTTACTTAAAAATGTCCATCTTTAATATGCCTGATGAAGCCAGCAATTCTAACTAAAATAAGTTTTTACAAACAACCACATAAATATACGTCAACCAGTAACTCACCCAGTGATACTGATGCTACACTGGCGCAGTTAGCCAGCAGCTCTGTTAAGTTTAGACACCTTTAAATAGGGCAACGATTTAAGAATATTCCCACTTCTTGAAGGACCACTACACCACTGCCATGACTAATACAAAACACTTATAAAAAAAGTGGTAATAAAATGTTCAGGTAGCTGTTGAGTCCCTGGTTGAGTCTAGCCAGTGAACCCGGTGACAGTGGGAACCATTCCTGCTCCAACAACAGAACCATAACTGGGTCAACCTTAAAAGATAAAACCCTTGACATGGTTAGTCTTTTGTTGGAAAAAGGAGGCATTCCCTGCTGCTTCTCAGCTTTGCTGTATAGTGTTTCTTTAAGCTTACATGTCGACAAAAGAGCTTTTGAAAAGCGTTCGCGTGACTTGTTGGATCAGAGTTAATCAACAGTGAAGATCTGGCTCACATATATTTAGATGTGTAGTGGTAGATTGCATTACATCTTGTAGAAATAGTAGTGCACCTGGGTAGTTTGGAGTTTTTATGCTATTGCATACTGCCACACACAAACAACACAAGCTCAACCTGTAGTTCACATCTTGGGTAGTGACATTGATGTTTGATAAGTAGCTTACTTTATTATGATACAAACTGATATCAGAAACAAAAAAGTACACACTCACACACACACAAACACACATTATTGACTTTCTAAAAACCAAGTTCTGTCCAATGATACGATAATTGGAAGTGATAATCAGTTCAGAAACAAATACTATTTATTTATCTATAACAGCCATTCCTATATTAAGTCTTGCATTCACCTGAAGCTGCCATTATTTACAAACCTTTTGTACAATCTTTTACACAGATTCATATATATTCTCTTTTAGTATTAATATAACTGCTGCTATGAACCAACGCAGTGTGACAGGTAGGATAGGTACAAGTAAACAGACTCCTCTTGACATTACAATGTTTCTTTAAATTAAGTATGATAAAAAGAGTGTTACCACATATATTTAAATGGCTTTTTTTGTGGATGTCAGTCAGCTAAATGTCCTTTTCTATCACAAAAATGTTTTTCTCCAGTTGCACTCACCCACATGATGTCTTTACTGGTAACTGGATCTGCCTCAGGCCACTATATGAACGGTGCCCTCACTACCTGGAGGTGCAGTTTACCCCCAAACTTGCAGTCCCCTGTACCCTTCGTCCTCTTCCTTTGACTGTGTAACTTCTCTGGTGAAACCTGTTTTGATTGTCTCTCTTTCTCTTCCCTACTCCCTCCCCTTTACATTCTACAGTACTGTAACTGAATCTGGCTTGAAGGATGCCTGATTTGTCCCTCTTCAAAATCCCAAGGCTTTGATAAAGACTTGTGGCGTACAGCGTTTTGTTTTGATGCCACACAGATTCAGATGTAGTTGCTTTTCAATGACCAAGCCCTTCTGACAAAACAAAACTACAGTGTACCCAACCCTCCTACCTGTGTTATCTGTCTCTTCCTATCTGTGTGCTTTCTGTTTGGCTCCTCCTCCTTCATACCTTTCCTGTCAACATTTACATTTTTGGGGGGTTTTAAGTTATTTTTATGAGCAAATGTTATTTTTTTTTACACAACTCTTTTGGTTAATTTATAGCTCACCTCGTAAAAATGTATATTTGAAGTACACTTAATAAAACATGATAATGACAGTGGTAAGCGTGTAGTAATATGCTCTGTGGGATGGGTGTGTGCTCTCCCTGCTTTGTTTTGACAGGTAGATTTAAAGCTAACATGAGCACACAGAGAGCACTGAGCTCAACCAAGCAGCACATTTCCACCAGTAATGTAAAAAATCCTTACGGATCAATACATACCCTCAATAGAAAATGAATCTACACAATAGTTTTTCCATAAAGTTGCTAAATATAGACAAAAACACGACCTCCTTGGCAGAGGTAACCAGTTGTTGTCAGTCAGAAAAGAATTTGTCATCAAACTGTGACTCATGCAAAGTCTCATACAAAACACAGGAAGATTTTGATAAACACTTTTTACCATGTTGCCACATTTGGCTTCAACGTGATGACGGTTTGAAGGTACTGAGTATGTAAATAATTTCCCTTCACTGAGAATTCAGCTGCTCTATCCGTTGGTGGCTGAATGAGAGCCAGCAAAGAAACGTGCCTGTACATGTCAACAAACAGAGAAGAAGGCAAATAAAGGTTTCAGTCTTTTACTTTTGATGGGTTGAATTATACTTCAAAGCTGCACGTGACTCACAAGGTCAGTGCTTTCAAAAATGAAGCCGCTGTAAATGTTATGGGACACTGGACACGGATAACCGAAGAGGGAGAAAACAGACTTGAGTGTGACAGTGAGAAAAGAGTGAAAAGGTTGACTGAAGAGAAGGAGCCATTGTAATGAACAGCATTTGATTGTGTTACTTGACCTCTACTACTGGATGCTGTGATCCTGAAAGCTCGTTTTCAACCTTTCTTCACTTGCAGAATACAGAAGCAACAGTCGGTTTGTTCATGTACAGTACAAACAAAAATACAGGAGTTGAACTGTAACCATAGGTAGGTAAATAGGGTTTATAAGTACTTTTGATTTAGTCTGACTCATTTTATACACAAAAAATCACATTAACCAACAACCAGTCTTTGTTATCATTCAGGTTTGCTGATGTCAACATTTTCAGAGACTCCACCCTTCTATGTAAACTAGTGGATGACCTCTTTTTGTGAGTCTGTTTGACTTTGGTACAATGACAAGATCCTTTTTTAGATAGCAACAATTGGTGTTATTGTTATTTTTATAACACTTTGTATTGAATTATAAACCCTCTAATACCACACAAATCTAACATCACAAGTAAACGGCACAGTCACATTCTTCAGTGACAGCGGTAACACAAACATGTTTGCACTCAGAACAAATGAAAGCAAAGAATAGGTTGAATTAATCCAAACCTGCTTTGTTTGTCCTGGTGAATCAAACTGCGGAATTTAGGTTAACGTTTGTAACATAATAAGCCAAACATACAATCCTTACCAGGACAATGGACACTTATTTTTCCCGTAATCTTACTTTGTTTTAAATAGAATCACCTGTTACAAACCAAATAGTATTTATTTTTGAAAAATTTTCTTTCCATGAATAACAGCTCGAAGGCTGCTGATGTCCAGAATAATAACTGAATCAAACACATGCATTTATATGGTTCTTCAGGATCTACAGTCTAATGTATCTCCAGATATTTTTAATACTTAAAACTGTAACTCTAACTGTACCTAAACTAAGTACAGTTAGAAGATGTTTTTGTCAAATGAACTTTATAATAAAACAGTAATAAATTTAAATGCAGTTAGAAGTCAAACAGAGCCTTTCAATATTCTCATTTTCTGTTATATATAATAAACAAATAAGAACTACAATTGTTAACCTTTAAAATGTGATAAAATACTCTGATTTATAATCTGGAATTTTTGAGAGTTATGGATCCCAATTAGACTACCGGATAAATACTTATGGTTTAGGAGGGAATGTTGTTAGAGAACAAACAAAGGTTACTTCTTTTGTTGGTTGACTTAATCAAACCTCATATTTATCACTCCTGCTGAATGTCATCCATTCTTTTAATCCACACCATGATTTTCTTGTGGAAAAGTGAAACAAAGATGACCTTTCACACATACACATCATCAAGGTGACAGTCAGATGGGAAAAAGCATAAATAATGAAAAAAAACTTCTTTCTCAGGTATACATCATAGATCACATTCTGCACTTTTCCTCACCTTCAAAGTGGCTTTCACTCCGTAGCTCCTTGTGTATAAAACAGCTGAATGGCCAGTAAGGAAACAGCTGAGAAGAATTATTCCCAGTGGGTGAAGAAGTGCATTTTTCCTCCGACAACCTTATGGACCAATATTTATTGTCTCAGAGGGGAACACCCATTAGTTTCTTCATCCCACCTCTCTGCCCTCCACCTCCACAGCAAACTCTTTCTCTCTCTGTGTTTTTACCCCTCACGCCCACACACTTGTGCAGACACAAATGCACCTTTGCACCTTTAAGTGAAGTGAGTGCATCCTAAAAGAAAGGACTCCTTATTAACTAATAATTAACTTCTTAATATTTCATATTGCTTGCACTCCAGAGCAACAGGAAAATGGTTGCACTTTTTTCTTTTAAATATGATCAGAAAAAGCTCTAATTAAATATACAGTCAATAAGCAAACTGATATACTGATATATATGTAAATGTTCTGAGAACAATTAGCTTAGACACCTTAGATATACCAGATATATTACAGTAAATTCATCAACTTCCTACTGAAGCCAATGGTTCAAATTATAGACATATTCCAGTAACAAACTATGATGTCAATTTTTCTAGTCTCCTGTGACTGTCTTTTGGGAACTCATCTTTAATGTTGCTACTGTGCCGACACTGCCTATCGAATGAAAGGGGTTACGGTATAAGGAAGTATTTGTGAAGTCTGCTCAGAAACGTGAAATATACCACTGCTTATGCAATGTAATTTGGCTTAGTGTGTTGTAACAACTCACGGGGAATGACAGGGTGAAAATTGATATTATTATAGAAGGCTATACTACCTTGCTTATCTTTTATTATCCTTATCACAATGTGGATGATCAGTTTACATCCCATTGTGGTGTGGTGGTAAGTTGATATTTTTCCTGGAAATTTGGTAGCATATTGTTATGTAGTCCTAAAAAGATTTCCGAAAAGGAGTTTTTCTTGAACTTACAGTAAATGATGATTGTTAAGCCCATTTTAACAGATCATTGACAAGTCTTGATAGATGTGCTGCTGAGAATCACCATTAAACTCCAGATACTACACATATAAAAAAAATAAATAAAATAAAAAAAAAATTCAATTCCAGAAGTTCAGGAGAGACAACATTTACAAGACTGAACCAAAACACTTTTTTTAACTTATCACATCCGTTTTACTCTGTTTTCTATTTTCTTTTCATTAACTGCTCTTAAGTTTTCAGTCACGTTTAGTTTGAGACAGAATATAAAAGGTTAAAGTTACACAAACTAATTACTTATTTTTGGTAGACTCTGCTACAAAACACAACATACATACGGTTCAAGCCCCGGTGTGAGCGGGGCTCCAACCGGGATCCTGTGTGGGGTTTGCATGTGGGTTCTCTCCGGGTACTCCGGCTTCCTCCCACAGTCCAAACACATGCACCTCAGGGATAGGCTGAGACTCTAAATTGCCCATAAGAGTGAGTGTGGTTGTCTGTCTATGTGTGTTGGCCCTGGATGGACTGGCGACCTGTCCAGGGTGTACCCCGCCTCTCGCCCGTTGACAGCTGGGATTGGCTCCAGCCACCCCGCGACCCAGCTCTGGGATCAAGCGGTAGAAAATGGATGGATTGTATAGTTTCACACAATTACCCATTGTGTTCAACCAGGAATACTAAAAAACAAAAAAGTGTATTTGAACTAAAACAGAGAAACACACAAAAATGAATTAAAACAGCTGTTACTGTTAATCTAAACAGAAAACTCGGGGACTATGACATGCAGAATAGATGGAGTGAAAAGTGTTAGCAGAAACAGTGTTAGTAATTCCTGATCCAGAAAGTAAAAATCCTGTCTGGCAGCTGTTCCGACCAGTCGCCGTACCAGGTGAACATAATGAGCGTAGATCATCTGCCAAGTGGATGAGTCTGTTAGTAAAAGCACCTGTTCTAAATATACATTACTTTATGGCACCTGGATTTACCACCTCTACAAAAGAAGGATGCAACACCCCCACCCCACACACACACTTCATAAAGGACAGTGAGGACTGCAGACCCAGGGGCCAGGGGGCCTGGGAGACTAGTAAATTACTCAGATATTTATGTTTGAAACTGAACATGAACTGAATCCATGCAATCTGTAAACTGACTGAGGAAAACTTTTGAGTGATTACTTTACTGGTAATGATAACAGATTGTATATCTCAAAGACAGATGGACAAGGACATCTTGTGGATTAGTGCATGTTAGATGTGCATTAAACCCATGGTAATAAATGAAAAGCATGAATCTACTGTATCTGCAAAACCTCCATTTCAAAGCCCGTGTTTGTGGTTAGACTGGTTAGATCTCAAACTGTGACTCACTTGTTAAACAAACAGGAAGCTCTCCCTCTCTCAGAAGAGATAAGGTCTTATGGATTTGTACAATATGTTTTACAACTGTCTCCGGCAGTAACACAGAACCAATTTTATAGACTTATAGACACTGCTGGACCGCTTCACATCAGTTATTTGTCTATGAAACATATCCATGAGATGCGTGTCTAAAAACTCTCTTGCATTTTCAGAAATGAATGACAAGCATGCTAAAGAAATAAACTTTTTAAATCAAAGTATTGAGGCAATACTTTACTAGGTCACTACTATTTTAAAAGTTATAGTTAATGCTAATGCTAATTTAAATCAGTTTAATGTATTACATTACATTATTAAATTACATGTAGCCTACAGGACATGCATTTTTTCATCATGGGTTCTCTTAAAAGAAAAAGTAGGTAGTTCTTGCTTTTGACCAGCAGATGAAGGGCTTTTCCTGTAAGTTTATTTGACCACTCCCACTGGATGTCCAACCCTGCCCATTATCCAGCCCTTCTGTGGCCCACAGATGGGGGTTATTGACTGCTTAGGGCGCCCCACCACTAGGGGGCCCACTAAGGAAGAAGGTTGTCTCATTGTGTGGTTTATGGGCCCAAAACTTATTTCTGCTTAGGGGTCTCTGAAATCTATAGCCAACTGTGTGCGTATGCAATGGTCATAAATGAGAACCCTGGGGCCGTATGTGTGGTTCGTTCTCATGGAAAAAACATGTACATCATGGACAGAAAAGTACTTCTGCTGATTCTTTTCAGCATTGATGAAGAGATGTAATAAATTTGACACCCAGTAGGATTGCTAATGCCCAACCTGAATTAGATGTGTCATCACTTGTCATCCAAAAAAAGAGCATATCTTACAAAAAAGCATCTTACACATGTCTAAAGGAAAAACTGTTCGTCCCATTGCCGAAAGCAAAAGCTTGGCAGAATGTCATAATTTCTCTGGTTGTCTTTTTACTTCCAACCAGAATAAATGGGTGCGTGTTACTGAAACTGTTGGAACCAGAGTTTGCCACTGTTGGCTTTTAAAACATTACAGAAGAAGAAAAGGTTGTAAGAAGCTTTTTGTTCTAATGATTGTTAATAAAGGGAGGGTGAAAGGCCATCAGGCGACACAAAGAAGATGGACCGGTTTAAAAGAATGACTGGTATGGGGACGTAGCAGACAGACGTCAAACCAAGACAGAAGAAGAGAGAGCATGCTGTTGTTGGTCTTCACGGTGAAGACAAATAATTTAATAACAACTGATGTCAAATAATTAAGTGACAGAGTTCAACACCAAAAAAAAAAAAAAAAAGAGAAAAGGAGAAGAAAGACAAGTGGTCATCCTGGCTAGTGAGCTATGGGGAACAGTGGTAAGAAGCTTTCAGTTCTGCTAAACTTAGACTGGTAGGCCTATATGCTAACAGCTTCCAGGAAATGCTTGATTCACATACATTTTTATACTCAAGTAAAACATTGTTATACAGCTGTTGAAAGTCTAATTTTCCTAGATTTTTTATTTTATTTTTAGACTTTAAATGTGTTTTGTTGCTCATCTGGTCTAACAAAACAACCAACATCTGCTTGTTTACATATTGCTAGCTATATTAGCTAGCAACAGAAACTCAAATCTGGATGTGGATTAAAAAAATCTGTATGTGTCTCTGCTACATGGATAAAACACTAATTAGAAGGTTAAATCCTAATCTGCTCTCTTGTTTTGTGGAGAAAAAACTGTATTAAATCTATTCCACACTTACTTCCTTCAAAGAAATCCATAGAGAGAGGCAGTAGTCCTGTCAATTGATTTAACATCTTCATCTCTTTAGATGTAATCATCCTAAAAAATAGATACATTGATCCAATTTTGCTCAAGCATTCAGACAAACTGCACTTGATAACAATTTACATCATAAATAAGACACACTGTATTATAAATAATCTAACGTTCATTCACCTGACATGTACAGTCATCCATTTCATACCCTTCTATGAAGAAAAGGCTAAATCTACAATAGTTACGTAAACAACTGGAAACTGAAAAAAGAAATGAGTAAACATTGCTAAATTATAATTTATTTGGATAAGAAATTGTTGTTTAATTTAATTGAAAAAAGAAAACAATGGAAAAACAAGCAAACCAAATTGTCCTGGACTAATGAGAGCACTTTGCTGATGAGCAGTGAGACAGAATGGTCATCAGGTAAAGTCTGACTGAGAGTTGCAGAAAACATGTGACTTCAAAGGATTGTTTAACAATATATTAGTTTATTAGTACTGTGATGTGTATTATTTTATCTTGTTTGCTTGTTTTTAAAAAAATATTTTCATTCTAATTAAAAAATATATAGTTTTCATAACATTTTAATATTACTTTTATCAATATCTGCTTATTTCAGTGACATTATTTTAATTAAAAAGAGGATATAACTTAATTTAAGGATGCCTGTAAATGCTTTATTTTCTGAATATCCATCCGGTTATCTATATGTGCTAATCTATGTTTGTTTATCACACTGTGTTTATATTTATAGGAAGCAGGTTAAACTCAACAGCCATTGGCATTGCTGTGGGCTTTGGGATCCTGGGCCTTCTTTTTACCATTGGTATTGTGCAATTCTGCTGCAAGTACAAATGCAAAAAATTGAAAAAATGTTGCAAGAAAAAAGGTGAGTGGTGGATCCACAAATAAGAACACATTATAAACTAATTGGGGCCTTTATACATTTTTTTTATTTGAATTTTAGTTCAGTTTGTATCAGATTATGTTTACCTCCTCTGGTATAAGAGAAAGATTTAACTTAACAAAAACCAATCTTGAGAAACTGCTTGTTTACATGATTGTCTGCTGTGTCGCCTATCATATAGCACTGCATATGCTTATTTGTTCCTTTTTTTCTGTAGAGCCCTCATTGAAAGACAAAGTCTTTACGTAAGTAGATTTTTTCATATTGGTCTTTAACAAGCAATGCTGCAAGTTTTATTTCCTCCTTTAAATATGCTGTGTGGCTATTTAGGTGACCTTAATGTTTTTGACATTGACTTTACAGCAAGGTTGGCTTGAAGAAGTCCTCTCCCCCCTTCTCCATCAGCAGCTCTGTGAAATGAAAACTGGATGGTAGTTGATACAGGCATTTATCGGAGATGAAGGCACATCCATCATCTATTGTTTTCCTACACACCGTATAATCATGGATGTGTTCTGCTGCTGTATTTATGTTAATGTTTAGACCTGATATTATTATTTTTTCTCTCTGTTTCTGAGGTTCTCTTTAAATATGTGTTGCTGCTTTCATAGCATGCAGCTGCCCAAAAGCTAAATGATGTTTAAACTCACATCTTTTAAACTAAATGCTTATTTTTATTTAAACTGAAAGCAGGGCATTTATTTTTTTATGTAAATGCATAAATCTTAATGTCACTTTAAAATGGTGAATAAACATAGAGATTAAATGTCAGTGTCAGTTTTGTTATTTGTCACGAGAAACTGCCAACCTGTTGTGTGTCTTGTGACACGCGCACACCCACACACACAGAAAGCAAGAGAAGGAAGCAGATGAACTGCAATGCTGATGGGAACTTTTTGAGGTGAAGACAGAATATCTCAACCACAGATAAGTTTTCTTGTAAGCTGCAGGTGACTTCTGTCCAAATTGACATATCTAGTGTTTTCGGATACTTTCTATGGTAGGCTGACCTTTGATGTGTCATTGTTTTATCTTTTCATGAAACAAAATCATGCCTGTCTGTATCTGAGATCATTTCCATATATGAGTCACCTACAACATTCATACCTTAGTGATACGTCCTATAAATGAAGAGGGTTATTGCTCCCATATTCCTGAAACCATTTTAAATCCACTATCAGGGCTGTGCTGGTTTGTATTTACACAAATATGTCACGCAACTGCATAATAACGGCAGTCACAAGTTGGATAGACAAGGATGATAATCTTATGCTGATGAAGCCATGTCATATTTTACTGTAAAATATTTTTTGTGATGCCTGTTACCTTTTATTCCTCTTACATACCTATTTGTCTCAAGCAAATATGCATATCATTTCCACATTTCCTGTGCAGAACAAAGCTTTTTCAGATACACAACTTTTTTTTTTTAAAAAGAATTATGTTTCATGGAACCATCCATCCATCCATTTTCTACCACTTTTCTCTGAACGGGGTCGCGGGGGGGCTGGAGCCAATCCCAGCTTACAACAGGTGAGACCTACTGGAACCAGTGAAACCAATTTAGGTTTGAGAACAAGGCAACGCCTCAGCCACTCCCCTAATCACATGGTGAGCTTTCACTCTCTTTACTTCCTTAACTGTTTTGTTCTCTCAACCACACCCTTTCCCATCCTGTCTTTTTGTCCAGACTTCCACTTTCCTTTCATGCATCTCTTCTTATTTCTCCATCCCTCCCCCTGATCCATTACCTCTTTCATCTTCCACTTTCACATCTTCTTCCTTTGTTCTTCAGTTTTCTCTATTCTTCTTTTTATCCCTTTCCTCTGCTGTCTCAGTGCCACTCCTGTTCATCTTGACCTCACTCAATCCCTCTTTCCTTGATCTGATCTCTGAAGATCCGAGATGACTGTGCCACCTCCCCACCTCAGATGTATATCCTTGCTCTTTAATTTCTTCTTAACTGGCAGTAACATGTATTCAAACTGTTGCAAATCTATCCAATGTGTCTTTACTTTAGTGTCATAAATTATTTAATTTTTTTAAGTTTCCCAACAGAAGCTGTGCAGACGGTTTCATTAATGTGGCACAAGGAACAGTTTTATGTCAAACTAAGAGATGGTTGTATTTAATTTCTGATTGCTTGGGTGAGCAAGTCTGCATGACTAGAAAATTCAGCTTAAAGATTTATTGTGTTGGAGCTGCACTGGGGCTGCATGGTGGCGCAGTTGGTTAGCACTGTGGCCTCACAACAAGAAGGTTGCCGGTTTGAGCCTCGGTTGGGGTGGGAGGTCAAACCGGGAATCTTTCTGTGAGGAGTTTGCATGTTCTCTCCGTGTTAGCGTGGGTTCTCCCCGTGTTAGCGTGGGTTCTCTCCGTGTTAGCGTGGGTTCTCTCAATGTTAGCATGGGTTCTCTCTGTGTTAGCGTGGGTTCTCCTCGTGTTAGCGTGGGTTCTCTCTGTATACTCCGGCTTCCTCCCACAGTACAAAGACATGCACCTTGGGGATAGGCTGATTGGAGACTCTAAGTTGCCCATAGGAGTCAGTGTGTGTGTGTCTGGTTGTTTGTCGGTGTGTGTTGGCCCTGTGATGGACTGGCGACCTGTCGGGGGTGTACCCCGCCTCTCGCCCGATGTCAGCTGGGATTGGCTCCAGCCCCCCCGCAACCCCGTTCAGGGAATAAGCGGTAAAAAATGGATGGATGGAGGAAACATTTCAAATTGCTTCAGCACTCAAAAGTTTACAAAGCAAGTTCAAGTAAATCCCTGAAGATGCTCATTTTATGGTGTCTCAGGTTTTACAAGATAAAGTCCTACAGTATGTGCTGTTAATTCAACTTTAAAAGTTAACCAGTGAAACAAAAGGATTCCTGAAGAAAAACAGTATGCAGTGGATCCTAATATTTTATCTTCCAGTCCTACCCCAGACAAACCACAAAGCCCTTCAAAATCTCCAATATCTGCTCTGCAGAGAATCATACGGCAGGCCCAGCTAAAGCTAGCACCACTACCAACTGCCTAGCTTTCTGAAGTAACTCTGTCAAGAGAAGCTCTCCTGGGAGCAATTGTGCATACATGGGGATCAGAAGATGAAGACAGATCAGCTGAACCACCCAGATGAGCCTTGTGACATTTTGTCTGAAGCGCAGACTTGATATGCCTCTTCTATGCAAAAAAAGTCAACCTTTTTCTTGCCCTAGCACCATTACTGTCAAGTGTGAGGCTTCATCACTCAATTATAATGTTACCACAGTTTATTTTTCAAGCTGAAGTGTTTAATCTTGCACCCAAATCAAATTTAACCAGACAGTGTTCACAGAAAAGACAGACGTGTTTTAAGAAAATTGAGAAAATTAATGAGAGCTTGCTCCATACAAAGTAAATTACATCTTTTACTTTCAATGCTAAAGAAGTAACTTGATTATCTCTATCCCAGGAGGTGGTGAAATCATATAAACAGTAGCAGGAGCCATCCCATCTTTTCATTTGATTACCTCTTCCATTTGCATCTTTCTCAATCAATAAACTGGAGAAGAGATGGTGAGCAGGACAAACATCAAGAGTCAGCACGTCTTAATAAGGCTGTTGACAAATACAATTAATCAGCTATGACCACTCTGTAGTCATTTAATCAGCAGTGTCTCAGGACTCATTCAAAGTTTTCTACTCTGTTTTGTGATTTAAAAGTTTTAAATTGAGCTGAAATTGTTTGAAAACGGAAAAATTAACAATTTTCTTGTTTCTATCTGTGTTGCTGTTGTTTAGACTTACTTCATATGAGCGGCTGTTTGTATAAGTGAACTTATGTTAACTTAAGTACTTTATAGGTTCATACTTAGACTGCAGTCGTCATAAGTAATTTGACATTTAATCAATCCACCAATCATTGGTAAATTGTTTTATGAGTTGGTGTAATGAGGTGATTTTGGATACAGTCAGCTGTAGTGAACTCCAAGGTAATGGCTAACCTGCTATTAGGCAGAAACAATGGGCCATCTACCGCATTTAATGAAGAGAAATTACTATGGTAGCAAGTTAATATTAAATAAAATTATATAATTCTTCAAGCCGTGTTTTATTCCTTTTGATTATGTCAGGGGTGGGCAACTCTGGTCCTAGAGAGCTGCACTCCTGCAAGTATTAGTGGTTTCTCTGCTGCATTACACATGAAACAAATCAATGAGTAATTAGTTAATGAGCAGATGTAATAATTAGCAGATGTATTTGATATTAAGCTGTGCATAAGTCTCCTAATTAAGTCTGATTTGTTTCATGTGTGATGCAGCAGAGAAACTCCCAATACTTGCAGAGCTGCCTACCGCTGGTTTAAGAGAAATATCTGAAAAGCTCCTGGATTGCTTAAAGGTAATGCTTGTGTGTAAAATTAAACTAATCAAGTTCCCATCCCAGTTCTAAGTTTGGATTGCTAAATCCTACCTTATTAGATATTTGACCTTTCTCAAGTAAGAACTGCTGCTTTTTTACTGTCAAATATCAAGCTGAAGTTTCTGTAAGCATTGTGAACTTGATGTGTGTTAAGTCAAATGATGATTTTGAAAGTAAAATATTATAGACAATATAGAGCTTTTTATTTTCTATATGAAGTTAGGTTTTCCTCTAATATTTAGAGGTTTGCATGTACAAATTGATAGAAATGTAAGCTTAGATGAACATTACAACAAACTAAATGCTTTGATAGGTCCCACAAAGCAGATAATTGCCAGTACACATCTATAATTTAAGGCCACACTAAGCATAATACTGCAAAACATCTGTGTTTTAACTTTATAGTGGGCACAAATAATTAACAAGAAGTCTTCACTTCCTAAGCAAATTGTGGCATCATTACCTGACAGCACACTTGCCAAAACATGTTTTTATGAATATGGTCTTTATTTCTAACTTATTTTTTAGGCTTCATTAAAATCTAGCAAGATATCATCCAGACAGGTTCCCAGATATCCGTTTCTGCTACTTTTCTCTGTGCATTCCTTGGAGAATTATCAATAGGTTAGGATAATAGAGAATGTAGTGTTGACAGACTAATGATGTGTTCTCTGCTCCATGAGCTGTCATTGTAGATGACACTGTGAATGATAATAACTGAAAATAGTCTGGATCACATGTAGTGGCAGGAGCACAATTTGCACACCACCTCATTTAAATTTAACGCTTTCTTGCATCACAAATGTAAATGTTACTGCCTTTAAAGCAGCATTATTGTGGTTTTCTTGTTTTTATTTATTTATCTGTTCAAGGTTTAAATTCTCAGATCCATTGTTCAGAAATGTTCCAAAGCACCACAGAAAAAATGGTTAATGTTGAATTATAACTTTATTTTGTTTCTTAAACAAAGTAATTAAAATAGCTCTGCCACATTCTTCTAGTTATGTCTTCTAGCTTCTTTCCTGTGTTTACCCAGAAAAAAAAAACATTATTTGCTTTACAATGATAGTTGATCCTTATCTGTGCATTTGTGCTTTGGCATATCTTACCACATAGGAATGCTGGTGTCCATTGATATTCCAGCTCAGTGTGCATGTCAGAAGTGCTTTGTCCAACCGTGCAGCTCAGGGGAGACAGTGTTTGACGGCGTGTCTCAATATTTAATTATCCACTGCTGCTACAGAGCAAATAAAATCTGTAGGATCTGCAGATGTGACTAGGCCCTCCTCAGCCTGGAAACGCCTAAATAAAAAGAGCATATAAAGCACCACATCTATCTGCTGGATGGGGAAAAAAAATCATAAATGTCACATACTGACATATTCTGAAAGGCTTGTGACCGCATCCGGAACATTTTCTTCTGGATCGAGGGGATTCATAACAGGCAGAATCCCACATCCCAATGTTCTTCCAGTCTAATTAGAAGGAGACTCAGAAGTGTCCTTGTGTTTCTCTTAGGGAAATATATTAAGAACAACAAACAACCCCTCTGGGGCGATGGATTAAGCAAAATAAATAAAGTTTCGTGTGATTGCCTTTAAATGTTAAATTAATTTAAGGAGCTTGAGAGTCTAGCCTCAAGTATAAATAGGTTAACCTGTTTTTTTGTTGTTAAAATAGAGAGCTTTGCTTCCAGATTTTCTCTTGCTGCCACCTAATTATCAAGTGTTCTTTACAAAACATCCTGGAAATAGTTGATTATACTGGACAGTATCTGCTTTCAATTTTTCCTGAAGCATGGAGAAATTAGTCAGAAAGAGGACACCCGCACGATACACTCCAGAGGAGGAAGAATAAGCGTGATGATTTAGAGCTGCAGAATGTGTTGTTTGACACTGGATGGTCAGCCTGGCATTGTCTTGGCAGTCCTGAATGCTTGATCCATTCAAAGCACTTTGCCAGCAGCTTAGACAGGGAGGATTATCAGACGACACTTTTAGCCTCTTAAGCGAGCCACAATTGCAACCAGCATGGTCCAAGAGAGAGTGAGACAAAGGACTTACTCTGCAGATAACCGTGGTTACAAAGACTTAGCTAAATGTCAGACAGCTTGTGTATTGTAAATACAACTTTTATATGCTGTTGTTGCTGTTGTTTGAGCGGCTGCTGTTTATGTACTCTATTCTCTGTGCAAAATGGAAAAAAGGGGGGAGAAGGGGGTTAGAAGAGTGAAGAAAGAGGCGGCTGGGGGAGAAAAACAGAGGAGGAGGAAGAGGAAGTAAGCACCAGCACCGGCGGGTAAACGCCACTGGACGGTTGTTGCTAAGCGTTTAATCTCTCACGCTTGGAGAATACAAACGATCTTGTAATCGTCCCCGACCTTGACATGAACAGCAAGGTGGCGAGGGAGCTGCGCTGTTTTCCATTTCCCACAGATGCTTTGCCGAGACACGCAAAACAATTAGTAAACTGGAAAAAAGGAGTTGAATCTATCTTTCCCCCAACAGCATCCTCTTTGTTTCTACTCTCCCATTGGGGTTTTTATCTGGCACACCCCCCAAAAACCACAACTTCTGATTCTTAATACTTGATTATGATGAAGAAGTCAGTTGCAGCATCAGGCACTGTCGGGCTTGTTATTGGTTTTGCTCTTTCATTACTATTCCACCAGTTATTTACATGAATTGATTAAAGATTTAGTACATCTAGTGTAAAATGTCATAACAAATGTCTTCAGATTGCTTTTGTGTTCACTCAAAGTTTTGTAAATTATCATTATTGTAAATAATCTGCACACGTATTTGACATTATAAATGCTTGTCACCATAGTGACACCTTAAACAGAGTGTGAGGGAGCCGGAAAAGTAAAATGTGATGCTAAAATCTCCTGTATTTAAATGAAATCGCTTTTATGCAATTACAAGACGTGTGCCCTCCAACAAGAGCACATTACCTTTATTACTGAACATGCTGAGAGTTAGGATATGATTATAGTGCTGGCAAATTTCATTTTTGTTTTCAGCAGTTTGATTATAAGAGGATGGAATGGGTTTTATTTTTGTTTTTTCTTAAGCCAGCATGGTTTTTACTCTTATTCCACAGAGAGATAATAGAGCTCACTCCCCTCTCAACTGTATCAACCTCAAAGCAGGATGAGCACAATGGCCTGCAAGTCTCCTCCGGGATAGCGTTTATTTCCTTGTAATAGTCAAGCATCTTTCACAGTATCTCATAACTGCAATGAAATGTTATGAGGAGCGATATTAGATTTTGTTGTGCATGTTTATGTTCTTTTGAAGACTTTGAAATCGCGGCTTCGTTTTCACCATTTTCTAATGTTTCCCTTTTCCGCCTCAACATTGAGTTTTTCATGCAGTGCAATTTGTCTCTCGCAGTTTGATGCAGCCAGCAGCCATCTCCTTTATGTGTTCCCTGGTTTCCATGGCAAATATGGGAGCTTGTTAACATCAAAAGTAAACAAAGGGACATAGAGGAATGCTTGAAATTTTAAAGGGAGGAACAGGGCTGAACCCAGCTGGGTCAATCAGGGTAAAGCTTTGCTTTCACTGGAACGTGAGTCTTTTATGTTTTTTATCTTAGAACACTTTACATCATAAACACTCAGCAACAGGCCTGCAAAGGCTCATGCACTTCAGATTTTCTACCATTTCTTATATCTGTATATATTTACTATATGTTAATAAAATCTTTTCTCAGCTGCATTTCTCTTCAACCTTTTGAGGACAACACACACACACGCACACACACATACATAATTTACTTATCCATGAAGCCCGATGAAACCAATCAGTCTACTAAATTACAAAGGTGTCTTAAAGATATAAAGACTTG